>OX451741.1:163599856-164199856 GCA_948472305.1 Vicia faba | reverse complement strand
TGAACCCCCCTGACCCATTTTGATTTTTACTTATCATTTTCCATTTTTTCCTTTTGATTTTATTTCTATATTTTTATTTAAGTATGAAAAAATATAAAAATCATTTTTTTCACATTTTTTACATTTATTTTGATATTTATTAGCCTTTATTTGGTTTGTACATAAATAAATAAATATACTTTTTACTTAAAATACTAAAAATAATGCAACCTCATTTTATTTCTGATTTTTATTTTATTTTCTCTCTTGAAAACATTTTATATCAAAAATACTTTTTTTGTAAATATTAAATATTATTATTTTATATATATATAATATATATTTAGTAAATAATACCAATAAATACATATTTATTAGTATACTTAGGATAAAAATACCAAAAATATACACATTTTTATTTTTATTAATATTTAACATTAAAAAATACCTTTTGACAAATATACTTCATTTTTATTTTATTTTTGTATATAAATAATGAATTTTGTACATATTAAATAATTAATACATTTTACTTAATAAAATTAGGGTTTGCCCTAAAAAACATGAAAATACTCAAATATTAATACCTTTTTTATTTTGTTTATTTGACATATAAAAAACACTTTTTTTTCATACATATAAAAACATTTTTTGCATCTTGCATATTTATTCTTATTTTATTTAATTATTGCAATCAATTATCTTGTAAATAATTCAATATTGATGTAATAGTCTAGGTTTAAATTCCTTGTCTAAATACTCCCCATTTGAACATTTGTACCCCCCTTCCCATATATTGTGTTGTAATAATTTAGGAATTTTATTTTTCGCACTTTAATGCTTTCTAATTATACCATGTTAGAATTAGGGTTTGTATGCGAATCAAAAACGACAAAATAGTTTGACCTACTTTCAAGATAAACAAGCATGAAAATGGACAACACTAAACACACTTGCACCTCTAGGGTATTCCACTTGTTGCCTTCAATAAATGGGCCATATTGCATGTCAAGTATCATTGGGCCAAAACAAAACAAAATCAAACGATCATAGTCCCTCGATGACGCTTTCGAAAGTTGCCTAAACAAATGATCAAGTCCCTCAAGGAAAATTGCCCAAAGATACTTGGCACCATTGCAATTATGGTCTAAACGATGACCCGCGCCCGTCCCTTTTCACATCCTAACACAAGATTGTCCACCAAATGCAATGGTGGAACAAAATTGTTAAAAGGGTTAAAAACATAGGAGAAATCTTTGAGAAATTTAGGAGTAGACAAACTCTTAGTTGCTTGAATCAAACTTGCAAAACAAAACAATTGCCTATTTTTAAACCACACCTCACAACACTTTCAAAACAAACTTTCAAAAACAAATGAAAAACTTTTCAAAAGACATACACCTTTGTATACATCCCAACATGGATCATTACAAAGGTTGCCACCACATTGGCCACTTTTCAAAACATTTTCAAATCCACACACACAAAGCACCATTTCAAACAATTGAAAGTCAAGGCAAGTTGATCTAAGCAAGTAACTAAGAGCCCATGGATAACCATGGATAGAAAGGGTGCTAATACCTTCCCTTTCTATAATCTACTCCCCGAACCCAAGAAAACATCTCAAAGGTTTTTGCTGTGCTTTTTAACCTTTCCTTAGGATAAAATAAAAAGTCGGTGGTGACTCTTGCTCAACCGAAACATTTGCGAAAACAAACGCAAAACCATAGTCAGTTCTCCCACCGTATCACAGAACTGGCGACTCTGCTGGGGACAGTTTTAAAGTGGAGTAACCTTAGGGCTTAGATCACCCTCTTGCATGACTAATTGTTTGATTTGATTGCTTTATATCTTGGCTCTCTTGTTTGGGTTTGCAATCCTACACCCGGATTTTGGGAAACATTCATAGATAGCAATACGTTGTGGAAACTGTGTGGGGTATACCGACACGGTCGAAGCAATAGCTATATTAGTGCGACATATTTGTGAGTACCGGTAACCCTTGAGTTCAATCAAGGAGAGTACGGGGCCGCTGAGTGATGTCACTAAGCACTAATGACCTAGAACCTTACTTGACCATCTTGGCCTTTTATTAGGGGTAGTGAGATGACCGGCTTTGGTGCAGTCCGAAGTTGGTAGATACTCGATACTACACTCATTGAGGGTTGTTTTCTTGGAATATTTTGGTCGCTAGTTAAGTGGCTAAACCAAAACAATGAACAATGAAAACAATCCAGTGATATTGAGCTCCTTAGAACCCGATTACTATTTATAGGACAGGTTTTTAAGCCAACTACACTCAAGAGGGTACTTACCTATGAAACCCCATGCAAGCCTGAAACTAGGGTTTGGTGTGAATTGCTTGTACATATGTTTGTGCATACATCATAAACATCATAAAGCATCATATACATTCACTAGCCACTTCAAGGGTTTGGATCTTCATCTTTGTTCTTGTTTTGTAGGTCATGGAAATTCCTCGCAGAAATACCATCCAAGTCAACCTTGTGAGAATCTCCCCTCAACTCAAGGAGCTCACCTCAAGAATTCCGGAAAGCTCTTCCTTCAGCGAAAGACATGGTAGACTGCTTAGCTTAGTCAACACCAACATTGAAGAAGACATGATGAAAGTGCTATTCCAGTTCTTTGAGCCTCTTCACCACTGTTTCACTTTCCCTGACTATCAGTTAGTACCCACTTTGGAAGAATTTTCTCAACTCCTGAGAATTCCTATCCTTAATCAACTACCTTTCAACGGTACGGAAAAGGAACCAAATCCTGAAGATGTTGCTCGAGCATTACATCTACAACCCTTCGATATCAAGGGGCACTGGGAAACTAGAAGCGGCGTCAAAGGTTTCTTAGCAAAATTCTTGTTTGAGAAGGCACAAGAGTGTTGGAATTCATTGGACCTACAAGCCTTTAAAGAAATTGTGGCACTCCTCATCTATGGGTTGGTCTTGTTCCCAAATTCTGACCAATTGGTAGATGTCAACGCCGTCAAAATCTTCTTGTCCAGAAATCCGATACCAACATTGCTTGGGGACATCCTTCACTCATTTTACACACGAACAATGAGAAAGAGGGGTGTTCTCATGTGCTGTACTCCTCTCCTTGCAAGGTGGTTTATTTCGCACCTTCCACAATCTGTCTTGAAGAATGACCAAGGCTCAAGGTGGTCCCAACGATTGATGACTCTTACTCACTCTGATGTACATTGGTGTTCTCGGTCCAGAGAAAATGTCATCATCGTCGATCATTACGGAGAGTTTCCTAATGTTCCGTTACTTGGAATCAGAGGAGGTATCACCTACAACCCTTGCCTAGCTTTGAGGCAATTTGGATACGCACGAAGAGATGGTCCTCACGACATGTTGATTCCTGACCTAGTTTTTGACTTCGACAACGATGCGCAAGGACTTCGCCAAAGATTCATCAGAGCTTGGAGGATGCCCAACAAGGTTGATAGCAAGACACTGGGACACAAGAACTCCATCCCTCTTGAACCTTATCTCAAGTGGGTACGAGCCCGAGCCCAGAGTCTGATGATGCCTTATCCTCATGTTCTCCCTGTGATTAAAGAGCCCGTCAAGGAAGGAGAGGTTCCCTACACCATCCTACATCCTGACATGCCTACATCGTGGGAGGAGATGCAGAAGAGTTGGATCCAGCTCAAGGAGGAGCGAAACACTTTTGAAGCCAGCTTCTACGCCAGCGAGAAGAAGGTTTTAGAGCTCACCCGCCGACTCCATGAGCAAGAGGTTCTCAACACCTACATTGCGCCAAAGAGGATGCGCAGCGTCTTTTTACCTTGAGGAGTTATTTTTGTAATATTTGGCCCATGGGGCATTTATGTACTAACAAATCTTTTCTTATTAATATGACATGCGTTCTTTTTGTCTACAACAATTGTGAATTTCTAAAACCCTTGAATGCATTGCATAGATAGCATCTCATGCATCATGTGCATAACATGTACCCTTTTTTCTACAGGTTGCTTAATCCTCTTCGCTGTTTATTTTGAACAGTCATCATGAATCCAGAATCATCCAGTGAGCAAGCAATCAAGGCCCTTCAGGCTCAACATGCTCAGTTTCAAGAAATGGTCATGAACCTGGCCCAATGGCAACAAGAGTTGAAGACTCTACTCCTAAAGAAGAAGAAGAAGAAGAGAACTGCGTTATTCAATACTGGACGCAGGTTTGGGAACACACTCCATAACGAGGCTGATCCAACTACTTCATCTGCAGAGAAAGACAGTCCCAAAGGGGGAGGAGCTCCTAGCCCAGCAGTCTCCGACAACGAGACGGATTACAATGAGGAGCAGTACCCTCCTGCTGCTGACAGATACAAACAATTAGAAGACCGCTTGAGTGCCATGGAGATTCAGAATATGCCGGGGCTGGATTTCGGAGATTTGGGGTTATCTTCGGGGGTAGTAATCCCACACAAGTTTAAGGCGCCTGCCTTTGCCAAATATGACGGGGCTTCCTGTCCAAAGCTGCATCTAAGGTCATACGTGAGAACGATTCAACCTTACACGGCAGATAAGAACCTTTGGATTCACTTCTTCCAAGATAGCCTTTCGGGGTCACAACTTGAGTGGTTCTATCAACTAGATGGAACTAGTATCCGACATTGGGAAGATTTGGCGACTGCATTTTACAGACAATATCAATACAATTCTGACCTCGCTCCTACGCGTACCCAACTTCAGGGTATGTCTCTAGGAACGGGCGAAGGGTTCAAACAATATGCACAAAAATGGAGAGATTTAGCTGGCAGGGTGCAGCCTCCATTGACTGATCGTGAGTTGGTTGATATGTTTCTAGGGACCTTGTCTGGTCCATTCTTCAATCATTTGGTTGGTAATTCCTCCGCTGGGTTTACGGATTTGATCCTGACAGGTGAACGGATAGAAGCTGGCATCATGTCAGGAAAGATACAAAAAGCTGCTTCCACAAGTACGGAGAAGAGGCCTTTCAAGAAAGAAGCAAGTGCCGTCTATGGCCCTAGAAGACAAGTCAAGCCAGAAAGCCGCCAAGCCGTCAATGCTTTGGTCATTTCAAAACCTGTTGTTGCTCCTCAGCAGTACAATCAACAAAGAGGTGAAAGACCCAAGAGGCAGTATACTCGGCTGAGTATGACTTTGTCACAAATCTTACCGCAATTGTTATCAACCAGCTTGGTGACCATCAAAGAGGCCCCGAAGGTTGTGAACACTGCATCTCCTAAATATAACCCAAATGCCCGTTGTGCTTATCATTCTGATAGCCCCGGGCATACTACTGATGATTGCTGGGCCTTGAGAAATAAGGTGCAAGACCTTATCGATGCGAAGGAAATTCAGTTTGAGGCGCCTGAGAGGCCAAATGTTGTAACTGCTCCTATGCCCCAGCATAGAGTAAATGCCGTCGAGGAAGATTTGTATGCTATTTCGGTGAATGATGTTGCTACCCCTCTTTTGACTGTTAAGAGGAACCTACTACTAGCCGGTTTATTTCCGGGTTGTAGCAAGGGTTGCCTCCTGTGTGCTGTTATCCCTACCGGTTGTCCACTGCTGAAATCAGGCATCCAAAGCCTGATGGATAGCAAAGAAATTATGTTCAAGAAAACTGCTGTTCCGTTTGTTTCCGCTGAAGAAGTATCCGTAGTCACAATTTTCAACAATTCTACCAAGGCTCTCCCAAGGAAGCCAGTCCAAATCATGTCTGCTGCACCCATTACCATTACTGTTCCGGGGCCCCTCCCCTATGAATCTAACAAGGCTGTCCCATGGCATTATGGGGCAGACGTGTATGTGTTTGGAGTGAAGCAGGAGTTCAATACCAGTACCAGTATCAGTAACATCACTGGTCCCGCGAAGATTACTCGTAGTGGCAGGCTCTTCTCGCCTGACATTGCACAGCCAGTTATCCGAAAACCTCTCATCATCACACCCGCAAGTGTGCATGTTCCAAATCAAGTTCATGTATCTACTACTGCCGCCGAGTCCTCTGATGCTCGGGGCAAATAAGTTGCTACCGATTTGCCTGCCAGGACGGAGGCACCAAAAAAAGACCGTTGTCGAAGCCTCCCAACAAGAAATGGAGGAAATCCTTAAAATCATTAAAAAGAGTGACTTCAATGTTGTTGAACAGCTGGGGCATACCCCCTCCAAAATCTCTATGCTATCATTGCTGCTGTGCTCAGAGGCCCACGCTAAAGCCCTGATTTCATTTCTGAAAACGGCCCATGTTCCGCAAGAGACCTCTGCAGATCAATTCACTGATTGTGTGGCTAATCTGACAGCTGACAATGGCTTGGGGTTCTCGGATGCTGACCTTACCGCCAAAGGGAAAAATCACAATGATGCCCTGCATGTCTCTATAGAATGCAGGGGCACTACTCTCGCACACGTGCTGGTGGACACCGGTTCTTCCCTGAATGTTTTGCCCAAGAAGGCCTTAGATCGGTTGGATTGAGAGGGTCTGGAATTGAAACCTAGTAACATCATTGTTAGAGCCTTCGACGGTTCTAAGAGGATGGTGCATGGTGAGGTAGACATTCCTATCCGTGTGGGTTCCCAAGTATTCGACTCAACGTTCTATGTAATGGATATCCGTCCATCTTATTCCTGCTTGTTGGGTCGACCCTGGATTCACAAGGCTGGGGCAGTGACATCCACTCTACACCAAAAGCTCAAGTACCCTGTCAAAGGGAAGATTGTTACTGTGCAGGGCGAGGAGGAATACATGGTTAGTCACTTGAATTCATTCCGGTATATCGAGATGGACGGGGAGTTTATTGAAACCCCCTTTCAGCATTTTGAGGAGGTGCCTCCAACTTTGGCGTCAGCTGAAACAGTGGTTGAAGAAGACTTTCCCTTGAAGATGGCTTCCCTGAAGGATGCCCGGGCTGTAATCGAGAAAGGCAATTGTGCAAACTGGGGTCAGCTTCCTGACTTCACTCAAAAGAACGACAAGTTTGGGCTGGGCTTCACTGCAGAGGCTCAGAGGGCTGTGCGCAAAGAAAAGATCAGAAAGGCTCCAGTGTTTATCTCCAACCCAAGGGTGAATGCTATCGAGGAGGACGTAGAGGAAGCGAAGTTTGACAGTTGGATCTATCCAACCACCAGCAACGAACCAAGCAACTGGACGGCAAAGGATTTTACACCTATTACATTTGTCACGCAGTAATTAACTCTTTTGATTTTCAATTTGTAACAAACAATATGCTGAAACTTTTATTGGCTCGGTGTCCTACCCGGGGCATCGTAGCTCCATTTGTGAGGGCTTTTTGTATGACATTTCCATATATCATTAATCAAAACATTGGACGTTTGTTGCATTTCAAATCTTGCGCTCTTTTTCTTTCTGTGTTATATATTGCAAAACAGCTATATTTACACACACTCACTTATACAGGTTTCAATCCACTCTGGATCTCACTGGTAACAGCTCTGCTACCACCAGTTATGACTTCGAGAATCCGATCAACTTGGCCGAAGATGAAGGTGAAGATGATTGCGAAGTGCCTGGTGAACTCGCAAGACTGCTACTCCAGGAAGAAAGGGCCATTCAGCCGCATGAAGAGCCGGTGAAAACAGTGAACCTGGGTACTAAGACAGATAGGAAAGAAGTCAAGATTGGTGCCAATCTAGAGCTCAGCGTGAAGCAACGATTGATCCAAATGCTACATGACTACATGGAAATCTTCGCTTGGTCTTACGAAGACATGCCCGGTTTGGATGCCGACATTGTAGTTCATCACCTGCCCACCAAGGAAGACTGCCCACCGGTAAAGCAAAAGGTCCGCCGTATGCGCCCAGAGATGTCCGAAAAGATCAAAGCTGAGGTTATGAAGCAATTCGATGCCGGATTTCTAGCAGTGACTTCTTATCCTCAATGGGTTGCCAACGTGGTGCCAGTGCCGAAGAAGGACGGTAAGGTCAGAATGTGTGTCGACTACAGGGATCTAAACAGGGCCAGCCCCAAGGATGACTTCCCCCTACCTCACATCGACGTTCTTGTTGACAATACTGCTCAACACAAGGTGTTCTCCTTCATGGATGGTTTTTCAGGGTATAATCAGATCAAGATGGCTCCGGAAGATATGGAAAAGACTACCTTTGTGACTCAGTGGGGCACCTTCTGCTACAAGGTCATGCCATTCGGGTTGAAAAATGCTGGGGCAACCTACCAACGCGCCATGGTTGCTTTATTTCATGATATGATCCATCATGAGATTGAAGTGTACGTCGATGATGTGATTGCCAGATCCCAAACTGAGGAGGAACACCTTGACCATTTGAGGAAGCTGTTTGACCGACTGAAGTTATACAAACTGAGGTTGAACCCAAACAAATGCACCTTTGGGGTGAGGTCTGGAAAGTTGCTAGGTTTCATTGTGAGCGATAAAGGTATTCAGGTGGACCCTGCCAAGGTAAAAGCCATACAAGAGACGCCGACTCCCAAGACAGAGAAAGAGGTCAGAGGCTTTCTGGGACGACTGAATTATATTGCCCGATTCATCTCACATCTAACTGCTACCTGTGAGCCAATCTTCAAATTACTGAGGAAAGATCAAGTAGTTTGTTGGAACGATGAATGTCAGGCCGCTTTTGACAGAATCAAGGAGTATCTCCAAGAACCGCCCATTCTTATGCCACCAGTAGAAGGGAGACCTCTGATACTATACCTGACAGTGCTTGATAATTCAATGGGGTGTGTGCTGGGGCAGCATGACGAGTCTGGCCGAAAAGAGCACGCTATTTATTACCTGAGCAAAAAGTTTACCGACTGTGAGTCTCGTTACTCACTGCTCGAGAAAACTTGCTGCGCTCTGGTATGGGCTGCTCGCCGGCTGAGACAGTATATGTTGACTCACACTACACTGTTGATTTCAAAGATGGATCCCATCAAGTACATATTCGAAAAGCCTGCTCTGTCTGGAAGAATAGCAAGATGGCAAATGATCTTGACGGAATATGATATCCAGTACACAACTCAGAAAGCAATCAAAGGAAGTGTATTGGCAGACCATTTGGCACACCAACCTATGGACGATTACCAATCATTGAACTTTGAATTTCCGGACGAAGATATCATGGTGGTAACTGACTGTGAAGTACCTGGACCGGATGAAGGACCTGAGGAAGGATCTCGATGGTCTATGCATTTCGACGGAGCCTCCAACGCTTTGGGTAACGGCATCGGCGTTGTAATCATATCCCCCAAAGGTACTCATACTCCACTCACTGCCCGGCTGTGTTTCAACTGCACCAACAATATGGCAGAATATGAGGCATGTATCATGGGTCTTCAAGCTGCGATCGACTTAAGGATCAAGTTTCTGAGTGTCTTCGGAGATTCCGCTCTCGTGATCAATCAGATCAAAGGCGAGTGGGATACGAAACACCCGAATCTTATTCCTTACAAGGAGTATGTGCAGACTTTGCTTCCCCACTTTGAAGAGATAACTTTTGAACACTTCCCAAGAGAGGAGAATCAGTTAGCGGACGCACTAGCTACGATGTCTTCAATGTTCAAAGTCAAATGGGACAACGAGGCTCCCCGGATCATTATCTGGAAGTTGGACGAACCTGCATACTGCTGCGATCTTGAGGCCGAAAAGGTGATTGAAAAACCCTGGTATCATGAGGTGAAGAGATACTTGGAAGCTCAGGAATACCCTGAAGGTGCATCTGTCAACGATAAGAAGTTCATGAGAAGGTTTGCGGCAAAATTATTCCTCAGCAACGACATTCTCTACAAACGGAATCATGATTCAACTCTACTGCGTTGTGTGGATAAGGCTGAAGCAGAGAAGATCATGATGGAGTTGCACGAAGGTACATTCGGAACACATTCCAGTGGACATACCATGGCAAAGAAAATCCTTAGGGCAGGATATTTCTGGTCCACAATGGAAGCTGATTGTTACCAACATTCTCGAACTTGTCATAAATGCCAGATCTATGCTGATAAGGTGCACATCCCTCCGGTTCCTCTGAACTTCCTGACGGCACCTTGGCCTTTTGCAATGTGGGGCATCGATATGATTGGCGAGATCTGACCGACGGCATCCAACGGGCATCGCTTCATCTTGGTAGCAATTGATTACTTCACGAAGTGGGTTGAGGCAGCTTCCTACGCCACGGTAACCAAGAGCGTCGTGGCACGTTTCATCCGGCATAATCTGATCTGTCGGTACGGCGTCCCGGAAAGAATCATTACGGACAATGGTACCAATCTCAATAACAAGATGATCACTGAACTCTGCGAGCAATTCAAGATACAGCACCATAACTTCTCCTTACCGGCCGAAGATGAATGGGGTTGTAGAGGCAGCTAATAAGAATATCAAGAAAATTGTGCAAAAGATGACAGTGACCTACAAAGATTGGAACGAAATGTTACCGTTTTCTCTTCATGGGTACCGTACCTCAGCAAGGACGTCAACCGGGGCAACACCCTTCTCCTTGGTCTATGGCATGGAGGCAGTCTTGCCAATTGAAGTCCAGATACCCTCTCTCCGGATAATGAAGGATGCAGACTTGAATGAAGATGACTGGATCCAGACTCGACTTGATCAATTAAACCTAATTGACGAAAAGAGACTCACTGCTATCTGTCATGGTCAGACGTACCAAAAATGGATGATCAGGGCATTTAACAAGAAAGTCAGACCACAAGAGTATCAAGTTGGGGACCTGGTAATCAAGCGCATCATCCTTCCTCAAAGTGATCCCCGGGGCAAATGGACCCCTACATACGAAGGGCCATTTATGGTTAAACATGTGTTCTCAGGAGGAGCCATGATCCTAACCACCATGGATGGTGACGACCTTCCTCACCCCGCCAATGCAGACATAGTAAAAAGATACTACGCATGAATAAAAGACCCGCTAGGTTGACATACCTAGGCAAAAATAAGGGCTTCCCGGCGAACCAAAGGGGTTCGGGCAAAAATAAGGGATGAAATGAAAAATCTGTACACCCGGCAAGTCGAAAACCTGAAAAGGCGGCTTGGGCAAAAATGGGTATCCCGGTGGACTGAAAACTCGAAAGGGCGGTCCAGGCAAAAGTTAGGGATAAAGTGTAACACTATGTCTTATTGGATCACCTTGCATCCAGAATTCGGCATCAACTATCTGGCTCAGACTTCGGCATCGATCAATCAGCTTCATCTTCAGCTAAGCAGCAAAGTGATGAGACGCTTGAAGACATAAAGGCGATAGCAGAGTTGGAACCCAGTGGGAATATTGTGCACATAGATGTTTTGTTTCCCTTTCAAAATTGTATAAACTTTGTGTTATTTGGCGGCGTTCTCTTACTAGGACGTCAGCCTCTTGTACAAAAAACGCCTATTTACAGGCAAATTTCAAAATCAATACAAATACACTTTTCAGACAAATTGCCAATTGTTTTTCCTTTTTCTGTTTTGTCTTGCGAAGAACGTCCAATGTTCATTTTTGATATATGCATTCGACATTAAATTGCTAATTCACGAATACTTGCATATGAAACAAAAGACTAATTACAGGCGACATCAGAAACAGGGGCAATGTAAAGTTGTTTAATGCAGTCTGGTTGCTTTGCCCGCCGAGGTACCAAGGTGGATTCAACTGAAGAATGTGACCAAGTTATCTCAACTCCCCACAAAGTAAGACAAGTTTCAGCAATACATCAGCCCTACAACAGGCACCCTATTCCCCTAGCAAGTCAGCAACACACTCCCCAAGCAGAGTTAGTCTACAGTCAGCCTAAAGGAAGTTGGGTAACCTTAGAAGATATCAACATTCCCCAGTGGAGTATAAGCATTTCATCAACAAGCATCCCCGACAGTCTTGATCTAAGATTGTTCCCCGGCGGTATACAGACATTCAAAATGTCCCCAGGAGAGCCCAATCCAAAAGTTTCCCCAGGATCCATCTCCCCAGCAGGGAGCTCATCCCCAGTAGATTTTGGAAGCTTATCCCCTGTAAAGTACGGACGTCTCTCCCGAGCTTTATTCAAAGTTATTCCCCACAAGGGCTTATAACTGGGTTATCCTCAGCTAATTGCCACAGAAGATCGTCCTCGGCAAAGTTCTTCCTATCCCCAGCGGAGCTCATCAAAGTCCCCCAACATAACTTATCAACACAATCCCCAGCGGAGTTTATCTTTGGTATCCCCGGCGGAGTTTATCATCATTATCCCCAGCGGAGTCCATCATTGAAATCCTCAGTGAAGCTCTCGTCAAACTTCAGCGAAGTATCTCTTCCACAGAGCAATTCCCCGCAGAGTAATCTCTCCAGCAAGTGTATTCCTCAACGGAGTCATCTTCTCCTACCGGTGTATTCTTACAACCCTCATCCCCAGCGGAAGCGAAGAACTCTACTCTTCAACGTCAGCCCAGGATTTAATTCCACGGCCGGTCGTCAAGGATTTATTTTCCTAGACGAAAATACATTCATAAACATTTCGCATTTCATACATCTTGCTCACATACATGATAAAGTGCATACGATACTATCTCATGTTGAACATCATGACATCATGCATTTCATACATCATGACATTGCATACAACTGATGTTTTCCCTTTTCAGGGAAAAAGACAACCCCAAAGACAACTACCTTCAACTGTCACAATTCCAGATTCGATACCTGTATCTAGCCAGGGCACATCTGTGAGTAATCAGTTTCCAGACTCGATTCCTGTATCTAGACAGGGCACGTCTGAAGAGTTCGAAGATTCGATTCCTGTATCCAGCCAGGGCATATCTATCAACTACAACAATTCCGGATTCGACTCCTGTATCCAGCCAGGGCATATCTGTTGACGACTATTTCCAGATTCGATTCCTACATCCAGCCGGGGCATATCTGTTGACCACATTTCCAGACTCGATTCCTGTATCTAGCCAGGGCACGTCTGAAGAGTTCGAAGATTTGACTCCTGTATCCAGCCAGGGCATATCTGTTGACAACAATTCAAGATTCAATTCCTGTATCCAGCCAAGGCATATCTGTTGACGACTATTTTCAGATTCGATACCTGTATCCAGCCAGGGCATATCTGTGAGCAACCGATTGTAGATTCGACACCTGTATCTAGCCAGGGCATGTCTGCATGAAGAGATTGAAGATCAACACCTGTAACAAGCCAGGAAAACATCTTTCTTTCTCAAAATACGCAAATTCTCGCTAAGGAATCTCTTATGCGATCAACACTTCCAAATGGCATCTATAAGCCCATTCCCGACAAGGTTCTGTCACCTCACCAGATGGAATCTATAAGCCCATCTCCCTATCCACCATCTCTCCAAATGGCATCTATAAGCCCATTCCCGACATCACATTGCTGATACTCCAATATGCGAGTGAAAATTTCCGGGCACTCTAGTGTCCAATCTCCTTTTACCCTCGAGTCACGAAAGGCAAACTTGCCAATCTAACTCTTCAGGTCCAAGAAGATTGAACAGGGGCAATTGTTGTACCCCAAAATTTTCCCTCCCATTTCCTCAACATTTTCTCATCACAAGACCCTTGGAGCTCAAGATCCAGTTAGGGTTTCCTCTGCTCAAGACTTCTCCTTGCACTGTTGACCCAAATTAGGGTTTGTGTTTGCACAAAGATGTTTTGACCTAAAATTCCTAATATGACTTTCATGATTCATGTTGGACTCCCAAGTTTATCCATACCAAGTTTCAAGCCTTGATTCCAAATTTTGCCCAGTCAATTGGACAGTTGACCTAGAAATCAACTGTATTGGGGAAAGAGTCAACTGTGGCCAATTGACAGTCAAATCTCATGAAAATTGACCCACATCAACATCATGAACTCACATGGACCATTTGATCAAGTTTGGATCACAATTCCACAAGAAATTTGATCAGATCACCAAAAGGGCAAAATGGTCATTTTTAGGGTTTTGACTGCACAAAGGCAATTTTTGACTGTTTGACCTAGCCAATGGCAAACCAAGCTCACATATGGACTCAAGGACCCCATGTAATTATCTTGACATGCTCAACAAGTTCAAAAGATCCCAAATACACAAGATTGACAGTTGAATTTCCCAGTCAATTGATCAATTTTGACTGTATACTGAAAAGTCAAACTTTGACTTTTTGGTCAAAATCAAGTGTCAAGATTCATTTTTCATCAAAACATGCCAAATCATGAAACTTGTTCATCAAGAAATCAAGAATTGCAAATTAGGGTTTGAAATGAAGATTTTTCATAACTTAGAATTTTTCTAAGTTATGAAAAACCCTAATTTTTTCCTAACTTTGTCCCACTTTCTCACCAAGATTCATTTGGATTCAAACAAAAGTCAAAACATGAAAGTTGTAGCTTGTTGCAAAATCTACAACTTTGATTCACAAAGTTTTCCCAAAAGAAGCTTGTAGCTCAAGTTACAATTTTTGGAACAAGGGTACCAAACCATTCTTAACTTAGTGAAAATTTGACATATTTTAGGCAAGGTTTTTACCTAACTTCAAGACCATTTTTCACATACTTCCACTTGGAATTTCAATTTGCATTTCAAAGATTGATTGTAGTACACATTCCAAGCTTTCCAAAATGTCCAAGAACTCATCAAACAACCTCATGGTTAGAGAGAATCGAATTTTGCAATATGGGAAAAACTCACTTTTGATTTGGTCAATTTACATGTTCATACATTTGTGCCATTTTGAATTTAGCATGCTTTCCTTGATTACAGGCCTCTAAACCATCCAACACTCAATAATTTAATGCTAACTCATTGTGCCAAGGCCTTGTTTTATGAGTTTAAGCATTACATGTTGAACTAAGCCATTTATAGAAAAAACAAATTAGCCATTCTTGAAAAGTTGCACTTTATGTCAATTGGTAAATCAAGAAGGTACAAAGAAAACCTCTGAGGCACAAGTTTATGAACAAAACACACTGATCAAGGGGAAGGTTTGCAGCACATTAGGGGGGCCTCTAGCTGTCTAAAACTCAAGTGGCCATCTTTTGCTTAAGTGTGAAGAAACATAGCATAACACATAAGAACTTTCATCTCAGCAAAACCAAGCCTTAAGAAAAGTTATCAAACACATTCAAGACATCCATCCTAAGCTGAAACACGAGCCTAGCATCCCCAATACCTCCCCATTCCCAGAATCACCCTCAAACTGCCAAAACAGGGCATATTCTGCAACTTGAATCCAACAACTCATTTCCATCGTGCATCTTGGCCAAAACCAGTCCAAACACTTTCTTTACCATCAATCCAAACTATCCAAAGCATTAGAAGTGGACTGTAACTCCTCTAATCAGTTTGGCCATTTTCATGTCTTCCTCTTGCAGGTGGACTTCTGCAGCTTGGTATAGAAGGTTTCAAAGCATACCAAGCATTGGAATAGCATCCTCACACTTCAAGGAAGCTGTACAAATCATCATCTTGCCCTGAAAGCTCCTCCATTGCCAGACACGATTCTAACTGAACAGGTATATTTATGAACTTCTAACTCTCAATGTAGGCATTGTTAGCTCTAGGTTTGTGAATAAAGAGTGTTCTACTCATGCCCCTGAAACTGTACATACCTTTACTTTCCATTTATTTTGCATATGCTGTGAGAATTTAAGGTCTGAACATTGATAAAAAGTTAGGTTAAGATTTAGGAATGGAGAAATTCTCTCTCATTTCTGAGAGTTAGGATGAGTTCTTTACATTTTCAGAATCGTGGCTTGATGCTTAACATTTCTTATGTTGTAAGTCTGTGCTAAAAAGCCAGGAATCCAGATGTTTGAATCATTGTACAAGCGCGCGTTTTTTGTCAAAGTTCTGGCCAGAGGTTGAAGAAGGTCCTATTGGGCTGAGCTTGTTCTATTTTTCTTATTTGCACCTTGCTATTGCTTTTGAACCCCCCTGACCCATTTTGATTTTTACTTATCATTTTCCATTTTTTCCTTTTGATTTTATTTCTATATTTTTATTTAAGTATGAAAAAATATAAAAATCATTTTTTTCACATTTTTTACATTTATTTTGATATTTATTAGCCTTTATTTGGTTTGTACATAAATAAATAAATATACTTTTTACTTAAAATACTAAAAATAATGCAAACTCATTTTATTTCTGATTTTTATTTTATTTTCTCTCTTGAAAACATTTTATATCAAAAATACTTTTTTTGTAAATATTAAATATTATTATTTTATATATATAATATATATTTAGTAAATAATACCAATAAATACATATTTATTAGTATACTTAGGATAAAAATACCAAAAATATACACATTTTTATTTTTATTAATATTTAACATTAAAAAATACCTTTTGACAAATATACTTCATTTTTATTTTATTTTTGTATATAAATAATGAATTTTGTACATATTAAATAATTAATACATTTTACTTAATAAAATTAGGGTTTGCCCTAAAAAACATGAAAATACTCAAATATTAATACCTTTTTTATTTTGTTTATTTGACATATAAAAAACACTTTTTTTCATACATATAAAAACATTTTTTGCATCTTGCATATTTATTCTTATTTTATTTAATTATTGCAATCAATTATCTTGTAAATAATTCAATATTGATGTAATAGTCTAAGTTTAAATTCCTTGTCTAAATAATCCCCATTTGAACATTTATACCCCCCTTCCCATATATTGTGTTGTAATAATTTAGGAATTTTATTTTTCGCACTTTAACGCTTTCTAATTATACCATGTTAGAATTAGGGTTTGTATGCGAATCAAAAACGACAAAATAGTTTGACCTAATTTCAAGATAAACAAGCATGAAAATGGACAACACTAAACACACTTGCACCCCTAGGGTATTCCACTTGTTGCCTTCAATAAATGGGCCATATTGCATGTCAAGTATCATTGGGCCAAAACAAAACAAAATCAAACGATCATAGTCCCTCGATGACGCTTTCGAAAGTTGCCTAAACAAATGATCAAGTCCCTCAAGGAAAATTGCCCAAAGATACTTGGCACCATTGCAATTATGGTCTAAACGATGACCCGCGCCCGTCCCTTTTCACATCCTAACACAAGATTGTCCACCAAATGCAATGGTGGAACAAAATTGTTAAAAGGGTTAAAAACATAGGAGAAATCTTTGAGAAATTTAGGAGTAGACAAACTCTTAGTTGCTTGAATCAAACTTGCAAAACAAAACACTTGCCTATTTTTAAACCACACCTCACAACACTTTCAAAACAAACTTTCAAAAACAAATGAAAAACTTTTCAAAAGACATACACCTTTGTATACATCCCAACATGGATCATTACAAAGGTTGCCACCACATTGGCCTCTTTTCAAAACATTTTCAAATCCACACACACAAAGCACCATTTCAAACAATTGAAAGTCAAGGCAAGTTGATCTAAGCAAGTAACTAAGAGCCCATGGATAACCATGGATAGAAAGGGTGCTAATACCTTCCCTTTCTATAATCTACTCCCCGAACCCAAGAAAACATCTCAAATGTTTTTGCTGTGCTTTTTAACCTTTCCTTAGGATAAAATAAAAAGTCGGTGGCGACTCTTGCTCAACCGAAACATTTGCGAAAACAAACGCAAAACCATAGTCAGTTCTCCCACCGTATCACAATGTCCAACTAAAGGATGGATGACCGTTAAGGATTATTTCATTCAAAATATTAACAGAGATATTTATAAAGGAATTACATCTCAGCACTCCATTAACATGGAAGTATTTGATATCAAAAGATAAGTAAGCTTCCTGAAATGCTTACCTGATACTGTTTGACTATATTCTCTTTATGATGATGATATGCCTCAATAGATGTGATCAGCGTTTTCACGTTGATGGTATCGCTCACCGACTGTGATCACGAAACCTATTAAAAGATAAGATGATAAATTTGTAATGACAAAGGGGGAGAAGTATACTTTCAGGGGGGAGTAGAGTACTGTAACACGGTGGGAGAACTGACTTGGTTGTTTTGTGTTGTATCGCAAATGTTGCGGTTAGCAAGAGTCGCCACCTACTTTTCTTTTATCCAAAAGGAAAGGTTGAAAAGAACAGGAAACACCTTTAGAGATGTTTTCTTGAGTTCGGGGGGTAGATTATGAAAAGGGAAGTATTAGCACCCTTTTCATCCGTAGTTATCTACGGGATCTTAGTTGCTTGCTATATCACTTTCTTTTGTTTGAAAATGTGCTTTATGTGGTTTTTGAAAGTATTTTGAAAAGGCGTCATCGTTTAGGCAAACTTTGTAATGATTCTCGTTCGTAAGAATGTATACAAAGTGTTGATCTTTTGAAAATGTTTCAAGTTTGAAAGATGTTTTTGAAAGTGTTGGAGTTGGTTTTGAAAATAGCAAGGATGTTTTGGTTTGAAAATGAGCAAGCAACTCGGAACATTCCACCTACTCAAAAGTATTTCTTGTTTATTTCCTCTTTCCTTTGACATTGTTATCTCGCCATTGATTTGATAAGAAACCCTATCTTCGGATGCAAAAGGGACGGGCAAGGGTCATCGTATAGCCATGATAACATGGTTGTGAGATATCTTAGCATTTTCTTTGAGGGACTAAGATCATTTTTGAAAGGCAACATTAATAGCATCATCGAGGGACTATGATCTTCTATTTTTTATTGCTTTTTGTTAAGATATCCCACATGCATAATATGGCCATTTTATAAGGCAACAAAGTGGATTTACCCTAAGGGTGTAAGTGTGCAAGTGTGTTGGTTTACATGCATTGTTTTGTCTTGATTAGGGTTTTCTAAGCATTGATTTTATCTTTCCATACAAACCCTAATTTACTAGCATTTATATATAAAGTATTAAATTGCGGAAAATAAAAATACTAAGCTATTACATCAATAGGGGAGGGGTGTACAAATTTACAAATGGGAAAATTGCAAGAAAATTAAATCTAAATAATTATTACAACCATATTGAATATTGTACAAAATTGAAAATAAAAATCCAAGAATGTAAATGAAAAAAAGAACTGATTTTGTTTGTTTTTTTATGAAAGGGTTTAGTCTTAACCTAATTAAAAAAAAGATTAATGAAAATTAAATAAAATTAACTTAAACTAATAAGAAAAGAAATTAACTAAAAAAATATTTTTTAGAGTTTTATTTATGAAAAGGTTTTAAATTAATAAAAATAATATGGACATTAATTAATTAAAGTTCTTAATTAATTTTAATTGCAAGAAAATAACATAATAGTTAAACCTAAACCTAAATATTAATTATTAAGAAAGAAATTAATTTATTAAGAAAATGTTTTTGTTCTTTTTAATTTTTATAAAGAGAAATAAAATATAAATGAGTGTGAAAATAATAAAATAGATATTTTTGAATTTTTTATTAATAATAATAATAATATTAATAATAAAAATAGTAAAATGAAAATATGAAAGTGAAATAAACTAAAAGATAAAAATAAAATAAAATAAAGAAATAAATAACCAGGGGGGTGCTGAAGTAGGGCCAGGGGTTAGAAGCCAACAAAAATACCAAGGCCGACTGCATTGAGGCTCAGGCATGTGTGTTTGTGACAAAAAGAATGAAAATGTGGAAAATGGAAGGAAAAAAAAGGTAGCACGCTGGGTGTTGAACCCACACCCTCTTGGTTACCAGTGCGCTGCCTTACCACTAGGGTGCTTATACATCAGTTAACATTGTCATAAAAATAAATACATAACATAAAACTTGCCCTGGTTGTACTTCATCTTTAACCTCCAGCCAAAGGATCTATAACTTGCTCATTCTTCAACCATTTTCAAAAATGTAAATATTAAACTTGTGTATTTTTTCACCACAAATCCAACCATGTAACTAATTTAAGCTAACATTCAAAGATAAGAATGAATTTATGAAAGTACCAAATTCTAACCTAAATGTTTCAGCAAGTTCAAACTTAAAATTCTCCATGCTTAAGCAACATAAATGAAATCTATGGACATGTATAGTTTCAGGGAAATGATATCTACATTCTATCTTCACAGATGCAAGTCTAACAATGCCTAAATAATGATATAGAAGTTCAAGAAAAATACCTCAAAACTGGAAATCGTGAAATGAGTTTGAGCTTGTTTCAAGTGATGGTGATGATCACGTTAGCTTCCTTGGACCTCTAGGAAGTTAATGCAATGGCTGGCTTGAGCTGAAGGTGGCTGAAATGGTCTGGAGAAGTCCAACTGTGATGCTCTGTTTTTGAACTTGGAAATGGATGAAGATGGTGTTAAAGTCGTGTAACAGGGATAGGGATGGCTTATGTATGATGTTTGGAAGCTTTTGGAAGCAAGAGGCCAAGAAACGCACGAGTGAAATGGAAGTTTGAAGTTCTTGGTCAGAATATGCAACAATGGTGGTTTGTGATGCAGTTCTGAGTTTGGGGAAGTTTTGGAGCTTGTGTATTCGTTTCTTTTGATGCAAATAACTTGTGCATAAGTATGGAAAATATTGTAGCACTTGAGAGGGTCAGAAGTACAAGATATAGAGTTATGGCTATCTTACTCGATTTTGTAGAAAAGTGGAAATATAGTTTCAAGGCAAAGTACAAGCATGGACTGAGTTCAAAGAGGCTTTAGACAAGTTTATTTTGGGTTATAGGTTGAGTGTGATCAGAAGAAAACAAGTGAAAAGCTCAAGAACTGATTTTGTGCATAAAAGTTACTTTTCCAAAATGGCAATGTGCACTTTCTTCCCAAAATGGCATTAAGCATGGGCAATGCATTGAATGCTTAGATTAAAGACTCTAACATCTGTGAAAAACATTAATTATTAAGTTCCAAGCAAGTTTGAGGCCTGCAAAGAAAAGATTGTGCAGCCTAGCATGAATTTGAATTGTTGTTCATCACAAAATTCTGCCTTGTAAACCAACTTGAAACCCTAACTTCTGAATTTCGATTCTCCTTGCTCACAAATGATCTCAAGGAGTTCCTTGAATTTTTATAAATCTTGTAATATTATCTAAAACCCCTATTTGAATCACTTTTGCAAAATTTAAATGGAACTATGTGAAACTTGGCTCAGAAGTTAGGTCAAAATTCTGACCAAAATGCTCAAAATTTGACTAAGTCTTTTAGTTTCATGACCATGATTTCATGGATTAACAACTTGAGATCCAAGAATTTTTATGAGGAGTTATGTAAATAAATGTTTTAGATCTCATTGAGATCTACAACTTTCATGTTGAAAGTTTCCTTTGAATCATCTTGCATCATGGTGAAAAATTGGCTCAAAGTTGTGAAAAAATATGAAGTTTTCAACACTTAGAAAAATTTCTAAGTTTGGAAACTTTCACTTTTCAAAATGAAATCTTGAATTTTTGATTTCTTGATGAAAAAGTTTCATATTTTGTCATGTTTTGATGAATTGTGATCTTTGACACTTGATTTTGACCAAAAAGTCAAAGTTTGACTTTTTTATATACAATTGACTTTTGATCAGTTGACTGAAAATCAACTATTAATCAATTAATCTTGAGGGATGTTTTTGATTCATGCAATTAGGTCAAAATGATGAAATTGAATCCTTGAGATCATGTTTCCAACCAATCAATCATTTGCTAGGTCAAAAATCAGAAATTGTCTTTTCTTAGTCAAAACCCTAATTTTGACCATTTTGCCCTTTTGATGATCTGATCAAATTTCTTGAGGAATTGTGGTCCAAACTTGATCAAATGGCATATAGGAGTTCATAATGTTGATATGGATCAAAAAGTATGAAGTTTGACTACAAATTGACCATAATTGACTTTTTTTCCAAATATAACTAATTTTTAGGTCAACTGATCAATTGACTGAGCAAAAATATGATCCAAGACTTAAAACTTGACATGAGAAATCTTGAGGGTCCAAAATGATCCATGAAATTCATATGAGGCATTAAAAGTTCAATTATCCTTGTGCAATCTCAAACCCTAATTTCAGTCATCAGTACTTAAGGAGGTGTCTTGAGCTGATCAACCCTTGTGCAGTCTTGAACCAAAGGAGATCTTATGAGAAAATACTTGATAAATGAGAGGGAAAATTTTGGGGTACAATAGATGCCCCTATTCAATCTTCTTAAACCTGAAGAGTTAGATTGGCGGATCCACCATTCGTGACTTCAAGGTGGAAGATGATTGAACACTAGAGTGCCCAGAAATTTGCACTCGAAGATGAATTAGGAATGGGCTTATAGATTCCATTTGGATAAACGATAGAGATTTACCAGAGATGGGATTGTAGATGCTATCCAAAGGTGACTATTGATAGAAAATGGACTAAGTCTGAACTTGATTTCAATCAGAATAAATCTTTGGAGTGATTTATATGAAGCTAGCAGAAGTCTTATATGTTGTTTAACTGGGAAGAATCAAAATAAATCTTAGAGCGATTTATATGAACCAGAAGGGTTCCTTTGGAAAGCATCAAGATAAACCGTTGAGAGGTTTAGACTGAACCAAAAGAGGTTTTGAATTTTCTTCAACTGGAGAGAATCAGAATAGATCTTTGAGCGATTTATCTGAACCAGAGAAAGTGCCTACTAAGAAAGAATCAGAATAAATTGTTGAGAGATTTATCTGAACCAGCATGGATTTGGAGAATAATCAAAATAAATCGTT
The DNA here is from genome assembly GCA_948472305.1 of Vicia faba. NCBI lineage: Eukaryota > Viridiplantae > Streptophyta > Magnoliopsida > Fabales > Fabaceae > Vicia > Vicia faba. Next base: position 164,177,302 of record OX451741.1, on the reverse strand, counting down.
GAGAGATTTACCTGAAGCAAAGAAAGCGTCTACTAGGAAAGAATCAGAATAAATCATTCAGAGATTTATCTGAACCAGCGGGGATCTAGAGAAGAATCAAAATAAATCGTTGAGAGATTTATCTGAACCAGAGAAAACGTCTGCGGGAAAGAATTAGAATAAACTGTTGAGATATTTAAACTGAACCAACAAGGATCTTGGATATTCTTAAATTTATGATGGGTCTGTGTAGGGCTACTTTATGATGAGTCTGGTGTAAAATTGTATCTGGGAATAAGAAGGAACCTGTGTAGGGTTGCTTCATGATGAGTCCGTGTAAAACTTCATCTTGGAAAGAGAAGGAACTTGTGTAGGGTTGCTTGATGATGAGTCCGTGTTAAACTTCATCTCAAATTTTCCGAGAAGGAACCTAGGTAGGATTACTTCATGATGAGTCAGTGTAAAACTTCATATGGAAATGAGAGAAAGAACCTGGGTAGGGTTACTTCATGATTCCTTGTAAAACTTCATCTTGAAAATAGGAGGAACCTGCATAGGGTTGCTTCATGACGAGTCAGTGTAAAACTCCATCTTAGAAATAGGAGGAACCTGTGTAGGGTTTCTTCAATCGGTCGTATAGATAAATGCCTTGACTTGTTACAGGTATTAATCTGAAACTTGAAAATGGTTGATGGTAGCCATCTGTTGATTGACCTTTTCCTGAAAAAGGTAAAACGTTAGTTGTATGCAATGTCATGATGTATAAAATGCATGGTGTCATGATGTTCTCAAAATAAATGAGATTGTGTCGTATACACTTATCATGTGTGAAATGTTAATGAATGTATTTTTCTCTGTGAAAATAAATCCTTGACAAATGCTAGGGAGTCAATAAATCCAGGACTGCTGTTGAAGAGTAGGTGTGTCTTCAAACTTTGCTTAGAATGTTTCCACCGGGGATTCTTGTTTTGTTGTTTTAAGGAGAATTCCGCAGGGGAATATTGAAAACTCTGTGGAGAGTGTTGATTCTTGCTTGGGGAAAAGAGTTTAGAAGCCTTGGTTGTCCGTTTCTCTAACGGGGATTCGAAGTTGAACTAACGTTTGGTTGGGTCCAGGCTTCACAGTAATTTGTTGGGGATTGTAGAGTAGTCTACTGGGGAAGAGGAGTTGTGGTCCTTTGATTTGTAGTGGTCAGAAAGGCCACCGCAAGCTGGGGAATCCTGTCATTTTTTGGGGAAATAAACCTTGTTGCTTAGTCTGTTGGAGAGGCGGCGACTTCACTGGTAGAAAACCTCGAGGATTCTTGAAGTCGATTCAGTTGGGGAGAGGTTTTCAGAGATTGGAAATCTGGCTAGGGAATCATCCTATGAGAAGGATTCTGGGGAGATTTGTCACTGCCTCTAGTAGCATGTGTTTGTCGCATTTCCAGGAGATGTTGGACTATACGTGTAAGTGTTTGCTTGTTGGCATTAATTTTTGGTAAAACCAGATTTGCGAATGTCATGACTGATGGCATAACATTCCGGGATAAAGATAAATTCTGCAGAAGGAATGCTCTACAGGAACAACTCAGTATGAGTGAATATCATGATGATTAAGCTATGATCATATGTACTGAATTCTACCAAAATCAGTGAGCAGGATACATGATGTCATAACTAATGTTAAGACATCCTGTACTGATCAAGTTGTTGTGCAGATTTATTGTTCCTGAGAATTTTCAAGAATCTTGTGTGCTATTCTGAGTTGAAGTATATTGACTAGATCAAATGCTCACGTAGATATTAGGTTAACCTTGCTTAACCCTAATCTATTATGATGAAATCCCAAGACCAAGTCTTTAGGTTAACTTTGGTTAACCCTAGCTATTTTTATGGAAGCCCAAAATGAAGAATAGACTGCATATATATTTCTCACGAATCCTAATGGTGTGCAGCGCTTTTTAGAGAAGATCAATAAGGCATTTTGTGGTTGTGATAGTTTTAGTAATTATTGTGAGCCAAGCAATTATCACTTGATAAGTGACTTGGAGTAGGATTTGGTTGTAAGGGTTGTTTATCACTCAAAGCTTTGAAGCACGAGTGTTGTGTCTCTTGATTAAAGCTTTGAAGCAAAATCAAGCGTGTGTATTGAAGAATGTCTTCATAATCTTATTAATCAGAAGATTAGTATCACTGCTGTGATTGAGGGGGAGTGAGTAGGAACTCAGGTTTAAGTAGGACTTAGATTGAAGTTGCATTGGGTAGGTCTTAAGTGAAGGAGATAAACTGGTTGGTTTATTCCTAAATTAATACCTCTTATAGTGAATTTCCTCCCTGGTTTGGTAGCCCCCAGATGTAGGTGTTGTTATACACTGAACTGGGTTAACAATTGATTGTGTTCTTTACTGTCTTTTAAATTACTGTTTGGTTTGTGTACAATTTGTCAGATGCGGTGTCATAACATTCACTGTAACATTAAGTATCTGTTTCCAGAATTTCAATTGGTATCAGAGCAGCACCCTGCCTGTCTTTCTGGGTGAGATCTAGGGATATTATTTTCTGGCGCTATGGACAAGGAAGGAGGATTTGGGAACAGACCACCTATTCTGGATGGATCAAACTATGACTACTAGAAACCTCGTATGATTGCCTTCTTGAAGTCACTGGACAATAAAGCTTGGAGAGCTGCTGACAAAGGATGGAACCATCCCACCATAACTGGGAAAGATGGGACGACTAGTCTGAAACCTGAGGAAGAATGGAGCAAAGAAGAAGAAGAGTTAGCCCTGGGTAACTCTAAAGCATTGAATGCCTTGTTCAATGGAATTGATAGAAACATATTCAGACTAGTACATCAATGTGAACTGGCCAAGGATGTTTGGGACACTCTCAAAACCACCCATGAGGGTACATCCAAAGTATAAATGTCAAGACTTCAGATGCTCACTACCAAATTTGAGAATCTAAGGATGAAGGAAGATGAGACCATTCATGAGTTTCACATGAACATCTTGGAAATTGCCAACACCTCAGGAGCATTGGGAGAAAAGATGTCAGAAGAAAAGCTGGTGAGAAAGATTCTCAGATCCTTGCCTAAAAGGTTTGCAATGAAAGTGACTGCTATAGAGGAAGCTCAGGATATCTGCAACTTGAAGGTTGATGAACTCATTGGGTCACTTCATACATTTGAGATGGGGATCAGTGACAATGTTGACAAGAAAAACAAGAGCATAGCCCTTGTATCTAATACTGAAGATGAAAGCAAGGAGAGTGATGAAGAGAATATATCATAAGCTATAGCTATGCTTGGAAGGCAGTTCAACAAACTCATCAAGAGAATGGACCCAAAGTCAAGGTCAAATGTCAAGAACATTTCCTATGACATTAGCATATCCTATGACTCCAGCAGAAGAACTAAGTCTGAAGAAAAGGGAAATCAAAGCAGAGGAATCCAATGCCATGGGTGTGAAGGATATGGGCACATTCGAGCTAAATGTCCTACCTTTCTAAAGAAACAAAAGAAAGGAATGTCTGTTACTTGGTCTGATGGTGACTCAGAAAGTGACTCTGAAGAAGAATCTGCTAAACTAGTTACTCCACTATCTGGTGTTTGTAACTCTGATAATGATTCTAGTGATAAGGAAGTGACATTTGAAGAACTTGCTGACTCCTACAAGAAGCTATGTATCAGAAATGCTGAAGTCTGTCAGTAAAATGAGAAACAGAAAAAGCTCATAGTGAAGTTGGAGGCTGAGAAGAAGGAAGACACTGCAACTATAAGCCATCTCAAAGGTGAAGTTCTAATGTTGAACTCTAAACTTGATCAGATGACTAAGTCTGTCAAGATGTTAACAACTGGAACTGATAAGTTGGAAGAAATCCTTCAGGCTGGACAAAATGCAGGAAACATGTTTGGTCTAGAATTTATGGCTGCAAAGAAATCTGCTGTTGACAAGAAGAAGACCAGGCCTGATAAACAAATGTCAAAGCAGATGTCACAACATAGGACTCAACATCAAGAACAGAGAAATATGAAGAAAAAGTATCAAAGATGGAGATGTCATTATTGTGGGAGGTTTGGTCACATAAATCCATTCTGCTTCAGATTATATGGATATCCTAATCAGACCCCATATGTCAAACCTAAGACTAACAAGGCACCATATACTCAACAGTGGAAGAAAAAGACTGCAGCCCTGATAGCTCACACCTCCCTTAGAGTTTCTGCCAAGGAAGACTGGTACTTTGACAGTGGATGCTCTAAACACATGACTGGAATCAAGAATCTGCTGAATGATGTCAAACCTCATACTACTAGTTATGTCACTTTTGGAGATGGTGCTAGAGGAGAAATCAAAGGAGTTAGAAACTTGGACTGCCCTGGAGTTCCAAACCTAAATGAAGTGTTACTGGTAAATGGTTTGACTGCTAATCTCATAAGTATCAGTCAATTATGTGATCTAGGATTCAAGGTCAACTTCACAAAGTCTGAATGTCTTGTAACTAATGAAAAATAAGAAGTTATAATGAGAGGAGTCAAATCAAAAGACAACTGTTACTTATGGGAGTCTGAGAACACTAACTACTCTTCTGTGTGCTCTATAGCCAAAGAAGAAAAGGAAGTGAAACTGTGGCACCAAAAACTTGGTCATTTACATCTTAGAGGGATGAAAAATATCATATCCATGGAGGCTGTCAAAGGGATTCCAAGGCTTCAGATTGATGAAGGGAGAGTCTGTGGTGAATGTCAGGTTGGAAAGCAAACTAGAATGTCACATCCAAAGACAAGACATCTGACCACCTCTAAGGTGCTAGAACTTCTACATATGGATCTGATGGGTCCCATGCAGGTGGAAAGTCTTGGTGGAAAGAGATATGCCTATGTTGTTGTGGATGATTTTTCCAGATTCACCTGGATAAACTTCATTAGGGAAAAGTCTGATGTATTTGATGTATTTAAGGAATTGTGCAAAAGAATTCAAAGAGAAAGAGAAAGATGCATTGTCAGAATCAGAAGTGATCATGGTAAGGAATTTGAAAATAGTAAGTTTGATGAGTTCTGTTCCTCAGAAGGAATCAATCATGAGTTCTCTTCACCTATAACTCCTCAACAAAATGGAGTTATGGAAAGGAAAAACAGGACTATACAGGAATCTGCCAGAGCAATGATACATGCCAAGAAGCTTCCTATTCATTTTTGGGCTAAAGCTATGAATACAGCCTGTTATGTCCACAACAGGGTCACCTTGAGAAAGGGAACATCATCCACCCTTTATGAACTATGGAAAGGAAGAAAGCCTACAGTGAAGTACTTCCATGTCTTTGGGAGCAAATGCTATATTCTGACAGATCGTGAACAAAGGAGAAAGATGGACCCTAAAAGTGATGAAGGAATATTCCTAGAATACTCTACCAACAGCAGAGCATATAGGGTGTTCAATTCCAGGGCCAAAGTTATGATGGAGTCTATAAATGTCATAGTTGATGATCACCATGAGGAAACAAATGTCCCATATGATGTTGATACATTCTTTGAGACTTCAACACAAGTGTCTAAAAAGGATGATGTGCCTAATCCTACTCCATCAGAGTCTGAATCAAAGGAAGCTAACAAAGATCCTTCCATCAGAATTCAGAAATATCATCCTAAGTGTAAGTGTTTGTTTGTTGGCATATTTTTTGGTAAAACCAGTTTGTGAATGTCATGACTGATGTCATAACATTCTGGGATAAAGGTACATTCTGCAGAAAAATAATGTCATACAGGAGCTACTCAATATGAGTGTTTAGCATGATCATTAAGCAATGATCATATTTATTGCATTCTACCAAAATCAGTGAACAGGATTCTTGTTGTCATAACCAATGTTAAGACATCCTGTACTGATCTAACATTTGTGCAGATTTGTTATTCCTGAGATTTTTCAGGAATTTGATATGCTTCTCTGAGTTGGTGTATACAGTCCGGATCAGATGCTCACGTGGACATTAGGTTAACCTTGCTTAACCCTAATCTGGTATGATGAAAGCCTAAGACCAAGTCTTTAGGTTAACTTTAGTTAACCCTAGCTATTTTCATGGAAGCCCTAACTGAAGAATAGTCGGCCTATATATTCCTCATGAAGATTAATGGTGAAAGACACTTTTTGACAGAAGATCAATAAGGGATTGTATAGCTGTAACTATTGTGAGCCAAGCGATTATCATTGTGATAAGTGACTTGGAGTAGGATTTGATTATAAGGGTTGTGTATCACTCAAAGCTTTGAAGCACGAGTGTTTGTGTTACTTGATTAAAGCTTTGAAGAAAAATCAAGTCAGGGTTGTTTATAACTCAAAGCTTTGAAGCACGAGTGTTTGTCACTTGATTAAAGATGTGAAGCAAAATCAAGTGTGTGTGTGTACTGAAGAGTGTCTTCATAATCTCATTAATCAATAGTTTAGTATCATTTCTGTGATTGAGGGGGAGTGAGTAGGAACTCAGGTTTAAGTTGAACTTAGATTGAAGTTGCATTGGGTAGATCTTAAGTGAAGGAGATAAACTTGTTGGTTTATTCCTGAATTAATATCTCTTATAGTGAATTTCCTCCCTGGCTTGGTAGCCCCCAGAGTAGGTGTTGTTACACACTGAACTGGGTTAACAATTGATTGTGTTCTTTACTGTTTTTGAATTACTGTCTTGAAGTGTGTCAGATACGGTGTCATAAAATTCACTGTGACATTAAGTATCTGTTGCCAGAATTTCAATTAGTATCAGAGCAGGCACCCTGCCTGTCTTACTGGGTGAGATCTAGGGATATTATTTTCTGGCGTTATGGACAAGGAAGGAGGATATGGGAACAGACCACCTATTTTGGATGGATCAAATTATGACTACTGGAAACCTCGCATGATTGCCTTCTTGAAGTCACTGGACAAAAAGGCTTGGAGAGCTGCTGACAAAGGATGGAACCATCGCACTATAACTGGGAAAGATGGGACGACCAGTCTGAAACCTGAGGAAGAATGGAGCAAAGAAGAAGATGAGTTAGCCCTGGGTAACTCCAAAGCATTAAATGCCTTGTTCAATGGAATTGATAGAAACATATTCAGACTAGTACATCAATGTGAACTGGCCAAGGATGTTTGGGACACTCGCAAAACCACCCATGAGGGTACATCCAAAGTAAAAATGTCAAGACTTCAGATGCTTACTACAAAATTTGAGAACCTAAGGATGATGGAAGATGAGACCATTCATGAGTTTCACATGAACATCTTGGAAATTGCCAACACCTCAGGAGCATTGGGAGAAAAAATGTTAGAAGAAACGCTGGTGAGAAAGATTCTCAGATCCTTACCTAAAAGGTTTACTATGAAGGTGACTGCTATAGAGGAAGCTCAGGATATAGTCAACTTGAAGGTTGATGAACTCATTGGGTCACTTCAGACTTTTGAGATGGGGATCAGTGAAAATGTTGACAAGAAAAACAAGAGCATAGCACTTGTATCCAATACTGAAGATGAAAACAAGGAGGATGATGAAGAGAATATTTCGGAAGCAAATGCTATATTCTGACAGATCGTGAACAAAGGAGAAAGATGGATCCTAAAAGTGTTGAAGGAATATTCCTAGGATACTCTACCAACAGCAGAACATATAGGGTATTCAGTTCCAGGACCAAAGCTATGATGGAATCTATAAATGTCATAGTTGATGATTATCATGAGGAACCAGATGTCCCCTATGATGTTGAGACATTCTTTGAGACTTCAACTCAAGTGTCTAAAAAGGATGATGTACCTAAAACTACTTCATCAGAATCTGAATCAAAGGAAGCTAACAAAGATCCTTCCATCAAAATTCAGAAAGATCATCCTAAGGAACTCATCATAGGAGACCCTAACAGTGGAGTCATTACAAGATCTAGAGAAATCATCTCAAACTCTTGCTTTGTCTCTAAGATTGAACCAAAAAATGTTAAGGAGGCTTTGACTGATGAATACTGGATTGGAGCAATGCAAGATGAATTGAACCAATTCAAGCAACATGAAGTATGGGAGTTAGTTCCTAGACCAGAAGGAACAAACATTATTGGCACAAAATGGATCTACAAGAACAAATCAGATGTTGAAGGAGTTGTCACCAGGAATAAGGCAAGGCTTGTTGCTCAAGGCTACACTCAAGTTGAAGGGGTTGATTTTGATGAAACTTTTGCTCCTGTAGCCAGACTGGAATCAATCAGACTTCTTTTGGGAGTTGCTTGTATCCTTAAGTTTAAGTTATTTCAGATGGATGTAAAGAGTGCCTTCTTAAATGGGTACTTAAATGAGGAAGTATATGTGGAACAGCCTAAAGGATTTGTGGATCCAAACTATCCTGATCATGTCTACAAATTGAGGAAAACTCTATATGGCCTGAAACAAGCGCCTAGAGCCTGGTATGACAGAATGACAAAATTCCTCACTGACAAAGGATACAGGAAAGGAGGCTTGGATAAAACCCTTTTTGTCAAAAATGAAGGAGGAAAGATAATGGTAGCTCAAATTTATGTTGATGACATAGTGTTTGGAGGAATGTCAGATAAAATGGTTAAACATTTTACTGACCAAATGCAAGCTGAATTTGAAATGAGCCTCATGGGAGAATTGACCTACTTTCTTGGACTACAAGTCACACAGATGGAAGACTCAATTTTTCTGTCTCAAAGCAAGTATGCAAAGAATATTGTCAAGAAGTTTGGAATGGAGAATGCCAGTCACAAAAGGACTCCTGCACCTACTCATTTAAAGCTGTCCAAAGACACAAGTGGGGCAAATGTGGATCAAAGCTTGTACAGAAGCATGATAGGAAGTCTGCTATACTTAACAGCCAGCAGACCTGACATTGCTTTTGAAGTTGGAGTATGTGCAAGATACCAGGCTGAACCCAAAGTAAGTCACGTCAACCAAGTGAAAAGAATTCTGAAGTATGTGTTTCTGAATAGGATTGCCTTGGAGAGAGAGCTGAACAACAGTGCTATTGAGTGTAAGGAAATCATGGATCTAATCAAGACTGCTGGTCTAATGAAAACTGTGGTCAAGTTTTCCAACTGCTATGAGATTCTTGTCAAAGAATTCATAGTAAATTTATCTAATGGGTGTGCTGATGGAAAGTCAGCTGATTTTAAGAGTGTGTATGTGAGAAGAAGGAAGGTAAATTTCTCTCCTTCTGTAATAAACAAATTCTTAGGAAGGCCTGATGATGCTTGTCCTGAGCTGGAAGTTACTGACAACCAAGTTTGTCAAACCATCACTGCCAAGCAAGTCAAGAACTGGCCCTTGAAAGGGAAGCTAAATGCGAGCAAGCTGAGCATGAAGTTTGCCATACTGCACAAAATAGGTGCAGCTAACTGGGTTCCCACCAACCATAAATCCACCATTTCCACAGGTTTGGGAAGATTTATCTATGTTGTTGGAACCAGGACAAACTTTGATTATGGCAAGTACATCTTTGATCAAACATTGAAACATGCTGGAAGCTGTGCTATTAAAGGCCCTATTGCTTTTCCCTCTCTCCTGTGTGGTATAATCATTGCTCAGTATCCTGATATACTAGTTTAAAAAGAATCTGTATGCAAAAGAGCCCCTGCTCTTGGTTTGCACTATAAGCTGTTTCAGGGAACACATGTCCCTGACATTGTTATGACATCTACTGAGACATCAACTATCAAATCTCATTCCAAGAAAACTGATGTTATAGCTGTGCTAAAAGAAACCTGCAGAGAGCTTGATACAAGAAAAAGGACTCTTGAGGAGCTGATTGCTATACTAGAACAGGAGGAAAATGAAGAACAAAGAAGGGAAGAAGATGCTGATGAAGACCAGCATAATGTTGAAGATAGTGCTTCCTCGGAAGATGACAGTGCCTGAAGATCAGTATTGTTGAAAAGATTGTTGCTGAATCTTGTTGCTGCCAAATGACTTCTTATTATTTCTATGTTTGTTTTTATTATTCCTTTTGGATGACTGTATAACTTAAAAGTACAAGTATCTTTGGACTCTTTATGGCTAAAAAGGGGGAGAAGAATTTGTGGTAATTTTGGTAGAATTAGACTTGGTAGTTGTTATTAAAAATTCTGCTGCATTCTAATCTCTGATTTGCTGCATTCTAATCTCTGATTGTTTAGGATTGTTTAGGGGTTTTAGCCAAAAATTTGCCAAAGGGGGAGTTTCTAAGTGTTTGTTTGTTGGCATTTTTTTTTTGGTAAAACCAGTTTGTGAATGTCATGACTGATGTCATAACATTATGGGATAAAGGTACATTCCGCAGAAAAAGAATGTCATACAGGAGCTACTCAATATGAGTGTTTAGCATGATCATTAAGCAATGATCATATTTATTGCATTCTACCAAAATCAGTGAACATGATTCTTCTTGTCATAACCAATGTTAAGACATCCTGTAGTGATCTAACATTTGTGTAGATTTGTTATTCCTGAGATTTTTCAGGAATCTGATATGCTTCTCTGAGTTGGTCTATATAGTCCAGATCAGATGCTCACGTGGACATTAGGTTAACCTTGCTTAACCCTAATCTGGTATGATGAAAGCCTAAGACCAAGTCTTTAGGTTAACTTTAGTTAACCCTAGCTATTTTCATGGAAGCCCTAACTGAAGAATAGTCGGCCTATATATTCCTCATGAAGATTAATGGTGAAAGACACTTTTTGACAGAAGATTAATAAGGGATTGTATAGCTGTAACTACTGTGAGCCAAGCGATTATCATTGTGATAAGTGACTTGGAGTAGGATTTGATTATAAGGGTTGTGTATCACTCAAAGCTTTTAAGCACAAGTGTTTGTGTTACTTGATTAAATCTTTGAAGCAAAATTAAGTTAGGGTTGTTTATCACTCAAAGCTTTGAAGCACGAGTGTTTGTCACTTGATTAAAGTTGTGAAGCAAAATCAAGTGTGTGTACTGAAGAGTGTCTTCATAATCTCATTAATTAATAGTTTAGTATCACTGCTGTGATTGAGGGGGAGTGAGTAGGAACTTAGGTTTAAGTTGATCTTAGATTGAAGTTGCATTGGGTAGATCTTAAGTGAAGGAGATAAACTGGTTGGTTTATTCCTGAATTAATATCTCTTATAGTGAATTTCCTCCCTGGCTTGGTAGCCCCCAGAGTAGGTGTTGTTACACACTGAACTGGGTTAAAAATTGATTGTGTTCTTTACTGTTTTTGAATTACTGTCTTGAAGTGTGTCAGATAAGGTGTCATAACATTCACTGTGACATTAAGTATCTGTGTCCAGAATTTCACTAAGGAACTCATCATAGGAGATCCTAACAGTGGAGTCACTACAAGATCTAGAGAAATCATCACAAACTCTTGTTTTGTGTCTAAGATTGAACCAAAAAATGTTAAAGAGGCTTTGACTGATGAATACTGGATTGGAGCAATGCAAGATGAATTGAACCAGTTCAAGCTACATGAAGTATGGGAGTTAGTTCCTAGACCAGAAGGAACAAACATCATTGGCACAAAATGGATCTACAAGAACAAGTCAGATGCTGAAGGAGTTGTCACCAGGAATAAGGCAAGGCTTGTTGCTCAAGGATACACTCAAGTTGAAGGGGTTGATTTTGATGAGACTTTTGCTCCTGTAGCCAGACTGGAATCAATCAGACTTCTCTTGGGAGTTGCTTATCTCCTTAAGTTCAAGCTGTTTCAGATGGATGTGAAGAGTTCCTTCCTAAATGGGTACTTAAATGAGGAAGTGTATGTGGAACAACCTAAAGGATTTGTGGATCCAAACTGTCCTGATCATGTCTACAAATTGAGGAAAGCATTATATGGTCTGAAACAAGCTCCTAGAGCTTGGTATGAAAGGTTGACAAAGTTCCTCACTGACAAAGGATACAGGAAATGAGGTTTGGATAAAACTCTTTTTGTCAAGGATGAAGGAGGAAAGATAACGATAGCTCAAATTTATGTTGATGACATAGTGTTTGGAGAAATTTCAGATAAAATGGTTAAACATTTTGCTAACCAGATGCAAGCTGAATTTGAAATGAGCCTCATGGGAGAATTGACCTACTTTCTTGGACTACAAGTCACACAGATGGAAGACTCAATTTTTCTGTCTCAAAGCAAGTATGCAAAGAATATTGTCAAGAAGTTTGGGATGGAGAATGCCAGTCATAAAAGGACTCCTGCACCTACTCATTTAAAGTTGTCCAAAGACACAAGTGGGGCAAATGTGGATCAAAGCTTGTACAGAAGCATGATAGGAAGTCTGTTATACTTAACAGCCAGCAGACCTGATATTGCCTTTGCAGTTGGAGTATGTGCAAGATACCAGGCTGAACCCAAAGTAAGTCACATCAACCAGGTGAAAAGAATTCTGAAGTATGTGAGTGGAACTTACAATTATGGCATGTTGTACTCTCATGGATGTGAACCAATTCTGTCTGGTTATTGTGATGTTGATTGGGCTGGTAGTGCTGATGATAGAAAGAGAACCTCTGGAGGATGCTTCTTTTTGGGAAATAATCTTGTTTCTTGGTTCAGCAAGAAACAAAACTGTGTGTCTCTATCTATTGCTGAAGCTGAATACATAGCAGCTGTTCTCAAATGACCTGGATGAAACAGATGTTGACTGAGTATAATGTCACACAAGATGTCATGACATTGTACTGTGACAATTTGAGTACTATTAACATATCCAAGAATCCTATACAACACAGCAGGACTAAGCATATTGACATTAGACATCACTTCATCAGAGATCTTGTGGAGGAGAAGGTGATTAAGCTGGAACATGTTGCCACTGAACTACAACTGGCTGATATTTTTACCAAGGCACTTGATGCTAGTCAGTTTGAGAATTTAAGGGGAAAGCTGGGTATTTGCCAATATAAAGAGATGTAGCAATTAATTTTTCTTAATACAAGGTTTGAAAGAGATATTTTAATCAAGTTTATTCTGATTAGGCTAATCATTTGTTTCCCTCTTTCTTTCCAAAAGTTTAAGAAGAGGAATAGACATATTTATATCTCCCTCTTCTCAGTTTGCTGCATCACTCTCTATTCCCTCAAAAGAAAATTTCACACTCGCTGTCACTTGTATTCTCAATCTCTCAAGATGTCTCAACAATCTGTGTCACCATCTTCATCAAAGGCAAATGCATCTTCCTCACCCGCTGACACCGAACCTAGGGCAAACGTAAACCCCATGGATGTTGATGTTCTTGAGGTAACTCCACTTCGTGCAATGGTAGCTGATCCTACTAAGGTCAAGAAGCTGTGAACCAGACATGCAAGAAGATCACAAGCTTCTCCCTCTGGTAAATCTTCTCAACCATCATCCTCTATTCCTCCAGAGATAGCTAATAGGGAAGGTTCTGCTTATGCGCATCAAGCTATTGCCAGACTAGTCACTAGGATTCTTAATGAGAATCACTTTGTTCCTGGTGTATCTGTACCATTGAACCAAGAAACTGCTAGCCCTAATTTAGAAAGTGATCCCAATGTCACTCAGAATGTTGAGACACCTGATGACAACTGTGATCGGTGGATCTGGAACTGACTGTTTAACGCTGGTTCGCGAAATGTCGCGGAAGCAAGAGTCGCCACCGTCTTTTATTTTCTCCAACAAGGAAAGGACAAAAGCACAGAAAAATTCCTTTTCGAGATGTTTCTCGGTTCGGGAGGTAGATTATAGAAAGGGAAGGTGTTAGCACCCTTTCTATCCGTGGTTATCCACAGGCTCTTAGGTACTTGCTCATTTGTGTTTTCAAAATGTTTGTTTGCTTTTCAATTGTGAGTGGGTTTGAAAAAGTCTCGTTTAAAGTTTCAGATCGACTCTTATATCAGTCCTCAAGAGTGTTTGAAAAATTGTTTTTGAAAGCTTTTTGAAAAGTGTCGGTGTGAAAAGAGTTTTCTTGATTTGTTTTGAATTAGAGCAAGTATCTACGAGTCATCTACCTACCCTAGGGAATTAGGCTGTGTAAATGTCCTTAAGGTAGTTCCGTCCCACCATTGAGAGGTAGGTAGCACCACCGTTGGAGGTGTTCGGGTCAATTCGTTTGTAGGGACAGTGTGGTCACTAGAGCAACAGTAGGACACCTTAGAAGCTACCCTTATGCCATGTTCATGGACATAAGGACTTACTAAAACGTCCTATACTCGACGACCATGTTTCGAGGGGCAAGGCAACAGTGAGGCGTACCCTAAGGGTGGTGTGTGAATTTGTGTGTTGTTTTCAGTTATGTTTTATCTTGATCATGCATTGTAGTGAGCTACGCATTGTTTTTTATTTGGGCCATTCATTCTTTCATGTGATTAGCAGTTTAAAGGTGCGGAAATTAAAATGCGGAAAATAAAGGTCCTACGCTATTACAAGGCGCGGGTCTATACATCGCCAAATTAACAAAGACCCGTTTTTGAAATGAAAGTGCGGAAAGTAAATAAATTTCCTAATTACTATTACAAGGCTTTGAACAATTACATAATATTTGAAACAAAAAAATAAGGACAAACGCGCGAAAAGAAACTAGAATCGAATATGCGAGGGCGTTGGACCCTTTAAAGAAATTAAATGAAATTAAGGATTAATTAATTATTTAATAAGAAAAGGAATGTTTTTTATGGTTTTTGGTATTTATGAAATAAAGGGAATTGATTAAAATTAGAAATTAAACAAAACCCTAGTTCTAAATTGTTTTTAATTATTTAAGAAAAATATTCAAGTTTTAACCTAATTTTTACTAATTATTTAATTACATGAGTATTTACAAAATAATTAATAATTAATAATAATGGTAATAAGAAAATTATTTTATTAAGAAAAAAAAGGGAAAAATACTAAAAACCTAATTTTTACACATTTTAGTTATTTGGAAACAAATTAAAATTAAAACCCTAAATTAAACTACAGTGATTATTAAAATTTATTTACAAAATATATTAATGAAATAAACATATTTTTATTTTTGACTTTTCTGGATTTTATTATTAGGAAAATTATTTTTGTGAATTTAAAAGAAAATAATTAAAATAATTAAAAGAAAAAAAAAGAGAGAAAGAATATACAAACAATGGGGGTCTGACCCAATTTAGGAGGTGTATTGGAGAAGCTTGGCCCAAGAATGCAAGGCCCCTTTGGACTTTTCCAGCGCGTATGTGGGATGGTTGACTGAGGTCCATGGTGGAATTCACATGATGGCCTTTGGATGAGATCCCCTGGGCGCGTGGCAAGCGAGCAGGCGAGGGTGCATGATGAACCTTTGAGAGCACACTGCATAGAAGTATATTAAGAAAAATATTATGGAAGAAGTGGGGGACCTGGGAATCGAACTCAGGTCCCAATACCTGCATGCTAACACAACAGCCAACCCAACCAACGCGTTACTTTGTATAGTTAGTGGACAATGATTATTATATGTGAAAAACAAGCGTTATTGGCAGACACAAAAAATCACGCGCGAAGATTCAAACTATCCAGTCATGCTGAGACACGTCCACCTTCTTCTTCGTTTGCCTGAAAATACAGAATAGATAGCGGGGGTTTTAAACCCCCACTAAACTCAAACAAGAAAAATAGCGATTAGCTCCTGGGCAAATAGAAATTGGGCGCGATGTGTGAGTTCAATTCGTCCTGATGCCCTGATTTCAATGGTACTGGTCTTATTGTCCAATTTTTCCAGATGCGTAAAACCCCAAAATTGGAGCTCTGAAACCCTAAGAAACGTCCATGGTGAATTCTTGTACAAGGCTTAATAACTCAATTAAGTTATGTCATTAGCTTCAGAAGGTCATGGTTAGTATAAATCCATATTAAAAACACATGAAAAATGCATGTTAATCATAAAACGATAATGGATAATTTTCAAGAAAGTATGATATCGTTCTACCAACCCTTGAAGCCTGGAGACTTGGTTTCGATTGCAATATTTTCCTGGATGTGTTAGCAAGCTTTTGGAATGCTTTTGAGGCCTTGAAACCAGCTCTTTGTATGAAAACAGTTTCTCACTTTTTGTCAAAAAAATGCAAGTTTGTTCTTTAGGTTTCTGCGCAGCTTGTGTGTTCTATGCATTAGGGTTATGTTTGCATATGTATGTAGATGGAATTAGGTTAGAAAAACCAAGCCCAAAGTCTTTGAATCAATGCTTTGAATATTTGATTTTGTCAAATCTTTTCCAATCCTTTTTGCCATGGAAACTTGCCTATTTTGGAAGATTTGGTCTCTTGAGAAGGCACACGAAATATTGAGTTCATAATGGGAGAATATGCTGCACAAAAAGATTCAAAACCTTTGTTTAGTATTTTTCTCATAATTAATTTTGATTAAATGAATTAATAGGATTAAAAATTCAATTAATTAATTAAAAATAATAAAATAACTCCCTTTTAGCTTAATGGGTCGTGCATAGCTTTTGGGTAATGATTCATGGAAGAAATTGAGGCCCATTAGCAATTTTGAGGCATTTGAAGCAAAGTTGACTTTTCAAAATTCCCAAAAATTTCCCAACTTCCACAAGGCATATCTTGCTCAATATTTAAGCTTTGATCATGTTCTTGGACATTTTGGAAAGGTCTTGAAGTCCTATAACCAATTTCTTTGGTCCCATGTCATTTTGATTTACCAATCTCAAGTTATGGTCTTTGACTTAAAGTTTCTTTTTGTTGACTTTTGAAAATGACCTATAATGTTGAGATTGATAACTTTTTGTGAGAGCATTTCTTGGACTTGAAGTGTGAAGATGAGTTGTAGGAAATGTCATTCTCTTAAAAATGAGCTTTGGATGGAATTTTTCTGATAAACCATGTGGAAGTTATGCCTTTGTCAATTTGCAGTTGACTTTTTCAACTGTCCAAAAATGGAAACTTTTGCATCTTGAGACTTTTTGAACCATGCCTTGAGAATCATGATCAAGAATTGATCAAATGATGTTTGGGGCTTCAAAATAAGATATTGACCAAAAATTTGGACTTTTGACTGTCAAATGACCATTTTGCCCCTGCAGTTGACTGTGAAGCATTTAGGGTTTTTGACTGTGCAACTTGATGCTGTAAGTCTTGAAACTTGGCATGTGGATGCTTGACAATGTTTATAGGCATGTGGGACTTGTTTGGACCCTTGGAAACTTCAATTTCTTTGTCAGAACCAAAACCCTAATTTTGACTGTGTTAGGAGGCAATTGGACTGTGCAACCCTTGAGAGGTTTTGAACCTTGATCTTGGCAAATCTTGAAGAATATGGGAGGGCAAATTTTGGGGTACAACAGTTGCCCTTGTTCAATCTTCTTAAACCTGAGGATGTAGATTGGCTGGCGTGCCTTTCGTAATCTGAAGGTGGAAGATGATTGAACACTAGAGTGCCCAGAAATTTGCACTCACATAGTAGAGTATCAGCAGTGTGATAGCGGGAATGGGCTTACAGATGCCATTTGGAGAGATGATGAGCAGGAGGATGGGCTTATAGATGCCATCTGGAGTTGTGACAGAGCCTTGTCGGGAATGGGCTTACAGATGCCATGTTGAGAGGTGATGGATAGGTAGATGGGCTTATAGATGCCATCTGAGTGTCGATCGCGTAAGAGATTCCTTAGCGAGAACTTGCGTACCTAAAAAAAGAAAGATAATTACCTGGCCTGTTACAGGAGTTGATCTTAAAATTCTTTATATAGACGTGCCCTGGCTGGTTACAGGAATCGAATCTTTAAACTCTTCAGACGTGCCCTGGTGGGATACAGGAATCGAGTCTGGAGAATACAGTCGTCAACAGATACACCCTGGCAAGATACAGGAATCGGATCTTCGAACTCTTCAGACGTGCCCTGGCGAGATACAGGAATCGAGTATGGTAATGTTAGTCGTCAACAGATACACCCTGGCAAGATACAGGAATCGGATCCTCAAACTCTTCAGACGCACCCTGGCAAGATACAGGAATCGGGTCTGGTAATGTTAGTCGTCAACAGATACACCCTGGCAAGATACAGGAATCGGATCCTCAAACTCTTCAGACGCACCCTGGCAAGATACAGGAATCGGGTCTGGTAATGCTAGTCGTCAACAGATACACCCTGGCAAGATACAGGAATCAGATCCTCAAACTCTTCAGATGCACCCTGGCAAGATACAGGAATCGGGTCTGGTAATGTTAGTCGTCAACAGATACACCCTGGCAAGATACAGGAATCAGATCCTCAAACTCTTCAGACGCACCCTGGCAAGATACAGGAATCGGGTCTGGTAATGTTAGTAGTCAACAGATACACCCTGGCAAGATACAGGCATCGGATCCTCAAACTCTTCAGACGCACCCTGGCAAGATACAGGAATCGGGTCTGGTAATGCTAGTCGTCAACAGATACACCCTGGCAAGATACAGGAATCAGATCCTCAAACTCTTTAGACGCACCCTGGCAAGATACAGGAATCGGGTCTGGTAATGCTAGTCGTCAACAGATACACCCTGGCAAGATACAGGCATCGGATCCTCAAACTCTTCAGACGCACCCTGGCAAGATACAGGAATCGGGTCTGGTAATGCTAGTCGTCAACAGATACACCCTGGCAAGATACAGGCATCGGATCCTCAAACTCTTCAGACGCACCCTGGCAAGATACAGGAATTGAGTCTGGTAATGTTAGTCGTCAACAGATACACCCTGGCAAGATACAGGAATCGGATCCTCAAACTCTTCAGACACACCCTGGCAAGATACAGGAATCGGGTCTGGAATCGATCGTCAACAGATACACCCTGGCGAGATACAGGAATCGGATCTTTAGTTGCGACCGTTGATGGTAATCATCTTGGTATTAACCTTTGTCCTGAAAAGACAAAACGTTAGTTGTGCGTAATGTCATGATGTATGACATGCGAGATGAGATTGTATGTTCATGATGCGTATATGCATGCTATAATGTATGAAGATGCGATGTTTATGAATGTATGTTTTCGTCTTAGGAAAATAAATCCTTGACGGATGCCGGGAAGTTAAATCCTGGGCTGATGTGAATAGCATTCTTTGTTTCCACTGGGGAGTGATGGCTGCAAGGATACCGGTAGGAGAAGATGACTCCGTTGGGGAATAAAATGGGAGATTACTCTGCGGGGGAAAATTATTCTAGCGATCTGGCTGGGGAACAATACTCTGTGGGAAGAGAGATACTTTGCTGGGATGTTGATGGTAACTTCGCTGGGGATACCGTCGTTATGTTGGAAGTTTTAATAGACTCCGCTAAGGATGAGAAGACTTCGTCGGGACGATCTTTCCGTGGCTTTTGGCTGAGGATAACCCAGTTATATCCTGGTGGGGAAATAACCTTTGAATAAAGCCGGGAGACGCATTCGTGCTCTGCAGGGGATAAGCTTCCAGAATCTACTGGGGATAAGCTTACTGCTGGGGAGATGGATTCCACTTTCCTGGGGGAACTTCAGACTGGACTCTCCTGGGGAAATTTTTGAGATATATTGGGGAGGTGGCTCCGTTGAATGTCTGATACACCGCCGGGGAACAATCTTAGATCAAGACTGCCGGGGATGATTGTTAAGAATGTTCGTATATTTTGCTGAGGAATGTTGAGATCTGCTGGAGGATACCCAACTTCCTTAAGGCTGACAGGAGAACTCTGCTTGGGGAGAGTGCATTGACTTGCTGGCTCACTCTCTAGGGATTTAAGATATCTTGGTTATGTTCTTCAGCTGAACTTACCTTGGTACCTTGGTGGACAGAGCAATTAGATCGCTTAGACAACTCATTATTGCCCCTGTTTCTAATGTTACCTGTAATTAAACCTTTGTTTCGTATGCAAATATTTATGAGTTAGCAATCATTGTCAAATGCATATATCACAAATTGAACCTTGGACGTTCTTCGCAAAACAAAACAGAAAAAGGAAAAACAATTGGCAATTTGTCTGAAAAGTGGATTTATATTGATTTTTGAATTTGCCTGTAAATAGGCGTTTATGTACAAGAGGCTGACGTCCTAGTAAGAGAACACCGCCGAACAACAGAGTTTATACAATTTTGTGAAGAAGGGAAAACAAAACAGCTATGTGAAAAGAACAATCCCACTGGGTTCCAACTCTGCTATCGCCTTTATATCTTCGAGCGTCTCATCACTTGACGACCTAGCCGAAGATGAAGCTGATTGATCGATGCCGTCTGAACTTGATGTTAATACCGGATTCTGGATGCGAAGTGATCCAATGAGACATAGTATTACGCTTTAATCCCTAACTTTTGCCTGGACCGCCCTTTCGGGTTTTCAGTCCACCGGGATACCCATTTTTTCCCAAGCCGCCTTTTCAGGTTTTCGACTTGCCGGGTGTACAGATTTTTTTTATTTCATCCCTTCATTTTGCCCGAACCCTTTTGGTTCGCCGGGAAGCCCTAATTTTTGCCTAGGTATGTCAACCTAGCGGGTCTTTTATCATGCGTAATATCTTTTTACTATGTCTGCATTGGCGGGGTGAGGAAGGTCGTCACTATCCATGGTAGTTAGAATCATGGCTCCTCCTGAGAACACATGTTTAACCACAAATGGCCCTTCGTACGTAGGGGTCCATTTGCCCTTGGGATCACTCTGAGGAAGGATGATGCGCTTGATTACCAGATCCCCAACTTGATACTCTTGTGGTCTGAATTTCTTGTTAAATTCCCTGATCATCCGTTTTTGATACGTTTGACCATGACATATAGCAGTAAGTCTCTTTTCGTCAATTAGATTTAACTGATCAAGTCGATTCTGGATCCAGTCATCTTCACTCAGATCTGCATCCTTCATTATCCGGAGAGAGGGTATCTGCACTTCAATCGGTAAGACTGCCTCCATGCCGTAGACCAAGGAAAAAGGAGTTGCCCCGGTTGACGTTCTTGCTGAGGTACGGTACCCATGTAGAGCAAACAGTAACATCTCGTGCCAATCTTTATAGGTCACTGTCATCTTCTGCATAATTTTCTTGATATTCTTATTCGCTGCTTCTACAGCCCCATTCATCTTCGGCCGGTAAGGAGAAGAGTTGTGGTGCTGTATCTTGAATTGCTCGCAGAGCTCAGTGATCATCTTGTTATTGAGATTGGTACCGTTGTTTGTAATGATCCTTTCCGGGACGCCGTATCGACAGATCAGATTGTGCCGAATGAACCGTGCCACAACGTTCTTGGTTACAGTGGCGTAAGAAGCTGCTTCAACCCACTTTGTAAAGTAATCAATCGCCACCAGGATGAAGCGATGCCCGTTGGATGCCATAGGTTTAATCTCTCCGATCATATCAATGACCCACATAGCAAAAGGCCAAGGTGTTGTCAAGACATTCAGGGGAACCGGAGGAACGTGCACCTTATCAGCATAAATCTGGCACTTATGACATGTCCGAGAATGTTGGTAACAGTCGGCTTCCATTGTGGACCAGAAATACCCTGCCCGAAGGATTTTCTTTGCCATAGTATGTCCACTGGAATGTGTTCCGAAGGTACCTTCATGTAGCTCTGCCATGATCCTTTTTGCTTCAGTCTTATCCACACAACGCAGTAAGGTCGAATCATGGTTTCGCTTGTACAGAATGTCGTTGCTAAGGAAGAACTTCGCTACGAACCTTCTTAGAAACTTCTTGTCGTTGACAGATGCACCTTCAGGGTATTCCTGAGCTTCCAAGTATCTCTTCACCTCGTGGTACCAGGGTTTTTCAGTCACTACCTCAGCCTCAAGATCACAACAGTATGCCGGTTCATCCAATTTCCAGATAATGACCCGGGGAGCCTCATTGTCCCATTTGACTTTGAACATGGAAGACATCGTAGCTAAAGCGTCCGCCAACTGATTCTCCTCTCTTGGGAAGTGTTCAAAAGTTATCTCTGTGAAATGGTGGATCAATGTCAACACACATTCTTTATAAGGAATAAGATTCGGATGTTTCGTATCCCACTCTCCTTTGATCTGATTGATCACGAGAGCGGAATCTCCGAAGACACTCAGAAACTTGATCCTTAAGTCAATCGCAGCTTGAAGACCCATGATGCATGCCTCATACTCCGCCATGTTGTTGGTGCAGTTGAAACATAGTCGGGCAGTGAGTGGAGTATGAGTGCCTTGAGGAGATATGATCACAGCGCCAATATCGTTACCCAAAGCGTTGGAAGCTCCGTCAAAGTGCATATACCATCGGGATCCTTCCTCAGGTCCTTCATCCGGTCCAGGTACTTCACAATCAGTCACTATCATTTTGCTCTCGTCGGGAAACTCGAAGTTCATTGACTGATAGTCGTCTACTGCCTGATGTGCCAAGTGGTCTGCCAATACACTTCCTTTGATAGCTTTGAGTCATGTACTGGATGTCGTATTCTGTCAAGATCATCTGCCATCTTGCTATTCTCCCAGACAGAGCAGGCTTTTCGAATATGTACTTTATCGGATCCATCTTTGAGATCAACAAGGTAGTGTGAGTCAGCATATACTGTCTCAGCCGGCGAGCAGCCCATACCAAAGCGCAGCAAGTTTTCTCGAGTAGTGAGTATCGGGTCTCACAGTCGGTAAACTTTTTGCTAAGGTAATAAATGGCGTGCTCTTTTCGGCCAGACTCGTCATGCTGTCCCAGCACACACCCCATTGAGCTGTCAAGTACTGTCAAGTATAGTATCAGAGGTCTCCCTTCAACCGGTGGCATAAGGATGGGTGGTTCTTGGAGATACTCTTTGATTCTGTCAAAAGCGGACTGACATTCATCATTCCAACGTACTACCTGATCTTTCTTCAGCAGCTTGAAGATTGGCTCACAGGTAGCAGTTAGATGCGAGATGAACCGGGCAATGTAGTTCAGGCGTCCTAGAAAGCCTCTGACCTCTTTCTCTGTCTTAGGAACTGGCATCTCTTGTATGGCTTTAACCTTGGCAGGGTCCACTTGAATACCCTTGTCACTTACGACGAAGCCTAGCAACTTTCCAGATCTTACCCCGAAGGTGCACTTGTTCGGGTTCAACCTCAGTTTATACAGTTTCAAACGGTCAAACAGCTTCTGCAGATGGTCAAGGTGTTCCTCCTCAGTTTGGGACCTTGCAATCATATCATCGACATACACTTCAATCTCATGATGGATCATATCATGAAATAAAGCAACCATGGCACGTTGGTAGGTTGCCCCAGCATTTTTCAATCCAAAAGGCATGACCTTGTAGCAGAAGGTGCCCCACTGAGTAACAAAGGTAGTCTTTTCCATGTCTTCAGGAGCCATCTTGATTTGGTTATACCCGGAGAAACCATCCATGAAGGAGAACACCTTGTGCTGAGCTGTATTGTCAACCAGAACGTCAATGTGAGGTAGGGGGAAGTCATCCTTGGGGCTGGCCCTGTTCAGATCCCTGTAGTCAACACACATTCTGACCTTACCATCCTTCTTCGGTACCGGCACCACGTTGGCAACCCACTGAGGGTAAGAAGTCACTGCTAGAAACCCGACATTAAATTGTTTCATAACCTCATCTTTGATTTTCTCGGACATCTCTGGACGCATACGGCGGACCTTCTGTTTAATCGGAGGGCAGTCTTCCTTTGTAGGAAAATGATGGACCACAATGTCGGTATCCAACCCAAGCATGTCTTCGTAGGACCAGGCAAAGATCTCCACATAATCATGTAGCATCTGAGTCAAACGTTGTTTTACACTAAGCTCCAGGTTGGCACCGATCTTAACCTCCTTTCTATCTGTCTCAGTACACAGATTTATTGTTTCCACTGGCTCTTCATGTGGTTGAATTGCCCTCTCTTCCTGGAGTAACAGTCTTGCAAGCTCGCCAGGCTCTTCGCAATCATCTTCACCTTCGTCTTCGGCTAAGTTGATCGGATTTTCGAAGTCATAACTGGCAGTAGCAGAGTCATTACCAATGAGATCCAGAGTGGATTGAAACCTGTGTAGGTGAGTGTGTGTAAATACAGCTGTTTTGCAATATATAAGGAAGGAAAGAAAGAAAGGGAGCACAAGATTTGAAATGCGAAAAACGTCCAAAGTCTTTATTCATGATATATGGAAATGACAGTTAATAAGCCCTCACAAATGAAGCCAACGGTGCCCCGGGTAAGACACCGGGCCATAAAGTTTCAGTTTATTGTTTATTACAAATAACAAAAACAAAGGAATTCATTACTGCGTAACAAAAGTAACAGGTAGGTTGTCTTTTGCAGTCTAATTGCTAGGTCCACTGTCGGCCGTCGGATAAATCCAGCTGTTGAACTCAGATTCTTCCACTTCGTCACCATCCCCGATAGCATTCACTCCATGGTCAGGCAGGGGAGCTGTCACTACATTGGGCTTCTCAGGTGCCTCAAACTGTACTTCCTTTGTATCAATGAGGTCTTGCACCTTATTCCTTAGGGACCAGCAGTCATCAGTAGAATGCCCCGGGCTATCAGAGTGATAAGCACAACGGGCATTTGGATTATACTTAGGAGACGCATTGTTCACAACCTTCGGAGCCTCTCTGACGGTCACCAAGTTGGTTGATAGCAGTTGCGGCAAGATTTGTGACAAGGTCATACTTAGCCGGGTGAATTCTCTTCTGGGTCTCTCAGCCCTTTGTTGGTTGGGTTGCCGAGGAGCGGCAGGAGGCTTAGCAATCACCACCACGTTGACAGCTTGGCGGCGCTCTGGTTTGTCTTGCCTCCTAGGCCCATACACAGCACTGGCCTCCTTTTTGAAAAGCTTCTTCTCAGAACTTGAAGACGCCCCTTTCTGAATTTTTCCTGACTTCATACCAGCCTCTATCCTTTCCCCAGTCAGAATGAGGTCAGTAAACCCTGCAGATGAATTACCGATAAGATGATTGAACAATGGCCCGGATAGGGTCCCCAAGAACATATCCACTAGCTCACGGTCTGTCAATGGTGGCTGCACCCTGCCAGCCAGATCCCTCCACTTCTGCGCATACTCTTTAAAACCTTCGCCTGATCCTAGCGACATACCCTGGAGTTGGGTACGTGTAGGAGCAAGGTCGGCATTATATTGATACTGCTTGTAAAAAGCAGTAGCCAACTCCTCCCAGTTACGAACCTTGGTCCCATCCAGCTGATAGAACCATTCGAGATGAGTCCCTGAAAGACTCTCCTGGAAGAAATGGATCCACAAGTTTTTGTCCACTGTATACGGCTGAATCTTCCGCACATAAGATCTGAGATGTAACTTAGGGCAGGACGCCCCGTCATACTTTGCGAAAGATGGTGCTTTAAACTTGTGCGGGATGATCACACCAGAAGATAAACCTAAGTCTCCGAAATCCAAACCAGGCACTTGTTGAATTTCCATGGCGTTCAGACGATCTTCCAACTGCTTGTATCTGTCTTCAGCTGGAGGATATTGTTCCTCATTAAAATCAGTCTCATTGTCAGAGACTACCGGACTTGGAGCCCTTCCCCCCTGGGGACTGCGTTTGCCTACAGAAGAACCAGCTTCCTCATTCTGCAGTGTGTTACCAAACCTCCGGCCCGTGTTGAATAGAATAGTTCTCTTCTTCTTCTTCTTGACCAGCAGAGCCTTCAGCTCCTCTTGGCCTTGGGCCAAACTCATGATCAGCTCTTGAAATTGTGCGTTCTGCGCTTGAAGGGCTTTGATAGACTGCTCGGTAGATGATTCAGGGTTCATGATGCTGAAATAAACAGCGAAGAACGGTAAGAAACCTGAAAAGAAGAGTACCTGCTATGCACATGATGAATGATATGTGTTTATGCAATGCATTCAAGGGTTCGAAAGTTCAAATTTGTTATAGACAAAAAGGAACACACGTTATCATTAAGAAATAATTGTTTGGTACATCAAAGCCTCATGGGCAAACATTACAAAGTAAATCAATCCCAAAATACACTACGCATCCTCTTCGGGGCAATGTAAGTGTTGAGATTCCTCTCCTCGTGCAGTAGGCGGGTGAGCTCCAAGACCTTCTTCTCACTAGCATGTAGACTGGTCTCAAGAGAATTTCGTTCTTCCTTAAGCTGGATCCAGCTCTTCTGCATTTCTTCCCAGGATGTGGGCATGTTAGGATGTTGAATGGTGTAGGACACCTCTCCTTCCAATACTGGCTCTTTGATTACCGGGAGAACATGAGGATAAGGCATCACTAACTTCTGGGAGCGGGCTCGTACCCACTTGAGATAAGGCTCCAACGGGATGGAATTCTTGTGCCCCAGGGTCTTGCTGTCTATCCTACTTGGCATCCTCCAAGCTCTGATAAATCTCTGGCGAAATCCTTGCGCATCGTTGTCGAAGTCAAAAACTATGTCAGGAATTAACATGTCTTGAGGGCCGTCCCTCCGAGCATAACCAAACTGTCTCCAAGCCAGACATGGGTTGTAAGTAATACCTCCTCTGATTCCAAGTAAAGGAACATTAGGGTACTCCCCGCAACGGTCAATGATAATGACATCCTCTCTGGACCGAGAGCACCAATGTATATCAGCATGTGTAAGAGTCATCAATCGTTGTGACCATCTCAAACCCCGCTCGTTCTTCAAAACTGATTGCGGAAGGTGCGAAATAAACCACCTTCCCAGGAGAGGAGTGCAGCACATAAGAACACCTCTTTTTCTCATGGTTCGAGTGTAACATGAGTGAAGGATGTCCCCCAGCAACGTAGGTATAGGATTCCTGGACATGAAGATCTGGACAGCACTGATATCTATAAGCTGATCTGGATTAGGGAACAACACCAGACCATAGACAAGGAGGGCCACAACTTCTTCAAAGGCTTGTAGGTCAAGGGAGTTCCAACATTCTTGGGCCTTCTCAAACAGAAACCTGGCTAAGAACCCTTTGATACCACTTCTGACTTCCCAATGTCCCTTGAGGTCAGATGGTTGTAGACGTAGTGCTTTAGCAATCTCTTCAAGTTTGGGTTCCTTTTCCGTACCGTTGCAGGGTAGTTGACTAAGGATAGGGATCTTCAAAAGCCGGGAGAACTCTTCCAATGTAGGCACCAATTGATAATCCAAGAAGGTAAAACAGTGGTGCAGAGGGTCAAATAACTGGAACATGACCTTTATCATATCTTCCTCAATGTTGGTGTTGACCAAGCTGATGAGTCTTCCATGCCTCTCACTGAAAGAAGAGCTCTCAGGAATCCTGGAGATAAGCTCCTTAAGCTGAGGAAGGATCCTTACAAGGCTGATCTGAATTGTTTTTCTGCGAACAGTTTCCATGTCCTACAAAACAAGAACAAAGATGAAGATTCGAACCCCTGAAATGGTTAGTCAATGCATATGATGCTGTATGATGTTATGATGCTATGATTAAACACACCACAAATATTCACAAGGAGCAAACATGGTAAGGCACACAAGTCACACAAGACAAACCCTTAGAGTTTAGGCCAGCATGGGGTCTAGGTATTACCCTCTTGAAGTTGGTGGGCTCAACCTGTCCTATCAGAAGTAACCGGGTTCTAAGGGTCCCAATATCACTGGATTGCTTTCATTGTTCATCGTTTCGATTTGGCCACTGAACTGGTGACCGAAATATTCCAAGAAAACAACCCTCAATTGAGTGTAGTATCGAGTATCAACCAACCTCGGACTGCACCAAAGTCAGTTATCTCACTACCCTAAAGAGGCCAAGATGGTTCAATTAAGGTTCCTAAGGTCAGTTGATGCTTCACGACACCACGCGGAGGCCCCGTACTCTCCTTGACCGAACTCAAGGGTTACCGGTACACACCAAAGTGCCACATCAACGTAGCAGACTGCTTCAACCATGTCGGTATACCCCGCACAGTTCCCTCACAGCCTTGTTGCTACTTTCTAAGAAGGTATCCCCAGATCCGGGTTAGGATCTATAGAACTCCCAAGACAGTCCCACAATAATAAAGCAAACAAGTCAAAGCAATTGAAAACACAAGTGATCTTAGTCCTAAGGTACACCTCACTTTAAGATGGTATCCCCAGCAGAGTCGCCAGTTCTGTGATCGGTGGATCTGGAACTGACTGTTTAACGCTGGTTCGCGAAATGTCGCGGAAGCAAGAGTCGCCACCGTCTTTTATTTTCTCCAACAAGGAAAGGACAAAAGCACAGAAAAATTCCTTTTCGAGATGTTTCTCGGTTCGGGAGGTAGATTATAGAAAGGGAAGGTGTTAGTGCCCTTTCTATCCGTGGTTATCCACGGGCTCTTAGGTACTTGCTCATTTGTGTTTTCAAAATGTTTGTTTGCTTTTCAATTGTGAGTGGGTTTGAAAAAGTCTCGTTTAAAGTTTCAGATCGACTCTTGTATCAGTCCTCAAGAGTGTTTGAAAAATTGTTTTTGAAAGCTTTTTGAAAAGTGTCGGTGTGAAAAGAGTTTTCTTGATTTGTTTTGAATTAGAGCAAATATCTACGAGTCATCTACCTACCCTAGGGAATTAGGCTGTGTAAATGTCCTTAAGGTAGTGCCGTCCCACCATTGAGAGGTAGGTAGCACCACCGTTGGAGGTGTTCGGGTCAATTCGTTTGTAGGGACAGTGTGGTCACCAGAGCAACAGTAGGACACCTTAGAAGCTACCCTTATGCCATGTTCATGGACATAAGGACTTACTAAAACGTCCTATACTCGCAACCACGTTTCGAGGGGCAAGGCAACAGTGAGGCGTACCCTAAGGGTGGTGTGTGAATTTGTGTGTTGTTTTCAGTTATGTTTTATCTTGATCATGCATTGTAGTGAGCTACGCATTGTTTTTTATTTGGGCCATTCATTCTTTCATGTGATTAGCAGTTTAAAGGTGCGGAAATTAAAACGCGGAAAATAAAGGTCCTACGCTATTACAAGACGCGGGTCTATACATCGCCAAATTAACAAAGACCCGTTTTTGAAATGAAAGTGCGGAAAGTAAATAAATTTCCTAATTACTATTACAAGGCTTTGAACAATTACATAATATTTGAAACAAAAAAATAAGGACAAACGCGCGAAAAGAAACTAGAATCGAATATGCGAGGGCGTTGGACCCTTTAAAGAAATTAAATGAAATTAAGGATTAATTAATTATTTAATAAGAAAAGGAATGTTTTTTTATGGTTTTTGGTATTTATGAAATAAAGGGAATTGATTAAAATTAGAAATTAAACAAAACCCTAGTTCTAAATTGTTTTTAATTATTTAAGAAAAATATTCAAGTTTTAACCTAATTTTTACTAATTATTTAATTACATGAGTATTTACAAAATAATTAATAATTAATAATAATGGTAATAAGAAAATTATTTTATTAAGAAAAAAAAGGGAAAAATACTAAAAACCTAATTTGTACACATTTTAGTTATTTGGAAACAAATTAAAATTAAAACCCTAAATTAAACTACAGTGATTATTAAAATTTATTTACAAAATATATTAATGAAATAAACATATTTTTATTTTTGACTTTTCTGGATTTTATTATTAGGAAAATTATTTTTGTGAATTTAAAAGAAAATAATTAAAATAATTAAAAGAAAAAAAAAGAGAAAGAATATACAAACAATGGGGGTCTGACCCAATTTAGGAGGTGTATTGGAGAAGCTTGGCCCAAGAATGCAAGGCCCCTTTGGACTTTTCCAGCGCGTATGGGGGATGGTTGACTGAGGTCCATGGTGGAATTCACATGATGGCCTTTGGATGAGATCCCCTGGGCGCGTGGCAAGCGAGCAGGCGAGGGTGCATGATGAACCTTTGAGAGCACACGGCATAGAAGTATATTAAGAAAAATATTATGGAAGAAGTGGGGGACCTGGGAATCGAACTCAGGTCCCAATACCTGCATGCTAACACAACAGTCAACCCAACCAACGCGTTACTTTGTATAGTTAGTGGACAATGATTATTATATGTGAAAAACAAGCGTTATTGGCAGACACAAAAAATCACGCGCGAAGATTCAAACTATCCAGTCATGCTGAGACACGTCCACCTTCTTCTTCGTTTGCCTGAAAATACAGAATAGATAGCGGGGGTTTTAAACCCCCACTAAACTCAAACAAGAAAAATAGCGATTAGCTCCTGGGCAAATAGAAATTGGGCGCGATGTGTGAGTTCAATTCGTCCTGATGCCCTGATTTCAATGGTACTGGTCTTATTGTCCAATTTTTCCAGATGCGTAAAACCCCAAAATTGGAGCTCTGAAACCCTAAGAAACGTCCATGGTGAATTCTTGTACAGGGCTTAATAACTCAATTGAGTTATGTCATTAGCTTCAGAAGGTCATGGTTAGTATAAATTCACATTAAAAACACATGAAAAATGCATGTTAATCATAAAACGATAATGGATAATTTTCAAGAAAGTATGATATCATTCTACCAACCCTTGAAGCCTGGAGACTTGGTTTCGATTGCAATAGTATCCTGGATGTGTTAGCAAGCTTTTGGAATGCTTTTGAGGCCTTGAAACCAGCTCTTTGTATGAAAACAGTTTCTCACTTTTTGTCAAAAAAATGCAAGTTTGTTCTTTAGGTTTCTGCGCAGCTTGTGTGTTCTATGCATTAGGGTTATGTTTGCATATGTATGTAGATGGAATTAGGTTAGAAAAACCAAGCCCAAAGTCTTTGAATCAATGCTTTGAATATTTGATTTTGTCAAATCTTTTCCAATCCTTTTTGCCATGGAAACTTGCCTATTTTGGAAGATTTGGTCTCTTGAGAAGGCACACGAAATATTGAGTTCATAATGGGAGAATATGCTGCACAAAAAGATTCAAAACCTTTGTTTAGTATTTTTCTCATAATTAATTTTGATTAAATGAATTAATAGGATTAAAAATTCAATTAATTAATTAAAAATAAGAAAATAACTCCCTTTTAGCTTAATGGGTCGTGCATAGCTTTTGGGTAATGATTCATGGAAGAAATTGAGGCCCATTAGCAATTTTGAGGCATTTGAAGCAAAGTTGACTTTTTAAAATTCCCAAAAATTTCCCAACTTCCACAAGGCATATCTTGCTCAATTTTTAAGCTTTGATCATGTTCTTGGACATTTTGGAAAGGTATTTAAGTCCTCTAACCAATGTCTTTGGCCCCATGTCATTTTGATTTACCAATCTCAAGTTATGGTGTTTGACTTAAAGTGTCTTTTTGTTGACTTTTGAAAATGACCTATAATGTTGAGATTGATAACTTTTTGTGAGAGCATTTCTTGGAATTGAAGTGTGAATATGAGTTGTAGGAAATGTCATTCTCTTAAAAATGAGCTTTGGATGGAATTTTTATGATAAACCATGTGGAATTTATGCCTTGGTCAATTTGCAGTTGACTTTTTCAGCTGTCCAAAAATGGAAACTTTTGCATCTTGAGACTTTTTGAACCATGCCTTGAGAATCATGATCAAGAATTGATCAAATGATGTTTGGGGCTTCAAAATAAGATGTTGACCAAAAATTTGGACTTTTGACTGTCAAATGACCATTTTGCCCCTGTAGTTGACTGTGAAGCATTTAGGGTTTTTGACTGTGCAACTTGATGTTGTAAGTCTTGAAACTTGGCATGTGGATGCTTGACAATGTTTATAGGCATGTGGGACTTGTTTGGACCCTTGGAAACTTCAATTTCTTTGTCAGAACCAAAACCCTAATTTTGACTGTGTTAGGAGGCAATTGGACTGTGCAACCCTTGAGAGGTTTTGAACCTTGATCTTGGCAAATCTTGAAGAATATGGGAGGGCAAATTTTGGGGTACAACAACAACATTGAGAAATCTCCAGAGAAACCTGATGATCACCAAACCCCTACTGACAAGGCTGTTGAACCTCCTGTCATTGATGTTGATGAAGAATTTTCTGACAATGATTTAATTGCTAATGTCAACCCTAGCATAGCAAGAAGGATGATGAGTAGAAAAGAAAAGCAGAGTGCTGCCCAAAGCCCCTCCAAAGAGAAGGCTACTGAAGTTGTTCATGAGAAATCTAGGCCTGAGAACAAGGCTAGAGAAGAAGCTGAGAAGGATCAAAAGGCTGGAACTTCCAAAGGGAAGGGTAAGGTAAAATCTAGGGTAGCTGTTGGTAGTCTCTCAAAACCCTTGAGACAACCTATATCCAAGAAAAGAAAGGCTCTTGAACCCTTTAAATCTGACGAGGAATCAGACTTTGATTTTGATGTTGAGAGCAATGTTCCAGACATTCCTCTCAGGAAGAAACCCTCTTCTAGCAAACTGCCTAAGGTTCCTGAGGTTGCCATTGACAAAATCTCCTTTCACCATCCAGAAAATGCAAGCAGGTGGAAGTATGTGTTTCTGAAAAGGATTGCCTTAGAGAGGGAGCTGAACAGAAGTGTTATTGAGTGTAAGGAAGTCATGGATCTCATCAAGGTTGCTGGCCTGATGAAAATAGTGGTCAAGTTTTCCAACTGCTATGAGATTCTTGTCAAAGAATTCATAGTAAATTTGTCTGGTGGATGTGTTGATGGAAAGTCAGCTGATTTTAAAAGTGTTTATGTGAGAGGAAGGAATGTAAATTTCTCTCCTACTGTGATAAACAAATACCTAGGGAGACCTGATGATGCTCAGCCTGAGCTTGAAGTTACTGACAACCAGGTTTGTCAAACCATCACTGCCAAGCAAGTCAAGCACTGGCCCTTGAAAGGGAAGCTAACTGCAAGCAAGCTGAGTGTGAAGTTTGCCATACTGCACAAAATTGGTGCAGTTAACTAGGTTCCCACCAACCACAAATCCACCATCTCCACTGGTTTGGGAAGATTTATCTATGCTGTTAGAACCAGAACAAACTTTGATTATGGAAACTACATCTTTGATCAAACAATGAAACATGCTGAGAGCTATGCTATTAAAGGCCCTATTGCTTTTCCCTCTCTCCTGTGTGGTATAATCATTGATCAGTATCCTGATATTCTGGTTGAAAATGACTCTGTGTGAAAAAGAGCCCCTGCACTTGGTTTTCACTATAAGATGTTTCAGGGAACACATGTCCCTGACATTGTTATGACATCTGCTGAGACATCAAATGTCAAATCTCATTCCAAGAAAGCTGATGTTATAGTTGTTCTAAAAGAAACCTGCAGAGAGCTTGATGCAAGAAAACGGACTCTTGAAGAGCTGATTACTAGTCTGGAACAGGAGGAGAATGAAGAACAAATAAGGGAAGAGGATGCTGATGAAGAACAACATGATGGTTCTGCAAGAAGCTCACCAGAAGATGCTGCTGAAAATAGTGCTTCCTCAAGGGATGACAGTACCTGAAGGTCTGTGTTTGCTGAGTTGTAAAAATTGATGCTGGAACTTGCTGCTGCTATTTGATACCTTCTCTCTGTTTCTGTGTATTTTGGATTTCCTTTTGATGACTGTATCACTTGAAGTACTAGATCCTTTGGCCTCTTTATGGCTAAAAAGGGGGAGAAGTAATTGTGGTTCTACTGCATGTTGCTTCTGCATTCTAATCTCTGATTGTATAGGGGTTTTAACCAAAAATTTGCCAAAGGGGGAGTTTGTAAGTGTTTGCTTGTTGGTATTAATTTTTGGTAAAACCAGATTTGCGAATGTCATGACTGATGTCATAACATTCTGGGATAAAGACAAATTATGCAGAAGGAATGCTCTACAGGAACAACTCAGTATGAGTGAATATCATGATGATTAAGCTATGATCATATGTACTGAATTCTACCAAAATAAGTGAGCAGGATACATGATGTCATAACCAATGTTAAGACATCCTGTACTGATCAAGTTGTTGTGCAGATTTATTATTCCTGAGAATTTTCAAGAATCTGGTGTGCTATTCTGAGTTGAAGTATATTGACTAGATCGGATGCTCACGTGGATATTAGGTTAACCTTGCTTAACCCTAATCTGTTATGATGAAAGCCCAAGACCAAGTCTTTAGGTTAACTTTGGTTAACCCTAGCTATTTTTATGGAAGCCCAAAATGAAGAATAGACTGCATATATATTTCTCACGAATCCTAATGGTGTGCAGCGCTTTTTAGAGAAGATCAATAAGGCATTTTGTAGTTGTGATAGTTTTAGTAATTACTGTGAGCCAAGCAATTATCACTTGATAAGTGACTTGGAGTAGGATTTGGCTGTAAGGGTTGTTTATCACTCAAAGCTTTGAAACACGAGTGTTGTGTCTCTTGATTAAAGCTTTGAAGCAAAATCAAGCGTGTGTATTGAAGAATGTCTTCATAATCTTATTAATCAGTAGATTAGTATCACTGCTGTGATTGAGGGGGAGTGAGTAGGAACTCAGGTTTAAGTAGGACTTAGATTGAAGTTGCATTGGGTAGGTCTTAAGTGAAGGAGATAAACTGGTTGGTTTATTCCTAAATTAATACCTCTTATAGTGAATTTCCTCCCTGGTTTGGTAGCCCCCAGATGTAGGTGTTGTTATACACTGAACTGGGTTAACAATTGATTGTGTTCTTTACTGTCTTTTAAATTACTGTTTGGTTTGTGTACAATTTGTCAGATACGGTGTCATAACATTCACTGTGACATTAAGTATCTGTTGCCAGAATTTCAATACGTAACCCATTCAGTTCCCCAAGTGATGGAGATGGTGACCTGCCCCTGGTTATTCCGCATTTCTTGAGAGATTTCTTGGAATCTTGACTTGACTTCCCCAGATGTGTTGGAAAAAGGTCATGCCGTGCCCCTTTGATCATGAGAGATTTGTCATTGGAAGTTGTTGCACCCCAAAATTTGCCCTCTCATGTTTTCCAAAGTCTTCCCCCTGCCTGGTTGATCACAAACTCTTGCCTAAGGAAAAAGAAGATTTTTGAGTGGTACTTCAAATACCTTTCGATTGGCATTCTGAAGGAGTATTACGATTGGCATTCTTAAGGAGTATTTCGATTGGCATTATGGACAAGCATTCGATTGGAATTATGTCAAGGTAATGTCGACAAGCATGTCAACCATGTCCTTCATTTGGCATGAACAGCACCTTTTGATTGGCCTGTTAGCAGAGCATTTCGATTGGAATCCTTCGATTGATATTTGGGCCAGGCCCATTCGAAGGGTACGCAGGGAGTCCATTCGAAAGAGGCAAATCAGGACTAATCGAAGAGCATGGCCTGAAAGCACTCGAAATCCAAGCGTCCAAGTTCATTCAAGGGACACGAATGTTTCAAAAAAGGAAATGATTTAATGTGTTTGATTTTTGTCCAGAGCGTTAAAGGCCTATTTTAATGGTTGTCCCTTGCCATTTTCGTGCACTCCCACACTCCTATAAATAGGAGGCCAGTGACACATTACAGGACACACAAAAAAATCACACGAAAATTATACACACTTCTTCAAAAAATCTGCAGGAGAACAAAACATTGGAGAGACGCTGCCCAGAATTTTCCAAGCCAAAGCAGTCCCTCAGATCGAAGGTGCCTACGCCAAGAAGCCCTCAAATCAAAAGTGCCTACATCCAGGAAGTGCCCAGATCAGAAGTGCCTGCGCCCAGAAGTGCCCAGATCGAAAGTGCCTGCGCCCAGAAATCCCAGATTGAAAGTGCTCCCATCCAGCCAGTGCCCAAATCGAAGACTCAATCTGCAGGTAAGAAAGGGTAAATTGTCCAACCTTACATTTGCGTAAACGCATTATTACTTTTTGTTACCTTTGACTTGCCATCTTAGACAGGACCGAAAGGCCTGGGTTTGGCACCCAGGTCACATTTCTCGTGTGCTAACATTTACTGCAGATTTAGCCTGAAGAGACCCCAACAAGTGCAGGATCGAAGGGCCTGGGATTCAATACCCAGGCCCTGCATTTTTGTTTCGCTCACATACTTTTGCAGGTATAACATCCCAGATCGAAGGAGAGCCCTTCTCTGGATCGAACCCATTAGCGTGCTGGATCGAAAGAGGCATCTCATCCCTGGATCGAAGGCCATGACCTCCATGATCGAAGGGAAATCCTCTTCCCTGGATCGAAGGCTACTCACGCCTTACTGTCTGGACCAATCGAAAGGACCAGGACCCTCTCTGGACCGAAGCAGTCCATTCCCTCCCTGGGTCGAAACTCCTTTTTTCCCTGGATCGAAGGATCCCTCCTGCACTTTATTTTTTTGTTTTTATTCTCATAGACTTCTTTGTATCTTTTAATTAACATTAAAATATAAAAAATCACAAAAAAAAACATTAGGTTAGTTTTTTATTCAAATTAATTTTGTAAATAAATAAATTAATTATTTTAACTTCATTTTATCAATTTAAAATAAACTAGGCTTAGGAGTATTTAATTCAAATATCTTCTTAATCAAAAACAACAAAAAGAGTTCTTATTCTTAGGATTTTCTTTTTAGATTCACGCGCGATTATTTTACTGGGATGTAATAGCTTAAACTAAGACCTTCTTTTACTTTACTGTTTTTATTTCCCCCAATATTTTTGGACATGTAAATAATCCCCCTCCCCGAAAGCCTTGTAATAGCGTAGGATTTACAATTCCCGCACTTTAAATTCATGTACATATATTAACTGCTTAGATGTATGCTAACTAGGATTGTATTACAAGATTAACTCTTAAACTTAAAAATCAACAATAGCTCACCATGACATGCAAGAGTAAGATAACTGAAAATTGACACACTTGCACATGCCACTCTTAGGGTACACCTCACTTGGTTTCCTCGAACGTGGTCATTAAGTATAGGATGTTTTAGAGGTCGTCCTTTGTCCCAAGATCATAAGCTGCCTCGGAATGGTCGCCTCGATAAAAATGATCTAAGACATTAGGATTACCACTAAAACGTCCTAACGTTGCTTTAGTGACCACATGTCCCTAATAATCGAATTGACCCGAATAACTCCAACGACGGTGCTACCTACTTCTCAATAGTGGGATAGTACTGTCTAAAGGACTCTTACACAGCTTAATTCCTTAGAGTAGGTAGATTTCTCCTGGGTACTTGCTCTCTCAAACAAACAAAAACATCTTTTTCACACCTACACTTTCAAAAAGTTTTTCAAACGAATATTTCATACACTCTTGAGGACAGATACAAGAGTTACCTGGAAATTTTTCAAACGAAACTTTTTCAAAACCCACATACACTTGAAAAGCAAACCATTTTTTGAAAACATAAGAGCAAGTACCTAAGAGCCCGTGGATAACCACGGATAGAAAGGGTGCTAACACCTTCCCTTTCTATAAATCTACCTCCCGAACCGAGAGACATATCAAAAAAGGAATTTTGCTGTGCTTTTGTCCTTTCCATGTTGGAGAATATAAAAGACGGTGGCGACTCTTGCTTACCGCGACATTTTGCGAACCAGCTAAAAAACAGTCAGTTCTATTTCCACCGATCACAGAACTGGCGACTCTGCTGGGGAATCTTTAAAAGTGAGGTGTACCTTAGGATTAGACCACTCTTTGTTTTCAATTGCTTGTTTTGTTTGCTTTAAAATTGTGGGCCTGTCTTGGAGCTTCATAGATCCTAACCCGGATCTGGGGGGATACCTTTTAGAAAGTAGCAACAAACTGTGAGGGAATTGTGCGGGATATACCGACACGGTTGAAGCAGTTTGCTACGTTGATGTGGAACTTTGGTGAGTACCGGTAACCCTTGAGTCAAGTCAAGGAGAGTACGGGGCCACTGCGTGGTGTCGTGAAACATCAACTGACCTTAGGAACCTTACTTGACCATCCTGGCCTCTTTAGGGGTAGTGAGATGACCGACTTTGGTGCAGTCCGAAGTTGGTAGATACTCGATACTACACTCATTGAGGGTTGTTTTCTTGGAATATTTTGATCGCCAGTTCAGTGGCTAAATCGAAACAATGAACATAGAAAACAACCCAATGATATTGAGCTCCTTAGAACCCGGTTACTTTTGATAGGACAGGTTTGAACCCACCAACTTCAAGAGGGTAGTACCTAAACTTCATGCTGGCCTAAACTCTAAGGGCTGTCTTGTGTGATTTGTGTGCCTTCAAACTTGAACTACTTGCATGCTTGTTATCTAACACATGAGTTTCTTGCAGGGTTTGTTTACAGTCCTTAATCTGGGCTCATAACAGGGTTTACTTACGTCACTCCACGCATAGCATAACATCATACCATCATACCATTGCATACATCCTACATAAGGACTAATCCATTTCAAGGATCTCAAGGGTTTGTGATGCAGGTCATGATGAACCAAATGTCTAGCAAGGGGCAAATGGGATTTATTTTCCTCTAGCCAAGGTTGATAACTTGAGTCAGGGGCTATGACCCACTCGATATGGTGAGCCTTGACTCTTGAAGAAGGACTCTCATCAACATGAAGCCCCTTCCATCAAGCTACAAAATTCAAGTTCTAACAATTTTCTTGTTTACCCCGCGAGATCCTTGAAAACATTGCATGCATACATACATATCATTGCATTACAGGTACTCCTTTGACAGGTCACTTACCATCTTCGCTGTTTATTTCAGCAATGGATTCCCAACAAGGCAACCAGGATCTTCATGCTCAAGAGACTCGGTTCAGGGAGATCCTCCTAAATCTATCCAAGGGGCAGGAAGAGCTGAGAACACTCCTCATGGGGACTTTGGTCAGGAACAGTCCAGAAGACGATAAAGACGAATGACTGAAACGTCTGCAAGCTGAGGTAGATATAATGAGAACCCAGATGTTGGGGCAGAGGGCTCTCATTCAAGACTTAGCTCAAAGACAAGAAGAGCTCAGGGTTCTCGTCAACCAACTGCTTCGGGATAACCAACTGGGGCAAACATCTAAGGTTGAAGATCAAGTCATCATTCAACCACCTTTGGGGCAAGAAGACAAGGGAAAAGCTCCTCAGCTTGCTTCAGGGTCACAAGCCCAGCATCAACCTCACCAAAAGCAACGGGTTGACCGAAGGAAATTTACCAAGCTCAACATGTCGCTGTCTCAAGCTTTACAACACCTGTTAAGATTGAATCTGGTGACATTAAGGGACCCTCCTAAGAATCCCAACACAGCCTCCCCAAGGTACAATCCTGATGCAAGGTGTGCATACCATTCTGACAGTCCTGGACATGACACCGACGACTGTCGGACTTTGAAGAACAAAATTCGAGACCTGATTAATGAGGGAGCAGTGGAATTCACCCCAGATGGTCAGGTCGAGTTCTTCTACTATCCCTGTGAGATTCACCATTTGAAGTGACAAGTCCTGAGACTAGAAGACTTTTTGTTCATTCGAATGTTCAAGTTGTATTTTCTTTGTTTATACAAACAATTATTGTCATAGCAAACTTTATTACTTTATCAATGCATCGCATATGTCTGTTTTGAATCAATATATTCGCATTCGCTATATTCAAAATTGCTTTCATTTTTTGTGATGTTCAACGCTCGATTAATAATTCTAAGCCTCTTGAAGGAGGATGACGAAAACGATACCACAATCTACAGTATGCTTTTGAACAGACCCCGCTGATGAGGTACATGCATTGTTTCAATTCCTAAACACTGGAGTTATAAGGAAGATAATCCCTCGTCAACCCCCTTTGAGCCAAAGAAGTAGGAGTTTTTCTTTTTGAAAATTAAAACCCTTAATTATAACCCGGGGCAGGGTAGTTCTCTCAGTTGATCCAAGTGCACAGCGAATAGCACCAAAGAAGTCCTTACAAAGCAAAAGACAGTGATGGTTCCGAACAATCGTAAAGACAGGCAGTCATTACCAAAAAAAAATAAAAGCCCATTAAGTCAAAACCTATGATGGAGACTTACAAAACTGGGGCATCCCGCTGACTGTAATCGCAAAAGAAACAGTTCAGGCAAAAAAAAAACAGGGATAACGAAATCAAAAAAAAAAGAAAGAGGCCCTACAAACCCTCGACAAAAGGAAATGACTGCCTGTTCAAAATAAACTGTCAACATCCGAACTATCACCGGAATATCAAGGCAAAGACTCAAACAAGGTCTAATGCACGATTAGCTGAGTTTAGGTTTGAAGAACGGGTGGGTACAAATAAAATTTGAGCCTTTATCCTTTGTTTCTTAAACCGTGAACCGGACCACGCTACAACCTTTAAAAGTCCTAGCTGAAGCATGGGTTAGTTCGAAAGCATACTGTTACGAAAGGTATCCTGACTCCTTAAGGCTTGCGGTAAAATAACGAGTTGACATCACAGTTTACAAAAAATTCACTTGTTTTTATAAAAAAAATGCATTTTCAAAAACTTCAAGACAGACATAAGCTTTGCATTCTTGATATAACACTGTTTGCATATGACTATTTGTTCGAACAGTAGAGAAATTCGCACGACGAATATCTAAGTGAACAAAAGTACTTCCAACCAAGGGGCAGACATGATCATGGTCTATCATCTGGGGCAGTTAAGTCACGATTCGGAGAATCTCTCAAAAGGCCAACCAACTTGGGGCAAATCTCCATCTGGATCACTTGGAGCATTGGACGATCAAACGAAGATCTTCTGGTAGTAGGGCAACGCAACACTACTGACAGGGGCACCTCCCTACATCCTAAGAGCACGGACATAGTCGAAAAAATACTGCGCATAATCAAAGACCCGCTAGGTTGACGCACCTAGGCAAAAATAAGGGCTTCCCGGCGAACCAAAAGGGTTCGGGCAAAATAAGGGATGAAAATGAAAAAATCTGTACACCCGGCAAGTCGAAAACCTGAAAAGGCGGCTTGGGCAAAAATGGGTATCCCGGTGGACTGAAAACCCGAAAGGGCGGTCCAGGCAAAAGTTAGGGATCAAAAGCGTACGACTATGTCCCGGCATCCCGTCACTTGTCTACCAGAAGAAGATTTGTCAATCAAGACCTCCATAGGTACCTTCTCCCACAGAAACTAGGGCAATAAGAACTGTCTAAGCGATCTGGCTGCTTTGTCAACCAAGGTACCAAAGTAGGTTCAGCTGAAGAACATGATCAAGACACCTTCACTCCCCGCAGAGTAAGACAAGATTCAGCAACACTCTCCCCCGAGCAGAGTTGGTCTCCAATCAGCCCCGAAAAGGCACAGTATCTCCAGTAAGTCAGCGATACTCTCCCCAAGCAGGGTTAGTCTACTGTCAGCCTTAAGGAAGTTGGGTATCCCCAGAAAATCTCAACATTCCCCAGCGGAGTATGCAGATATTCCTTAACAAGCATCCCCGACAGTCTTAATATAAGATTGTTCCCCGGCGGAATCCAGACACCCAGTGGAGCCACTCCCCAGTACAATCTCAAAAGTCTCCCCAGGAGAGTTGAACCATCTCCCCAGTAGATTCTGGAAGCTTATCCCCAGTAGATTCTGGAAGCTTGTCCCCTGCAGAATACAAACGCGTCTCCCCGGCTTTATTCAAAGGTTATTCTCCACCAGAGCTTATAACTGGGTTATCCTCAGCCAATTACCACGGAAAGATCGTCCTCGGCGAGGTTCTTCCTATCCCCCAGCGGAGTTCATCAATTCCCCAGCATAACAGATCAACTGGAATCCCCAGCGGAGTTCTCATCAAAACCTCAGCGAAGTATCTCTCCCCACAGAGTAATTCCCCGCAGAGTAATCTCTCCAACAAGTTTATTCCCCAACGGAGTCATCTTCTCCTACCGGTTTATTCTTACAATCAACATCCCCAACGGAAACGAAGAACTCTAATCTTCAGCATCAGCCCAGGAGTTATCTTCCCGGCATTCGTCAAGGATTTATTTTCCTAGACGAAAATACATTCATAAACATCACATTATCATACACCATACGCATGCATATACGCATCATATCACACAATCTCATTTATTTTTGAGAACATCATGACATCATGCATTTCATACATCATGACATTGCATACAACTGATGTTTTGCCTTTTCAGGGAAAAGGTCAATCCAAAGATAATTACTATCGACCGTCGCAATTCCAGATTCGATTCCTGTATCTAGCCAGGGCATATCTGAGGAGTTTGAAGATTCGATACCTGTATCCAGCCAGGGCATATCTGTAGATGACTAATTCCAGATTCGATTCCTGTATCTAGCCAGGGCATATCTGAAGAGTTTGAAGATTCGATACCTGTATCCAGCCAGGGCATATCTGTAGATGACTAATTCCAGATTCGATTCCTGTATCTAGCCAGGGCATATCTGAAGAGTTTGAAGATTCGATACCTGTATCCAGCCAGGGCATATCTGTAGATGACTAATTCCAGATTCGATTCCTGTATCTAGCCAGGGCATATCTGAAGAGTTTGAAGATTCGATACCTGTATCCAGCCAGGGCATATCTGTAGATGACTAATTCCAGATTCGATTCCTATATCTAGCCAGGGCATATCTGAAGAGTTTGAAGATTCGATACCTGTATCCATCCAGGGCATATCTGTAGATGACTAATTCCAGATTCGATTCATGTATCTAGCCAGGGCATATCTGAAGAGTTTGAAGATTCGATACCTGTATCCAGCCAGGGCATATCTGTAGATGACTAATTCCAGATTCGATTCCTGTATCTAGCCAGGGCATATCTGAAGAGTTTGAAGATTCGATACCTGTATCCAGCCAGGGCATATCTGTAGATGACTAATTCCAGATTCGATTCCTGTATCTAGCCAGGGCATATCTGAAGAGTTTGAAGATTCGATACCTGTATCTAGCCAGGGCATATCTGTAGATGACTAATTCCATATTCGATTCCTGTATCTAGCCAAGGCATATTTGAAGAGTTTGAAGATTCGATACCTGTATCCAGCCAATGCATATCTGTAGATGACTAATTCCATATTCGATTCCTGTATCTAGCCAGGGCATATCTGAAGAGTTTGAAGATTCAATACCTGTATCCAGCCAGGGCATATCTGTAGATGACTAATTCCATATTCGATTCCTGTATCTAGCCAGGGCATATCTGAAGAGTTTGAAGATTCGATACCTGTATCCAGCCAGGGCATATCTGTAGATGACTATTTCCAGATTCGATTCCTGTATCTAGCCAGGGCATATCTGAAGAGTTTGAAGATTCGATACCTGTATCCAGCCAGGGCATATCTGTAGATGACTAATTCCAGATTCGATTCCTGTATCTAGCCAGGGCATATCTGAAGAGTTTGAAGATTCGATACCTGTATCCATCCAGGGCATATCTGTAGATGACTAATTCCAGATTCGATTCCTGTATCTAGCCAGGGCATATCTGAAGAGTTTGAAGATTCGACTCCTGTATCTAGCCAGGGCATATCTGTAGATGACTAATTCCAGATTCGATTCATGTATCTAGCCAGGGTATATCTGTGAGTGATTGATTGTAGATTCGATACCTTTATCCAGCCAGGGTATGTCTACATGAAGAGTTTAGAGATTCGATTCCTGTATCCAGCCAGGGCATGTCTGTAGACGAGAATTACAGATTCGATTCCTGTATCTAGCCAGGGCATATCTGTGAGTAACTGATTGTAGATTCGATACTTGTATCCAGCCAGGGCACGTCTGCATGAAGAGTTTAGAGATTCGATTCCTGTATCCAGCCAGGGCATATCTGTAGACGAAGAATTCCAGATTCGATTCCTGTATCTAGCCAGGGCATATCTGTGAGTGATTGATTATAGATTCGATACATGTATCCAGCCAGGGCATGTCTGCATGAAGAGTTTAGAGATTCGATTCCTGTATCCAGCCAGGGCATGTCTGTAGACGACAATTCCAGATTCGATTCATGTATCTAGCCAGGGCATATCTGTGAGTAACTGATTATAGATTCGATTCCTGTATCCAGCCAGGGCATGTCTGCATGAAGAGTTTAGAGATTCGATTCCTGTATCCAGCCAGGGCATGTCTGTAGACGACAATTCCAGATTCGATTCCTGTATCTAGCCAGGGCATATCTGCGAGTAACTGATTGTAGATTCGATTCTTGTATCCAGCCAGGGCATGTCTACATGAAGAGTTTAAAGATTCGATTCCTGTATCCAGCCAGGGCATATCTGTAGACGAAGAATTCCAGATTCGATTCCTGTATCTAGCCAGGGCATATCTGTGAGTGACTGATTGTAGATTCGATACCTGTATCCAGCCAGGGCATGTCTGCATGAAGAATTTAGAGATTTGATTCCTGTATCCAGCCAGGGCACGTCTGTAAGCAACCTTTTGAAGTTCCGGATTCGATTCCTGTATCTAGCCAGGGCACATCTGTGAGCAATTGATTATGGATTCGATACCTGTATCCAGCCAGGGCATATCTACATGAAGAGTTTGAAGATCAACACCTGTAACAGGACAGGAAACCATCTTCCTTTCTCAAAATACGCAAGTTCTCGCTAAGGAATCTCTTACGCGATCGACACCTCAGATGGCATCTATAATCCCATCCTCCTACCAACCATCTCCAAATGGCATCTGTAAGCCCATTCCCGACGTCACAATGTTGATACTACACCATGCGAGTGCAAATTTCTGGGCACTCTAGTGTTCAATTATCTTCCACCTTCGGATCGCGAAAGGCTAGAAAGACAATCTATATCCTCGGGTTTAAGAAAATTGAACAGGGGCAACTGTTGCACCCCAAAATTTGCCCTCTCATGTTTTCCAAAGTCTTCCCCCTGCCTGGTTGATCACAAACTCTTGCCTAAGGAAAAAGAAGATTTTTGAGTGGTACTTCAAATACCTTTCG
The DNA here is from genome assembly GCA_948472305.1 of Vicia faba. Classification (NCBI taxonomy): domain Eukaryota; kingdom Viridiplantae; phylum Streptophyta; class Magnoliopsida; order Fabales; family Fabaceae; genus Vicia; species Vicia faba. The sequence continues at coordinate 164,132,863 of OX451741.1, read as the reverse complement.
ATTGGCATTCTGAAGGAGTATTTCGATTGGCATTCTGAAGGAGTATTTCGATTGGCATTATGGACAAGCATTCGATTGGAATTATGTCAAGGCAATGTCGACAGGCATGTCAACCATGTCCTTCATTTGGCATGAACAACACCTTTTGATTGGCCTGTTAGCAGAGCATTTCGATTGGAATCCTTCGATTGATATTTGGGCCAGGCCCATTCGAAGGGTACGCAGGGAGTCCATTCGAAAGAGGCAAATCAGGACTAATCAAAGAGCATGGCCTGAAAGCACTCGAAATCCAAGCGTCCAAGTTCATTCAAGGGACACGAATGTTTCAAAAAAGGAAATGATTTAATGTGTTTGATTTTTGTCCAGAGCGTTAAAGGCCTATTTTAATGGTTGTCCCTTGCCATTTTCGTGCACTCCCACACTCCTATAAATAGGAGGCCAGTGACACATTACAGGACACACAAAAAAATCACACGAAAATTATACACACTTCTTCAAAAAATCTGCAGGAGAACAAAACATTGGAGAGACGCTGCCCAGAATTTTCTAAGCCAAAGCAGTCCCTCAGATCGAAGGTGCCTACGCCAAGAAGCCCTCAGATCAAAAGTGCCTACATCTAGGAAGTGCCCAGATCAGAAGTGCCTGCGCCCAGAAGTGCCCAGATCGAAAGTGCCTGCGCCCAGAAATCCCAGATTGAAAGTGCTCCCATCCAGCCAGTGCCCAAATCGAAGACTCAATCTGCAGGTAAGAAAGGGTAAATTGTCCAACCTTACATTTGCGTAAACGCATTATTACTTGTTGTTACCTTTGACTTGCCATCTTAGACAGGACCGAAAGGCCTGGGTTTGGCACCCAGGTCACATTTCTCGTGTGCTAACATTTACTGCAGATTTAGCCTGAAGAGACCCCAACAAGTGCAGGATCGAAGGGCCTGGGATTCAATACCCAGGCCCTGCATTTTTGTTTCGCTCACATACTTTTGCAGGTATAACATCCCAGATCGAAGGAGAGCCCTTCTCTGGATCGAACCCATTAGCGTGCTGGATCGAAAGAGGCATCTCATCCCTGGATCGAAGGCCATGACCTCCATGATCGAAGGGCAATCCTCTTCCCTGGATCGAAGGCTACTCACGCCTTACTGTCTGGCCCAATCGAAAGGACCGGGACCCTCTCTGGACCGAAGCAGTCCATTCCCTCCCTGGGTCGAAACTCCTTTTTTCCCTGGATCGAAGGATCCCTCCTGCACTTTATTTTTTTGTTTTTATTCTCATAGACTTCTTTTTATCTTTTAATTAACATTAAAATTAAAAAAATCACAAAAAAAAACATTAGGTTAGTTTTTTATTCAAATTAATTTTGTAAATAAATAAATTAATTATTTTAACTTCATTTTATCAATTTAAAATAAACTAGGCTTAGGAGTATTTAATTCAAATATCTTCTTAATCAAAAACAACAAAAAGAGTTCTTATTCTTAGGATTTTTTTTTTAGATTCACGCGCGATTATTTTACTGGGATGTAATAGCTTAAACTAAGACCTTCTTTTACTTTACTGTTTTTATTTCCCCCAATATTTTTGGACATGTAAATAATCCCCCTCCCCGAAAGCCTTGTAATAGCGTAGGATTTACAATTCCCGCACTTTAAATTCCTGTACATATATTAACTGCTTAGATGTATGCTAACTAGGATTGTATTACAAGATTAACTCTTAAACTTAAAAATCAACAATAGCTCACCATGACATGCAAGAGTAAGATAACTGAAAATTGACACACTTGCACATGCCACTCTTAGGGTACACCTCACTTGGTTGCCTCGAACGTGGTCATTAAGTATAGGATGTTTTAGAGGTCGTCCTTTGTCCCAAGATCATAAGCTGCCTCGGAATGGTCGCCTCGATAAAAATGATCTAAGACATTAGGATTACCACTAAAACGTCCTAACGTTGCTTTAGTGACCACATGTCCCTAATAATCGAATTGACCCGAATAACTCCAACGACGGTGCTACCTACTTCTCAATAGTGGGATAGTACTGTCTAAAGGACTCTTACACAGCTTAATTCCTTAGAGTAGGTAGATTTCTCCTGGGTACTTGCTCTCTCAAACAAACAAAAACATCTTTTTCACACCTACACTTTCAAAAAGTTTTTCAAACGAATATTTCATACACTCTTGAGGACAGATACAAGAGTTACCTGGAAATTTTTCAAACGAAACTTTTTCAAAACCCACATACACTTGAAAAGCAAACCATTTTTTGAAAACATAAGAGCAAGTACCTAAGAGCCCGTGGATAACCACGGATAGAAAGGGTGCTAACACCTTCCCTTTCTATAAATCTACCTCCCGAACCGAGAGACATCTCAAAAAAGGAATTTTGCTGTGCTTTTGTCCTTTCCATGTTGGAGAACATAAAAGACGGTGGCGACTCTTGCTTACCGCGACATTTCGCGAACCAGCTAAAAAACAGTCAGTTCTATTTCCACCGATCACAGAAGTGTCTTTCCAATCGAAGTGATTTTGTTCACTGAGAGAGCTTTTGTTCACTGGATATTCGTTGTGTGAATTTCTCTGTTGTCAAACAAATTGCCATATGCAAACCTCGATATTCAAATAATGCAAAGTTTATGCTTGTCTTGAAATTTTGAAAATTCGTTTTAGCAAGTAAAGAAGTTTTGTAAGAAAATTTATACTCAGGATTTAGGGTAAAGCCTTACAGGAGTTAGGATACCTTTTGTAACAATATGCTTTCAAACTAACCCATGCTTCAATTAGGACTTTTGAAGGGTTATAACGTTACTTGGCTCACGGTTTAAGAAACAAAGGATAAAGGCTCAAAGTGTATTTGTACTTTCCCGTTCTTCGTGATGTTCTTCAATCCTAAACTCAGCTAATTGTACATTTGAACTCCAATTGAGTCTGGAATGACATTTCGGTGATGGTTTAGATAAGTTTAGCTTATCGGAAGGCAGACATGTTTTGCAACATTTTTCATGTTGTTGAAGATTTGTAGTGACCTCTTTCTTTTGATTTGTTATCCCTAATTTTTGCCTGACTGTTCTTGTTTTGAGATTACAGTCAGCGGGATGCGCCAGTGTTCTCCTTTGTAGGTTTTGACTTAGTGGGATTTCTTTTTTAAGAGATAATGACTGCCTATTTGGTAGGGAACCATCATTGTCTTTTGGTTCAGAAGGAATGCTTTTGACATTGCTCGTTCTATTACGAGATGAGAGTTTACGATTTGAACATGCATTTGAATTAACTGAGAGACTACCCTGCCCCAGGTTTTGATTAAAGGTTTCAATTTGTGTAAAAAAAGAAAACTTCTACTTCTTTGGCTCGAAGGGGTTGACTAGGGATTACCTTCCTTATAACTCCAGTGTTTAGGATTTGAAAGAAACGCATGTACATCGTCAGCAAGGTCTGTCCAAAAGCATACTGTATGAGATTATGACATTGTTTTCGTCATCCTCTCTCTAAAGGCTTGTAACTTTTAGCAAGAGTTGAATGTCATAAAGAGAGAAAAAAACATAGTTTAAATATAGTGAAAACGAATGGATGAATTCAAGACAAACAAATGCAATGAATTAACGAAACAAAGTTTGACATTAATAGATAATTGTTTGAATAACAAAAGAAATTACAATTGAAAATTCAAAATGAACAAGACGCTCTCAATGATTCGGCATAGGAGTAGTGATCACGTTTGGAGTCTCCGGAGGGTCAAACTCGATCTCCTTGGCGTCAATCAAATTTTGAATCTTGTACTTCAACGCCCAATAATCGTTAGTATCATGCCCGGGACTGCCGGAATAATAAGCACACGTTGCATTAGGATTGTAGTTAGGAGAAGAAGTTTTGGGGTTTGGATGAGGTCCTATCAACGTAATCAGGTTCATCCTCAACAAGTGTTGTAGCGCTTGAGACATCGGCATGTTGATGTTGGTAAACTGTCTTTTAGGCTCGTTTGGCCTTCGTTGATTTCCGCTTTGCTGTTACCGGTGCGACACAGAACCAGGGATCAGAACTGCCCCCATGTGTTGGTCACGACGACTGTTTTGACCATACACAACATTGGACTCTTTCTTCTCATTGTAAGGCTTTTTTTGAACATCAAAAGGTGTAGCTCCTTGGATCTTTCCACTTTTGATGTCAACTTTGACTCTTTCGCCAATCAGTATTAGCTCGGTGAACCCGGCCGAGGAGCTTCCGATTAGGTGTTTGAAGAAAGGTCATGTCAAAGTTCCCATGAAGATGTCAATCAACTCCCTATCATTTAAAGGGGGTTTCACCTTACCAGCCAGATCTCTCCATTTTTGGGTGTATCCATTGAAGATCTCGTTGGAACCCACGGTCATGTTCTGCAATTGCACACGAGTTGGTGCAAGATCAGTGCTGTAATGGTACTGCTTATAGAAAGCAGCAGCTAAATCCTCCCAGGTGTGGATGCAAGAATTCTCCAATTGATAGAACCATTCAAGTTGAGTCCCTACTAGGATCTCTTGGAATAAATGGATCCAAAGCTTCTGATCGCTTGTGTATGGTTGAATCTTGTGGACATAAGACTTTAGGTGCATCTTAGGGCAAGAGGCTCCATCGTACAGGGCAAAGGCAGGGATTTTGAACTTTGGAGGGATGACCACTCCAGAAACCAAACCCATGTCTCCTAAATCCAAGCCAAGTATCTGTTGAATCTCCATAACATTGAGGCGATCCTCCAACTGTTTGTATTTGTCATCAGTGAGAGGATATTGTTCCTCAGAGTAGTCAGCTTCGACTTCATCAATCTCCAGACTGTTGTCTTCTTCATGACTATCCCCCATGTTGGATGGAGTTGGAAGATCTAGAGCCCCCTTGACTGGTCCTTTAAGTCTTCTTCCCAAGTTCAGGATGCCTACTGACTTCTTGGACTTTTTCTTATTGTCTTTGAGAAGAAGAGTCTTTAGGTCCTCTTGCCCCTTAGCCAAAGCCAGAAACATTTGTTAGAATTGAGAGTTTTGAGCCTGAAGGTCTTTGATTGTTTGTTCAAGAGCCATTTCTCAAATAAACAGCAGAGAAGATGAGAAACCTGCTATGAAACCTGTTTATGCAATGATATGTATGATATATGTATGCAATTTTTTCAAGGATCTCGCAGGGTAAACAAGGAAACGTCAGAAGTTGAAATTTGACAAATAGCTTTGATTGGAGAACTTTGTATCAATGGATGTCCTTCCACTAAAATTAAGCTCACCATGTCGAGTGGGTCATAGCCTTTGGCTCAAGTTGTTGTACTTGGGCTTTGACGGAGTTTGGTTAGAGGAAAATAAATCCTCTTGTCCCTTGATATACGTCTGGTTCAATGTCACCCAGCATCATAGGCCTTTGAGATCCTTGAAACAGTTATTGAAAATGATATGGTATGCTGTTATGTGCAAGTAAACAAGTTTATATACAAATCATCATATACACACAAAGCAGACAAGTCCTTAGTTTTAGGCTAGTTTTAGGCTTGCATGGAGTTTGTAGGTAAGTACCCTCTTGAAGTTTAGTTGGGTCAACCTGTCCTAGTAATAGTAATCGGGTTCTAAGGGAGCTCAATATCACTAGTTTGTTTTCTCGGGCATTGTTTCAGCGCAAGCCTCTTTAATGGAAACTAAAATATCCCAAAAAACCAAACCTCAATGAGTGTAGTATCGAGTATCTACCAACTTCGGACTACACCAAAGCCGATCATCTCACTACGTGCTAATGGCCAAGTTGGTCAAGTAAAGGTTCTAGAAGTTAGTTAGTGCTTCATGAAATCACTCGGCGGCCCCGTATTCTCCTTGACTACTCAAGGGCTACCGGCACCCAAAAATATGTCGCACTAACATAGCTATTGCTTAGACCATATCGGTATACCCCGCACAGTTTCCACAACGTATTTCTACTTATCTATAAGGTATCCCAAATCTGGGTAGAGGATTTAAAACCCAAACAAAGAACCAAAATGTAAAGCAAACAAATCAAACAATGAAAGCAAGTAAATGTGATCTAGCCCTAAGGTAATCCCACTTTTAAAATTTTCCCCAGCAGAGTCACCAGTTCTGTAACACGGTGGGAGAACTGACTTGGTTGTTTTACGTTGCATCGCAAATGTTGCGGTTAGCAAGAGTCGCCACCGACTTTTATTTTATCCAAAAGGAAAGGTTGAAAAGAACATGAAAGATCTTTAGAGATGTTTTCTTGAGTTCGGGGGGTAGATTATAAAAAGGGAAGGTATTAGCACCCTTTTTATCCATAGTTATCTACAGGCTCTTAGTTGCTTGCTAGATCACTTGCTTTTGTTCGAAAATTTTCTTTGTGTGGTTTTTGAAAGTATTTTGAAAAGGCGCCATCGTTTAGGCAAACTTTGTAATGATTCTTGTTCATAAAAATGTATACAAAGTGTTGATCTTTTGAAAAAATTTCATGTTTGAAAGATGTTTTTGAAAGTGTTGGTGTTTCTTTTGAAAATAACAAGGATGTTTTGGTTTGAAAATGAGCAAGCAACTAGGAACATTCCACCTACTCAAAAGTCTTTCTTGTTTATTTCCTCTTTCCTTTGATATTGTTATCTTACCATTGATTTGATAAGAATCCCTATCTTTGGATGTAAAAGGGACGGGCAAGGGTCATCGTATAGCCATGATAACAATGTTGTGAGATATCTTAGCATTTTCTTTGAGGGACTAAGATCATTTTTGAAAGGCAACATTAATAGCATAATCGAAGGACTATGATCTTGTATTTTTTATTGCTTTTTGCTAAGTTATCCCACATGCATAATATGGCCATTTTATAAGGCAACAAAGTGGATTTACCCTAAGGGTGTAAGTATGCAAGTGTGTTGGTTTACATGCATTATTTTGTCTTGATTAGGGTTTTCTAAGCATTGATTTTATCTTTCCATACAAACCCTAATTTACTAACATTTATATATAAAGCATTACATTGCAGAAAATAAAAATACTAAGTTATTACATCAATAGGGAAGGGGGTATACAAATTTACAAATGGGGAAATTGCAAGAAAATTAAATCTAAATAGTTATTACAACTATATTGAATATTGTACAAAATTGAAAAATAAAAATGCAAGAATGTAAATGAAAAAAAGAAATGATTTTGTTTGTTTTTTTATGGTTTAGTCTTAACCTAATTAAAAAAAAGATTAATGAAAATTAAATAAAATTAACTTAAACTAATAAGAAAAGAAATTTAACTAAAAAAATATTTTTTAGGGTTTTATTTATGAAAAGGTTTTAAATTAGTAAAAATAATATGGACATTAATTAATTAAAAGAAGCCTAAGTTCTTAATTAATTTTAATTGCAAGAAAATAATATAACAGTTAAACCTAAACCTAAATATTAATTATTAAGAAAGAAATTAATATATTAAGAAAATGTTTTTGTTCTTTTTAATTTTTATAAAGAGAAATAAAATATAAATGAGTGTGAAAATAATTAAATAAATAATTTTGGATTTTTTATTAATAATAATAATAATATTAATAATAAAAATAATAAAATAAAAATATGAAAGTGAAATAAACTAAAAGATAAAAATAAAAAATAAATGACCAGGGGGATGCTGAAGCAGGGCCAGGGGTTAGAAGCCAGCAAAAATACCAAGGCCCACTGCATTGAGGCCCGGGCGTGTGTGTTTGTGACAAAAAGAATGAAAATGTGGAAAATGGAAAAAAGGTAGCACGCTGGGTGTTGAACCCACACCCTCTTGGTTACTAGCGTGCTGCCTTACCAATGGGGAGGTTATACATCCGTTAACATTGGCATAAAAATAAATACATAACATAAAACTTGTCCTGACTGTACTTCATCTTCAACCTCCAGCCAAAGGATTTGTAACTTTCTCATTCTTCAACCATTTTAAAAAATGTAAACATGAAACTTGTGTATTTTTTCACCACGAATCCAACCATGTAACTAATTTAAGCTAACATTCAAAGATAAGGATGAATTTATGAAAGTACCATATTCTGACCTAAACGTTTCAGCAAGTTCAAACTCAAAATTCTCCATACTTAAGCAACATAAATGAAATCTATGGACATGTATAGTTTCAGGGCAATGATATCTACATTCTATCTTCACAAATGCAAGCCTAACAATGCCTAAATAATGAGATATAAGTTCAAGATAAATACCTCAAAACTGGAAATCGTGAAATGAGTTTGAGCTTGTTTCAAGTGATGGTGATGATCAGGTTAGCTTCCTTGGACCTCTAGGAAGCTAATGCAATGGCTGGCTTAAGCTGAAGGTGGCTGGAATGGTCCAGAGAAGTCCAACTGTGATGCTCTATTTTTGAACTTGGAAATGAATGAATATGGTGTTACAGTCGTGTAACAGGGATAGGGATGACTTATGTATGATGTTTGGAAGCTTTTGGAATCAAAAGGCCAAGAAACGCACGAGTGAAATGGAAGTTTGAAGTTCTTGGTCAGAATATGCAACAATGGTGGTTTGTGATGCAGTTATGAGTTTGGGGAAGTTTTGGAGCTTGTGTATTGTGTATTTTGATGCAAACAACTTGTGCATAAGTATGAAAAAGATTGTAGCACTTGAGAGGTTCAGAAGTACAAGATATAGAGTTATGGCTATCTTACTCGATTTTGAAGAAAAGTGGAAATATAGTTTCAAGGCAAAGTACAAGAACGGCCTGAGTTCAAAGTGGCTTTAGACAAGTTTATTTTGGGTTATAGGTTGGGTGTGATCAGAAGAAAACAAGTGCAAAGTTCAAGAACTGATTTTGTGCATAAAAGCTACTTTTCTAAAATGACAATGTGCACTTTCTTCCTAAAATAGCATTAAGCACGGGCAATGCATTGAATGCTTAGATTAAACCTCTAACAGCTGTGTAAAACATTAATTATGGAGTGCCAAGCAAGTTTGAGGCCTGCAAAGCACAGATTGTGCAGCCTAGCATGGATGTGAATTCTTGTTCATCACAAAATTCTGCCTTGTAAACCAACTTGAAACCCTAACTTCTGACCTTTGATTCTCCTTGCTCACAAATGATCTCAAGGAGTTATTTGACTTTTTAAAAATATTTTAATGTGCTCTACAACCCCTATTTGAATCAATTTTGCAAAATCCAAACGGAACTATGTGAAACTTGGATCAGAAGTTAGGTCAAAATTCTGACCAAAATGCTCAAAATTTCACTAAGTGTTTTAGTTTCATGACCATGATTTCATGGATTAATAACTTAAGATCCAAGCATTTTTAGGAGTAGTTGTGTAAAGAACTGTTTTAGATCTCATTGATATCTACAACTTTCATGTTGAAAGTTTCCTTTGAATCATGGTGAAAAATTGGCTCAAAGTTGTGAAAAAATATGAAGTTTTCAACACTTAGAAAAATTTCTAAGTTTGGAAACTTTCACTTTTCAAAATGAAATCTTGACTTTTTGATTTCTTGATGAAAAAGTTTCATATTTTGACATGTTTTGATGAATTGTGATCTTTGACACTTGATTTTGACCAAAAAGTCAAAGTTTGACTTTTTAGTGTACAATTGACTTTTGATCAGTTGACTGAAAATCAACTATTAATCAATTAATATTGAGGGATGTTGTTGTACTCCAAAATTTTCCCTCTCTTTTCATCAACATTTTTCTCATCACAAGACTTTTGGAACTCAAGATCAAGTTAGGGTTTGCTCTGCTCAAGACCCCTCCTTGCACTGTTGACCCAAATTAGGGTTTGAGTTTGCACAGGGATGTTTTGACCTAAAATTCCCAAAGTGACTTTCATGCTTCATGTTGGACTCACAAGTTTATCCATACCAAGTTTCAGGCCTTGATTCCAATCTTTGCCCAGTCAATTGGACAATTGACCTAGAAATCAGATGTATTGGGGAAAAAGTCAACTGTGGCCAATTGACAGTCAAACTTCATGAAATTTGACCCACATCAACATAATGAACTCATATGAGTCATTTGATCAAGTTTGGATCACAATTCCACAAGAAATTTGATCAGATCATCAAAAGGGCAAAATGGTCATTTTTAAGGTTTTGACTGCACAAAGGCATTTTTTGATTGTTTGACCTAATCAATGGCAAATCAAGCTCACCTATGGACTCAAGGACTCAATGGAATTGTCTTGACCCATTCAACAAGTTCAAAAGACCTCAAATGCATAGGATTGACAGATGAATTTTTCAGTCAACTGATCAAAATTTGACTGTATACTGAAAAGTCAAACTTTGACTTTTTGGTCAAAATCAAGTGCCAAGTTTAATTTTTCATCAAGACATGACAAATTATGAAACTTGTTCACCAAGGAATCCAAAATTGCAAATTAGGGTTTAAAATGAGAAAATTTCATAACTTAGAATTTTTCTAAGTTATGAAACTTCCTTATTTTTTCCTAACTTTGTCCCAGTTTTTCACCAAGATGAACATGGATTCAAACAAAACTTGCAACATGAAAGTTATAGTCCATGGCAAAATCTACAACTTTGATTCACAAAGTTTTCTCAAAGGAAGCTTGTATCTCAAGTTATGATTTTTGGGACAAGGGTGCAAAACATTTTTAACTTAGAGAAATTTTGACCTATTCTAGGCAGGATTTTTGACCAACTTCTTGGCCACTTTTCATATGGTTCCACTTGGAGTTTCAATTTGCATTACAAAGATGGATTGTAGTACACATTCCAAGATTTCCAAATTGTCCAAGAACTTCTCAAACACCCTTGTGGTTAGAGAGAATCGAATTTGCAAAGTTGGGCAAAATTCACTTTTGTTCATAACCAAATACATGTTCATACAAGTTTCGTTTTCAAATCAGCATGCTTGGTACTTGCTTGCAGGCCTCTAAACCAAGTTTGCACTCCATAATTAAATGCCTAAACATTGTATTATTTCATTATTTCTTCCCTTTGGGCATTGCACATAGAATCAATCCTTAATTAGAAAAAGCAAACATGCCATTTTGATAAAGTTACAGTTTATGTCAAGTTCCAAATCTTGGAGGCATGGGGCCGGACCTTGGAGCCAAATTAAATCCACATATCCCACTGATCAAGAGAAAAGTGTGCAACATAGATAGAGAGGGTACACAGGCCAGCATTGCAACTTGAACTTTCTTACTTCAAAAACAAGCAAGATTGCAAATCATACACAACTCTCACTTCCTGTAAACACCAGCAAAAGAAAACTTTATACACATCTTCCATACACCAAAACAGACCTAAGGCACGAATAAACCACCTCTCAAACCTCCTCATACATCAAAACACCATCTTGCTGCAAAGACAGGGCATCTGTTGCAGTTTGACTTCCACAACTCAATCCACTCGTGCACTTTGGCTAAAAACCTTTCAAACACATTCCATATCATCCACACAAACTATCCCAAGCCCTAAATGCAAACTGTAACATCCCTAACCTCTGTTGCCATTTTCACTTTTCAGTTTTGCAGGTGAACTTCCATAGAACGATTCAGAGAGTTTCAAAGCAAGCTAGGTACTTGGGAAGCATCCTTGGACTTCAGGCAAGTTGTACAAAAGCTCAAACTCCATTGAAGTTGGCCACATTGCTGTACACGACTCAAGCTGAAACAGGTAAAACCATGGGCTTCCATCTCTCTATCCAGACATGATTAAGCTTAGGTTTGTGAATGAAACATGTTCTACTCATAGCCCTGAAGCCATCCATGTATTTACTTTTCATTTATATTAAGCATGCTGTGAGAATTTTGGCCATGAACATTGAAGAAAAATTAGGTCAGAAATTGGGGGTGAAGAAATTCTCCCTGGTTTCTTAGAGTTAGGTCAAGTATTTTATATGTTTGAATTCGTCTTTTGATGCTCTACATTATTGGTTTTATGAGTTTTTGTTAAAAGTCAAAGAATCAGGAGATGATGATTGCATAGGAGGCGCGCACGTTTTCTGTTTGAACGTTGCTGGAGGTTGAAGACAAAGCTGGCTTGGGCTGGGCCTGAGTCAGCTTGCTGTTTACACCCCTTTTTTTTCATTTACACCCCCCTGGCCCATTGTGTGAAATAATTGTCATTTTGCATTTTTCTTTTTTGATTCTGACTCCATATTTTTTGTACAAATATAAAAAACTCCAAAAATATTTTTCCATCTTTTTTTGCATTTATTTGGCATTTATTTGTTTTATTTAACATATACATATAAACAAATATATTTCCTTTTTTTTAAAACCCTAGAAAATAATACAAAAATATTTATTTTTTAGTTATTATTTTTTGTTTATATTTTGAAAACATTTTCTAAAATATACATTTTTTTTGTAAATAATTAATATTTTATTTTTTGTACATATTTAGCATATTAAATATATATAAATATACATATACATATTTTATTGAATACTTAGGATAAAAATATGAAAATAATACATTTTTATTTTTATTAATATTTGACATCAAAAATACTTTTTTACAATACACTTCTTATTTTTTGTATATAATTAACAAATATTGTATATAATTAATAAATATTACCATTTATTTAAAACAAAAACTAGGGTTTTGCCCTAAACCATAAAAATATTCAAAATTTAACCTTTTTATTTTTGTTTATATTTCACATTGAAAAACACTTTCACATACATAAAAAATCATTTTGTGCATAATACATTTTGCATATTTATTGTATTTACTTAAATATTGTACAATTAAATATTTGTATATTCGATATGGATGTAATAGCTTAGAATTTAATTTCTTGTCAAATATCCCCAAATTCAAACTTGTACCCCCATCCCTATAATCATTGTTGTAATAGCTTAGCATTTAAATTTCCGCATTTAAAAGCTTTCAAATTATACCATGATAGACTTAGGGTTTGTATGCAAAAATCAATCAACAAATAGCTTGACCTAATTCAAGATAAACATGCATGAAAAACAAACACAATGCACACTTGCACCCTTAGGGTTACTCCACTTGTTGCCTTCAAAAATGGACCATGGTTGCATGTTAAGTGTCTTTAGCAAAACAAAAACAAATCAAATAATCATAGCCCCTCGATGATGCTATCAGGTTGCCTAAACAAAAATGATCAAGTCCCTTCAGAAAATTGCCAAAGATACTTGGCACTATTGCCTCTATGGTCTAAACGATGACCCGCACCCATCCCGTTAACATCCTAACACAAGGTTGTTCACCAAATACAATGGTGAAACAACACTGTTAAAAGGGTTAAAACATGAGAAAGATCTTTGAGAAATTTAGGGTAGATGGCTCTTGGTTACTTGACCAAACTTGCAAAACAATCCTTGCCATTTTTTTTCAAAACATACATCACAACACAACTTCAAAACAAACTTTCAAAAACATTGAAACATCTTTTCAAAAAGACAAACACCTTTGTAAAACATTCAAACAAGAATTGTTACAATGGTTGCCTAGACAAGGCATCTTTTTCAAAACATTTTCAAAATCACACACACAAAGCACCATTTCAAACAATTGAAAAGCAAAGGCAAGTGATCTAAGCAAGTAACTAAGAGCCCATGGATAACCATGGATAGAAAGGGTGCTAATACCTTCCCTTTCTATAATCTACTCCCCGAACCCAAGAAAACATCTCAAAGGTTTTTCCTGTGCTTTTTAACCTTTCCTTAGGATAAAATAAAAAGTCGGTGGCGACTCTTGCTCAATCGAAACATTTGCGAACACAAAAAGCAAAACCTCAAGTCATTTCTCCCACCGTATCACAGAACTGGCGACTCTGCTGGGGAAAAATTTAAAAGTGGAGTAACCTTAGGGCCTAGATCACCCTTTTATATGACTAAATTGTTTGCTTTGATTGCCTTACATTTTGGTTCTCTTGTTTGGGCTTGAAATCCTACACCCGGATTTGGGAAACATTCATAGATAGCAATACATTGTGGAAACTGTGCGGGGTATACCGACACGGTTGAAGCAATAGATATATTAGTGCGACATATTTGTGAGTACCGGTAACCCTTGAGTTCAATCAAGGAGAGTACGGGGCCGCCGAGTGATGTCACTAAGCACTAATGACCTAGAACCTTACTTGACCATCTAGGCCTTTTATTAGGGGTAGTGAGATGACCGGCTTTGGTGCAGTCCGAAGTTGGTAGATACTCGATACTACACTCATTGAGGGTTGTTTTCTTGGAATATTTTGGTCGCTAGTTAAGTGGCTAAACCAAAACAATGAACATAGAAAACAATCCAATGATATTGAGCTCCTTAGAACCCAGTTACTATTTATAAGACAGGTTTTTTAAGCCAACTACACTCAAGAGGGTACTTACCTATGAAACCCCATGCAAGCCTGAAACTAGGGTTTTGTGTGACTTGCTTGTACATATGTTTGTGCATACATCATGAACATCATAAAACATCATATGCATCCACTAACCATTTCAAGGGTTTGGATCTTCATCTTTGTTCTTGTTTTGTAGGTCATGGAAATTCTTCGCAGGAAAACTATCCAAGTCAACCTTGTGAGAATCCCTCCTCAACTCAAGGAGCTTACATCTAGAATTCCAGAAAGCTCTCTCTTCAGTGAAAGACATGGTAGACTGCTCAACCTAGTCAACACCAGTATTGAAGAAGACATGGTGAAAGTGTTGTTCCAGTTCTTTGACCCCCTTCACCACTGTTTCACATTCCCCGACTACCAATTGGTGCCTACTTTGGAGGAATTTTCTCAACTCCTGAGAATTCCTATTCTTAATCAACTACCCTACAACGGTACGGAAAAAGAATCAAAGCCTGAAGATGTTGCTCAAGCACTACACTTGCAACCATCTGACATCAAGGGGCATTGGGAAACTAGAAGTGGTGTCAAAGGCTTCTTGGCAAAATTCTTGTTTGATAAGGCACAAGAGTGTTGGAATTCTTTGGATCTACAAGCCTTTGAATAGATTGTGGCACTCCTCATTTATGGGTTGGTCTTGTTCCCAAATCCTGACCAACTTATAGATGTCAATGCTGTCAAGATTTTCCTATCCAAGAATCCCATACCTACATTGCTTGGGGACATCCTCCACTCATTTTACACACGAACAATGAGGAAGAGAGGTGTTCTCATCTGCTGTGCTCCTCTCCTTGCAAGGTGGTTTATTTCTCACCTTCCACAATTTGTTTTGAAGAATGAGCAAGGTTCAAGATGGTCACAACAATTGATGACCCTCACACATTCTGATGTACATTGGTGTTCTCGGTCCAGAGAAAATGTCATCATCATCGATCGTTGTGGGGAGTTCCCTAATGTTCCATTACTTGGCATTAGGGGAGGCATTACATATAACCCTTGTCTAGCTTTGAGACAATTCGGATATGCACGGAGGGATGGCCCTCATGACATGCTGATTCCTGACCTAGTTTTTGACTTCGACAACGATGCGCAAGGACTTCGCCAAAGATTCATCAGAGCTTGGAGGATGCCTAACAAGGTAGATAGCAAGACACTGGGGCACAAGAACTCCATCCCTCTTGAGCCTTATCTCAAGTGGGTACGAACCCGCGCCCAGAGTCTTATGATGCCTTACCCTCATATTCTCCCTTTGATTAAAGAGCCTGTTAAGGAAGGAGAGGTTCCATACACCATCCTACATCCTGACATGCCAACATTATGGGAGGAAATGCAGAAGAGTTGGATCCAACTCAAGGAAGAACGGAATACTTTCGAAGCCAGCTTCTACGCCAGTGAGAAGAAGGTTTTGGAGCTTACCCGCCGACTTCACGAGGAGGAGACCCTCAACACTTACATCGCACCAAAAAGGATGCGCAACGTCTTTTTACCTTAAGAAGTTTTTGTAATATTTGGCCCATGGGGCATTTATGTACTGACAAAATTTCTTCTTATTAATATGACGTGTGTTCTTTTTGTCTGCAACAATTTTGAATTTCTAAATCCTTGAATGCATTGCATGAATAAACATATCATTCATCATATGCATAAACAGGTCTTCACACCAGGTTTCCTTATCTTTCTGCTGTTTATTTCAGTCAGATGGATCTTGAACAGACGGTCAAAGATCTACAGGCACAAAACTCGCAGTTTCAACAGCTCCTTATGACCTTGGCAAAGGGTCAGGAGGATCTTAAAGCACTGTTAGGGAATAAAGAGCAAGAAAAAGGAAAAAAGAAAAAGAAAAGAGTTGGGGTAGCTACACTGGGAAGAAGATTTGAGAATGAATCTAGGAGAGTTCTTGAATTCCCCTCCACATCTGATGAGGGGACCGGTAAGGGAAAAGGAGCTGCATTACCTTCTGAGTCCGAGGCTGAAGAGGAAGAGGTTGAGGAAGATGAAGATTATTCAGAGCAGCAATACCCGCCAGCGGACGACAAATACAAAAACCTGGAGGATAGACTGGCAGCTATGGAGCTGCAAAGGGTTCCTGGGCTAGATTTTGAAGAATTGGGATTGATTGCTGGGATTGTGATCCCTCCAAAGTTTAAAGTGCCAACTTTTGCAAAATACGATGGTCTGTCTTGCCCAAAGATGCACCTAAGGTCGTATGTCAGAAAAATTCAACCTCATTCATCCGATAGAAATCTTTGGGTACACTTCTTCCAGGATAGCCTGTCTGGTACACAGCTAGATTGGTTTTACCAGCTTGAGAGGTCAGAAGTGCGTAGTTGGGAGGATTTGGCAGCTGCCTTTTATCGCCAGTATCAATACAACACCGACTTGGCGCCAACCCGTACTCAGCTACAAAGTATGGGGATGGCCTCGAATGAGGGATTCAAAGAATACGCCCAGAAATGGCGCGACTTGGCCGGAAGAGTGCAGCCACCTCTTTCAGATAGGGAGCTAGTTGATATGTTCTTGGGGACCCTATCTGGCCCTTTCTTCAACCATTTGATCGAGAGCTCTTCCGCAGGGTTTACTGAGTTGATTCTGACTGGCGAGCGGGTGGAAGCTGGTATTAAGAGTGGGAAGATTCAAAGGGATGCCTCTGCATCTACAACTGTTAAAAAGCCATTTCCAGCCAAGAAGGAGGCAGCTGTTGTGTACTCTAAAAAAGGATTGGGGAGAACTGAGCGCTGGCCGACTGTAGGGGCCGTGATGATTCAAAATTCGTCGAATGATCAGCCTCGTACCAATCAGTCTAAACCTAACCAGCAACGGGTAGAACGGCCACAACGGCAGTTCACCCGCATCAATATGACGCCTGCACAAGTTCTTCCCCATTTGTTGAAGTTGAATCTGACTGGTTTAAAGGAGGCACCAAAAAACCCTAACACCACATCTCCATACTATCATGCCAATGCCAAATGTGCCTATCATTCTGACAGTGCCGGACATGACACCAACAATTGTTGGGCGCTAAAGAATAAAATTCAAGACTTGATAGACTCAAAAGAGGTTGAGTTCGACACCTCCGAGAAGCCAAACGTAATATCCGCTCCGATGCCAAAGCATGGCCATCATGTTCATGATGTTGAAGAAGATCTGTATGTTTCTGCTGTTGATAATCTGGTAACTCCATTACTGACAATCAAGTTGAATCTGTTGAAAGCTGGGATTTTCCCAGGTTGTAAAGAAGATTGCTACTTTTGTTCCTCCCTACTAACTGACTGTCCATTGCTGAAGATAGGCATCCAAGGCCTAATGGACAACCAACAAATTCTTTTCGAAAAGATTCCTGCTACTCCAACTCCTATCAAGGAAGTTTCAATAATCACCATTTCCGCAAATCTTTCCAAGGTCCCTAAAAGGCCTGTTAAGATTACATCAGTTCCGAAGATTACACCTCTGAAAATAACCATGCATGGGCCCGTCCCCTACAAATCTGACAAATCGATACCGTAGAATTATGGTGGGGAAATCTACTACCACGGTGTTAAACAGATTGAGATAACTGAAGAGAGCTCTGACGAAGAAACTACCGACATTGGAAACATTTCCAGTACGAGCAAGATTACCCGAAGTGGGAGAATTTTCTCTCCAGAGATTGCCCCTCCAAAGGCAATCTTTGGACCCTCAGTTGCTGCCAAGGTCACCCCTGCACCGATAAAACTTTTTGCAAGAACTCCGTTGATTGAAGAAGTTGTTACTCCTGTGGTTGTCCCTCCTACTTCTGCTGATAAGGGGAAAGGGATCCAAGAAGAGCTCGTCAGGACGAGGGCTCAACCATTGGTCATCCCCGAAACCTCTAAGAAAGAAATGGAGGAGATTCTGAAAATAATAAAGAAGAGTGATTATGATGTTGTAGAACAACTGGGGAAAACCCCCTCGAAGATCTCCATGTTAGCTTTGCTGCTTTGTTCGGAGGCTCATGCCAAAGCTTTGATAAGGTTTTTGAAGACAGCCCATGTTCCCCAAGAAACCTTAGGCGATCAATTCCAGGATTGTGTAGCCATCCTTACCGCCGACAACGACCTGGGTTTCTCTGATGCTGACCTGACTCCGAAGGGAAGAAAGCACAATGACGCACTGCATGTGTCGGTTGAATGCCGAGGAACTACTCTCGCCCATGTCTTGGTCGATACAGGTTCCTCCCTAAATGTGCTGCCTAAGAAGGCTCTCGACCGGTTGGATTGTGAAGGCTTGGAGCTGAAACCAAGTAATATCATTGTCAGGGCCTTTGACGGGTCTAAAAGAATGGTGCATGGGGAGGTCGATATTCCCATCAAGGTAGGCACTGAGGTGTTCCACTCAAAATTCTATGTGATGGACATCCGCCCATCATATTCTTGCTTGCTAGGAACACCTTGGATTCATAATGCTGGGGCAGTCACTTCCTCTCTACATCAGATGCTGAAATACCCCGTTAAGGGTAAAATCATAAATGTACACGGTGAGGAGGAGTACATGATCAGTCATCTGAACTCCTTTCGGTATGTGGAAGTGGATGGCGAATTCATTGAAACACCCTTTCAACACTTTGAGGAAGTTTCTCCCGAGGTTGCAGTAGCAAAGGCAGTAGCTGAGGTACCCAAGCAGGTGGCTAGGATGGCATCTCTGAAAGACGCAAAGGCTGCAATGAAGGAGGGGAAGAGCTCAACATGGGGACAGTTGCCTGACTTTCCCCACAAGACAGACAAGTTTGGGTTGGGATTTACCGCTGTGGGGCAAAAAGCTATGCGTCGCTCAAAAATTGAAAAGACACCCATCAAGATTTCTCCTCATGGAATCAATGCTTTGGAAGACGAAGACAAAGAGGGTAACATTGAAGATTGGATCTTCCCAACCATTGAAGGGGGACTGCACAACTGGGAGGCGAAATACTTCGTTCCCATTACTTTCATCAATCAGTAATTTATCTTTCGAACATTTCCTGTTGGTCTGTAATAATTACTAAAACAATCTGCACACTTTTTCACCTCATGCCTTGCCCGGGGCATGTAGGTCCGTTTGTAAGGGTTTTAATTCTCTTCATAATCATATGCCATGTTTAATGATTCATTGGACGTTTTTCATTTATAAACTGCTGTGTTCATTTTCTTTCCTTTTGCATTTTTGTTTGTTTAAGGATGGCTATCCCTTACACACACCCACACTCACAAATGCAGGTACCCATCCACTCTGGATTCTATGGGTGACTATTCTGCTGTATCCTTCAATAACTCTGAAGATTTGGTCAATCAGGCTGAGTACGAAGATGACGAAGATTGTGAAGTGCCAGGAGAGCTAGCCAGACTTCTACAACAAGAAGAGAGGGCCATCTTGCCTCATGAAGAGTTGTTAGAAACAATCAACTTAGGAACAGAGGAAGACAGGAAAGAAGTACAAGTGGGTGCCAATCTGGAACCAAGTGTCAAGGAGCGCTTAATACAGCTGTTAAATGAATACGTTGAAATCTTTGCCTGGTCTTATGAAGACATGCCGGGTTTAGACACAGATATCGTGGTTCACCGTCTCCCTACAAGAGAGGACTGTCCACCGATCAAGCAAAAGGTCTGCCAAATGAGGCCCTACATGTCTGAGAAGATTAAAGTTGAAGTAATGAAGCAATTCAACGCTGGATTTCTGGCTGTTACATCCTATCCACAATGGGTTGCTAACATTGTGCCAGTACCTAAAAAAGACGGCAAGGTCAGAATTTGTGTGGACTACCAGGATTTGAACAGGGCTAGCCCTAAAGATGATTTTCCGCTACCGCATATCGACATTTTGATTGACAACACAGCTCAGCACAAAGTATTTTCTTTCATGGACGGATTCTCGGGCTACAACCAGATTAAAATGGCCCCCGAGGACATGGAGAAAACGACTTTTGTTACACAATGGGGTACCTTCTGCTACAAGGTGATGCCGTTCGGACTGAAGAACGCATGGGAAACTTATCAACGCACCATGGTAGCTTTGTTTCATGATATGATACATCATGAGATTGAGGTTTACGTAGACGACATGATAGCTCAATCAAAAACAGAGGAGGAACACCTTGAACATTTGCAGAAGCTGTTTGCCAGGTTGAAGGAGTACAAACTCAGGCTGAATCCAAGTAAGTGCACTTTTGGAGTTAGGTCTGGTAAACTTCTGGGATTTATTGTCAACAACAAAGGCATTGAGGTCGATCCAACAAAAGTAAAGGCTATACAAGAAATGCCTGCCCCCTGTACTGAAAAGGAGGTTAGATGATTCTTGGGACGCTTGAACTATATTGCAAGGTTCATCTCTCATCTGACGTCTACCTGTGAACCAATTTTCAAATTATTAAAGAAAGATCAGGTAGTCGAATGGAACGATGATTGTCAATTTTCTTTTGATAAGATCAAGGAGTATTTGCTAGAACCTCCTATTCTGATGCCACCCGTCGAAGGAAGGTCGCTGATCATGTATCTGACTGTTTTGGACAACTCAATGGGGTGTGTATTGGGCCAGCATGACGAGTCTGGTCGAAAAGAGCATGCCATTTATTACCTTAGCAAAAAGTTTACCGACTGTGAGACTCGCTACTCACTGCTCGAGAAAACTTGCTGCGCTTTGGTATGGGCTGCTCGCCGACTAAGGCAGTATATGTTGACTCATACCACTTTGCTGATTTCCAAAATGGACCCGATCAAGTATATCTTCGAGAAGCCTGCTTTATCTGGAAGAATCGCTAGATGGAAAATGATCCTGACTGAGTATGACATCCAGTACACTACCCAAAAAGCTATAAAAGGGAGTGTACTAGCTGACCATCTAGCTCATCAAGCTATCGAAGATTATCAATCCATGAGATTCGACTTCCCGAACGAGGACATCATGACATTGGACAACATTGAAGGTAACGGACCGTTTGACGGACCTGAAAATGGATCCCGATGGACCCTGTACTTTGATGGTGCTTCAAATGCACTTGGAAATGGTATCGGTGCGGTACTCATTTCTCCAGAAGGTTGCCATACACCTTTCACTGCCCGACTTTGTTTCAGCTGTACCAATAACATGGCCGAATATGAAGCTTGCATTTTTGGTCTCAAGGCTGCTATAGACTTGGGGATCAAATCTTTGATTGTATTTGGGGACTCGGCTTTGGTTATCAGTCAAATCAAAGGAGAGTGGGATACCAAACATCCTAATCTTATCCCATACAAAGAACATGTCCTGACATTGCTGCCTCATTTCGAGCATATTACTTTCGAGCATTTCCCGCGAGAAGAAAATCAGCTAGCAGATGCTCTGGCTACAATGTCTTCCATGTTTAAACTCAACTGGGATAACGAGGCTCCCCAAATCACCATCGAGCGAATGGATGAACCTGCGCATTGTCATGAGATTAATACCGAAGAAGTAGTGGAACAACCCTGGTTTCACGAAATCAAAAGGTATCTCCAGACTAGAGAATATCCCGAAGGAGCTTCCGTAAATGACAAGAAGTTCCTAAGGAGATTTGTTGCCAAGTTCTTCCTAAGCAACGGCATCCTCTACAAACGCAACCATGATTGTGTTTTACTCCGATGTGTAGACAAAGATGAAGCAGAGTTGATCATGACTGAGATACACAGCGGCACATTTGGCACCCACTTGAGTGGACATACGATGGCTAAGAAGATTCTAAGGGCAGGCTATTACTGGTCTACCATGGAAGCTGATTGCCATCAATATTCCTGTACTTTCCACAAATGTCAAGTCTACGCTGACAAGATTCATATTCCTCCTGTTCCTCTCAACGTTCTGACAGCTTCTTGGCCATTCTCAATGTGGGGCATTGACATGATTGGATAGATCAAGCCCACGACATCCAATGGACATCGCTTCATCCTGGTCGCTATTGACTATTTCACCAAGTGGGTCGAAGCAACTTCTTTTGCCTCTGTTACAAAAAATGTGGTTGCCCGCTTCATCAAGCAAAACCTCATATGCTGGTATGGTGTCCCCGACAGGATCATCACAGACAATGGAACCAATATGAACAATACTATGATCACCGCTCTATGCGAACAGTTCAAGATTTATCATCACAATTCATCTCCCTATCGGCCGAAGATGAACGGTGTTGTTGAAGCTGCGAACAAAAACATCAAGAAGATCATTTAGAAAATGACAGTGACCTATAAGGATTGGCATGAGATGTTACCGTTTGCTCTGCATGGATACCGTACCACGGCACGTACTTCAACAGGGGAAACCCCATTTTCTTTGGTATATGGCATGGAAGCTGTCCTACCCATGGAAGTTCAGATTCCTTCTTTAAGGATTATGAAGGACTCTGGTTTGAGTGAAGATGATTGGATTCAGACCCGACTTGATCAACGAGAAGCGACTCACTACTGTTTTCCATGGTCATACGTACCAAAAACGGATGATCAAGGCTTTCAACAAGAAAGTCAGACGTCAAGTATACCAAGTCGGAGATCTCGTAATCAAGCGGATCATCTTGCCGCAAAGTGATCCCAGGGGCAAATAGACTCCTACTTACGAAGGACCATTTGTGATCAAGAGCATATTTTCCGGTGGTGCAATGATTCTAACCACCATGGACGGTGACGATTTGTCACACCCTGCGAACGCAGACATAGTCAAAAGATACTACGCATAAAATAACCCAACAAGTCGAAAACCTAAAAGGGCGACTTGGGCAAAAATGGGCATCCCGGTGAACCGAAAACCCGAAAGGGCGGTTCAGGAAAAAATTAGGGATAAAACAAAAAAAATCTGTACACCCGGCAAGTTGAAAACCCGAAAGGGCAATCCAGGCAAAAGTTAGGGAATTAAAGCGTATGACTATGTCTCGTCGGATCACTTTAAAGAACAATCTCTTCATCAACAAGCTTCGAACTTCTGATCAATCCAATCATCGGCGGACGAAGCATTGAATGGACAAGATATTCAGAGTTGTGAAGGCTATAATAGAATGGAATCCCATGGAATTGTTACACATAGCCATCTTTCTTTTGTATAAAAATTTCCATTTTTTACGACAACGTCCTCTTACTAGGATGTCTGTCTCCTTTGTACAAAGATACTCATAAAAAGTTAATACAAATACTTTTCCAAATACAGAAGTTTGCTTTGTCTTCCTTTTGCTTTTTTTACGTTTATGTTTTATTTGAGAAACGTCCAATGTTTTGATAAATAGTCATATGCATTTGAACATAATCATTTCCTTACAAATCAAGAAAGATGATTGCTGATAGATTGAAGGTACAGTTAGATATCTTGATGCCCTTTCAGAGGAAATCCCCAGCGGAATTAAACTCCAAATTCCTTGACAAAGTTAAAATCCAGAGCTTAATTCCCCAAACAGAGTTAAACTTCAGGATCCTTAGCAGAACAAAAGCTTTCTCAGAGCTGATTTCCCCAGCCAGAGAGCCTTCCAGAACTTAATTCCCCTCAGAGTTAAGTTTCAGTATCCCCAGTGGAGCCCTAAAATCTGAAAATCCTATCCCCAGCGAAGTCAAAGCTGTTAAACCCCAGCGGAGCTAAAACCTCCAACTACCAATCCCCAGCGGAACCAGACTAGTGAACCTTCTCCCCACAGAGATACTTCCCATCAGATTGAAGATTCTCGGTTTTACTCCTCCAACATGAGTCTCCCAGGTTCTGAACTTCCCAGTAGAGATCATCAGAATTCCCACTTCTCACAAGTCACCAAGGATTTTCAATCCCCAGCAGTTGCCCTAAGATCCCTCAACAACTGAAGATCTTGTTCCCCAAGCAGTCAACAGTCAACAAGGATGTCTCAGCTTCAGCAATTAAAGATTCTTGCAATCCCCTGCAGCAGTCAAGGATTCGCTTTCCCCGGCAGCAGTCAAGATTCTATTATCTCCGGCTATCCCAGATTCATCTATCCTCAGCAAGACAGCTCATCAGCTTACATGCGCATTCATTACATTCATATATCATAAACATTTATATAACATATATATTGCATCATACATATCATGCAACATGACTTTTTGTTTCAGCTAACATTTTATCCTTTTCAGGATAAGATTAAAAGGCTATCATTAATAATTATTCAGATACAGTACAGATACACCCCAAACAAGGAGGTCATTCTATTACTCATTCAGAACTTCAAGTCAAATACAGTACAGATACACCCCAGACACAGCGGTCATTCTACTACTCATTCAGACTACAGCAATCAGATACAGACTAGATACGCTCCAGACACGACAGCCATCCTATCTCTTATTCAGATTCATTTATCAACCTCAAGGTCCAATGCATTCCAAACACGGATACCATTCTGACCCTTACAACAGTAGTTCGATTCTCCCCAGTGCATTCGCCACAGAAGTCATTCTGTTATCTGTTCAGATCCCAGTTACAGTTTCAGATACACTCCAGACACGGAAGTCATTCTGCTACTCATACAAATCTCAACTTCAGATACAGTCCAGATACGCTCCAGACACGGTTTCCATTATGTCACTCATTCAGAATTTATCCCTAGCACGCAGTTGCTCCATACATAGATATTTCTCTGTCACCCAGATATAATACAGATACACTCCAGACACGGCAATCATTCTGATATTCATTCTACATTCAAATGCAGTCACAACTCAGGTACGCCCCGGACACGGAGGCCATTCTTTTGCTCATACAAACTCAGTCTCCAGATACAGTTCAAATGCATTCCAGACACGTATACCATTTTGATCCTCATTCTTCTGACCTATCACATTACAGTTCAACAAACATTCCAGATGGCATCTTTAAGCCCATCTCCAAATGGCATCTTTAAGCCCATTCCCGCATCCATGTTTCGACGAGTGCAAATTTACGGGCACTCTAGTGTCCAATCTCCTTTTACCTTCGAGACGCGAAAGGCAAACTTGCCAATCTAACTCTTCAGGTGCAAGAAGATTGAACAGGGGCAACTGTTGTACCCCAAAATTTTCCCTCTCTTTTCATCAACATTTTTCTCATCCCAAGACTTTTGGAACTCAAGATCAAGTTAGGGTTTGCTCTGCTCAAGACCCCTCCTTGCACTGTTGACCCAAATTAGGGTTTGAGTTTGCACAGGGATGTTTTGATCTAAAATGCCCAAAGTGACTTTCATGCTTCATGTTGGACTCACAAGTTTATCCATACCAAGTTTCAAGCCTTGATTCCAATCTTTGCCCAATCAATTGGACAGTTGACCTAGAAATCAGCTGTATTGGGGAAAAAGTCAACTGTGGCCAATTGACAGTCAAACTTCATGAAATTTGACCCACATCAACATAATGAACTCATATGAGTCATTTGATCAAGTTTGGATCATAATTCCACAAGAAATTTGATCAGATCATCAAAAGGGCAAAATGGTCATTTTTAAGGTTTTGACTGCACAAAGGCATTTTTTTGATTGTTTGACCTAATCAATGGAAAATCAAGCTCACCTATGGACTCAAGGACTCAACGGAATTGTCTTGATCCATTCAACAAGTTCAAAAGACCTCAAATGCATAGGATTGACAGATGAATTTTTCAGTCAACTGATCAAAATTTGACTGTATACTGAAAAGTCAAACTTTGACTTTTTGGTCAAAATCAAGTGCCAAGTTTCATTTTTCATCAAGACATGTCAAATTATGAAACTTGTTCATCAAGGAATCCAAAATTGCAAATTAGGGTTTAAAATGAGAAAATTTCATAACTTAGAATTTTTCTAAGTTATGAAACTTCCTTATTTTTTCCTAACTTTGTCCCAGTTTTTCACCAAGATGCAAATGGATTCAAACAAAACTTGCAACATGAAAGTTATAGTACATGGCAAAATATACAACTTTGATTCACAAAGTTTTCTCAAATGAAGCTTTTATCTCAAGTTATGATTTTTGGAACAAGAGTGCAAAACATTTTTAACTTAGAGAAATTTTGACCTATTCTAGGCAGGATTTTTGTCCAACTTCTTGGCCACTTTTCACATGGTTCCACTTGGAGTTTCAATTTGCATTACAAAGATGTATTGTAGTACACATTCCAAGATTTCCAAATTGTCCAATAACTTCTCAAACACCCTTGTGGTTAGAGAGAATCGAATTTGCAAAGTTGGGCAAAATTCACTTTTGTTCATAACCAAATACATGTTCATACAAGTTTCGTTTTCAAATCAGCATGCTTGGTACTTGCTTGCAGGCCTCTAAACCAAGTTTTCACTCCATAATTAAATTCATAAACATTGTATTATTGCATTATTTCTTCCCGTTGGGCATTGCACATAGAATCAATCCTTAATTAGAAAAAGCAAACATGCCATTTTGATAAAGTTACAGTTTATGTCAAGTTCCAAATCTTGGAGGCATGGGGCCGGATCTTGGAGCCAAATCAAATCCACATATCCCACTGATCAAGAGCAAAGTGTGCAGCATAGATAGAGAGGGTACACATGCCAGCATTGCAACTTGAACTTTCTTACTTCAAAAACAAGCAAGATTGCAAATCATACACAACTCTCACTTCCTGTAAACACCAGCAAAAGAAAACTTTATACACATCTTCCATACACCAAAACATACCTAAGGCGCGAATCAACCACCTCTCAAACCTCCTCATACATCAAAACACCATCTTGCTGCAAAAACAGGGCATCTGTTGCAGTTTGACTTCCACAACTCAATCCACTCGTGCACTTTGGCTAAAAACCTTTCAAACACATTCCATATTATCCACACAAACTATCCCAAGCCCTAAATACAAACTGTAACATCCCTAACCTCTGTTGCCATTTTCACTTTTCAGTTTTGCAGGTGAACTTCCATAGCACGATTCAAAGAGTTTCAAAGCAAGCTAGGTACTTGGGAAGCATCCTTGGACTTCAGGCAAGCTGTACAAAAGCTCAAACTCCATTGAAGTTGGCCACATTGATGTACACGACTCAAGCTGAAACAGGTAAAACCATGGACTTCTATCTCTCTATCCAGACATGATTAAGCTTAGGTTTGTGAATGAAACATGTTCTACTCATAGCCCTGAAGCCATCCATGTATTTACTTTTCATTTATATTAAGCATGCTGTGAGAATTTTGGCCATGAACATTGAAGAAAAATTAGGTCTGAAATTGGGGGTGAAGAAATTCTCCCTGGTTTCTTAGAGTTAGGTCAAGTATTTTATATGTTTGAATTCGTCTTTTGATGCTCTACATTATTGGTGTTATGAGTTTTTGTTAAAAGTCAAAGAATCAGGAGATGATGATTGCATAGGAGGCGCGCGCATTTTCTGTTTGAACGTTGCTGGAGGTTGAAGACAAAGCTGGCTTGGGCTGGGCCTGAGTCAGCTTGCTGTTTACACCCCTTTTTTTCATTTACACCCCTCCTGGCCCATTGTGTGAAATAATTGTCATTTTGCATTTTTCTTTTTTGATTCTGACTCCATATTTTTTGTACAAATATAAAAAACTCCAAAAATATTTTTCCATCTTTTTTTGCATTTATTTGGCATTTATTTGTTTTATTTAACATATACATATAAATAAATATATTTCCTTTTTTTTTAAATCCCTAGAAAATAATACAAAAATATTTATTTTTTAGTTATTATTTTTTGTTTACATTTTGAAAACATTTTCTAAAATATACATTTTTTTTGTAAATAATTAATATTTTATTTTTTGTACATATTTAGCATATTAAATATATATAAATATACATATACATATTTTATTGAATACTTAGGATAAAAATATGAAAATAATATATTTTTATTTTTAATAATATTTGACATCAAAAATACTTTTTTACAATACACTTCTTATTTTTTTGTATATAATTAACAAATATTGTATATAATTAATAAATATTACCATTTATTTAAAAAAAACTAGGGTTTTACCCTAAACCATAAAAATATTCAAAATTTAACCTTTTTATTTTTGTTTATATTTCACATTGAAAAACACTTTCACATACATAAAAAATCATTTTGTGCATAATACATTTTGCATATTTATTGTATTTACTTAAATATTGTACAATTAAATATTTGTATATTCGATATGGATGTAATAGGTTAGAATTTAATTTCTTGTCAAATATCCCCAAATTCAAACTTGTACCCCCATCCCTATAAACATTGTTGTAATAGCTTAGCATTTAAATTTCCGCATTTAAAAGCTTTCAAATTATACCATGATAGACTTAGGGTTTGTATGCAAAAATCAATCAACAAATAGCTTGACCTAATTCAAGATAAACATGCATGAAAAACAAACACAATGCACACTTGCACCCTTAGGGTTACTCCACTTGTTGCCTTCAAAAATGGACCATGGTTGCATGTTAAGTGTCTTTGGCAAAACAAAAACAAATCAAATGATCATAGCCCCTCGATGATGCTATCAGGTTGCCTAAACAAAAATGATCAAGTCCCTTCAGAAAATTGCTAAAGATACTTGGCACTATTGCCTCTATGGTCTAAACGATGACCCGCGCCCGTCCCGTTAACATCCTAACACAAGGTTGTTCACCAAATACAATGGTGAAACAACACTGTTAAAAGGGTTAAAACATGAGAAAGATCTTTGAGAAATTTAGGGTAGATGGCTCTTGGTTACTTGACCAAACTTGCAAAACAATCCTTGCCATTTTTTTTCAAAACATACATCACAACACAACTTCAAAACAAACTTTCAAAAACATTGAAACATCTTTTCAAAAAGACAAACACCTTTGTAAAACATTCAAACAAGAATTGTTACAATGGTTGCCTAGACAAGGCATCTTTTTCAAAACATTTTCAAAATCACACACACAAAGCACCATTTCAAACAATTGAAAAGCAAAGGCAAGTGATCTAAGCAAGTAACTAAGAGCCCATGGATAACCATGGATAGAAAGGGTGCTAATACCTTCCCTTTCTATAATTTACTCCCCGAACCCAATAAAACATCTCAAAGGTTTTTCCTGTGCTTTTTAACCTTTCCTTAGGATAAAATAAAAAGTCGGTGGCGACTCTTGCTCAACCGAAACATTTGCGAACATAAAACGCAAAACCTCAAGTCAGTTCTCCCACCGTATCACAGATGTTTTTGAGTCATGCAATTAGGTCAAAATTATGAAATTGAATCCTTGAGATCATGTTTCCAACCAATCAATCATTTGCTAGGTCAAAAATCAGAAATTGTCTTTTCTTAGTCAAAACCCTAATTTTGACCATTTTGACCTTTTGATGATCTAATCAAATTTCTTGAGGAATTGTGGTCCAAATTTGATCAAATGGCATATAGGAGTTCATAATGTTTATATGGATAAAAAAGTATGAAGTTTGACTATAAATTGACCAGAATTGACTTTTTTTCCCAATATAGCTAATTTTTAGGTCAACTGATCAATTGACTGAGTAAAAATATGATCCAAGACTTGAAACTTGACATGAGAAATCTTGAGGGTCCAAAATGATCCATGAAAGTCATATGAGGCATTAAAAGTTCAATTATCCTTGTGCAATCTCAAACCCTAATTTCAGTCATCAGTGCTTAAGGAGGTGTCTTGAGCTGATCAACCCTTGTGCAGTCTTGAACCAAAGGAGATCTTGTGAGAAAATACTTGATAAATGAGAGGTCAAATTTTGAGGTACAACAAGTAAACTATTTGCTTAATTAGGGGGGAGATTAACTACTCCAATTATATATATATATATATATATATATATATATATATATATATATATATATATATATATATATATATATATATATATATATATATATATATATATATATATATATATATATATATATATATATATATATATATATATATATATATATATGTTTCTCCTTTACCACCTCCACTAAGAGATGTATTGTCACCATCTAAAAGGGGTAGAATGTGGATCTATATGCTTGCAAGTATGGAGATAATGATCCAACTGATAACCTTTATAAAGTTTTGATGACGACAACACTAGTGATAGTTGAAGTTAGTAAATTCGGTGGTAAAACTTATCCAACTCTTTGATGATGATTATTAAACTTATGGACATATTAATCCTCATCAAATAGGAGAACCAAGACTTCACTGAAATGTTTATATGAGTAATATATCTGTCAAATAATATTAAAAGCCTCATGTTATGAAAAGAGAGGAAGTATGAAAGTTCTCTTAGTCGTGTCGGTAAGTCAGTTTGAGTGAACTTGTTATTGTATAAATAAAGGTAGTAGCTTAAGAGTACTAAGGCAACTCACACAAACACACACTAAAAAATATTTCTAAAATATTTTCATCAATAAAAACATTTAAAAATGCATTGAAAGTTGTGCCATATGACTTAGGAGTTGTAGAAATGACAAGAGGGAAAATTTTGTCTTATCTAATGGATTAGGACTTTTGTCTAATCAATTAGATTAATTAAAACTTACGGCCCAGGTCATTTAGATAGAACCTTAAATATTTTCATATACTCTTTATCATATCCTTTCATTTTGGGCATCTCAACAGTCATATTTAGAAAATCCAATCGATTAAATAGTTAATGAGGCCCATTGATCTTTTCCTTTTTGGGTGATTTCAACTACTATATAAATGGGTGACTTTCTCCATTAAAGTCAAGCCATTTTCCATCGTTTTCATATTTGTTTGAAATTTATCTCTCCACTCTTTCTCCTTCTCTCACTAGAAACTTATTTTTTCACTTGTGGCTTCCTTAGTGTTGTGGAGTGAAATTTTATTTGTGAGTAGAATATTTTTCTAAGTGGTTGTGCTGGTTGTTTATAGTAGAATATTTTCTTAAGATAAACCATAAATCTATGTTATTGTTTTATTAAGCTTAATCCTAAAAACCTTTGTCTTGGTTAAAGAGATCAACGACAAATCTCTTATAGTCTCGATAGAATAAGTTTGGGTAAAATTTGTCTATAGATTGGGTAAGCTTGTTCAAATTCAAAGATTAGATTGTATTAAGGTTCGTGGGTATAACCGATAAAGACTCACAAGTCTATAGTGAAAAATCTCAAGAAGACCTATTGGGGATAAGACTAGTCCAACATTCGGTAAAACCTAGATAACTTTCTTGTGCAATATTTCTATCCTTACTCTCTTTACATTTCTGCAATTTATTTTATTTTCTATACTTCCGCTATTCTTAATTACTCAAAAAAATTTACTAACGTAATCTTAATCGAGAATGGAAAATTAATCACCATCTTCAAATACCACAATTCACCCCATCTTGTGCTTGAGGTCACCTATTCTAAAATCGATCCAATTTTTTTTCAAACTCAAGTTTTTTTAAACACACAATTCACCCCTCTTGTGTGTGAAGTCACATGTCCAAGAAGCATTAGTCGATTTCACCAACACCATGCCCCTCCGAGATAACCCATCAAATTTAAAATTTGTGTCGGGTTTGTTCCAAGATACTACATCTGACCTACCCTGATGTTCCATATAAGTCTTGATTTTAACATTGATGGGTTCATAGCTATGAGTTATCTAGTAAACCTTAACGAAATCACTAGTGTGTCCCCTAATCAACTTAGCAGCTCATATTTACGTTTTAGACAAAACAAGAGGGGCATATGAGCAGCACTATAACCTTACTCAAACTCATCAACTTACAAGATAGCAACGAAAAAATCCAGGGAAGAAGCCTTCTTAGAAAGGAAGTTCCTAGATACCTTCCCCGAATCAGAATCTTTGGTCAAGGACACAACTTTGTGAGCAATGCGGGGTGTGAATCAGGAGATACCCTTATTCTCGTAGTAGAAGGAACTTCAGTTTCATAATCACTTACTATGTAAATAAGACTATCACTCATCTTCTCCAAAGAACATAAAATATTAAAGGTAAATGTGAGTTGATAAAGGTACCTTGGTACGCGAGGTTGAGGAAGAAAAGGAATGAAGAAAGACAAAAGCTTTTGCCTGAGAATAACAATTGCTTTGATAAATGCTCTCAAAAGAGAAGAGAATAAGACGTTTGCCAATAAAGAAAGATTATGAAGGAAAATGAATTTCAAAGAATGTGAAAGGTTTATTTGACGCTCACCGACTCATATATATATATATATATATATATATATATATATATATATATATATATATATATATATATATATATATATATATATATATATATATATATAATTGAACGTACCAGATCACTGGTAAAAAGAAGTTACACAACTAATCAATGAATTTTCTTTTAAATAGACAAATAAATTCGAGTGCACTATAATTAGCGTCATGTCCTAACTAGTCACTTCAACCCACGAGTCAAAAAGAAGCAATAGAATATTTCATGATAGAAAGGCATTTGATGCGCCTGTTCTCTACTACTTTTTTAATTGACTTCAAGTGTTTCACTTCAAATTCAAATCGGACGACATCCTTTAAGGTCGACCACGACCACTAAATACTTCATTGACTCCCTAAGAGCCTTGGCAACAACTATTATAGGCCGACAAAATATCTAAATGGTTAAGATTCAAACCAACTCAAATTCATTCAGCGTGACCCAAGATATATAAAGTTATCTCACATGAAATACAAAACAAATTTTTTGATCTCCACTTTTACTACAATCATCTTGAATTTTAAACTTACTTGAGTGGTTGAGAGATAACTTTATAAATTCACTTTTGCGCTATCATATTACATTTCAGCATCTGTTGTGAATAAGGACAAAGAAATCACAAGAGTAACTAATTCACATGATGAGGAGGGACACTTGGCATTAGATCCACAAGATCAGGATCTGGGACGTGGAAAGAGAGAGAGAATCCCAAACAGAAAATTCAAGGAAGACTTTGTTTAAATACCCTCATGATTGGCAATCATTGGCATGGAATTTAGTGTGGAAGAAATGACTCTTCTCTCCCTCTGAAGCTTATGCTTTTCTAGTATTTCCCTTAGATTCCATCTTTAATCATTACATCATTTCATTCCTTCAAACAAATTGTACTGTTGCATTGATTATTAGTACAATTTTTATCCATATTCCACTGCTTTTCTGCTTTCATTATTTCTGTTCATTACAACTGGTGCTTTCATTGACCTCCCCATGGCCGACAATACACGCATGAAAACTATGGAAAATGCCATTGCTGAGATGTCCAAAACTCTGCAGAGGTTTGTTGAAGACGCCGACCGCCGCCACAACGAGTATTCGCAGCACCGTCACTTGGATCAAGCCCGTTTTGAACGTGTCGAGAGTCAGCTCACCTCTCTTCATGAGAACCAGCTCTCCGGTGGAAAACACTTCGTTTCCGGTTCAACGCCGTCGCCGTCTCAGCCGTTTCAGATGCGCAACATCAAGCTCGACTTTCCCCGATTTGATGGATCTGAGGTAATGAATTGGATTTTTAAGGCTGAACAATTTTTTGAGTTTTATGACACACCAGATCATCACCGCCTTACCATCACCGCCGTGCACATGGAAAAGGACGTGGTGCCATGGTTCCAAATGATTTCCCGTAATCAGCCTTTTCAATCATGGGCCATGTTCACTCGAGCTTTAGAAATGGAGTTTGGGCCATCCCCTTATGAGTCTCCAAGGCCCACACTGTTCAAATTGACCCAAACGTCCACAGTTGCAGAGTATTATACATCGTTTACTGTGCTTGCCAATAGAGCCCAAGGTCTGAGTCCTGATGCCACCTTGGATTGCTTTATCAGTGGCCTCAAAACTGATATCAAACGAGATGTTATTGCTCAAACCCCTTCTTCCTTGTCCCGTGCTTATGCTCTTGCAAGGCTTTTTGAGGATAAATATTCACCATCACCCGTTTCAAAACCACTTACCATCAATTCTACCAAACCCTATCATTTCCCTGGACCCAATTCTACACCCAAACACACACCTCAACCCCCAATTCTGCCTAACCCTAAACCACCAAATCCATCACCAAAAAGCCACCCTGTCAAAAACATATCGCGAGCTGAAATGCAAATTCGCCGTGAAAAGGGCCTCTGCTATTACTGCGATGACAAATTCTCTATCAACCACAAATGTCCCAACCGTCATTATTTTCTCCTCCAAAGGGAAGATGATGACAATGAACCACACCCACACCCTGATATCACACTTGAATCCTTAGCGAAAAGTATGCCTATTGAGGACTCTGAACATCACTTATCCTTAAATGCTTTGAATGGTTCTCATGGACTTGGTACTTTGCGTTTTCGTGGCCAAATTCAAGGCATGGATGTCACGGTTTTGTTGGATAGTGGGAGTTCTGACAACTTCCTCCAACCCAGAATTGCTCAGTCTTTACACTTGTCAGTTCAGTCAACGACTCAATTTCAAGTCTTAGTGGGCAATGGCAGTTCCTTGATCACCATGGGTTATATCAGTGATCTGACAGTCACGATTCAGGGTAATACCTTACACCTTCCTGTGTATTTACTGCCTATTTCTGGAGCTGACCTTATGTTGGGAGTTCCCTGGTTAAAAACCTTAGGTCCTCACATAGCAGACTATAATGCACTATCTTTAAAATTTTATGTCAAGGACACCTTTGTTACACTTTATGGAGACACACCTAAGGGTCCGAGCCAAGCACAGTTTAATCACATCAAAAGGCTACACCACACTCATGCAATAGACCTTGCTTTTACCCTGCAATTTGACAAAATATTACCCACTGTCAGTGACTCGAGCACTCCTATCCACCCTGA
This sequence comes from Vicia faba, assembly GCA_948472305.1. NCBI lineage: Eukaryota > Viridiplantae > Streptophyta > Magnoliopsida > Fabales > Fabaceae > Vicia > Vicia faba. The sequence continues at coordinate 164,097,888 of OX451741.1, read as the reverse complement.
TATATCTCAGATCTTAGACGCATATCCCGATGTGTTTGTTGAACCTAAAGGCTTACCACCTACTAGGTTTCAAGACCATGCTATACCCTTACTTGAAGGCAGTAATCCCGTTAAAGTGAGGCCTTACAGGTACCCCCACAGTCAGAAAGCACAAATAGAAATAATGGTTAATGAGATGTTGCAACAGGGTCTGATTCAGCCCAGCAATAGTCCCTTTTCTTCACCAGTTTTGCTGGTCAAGAAGAAAGATGGCTCATGGAGATTTTGCACAGATTATAGGGCCCTCAATTCCATTACTATCAAAGATAGTTTTCCTATCCCAACTGTGGATGAATTGCTAGATGAACTCCATGGTGCACAATACTTTTCCAAATTGGATCTACGTTCAGGGTACCATCAGATTTTGGTTAAAACCGAAGACCGACACAAAACTGCTTTCCGAACGCACCAAGGTCTATATGAATGGTTAGTGATGCCGTTTGGTCTCTCCAACGCACCTGCATCATTCCAGAGCCTCATGAATCATGTTTTCCAGGTTCAACTCAGAAAGTCTGTGCTGGTATTTTTCGACGACATTTTAATTTATAGTCCTTCTTGGTCCACTCATCTAGCACACCTGACTGAAGTGCTTCAGCTCCTACGCAATCATTCATTATTTGCCAAACGGTCTAAGTGTTGCTTCGGATTCACGGAAGTTGATTACTTAGGGCATACGATATCTCACCATGGTATGCACATGGACAAAGATAAGGTGAGAGCAGTGCTGGACTGGCCTATACCCTCAAATCTCAAACAATTGAGAGGGTTTTTGGGGTTATCCGGCTACTATAGAAGATTTATCAGAAATTATGCTACCATTGCAGCTCCCTTGACAGCATTACTTAAGAAGGACGCGTTTGCATGGTCGCAAGCAGCTACTGATGCTTTTTTATCCTTACAACACGCCATTACAGATGCGCCGGTTCTAGCCTTGCCAGATTTTTCTAAGCCTTTCATCCTGGAGTCCGATGCTTCGGGTACTGGCATTGGTGCCATCTTGAGTCAAGATAAGCATCCAATTGCTTATTTTTCTAAGAAGTTGAACGCATCCATGCAACACAAGTCTGCTTATGTTAGAGAACTTTATGCAGTTACTGAAGCTATGGCAAAATTTAGACATTATATTCTGGGTCATAAGTTTATCATCAGAACTGATCAACAAAGTTTGAAGGCTTTGTCTGATCAAACGATTCAAACCCCTGAGCAACAGAAGTGGCTCCACAAATTTCTCGGATATGACTTCACTATTGAATATAAGCCTGGCAAGGACAACATTGTTGTCGATGCTTTATCCAGGTCCTTCTTTATGGCTTCATCGGGACCAGTCAATCCTCTATTCTCTAGTATACTTGTTGCAGTCAACGCAGATCCTTCATTGTCTCAAATCAAACAGCGTTGCCTCCAAGGTACTAATACGGATCCACTTTATCATGTGAGACAAGACACCTTGTACTGGAACAATAAAATTGTAGTGCCTCTCATAGCTAGCCTTATTCAATCTATTTTGCGAGAATTCCATTCCTCGATGCTGGGAGGTCATGCTGGGATTACTCGCACTAAGGCTCGCATCGCTTCTCAATTCACCTGGCCTTCACTGTCTCGTGATGTGCGATTGTTTGTGTCACAGTGTCTAACATGCCAACAAGCGAAATCTGCCACCACCGCACCTGCGGGGCTTGTACAACCACTACCTATTCCCTCTCAGATTTGGGAGGACGTGTCTATGGATTTCATTACGGGACTGCCCCCCTCTAATGGGTTCTCGGTGATTATGGTGGTAGTCGACAGACTTTCCAAGTATAGTCATTTCACTCCTTTAAAATCCGACTTCACTAGCGTTAAAGTCGCGGATGCGTTCTTACACAATGTGGTTAAGTTGCATGGATTTCCCAAATCCTTGGTTTCAGATAGGGACAGAGTTTTTACAAGCGCCTTTTGGAGACACTTGTTCAAACAAAGTGGCACTACTCTGGCAATGAGCTCTGCATACCACCCTCAATCGGATGGCCAAACTGAAGCGGTCAACAAGTGTGTTGAGCTGTATCTCCGATGTTTTGCAGGGCAAGTACCTCACACATGGTCTAAGCTACTTCCTTGGGCAGAATTTTGGTATAACTCATCTTACTAGTGTAGCATTGGCATGACACCGTTTAAGGTCGTTTATGGTCGAGATCCTCCTATTCTGTTGAAATATGATACTGCCACAGCTGACCCTCCTGCACTACAGGCACTACTGGCTGAACGAGACGATACTCTTCAATTGCTCAAGTCCAACCTTCATCGTGCTCAACAAGTTATGAAAAAGTATGCTGATTCTAAAAGAAGTTTTGCAGAGTTCAAGGTTGGCGATATGGTATTGGTTAAATTGCAGCCGTACCGTCAACATTCCTTGTCCTTGCACAAAAATCAGAAACTCGGCTTGAGATATTTTGGTCCTTTTCCTGTCATACAAAGGATAGGCTCGGTGGCTTATAAGTTGTTACTTCCCCAGACTGCCAAGATCCACCCGGTTTTTCATATTGTCAATCTCAAATTATGCAAGGGCAATCATCATGAGCAATACCTGCCCTCACCCTTCCTCACTACTGAGACAGGCCCTATTATTTACCCTGAGGAAGTTCTGAACACTCGCATTCTGCTGCAGAATGGCATCGAAGTACCACAAGTGCTGATCAAATGGTCCAGCTTACCGGTTTCTGAAGCCACTTGGGAAATATGGACTGAGTTTTCCAAGACTTATCCTAACTTTAACCTTGAGGACAAGGTTAATTTTAATGGGGAGGGTAATGTTGTGAATAAGGACAAAGAAATCACAAGAGTAACTAATTCACATGATGAGGAGGGACACTTGGCATTAGATCCACAAGATCAGGATCTGGGACGTGGAAAGAGAGAGAGAATCCCAAACAGAAAATTCAAGGAAGACTTTGTTTAAATACCCTCATGATTGGCAATCATTGGCATGGAATTTAGTGTGGAAGAAATGACTCTTCTCTCCCTCTGAAGCTTATGCTTTTCTAGTATTTCCCTTAGATTCCATCTTTAATCATTACATCATTTCATTCCTTCAAACAAATTGTACTGTTGCATTGATTATTAGTATAATTTTTATTCATATTCCACTGCTTTTCTGCTTTCATTATTTCTGTTCATTACAACATCATCGATTTTTAATTCAACACCAATTATTACATCTAATTCTAGTTTCAAAACATAATATATATATATATATATATATATATATATATATATATATATATATATATATATATATATATATATATATATATATATATATATATATATATATATATATATATATATATATATATATATATATATAGTGAGAGAGATTGTGAGGGTTAAGAATGAAATTATTACAGATATAGAATACTAATTAACTATGGGCGGCAGGATGTTGTCAAGGAATGAGAAATAGGGTTTGGTGAGGAAGAGAGTTCATGATGATGAAAGGAGTACGTGTGCATATGGTGGTAGGTAAGGATGTGCTTTGTTTTATGTAAGTGTTAATGCTGTGATTTGATTAATTAATAGTCATAAATAATGCTCCTTAATCCCCATTACCTAATGCTTACATATCTATCAATATTTTAAAAATTGGACCGAAATCGAACCGATACAATTTTCAATATTAAGTTTAATTAATTCAACCGATTAAATTTATGATCGAATTATTTATTAAATAAATTAATAATATAAAATTAAATTTCATAAATATATCACACATAGTTATATATTTATAATTTAATAAAATAAATATTTCAAAAAATCTATTATAAACTTAATGCAATAATATTAATAGTATATATAATAATACAATATAGTTTTACACTTCATTTCAATATCTATTTAAGAATAATTTGAACAAATTAAAGAATTATAATAAAATAAATTAAACTAATTCAAATTAAAATTAAAATAATAAAATAGAATAATGTAATTAAGTTTTAAATAATTAAGAATGCATAAATTAAATAAGATAGAATATCAAAAATAAAAAATACAATATACTTAATTAAACAACAAAAAGCAAAATTTAGTTGAACTGCGAAAAATAAGGCATAATTGACAACAACAAATAATATTGATTTGAATGACATTCAATATTGAATTGGACACCGAGACTATGTTTGAAAGATATGACGTGATGATGATGTAGTGTAGTTGAAAGAAAAACTATAATGGAGTGATAAAACTTAGAAGTTTGTATGGTTGGAAAAAAACTGAATCATTTTTTGTGATTGAAGAATGTATGTTAATTTTTTTATTTTGACATATTAAACTTTAAAAAAATTAATAAATTGTCAATTTGATGCTTTTTTTTTGAACCGGACAGTTTTACAAAACCCACTCCGATTGTTTGGTTTGATTGATTTTGAACGGTTCAGTCTGATTTTTCCGGATCTACTCCAGTTTTCATCCACTACCAATTTTAAAAGATTGACCCAACCAGATTCATCACAGATACTCGGACCAACCAGTTGAACTGTCCGGTTCAATTCGATTTTTAATACATTTATATGTACTATATATTTGTGCCTTTTTAAATAACCTGTTGACTCTCAATATCGAAAATAAAAGTGATAAGGAGTCTGATTATTTTATCTTTATAAAAAAATATTTTTATTTATTTTTAAAAATAATTTTTATAAAAATAATTTTTTTTAAAGATTATTTTTTATATTTTATAACATAAACATATATTATTGAAGATTAAAATCTAATTTATTATAATATTTTTAAAAATAATTTTTATGAAAAATTATCGAAAATTTGAAGTATTCCATATTGACTTGGTTTTGTTAAATTGTAATTCATAGTGTCAAAGAAGATTTGATTTATTTTAGATTTAAATAGATTTGATTTAAGTCCAGAATAGATTTGATTTGATTTGATTTAGTAACAAAAAGATATTTTGGGCTTTGGGCTTAGGGTGTAAGCTCAGTTATAAATAGAGGGAGTAACCCCTATTTTTAATAGCAAGTCAAGAAAGTCAAGTAAGTCAATTCATTGTAATCACAGAATTTACAGTTGCAAGTGATTAAGAAAGTTTTCCACAGTTTGTGGGCAGAGAGAAACTCTGCAGAAATTTTTGTCTTGTCTTCTTTTCTTTGTTTGTCTCATAATTAAATTGTCATTGTGGTAGAAATTCATCATAGAATTTGGTGGATTTCCAACATCTGGTATCAAGAGCTTTTGTTTCGATTCAAGGGAAGTGTCAATCAAGAACGATTGAAGAATTCACGATGACAAGTTATGGGAATGCAAACTATCCAGCAACGCTACCAATTCTGAAAGTTGACAACTATGAGAATTGGTGCAAACAGATGAAAGTCTTATTCAGGTGTCAAGGTCTTTGGGACCTTGTAAAAGATGGAGTCGAAGCGCTTAGCGAAAACGCTTCAGAAGAAGAAAAGAAGAAATACACAGAATCTGAGAAGCTGAGTTATAAAGCATTATTTATAATTCATCAATGTGTCAGCCCAGACAATTTCGAAAAGGTTAGTGATTCAGAATCTGCAAAAGAAGCTTGGGAGATTCTTGAGAAGTCTTTTGGAGGCGATGAGAAGGTGAAAGAAGTGAGGTTACAAACTCACAAAAGGACCTATGAACTGCTTCAGATGGAAGACAGTGAAAACATATCTGATTTCTTCACTAGAGTTACAAAACTAGTAAATCAAATCAAGATATGTGGAGAAGTGTTAACAACAAGAGTTGTTGTGTCGAAGATCTTGAGATCTTTATCTCCTAAGTTCGACCACATAGTGATGGCGATAGAAGAGGGGAAAGACTTGTCAAAATTGACAAAGGAAGAGCTTCAAGGGACGCTTGAATCTCATGAACAAAGAATGAACAAAAGAGCTGCAGGAAAATCGAAGAGTGATGTGGCCTTGCAGGCACATTCAGCAAAAGAGACCAAAGGCAAAGGAAAGTGTTTCGACAGAGGTAGAGGTGGCTACAACAAATCGAATGGTAGAGGAAACCAAATCGAAGGAGGCGTGTCGAATCAAAGAAGACCATACCAAGGCAACCAAAGAGGTGGTGTTGCAAATAGAGGAAGAGGTGGTGGTCGAAAACCTGATAAGAGTCACGTTCAATGTTATAATTGTCAGAAATATGGACACTATTCGAGTGATTGTCCAGAAAAACAAAAGAATCAAGAAAGTGATGCAAAGCTTGCAAAACATGAAGAAGAAGAGATGATGCTGATGGTCACAACAAGAGATGAAGATAGATTCAAGGACCAATGGTACTTGGATTCAGGATGTTCATCACATATGTCTGGAAGGAAAGACTGGTTTGTCAATATAAAGCCCTCAAAGAAAAATATGGTAAAATTTGCAAATGACAATACCCTGGAAGCTGAAGGTATTGGTGATGTTATGATTATGAGGAAAGATGGCAAAAGGTCAGTAATCTCCAATGTGTTGTACATACCAGGCATGAAGAGCAATTTGCTCAGTATAGGGCAGTTGGTCGAAAAGAATTATAAAGTGTCAATGGAAGATAAGTTGATGAGAGTCGTTGATGCAAATGGGAGAGTAATCTTGAAGGCTCCTATGTCTCAGAATTGAACCTTCAAGATTGAACTAAATGTGATGGAGCACAAGTGCCTTTTGACTGCAGCTAGCAGAGATGAATGGATATGGCATTATAGACTAGGTCATCTCAACTTCAGAGACATCAGAGATTTGAAGAGAAGAAATATGGTTTCAGGATTGCCAGAAATTGACATTCCAAACGAGGTATGTGAGGAATGTGTTCAGGTGAAGCAACACAAGAATAGCTTCAGCAAGGATGCAGGAAGCAGATCGAAGGCTAGTCTTGAAGTCATATACTCTGATGTATGTGGACCAATCCAGGTGGATTCGATGGGAGGTAACAAATACTTTGTTACATTCATAGATGATTTCAGTCGAAAGCTATGGACTTACCTGATCAAGAAGAAAAGTGAAGTGATCGAAGTATTTACCAGGTTTAAGTCTATGGTCGAAAGACAAAGTGGTCGAAAGCTCAAAGTTTTGAGAATTGATGGTGGTGGAGAATATGTGTCGAAAGACTTCTACAGATTATGTGAAAAGGAAGGGATTGTGCATGAGGTGGTGCCACCCTATACTCCACAACAAAATGGAATTGCAGAAAGGAAAAATCGAACCATCATGAATATGGTGAGAAGTATGTTGAAAGGCAAGAGTTTACCTAAAGAGTTTTGGGGTGAAGCTATTTCGACAGCAACATACATTTTAAACAGATGTCCTACAAAGAAGCTAGAAGGAATTACTCCAGAAGAATGTTGGTCTGGTGTGAAGCCTAGCTTGAGTCATCTGAAGGTATTTGGATCTATTTCACATAGACATGTGCCAGATCAGTTGAGAAGAAAACTTGATGACAAGTCAAGTCAAATGATCCTAGTTGGATATCATTCGACAGGAGGCTACAAATTGTTCGATCCAGAGAACAAGAAGATTGTGATCAGCAGGGACGTGATCATAGATGAGTTTAAAGAATGGGATTGGACTGCAAATGTCAAGAAAGATTCAGTGGGAATCCTATTCGAAGAGCCAGAAACTCAAGTCGAAAGAGAAGTTCGACAAGAGGAACCAGCAGATATACCAAGTACAAGCAGACCTCAAAGAACAAGACGCATGCCTGCAAGATTGCAAGATTGTATGATTACATCAGATGATGTAATAGATAATGAAGGTGAGCTGGTACATTATGCTTTCTATGCAGATGTCGAACCTGTTAATGCAGCTGAAGCATTAAAAGATTCGAAGTGGGTTAAAGAAATGAACGAAGAAGTAAAGTCTATCAAAGACAACAACACTTGGTCACTTGTCGAATTGCCTCAAGGCAAGAAGGCAATTGATGTCAAGTGGGTATACAAAGTGAAAACGAATTCGAAAGGTGAAGTAACTCGACACAAAGCAAGACTTGTGGCGAAAGGATTTCTACAGAAAGAAGGAATAGACTTCGACGAAGTTTTTGCTCCTGTTGCTAGGATCGAAACAATCAGGTTGGTTGTTGGTCTAGACAAAATAAACAGTTGGCACATATGTCAGATGGACGTGAAGTGTGCATTCCTAAATGGACCCTTAGATGAAGAAGTCTATGTTAAACAACCACTTGGGTTTATGAAACATGACGAAGAAAGAAAGGTGTACAGGCTACATAAAGCCCTGTATGGATTGAAACAAGCTCCAAGGGCTTGGAATAAGAAAATTGATAGTTTTCTAAGGGAGAAGGAATTTGTGAAGTGCATAACTGAACATGGAGTATATGTAAGAAGAAGCAAGAGTAAATTGCTTATACTATGTCTCTATGTAGATGATTTGTTGATAACAGGCAACTGCAAGAGTGAGATCGAAGACTTCAAAGGTGATCTCAGCAAGGAATTCGAAATGTCTGATTTGGGTGAGATTTCATATTTTCTTGATATCGAATTCTACAAGAGCAGTAGAGGTTTGATGATGCATCAAAGAAGATATGCGGGAGAAATTCTCAAGAGGTTTGAGATGGAAGAATGAAACTCAACTTCGACACCTGCATAACCAAGACTGCAACTGTCGAAAGATGCAGATGAAGATGATATTGATCCAACCCAATACATAAGACTTATTGGATCATTAAGATATCTTTGTCATACAAGGCCTGACTTAGCATACAATGTAGTTATGGTAAGTAGATTTATGCAGAAGCCAAAGGTATCACATCTAGCAGCAGTGAAGAGGATACTAAGGTATCTCAAAGGAACTTTCGATTATGGCATTTTGTTTCCTGCAGTTGATAAAGGAAAAGAATGCAAGTTAGTGGGATACACTGATTCGAGTTGGTGTAGTGATGCTGAAGATCGAAAGTCAACAGTAGGATATGTGTTTATGCTAGGTGGTGCACCAATTGCTTGGAATTCAAGAAAGGAACCAGTAGTGGCATTATAATCATGCGAAGCAGAATACATAGCTGCTTCTCTTTGTGCATGTCAAGCAACTTGGATGGTGAACTTGGTCGAAGAGATAACAGGGAAAAATCATGGAGCAATTACCATGAAGATAGACAGCATGTCAGCTATTAATTTGGCAAAGAACCCAATAGCACATGGTCGAAGTAAGAACATCGAAATGAGATTCCATTATCTTCGAGAGCGGGTAGCAGATGGGAAGATGAATTTGGAACATTGCAGAACTGAGAATCAGATTGCAGACATCATGACGAAGGGAGTGCAAGTTGAAGTATTCAGAAAGCTAAGAGCCATGATGAACATAGATAGTTTAGACACAATGAATTAGGTGGTGTTTTAAATTGTAATTCATAGTGTCAAAGAATATTTGATTTATTTTAGATTTAAATAGATTTGATTTAAGTCCAGAATAGATTTGATTTGATTTGATTTAGTAACAAAAAGATATTTTGGGCTTAGGGTGTAAGCTCAGTTATAAATAGAGGGAGTAACCCCTATTTTTAATAGCAAGTCAAGAAAGTCAAGTAAGTCAATTAATTGTAATCACAGAATTTGCAGTTGCAAATGATTAAGAAAGTTTTCCACAGTTTGTGGGCAGAGAGAAACTCTGCAGAAATTTTTGTCTTGTATTCTTTTCTTTGTTTGTCTCATAATTAAATTGTCGTTGAGGTAAAAATTCATCATAGAATTTGGTGGATTTCCAACATTTTTTACTATATTTATGATCTTATATGTTAAAATGTTATTTTGTTATATAAAAATAAATTAAATATATTTTTAATTTTTATAAATATCTCAAATTTCATTTTTAATCTCTATTAAAAAAATTTAATATTTTAATCCTTATAAAAATTTTATTCATACAAACTAGATTAAATAAAAGGATTCTCAATTCTCATAAAAAAGAATCCACGAGGGAAGATTTAAAACTTCATCCTCCATCAAAAAGCAGAGAAAAAGTGTTTAAGATAAAATAATATTTAAAAATATTTAAAAAGTTGATGCATCAAATTAAGATTATATATTTAAGCTTTTCACTACATAAGAAGGTAGTCTAAATCCAACATTACACTATTCATTAGAGCAAGTCTTACATAGTAACAAACATATGGGCATAACACTTGGGCACAACTGTATTTAAACTGAAATCATTCACATGCACATTAAGCCCAATAAGCAGGAGGTGGGGAAAGTGATACAAGTTAGGCCCCACCAGTTTTCAATCCATTAACACATTTTATCCAGATATAGAGACAGGGAGGTGTATTAGTAAATCAATAATGAACTACAATCCAGTTATGAAGCCAGCGCTGGGCCTAAGATAGGGGTGCAGGAATTGATCACGCTAAGCCCAGGGTATTCTCAATCCATTATGTATGGACATACAAAATTTTGATTAATTTTTTTAATTAAACTAATTTTATTATTAATTATCAATTAAACGCCTAATTCCAACTAAGCTGACATGGATAATATATTAAAAACTCATGACCAATCATACAATGCCACCGCATGCAATCAATGCTCATGTTTATTCAAAGACACTAGAGCCCTAGTCTGGTCATCTTCTTCGGTGGAACACCACCACCGGTGTTCATAAAATCAAACTAAAAATTAATGCAACCTGGCCATTCTCGATAGTTTTTTCACAAGGATTCCAAATCCAACCTTATAATTCACAATAGGACACTGTATCACAAGATTTGAATGCAATTTCAGACGAAATCAAAATAGCATGCATCACACATCTACGTTATGCCGAGAACATTTCCCTTGTGAGGGAGACTCAGAAGCAACTACATGCTCCTTATCATGGCATGAACTAAGCATGAGAAGAGGGAGGGATTTTGAGAGCTTACCTGACGGAAACAAGGTCCTCCGCCTATTGAATCTTGCTGATTTTTCAAGAAAACTCTCCTCTTAGCTTCAGAGACCTTCGATGATGATGAATAACAATTCAAGCAATGTCCAAATCTTGAGGCAGTGTCAAAAATCTGATCCCAATGCTTGAAGAAGATGAAGTTGTCACCTTAAATATAACGCTTCCGGTGCAAGATAAATACACACAGAAGCTTCGTCCTTCAGAGAGGAAGAAGAAGACCTCAGGACTCGTGAAGAAGATGGGTAATAGAGAGAGAGAGAGAGAGAGAGAGAGAGAGAAGTGGGGTTCAAAATGAGAGTTTTTGAGAGGTTTTTGAGATCTAAAAATCTGAATTTTTGTTTTGATTGTAACTGATTCTGTTAGCTTTTTTGTAACCCCCCTCATCAACTAAAAAATAATGATGAGCTTATATAATAGAGCTAGGCGCGTGTTATTTACTCCATTCTCCTCTACTTCATTTTGGATGAAGAGATAATATAGGGAGTGCGAGCATTCGTTTGTATGGCTTGAGGTGCAATGGTGTTGTTGTTATTGATCTTTTATCGTATTCGCATGACCCAATAGATAATAAGGAGAGACTGTAGCCAAAATGATGAGATGGCCCCTTAACTTTATCCACAACTTCTAAAATAGAATCTTCTAATTGTAGTTATTTTACACCTTAATACATGCATGATGTGTCATTGTTTGGTTAATTTGAGTAAGAAGAGATGATGTTTATTAGTCACCACTTTTGCATTTCTCACCTATCTCAAAATGCCTCACGATACACAAACTTGACTCAACTGATCACAAGCATGTGTCCACGTGCCTCACTTTTTGAGCTTGTATCTTGAGCCTAGACCTTCCCATGATGAGATCTTAGTATCAATAGGGAGCTAAGACATCATAGGACATTTCTCATGTTGATCATAACTTGAAGTGGAGCACGTAGCCCCTTCTAAAATCCGCTTGAAGTCATAACAATGAAGTTGATTCAGAAATGTATGAAAATTCTCTAAGTACATGTCAAGTTATCAACTTCATGTCAACTCTTTCTTGAGGTTGTAACTCCATAGCTAGTGATCCAAGTGAAGTGTTCTTGGTATCATGAGCAAGAAGAAAATTGTTAGAGAAACTTTTATGTTGAAGAAAAATTGAAATGGTACTTGAAGCGTCATGAAAATTTCCATCCAAGTCAGTAACATGGTCGTCTTAAAATGCTTCAAAAATTTCTCTAAGTGTTCAAATTGTAAGCTTATTGAATCACTCTCTGTTTACCTTTGTATCTTTTGACTCAAGACTCCAATGAATTTGGTACCTTCTACAAATATGTAGTAGGGAATTCCCTCTACACTTTTAGCACAAGTTTGCACCATTTGGTCCATAAATGAGGGAGATGAATTTTTCCATACTTAGAAAATTTTCTAAAACCCTAAATTCACCTAAATTAAGATTTTCTTGATTGCTTGACTTTTCTTGTTCAATTCTTCTTGATTTCATAAGAATGATGGAAAATGTCCATGTTGTCCTTAATTTCACAATTTTGACTTCTTTTGACCGACTGTTGACTTTTGTTGACTTTTCTTTGTCAAACAGTCAAATTCATTCATCTGATCAATTTGAACCTCTAAAAGACTTAGTGATACTCAAGAATGGACATGTAGGGGCCTTGAGGTTGACATGAGACCATAAAATCAATAATTCTCCAAGGATATAGTCACATGCTAACTTTATTCAAAATCGTAATTGGACACCATTAAGACAGAAGAGTGTGATCCATTATCAATCAATTGAAACCTTAGCCATTAAATGGCCATGAATTTTGTTAAGAATCTTTTTGGTGATGAGTAAATCTCTTATAGCTTGAATGTGCCAATATACTGATGATTTCTCACTTCCTTCATTGCTTTAGACTTCAACTCCCTCTCCTTGTGTAGATAGAATAAAAAACATAAGATAACTAGATCCCCAAAGCTAGAGAATCTATGCAATGTATGAAGTATATGCACATGTAGCATAAGCCAATTAGGTTTAAATGAAAGAGGGTAAATTTTGGGGTGCAACAGCTGCCTTTATTCAATCTTCTTAAACCTGAATATGAGAAGAAATGCCTTTCTAAACCTGAGTGAACGAGAGACGCATTGACTGCTTTTAAGGATGACCTTTTGGATAAGGTTAAGAAACAATTAATGAATTTGAGATTTAAAACATGCGATGGACCTAATGGTGAAATAACAAACAAGTAATGATTCAATTATTGGGTGCTAAACAGGTTATTTGTTAGAGGTACTAACAAGTAAATGACCTACAGGTTGCGAAATAAGTGATGGACTTAGAAAAGATATCAAACAGGGAAGAGTTCCAACCCAGTGGTGGTTCCACAAATTCCTGATAGGTAAAGGATTCTACAAGTTCCTAACACATAAAATATTCGAAGGTTCCAAACAAGCAATGGGTTTTGACTAGGTTAAACGACAGGTATGTTTTTTTTAAAATGACACCAAACTGGTAATGGGCTCTGCATCAGAGTATCTATGAAGATTACTCTCCTTGGGGCATATCCACGTGAAGGATTTCATAAATCAGAATTGGCTTATGCTTCAATGCATGTTTGAAATTTTCTATGGCGTAATGCTCCATAAACAATGGAAATGCTATGCGTTTAAGTGGATGCAACACCATGATGCATGATATGATATTCTGTCGGGGAACTCTCAAGACAACTAGTAACTTTTGAGAATAGGATTTGATATCATGTGAAGAGTAACAACTAGATGCCAATCATGATTTGGACTGTCAACTCTAGTGGGGAATTCCACTAGACTGTAAACTCTGAGGAAATCCATAAGATAACTTACCCGCTTTGTGGGGATATGTAAAAATAAATTGAAAATTCCAAAGAAAGATGCCAATGACAATTTGGTTGTTGAGAATACCAATGATCATTGGAATTTTAGGGGATACCCCCAAATCATGACTGGCATAAGAGAGCTAATCGCGACATTCTGACCAATACTTCAAGCTGCTTGAGGAACAATCCATTATCTCATGCTGCTAGAAATAAGGATCCCTTCATACTGTTGGGTGATAAGATATCTCTGGAACATAACCTTTTGATGAACATGCTTCAGCTGGGGATCGGAGAACAAGCATCCCATCAACATACCCCTGCTGGGGATAGACGAATTCTTAAATAAGAAGCTTCAATCAAGGATACTCTGCTGGGGAAAAATTAACCACAAGTTTCTACTGGGGAACTATCCTCTACTTGGGGATGGAAGAATTTCTGGAAGGAAACTATTAAAAACAAACTTTTGTTGGGGCATAAAAACCCTTGTAAAGAATCCTCAAAGGTGCAGACCCTACTGGGGAAATAATACTCAACTTTGAGAAAACACTCTTCCAACGTCCTTCTAGGGATAACACTCAAGGACTTCATAATGGTGACAACCCTGATGATTTTCGCTTCTGTGCTGATCAATTGCATAATGGTTTTCGCAAGTGAACAATAGTCTCTCTGATTCACAACTTGAGCCCCATGCATAGGATTTATGAAGGGATTCACCTCACATGGATCCTTTTACCATAATGACTAGAGATAACTTGCCCCCAATTGTTATACCCAAATTTTTGCTCCTAAGATCTCTCATTATCTCATATTATCAATATATCAAGATCACACATTAGGGTTGGCTCTCCCTTTTACTTCATCCTATCTTTAACTTTGCTCTTGAGGGATCACCAAACACCTTGAATTGTGTATCTGGTACATGTTTTTTAGGTGGATTAATTTTTAACTAACATCAAAATATGAACATCAAAATATGTTCACATATGTTTCAAGATAGCATAATTTTAAGGTCTAATGTGATCCATCATGCTCTATTTTTGCAAAGAAAATGCAAATGATTCAAGGGTTGATTCAACAAGTTTGACCTAATTGAACAAGCACTTGATTCAATGGTCACAAGTGCTTAACTCTCTCAATTTTAAACATTTTGAGTTGTTTCTTTTTTCTATGTATTCTTATCATCATCTACAACAACTTCTCTTCACATGACAAGATCCAATTGTGCAAGGAAAATCATCAAAAGTTGAAAGGGGTTACAAGTCATTTTGACACTCTCTGAGCAAGGGTTTGTTGACTTCCAAGGACCATATCTTGCTCATTTTTTGAGATTTTTGATTGATTCCAAATCCATGTTTCTATATAAAGGGTCCTTAACAAGTTATCTTCAAGGGTTTAAGGCTAAATTTGAATGGAAAGTCACTAATGATTTGGAAAGATTACAAGTCCTTTGGGAAGGCCGTCAAATTCTCTTGTGTGACTTCAAAGGATAAAAATTGGTCATCTTTTATCTCCTCGAGCTCATTATTTTTTCCCAATAAACTTGAGGATTTCTACTACAATTTTATTTCAATATTCAAGACTTGAAAATGTTGGAAAGTCATTAGAGAATTTAAAAAATTATAGGTCTTTTGTGAATTTCCCCAAATTTGTTCATCATCTTCCAAAGACCATAACTTTTTCATTTTTTTTTAATGATTTTTGAATGATCTCAACTCCACAATTCAATTCAAAGTGTCTACTTCATTTAACTTTCAAGGATCAAGATCAAATTTTGAGTGGAAGGTCATGTAACTTTGAAGAACATTATAGGTCATTTTGAAGTTCTATACTTAGAAAATTTTCCGAGTATGAGAATTCATGTGTTTTTCATGAATTTAAATGATCATAACTTTTAGCTCAAATCACCAAATGTAAACTCTCTTGGCACATTACAAGATTGTGAGAAGGTCTTTCCATAGCAAAAAGAACGAGATCAAAAAGGTCCATGAGCTGTTTGCACCATGGTTGTAAAGTTGATACTTTGAAACTGAAAATGTCACTTGAAGTCGGGAGTGAATTTGTGAAATGCGGCTTCTAATCACCAAATTACTACGTTATTTTCACTTGAACATGATTAGAAAAGATATCTGAAGCATTTAGAGTGTCAAAATGCATCATTTGGATGAGTTTTGATGCATATGTGATAACACTTTTTCATGACCATGGGTGTGCATGATTTCCACTCAAATCCTATCATTCACCCCTCCTTTTGACTTCATTCACTTCTCCTATAAATACATACCATATTTCACTCATTTGGACAAGCTTTTGATATCATATTAAGCCATTCCAAGTGTGATACGGTGGGAGAACTGACTTGAGGTTTTGTGTTTGTATTCGCACTTGTTCGG
Source organism: Vicia faba (assembly GCA_948472305.1). Classification (NCBI taxonomy): domain Eukaryota; kingdom Viridiplantae; phylum Streptophyta; class Magnoliopsida; order Fabales; family Fabaceae; genus Vicia; species Vicia faba. The sequence continues at coordinate 164,081,764 of OX451741.1, read as the reverse complement.
TTTAGCAAGATTCGCCACCGACTTTTTATTTTATCCTAAAGGAAAGGTTAAAAAGCACAGGAAAAACCTTTGAGATGTTTTCGTGGGTTCGGGGGGTAGATTATAGAAAGGGAAGGTATTAGCACCCTTTCTATCCATGGTTATCCATGGGCTCTTAGTTACTTGTTTTAGATCACTTGCCTTGATTTTCAATTGCTTTAAATGGTGGTGTGTGTGTGTGTGTGTTTTTGAAAATGCTTTAAAAAAGATGCCTTGTCTAGGCAACCGGTGTAACAATTCTTTACTCGAATGTTTTACAAAGGTGTTTGTCTTTTTGAAAAGATATTTCAATGTTTTTGAAAGTTGTGTTGTGGAGTGTGTTTTGAAAGTAGGCAAGTGTGTTTTGCAAGTTTGATCAAGTAACTAAGAGTTGTCTACCCCTAAATTTACTCAAAGATTTTTCTCATGTTTTAACCCTTTTAACAGTATTGTTTCACCATTGTATTTGATGAACAATCTTGTGTTAGGATGTTAACGGGATGGGCGTGGGTCATCGTTTGGACCATGAATGCAATAGTGCCAAGTGTCTTTGGCAATTTTTGCTTGAAGGGACTATGATCATTTTGTTTAGGCAACTTCGAAAGCGTCATCGAGGGACTATGATCATTTGATTTGTTTTGTTTTGCCAAAGAAACTCAACATGCAACATGGCCCATTTTTGAAGGCAACAAGCGGGATTACCCTAGGGGTGCAAGTGTGAATGGTGTATTGATTATCATGCATTTGTCTTTGTATTAGGTTATCTAGCGGTTGATTTTGAATCTTCGCATACAAACCCTAATTACTATACAGTATATGAAAGCGATAAATTGCGGGAATTTAAAGTCTAAGCTATTACAAATAAGTATCCGGGAATGGGGGTACAAATATTTACAAATGGGGATGAGTCATATCAGGATAGTATTGTCCAAATAATATTTACAACCAAATCGAATCGCATTCTCAATGTAAAATGTAGCAATGTACAAGAATAAAAGCAATGTATCAAAAGTATTAGTGAAAGTGTATGTGATTATTTACAAGTGATAAAAATGTGAACCTAATGTATTATTAAGCATTTATTTATTTTTATGTTTTTGTTAATATGTACAAACAAAAGTTTTAATGAAAAGAAAGTTTTAACTTAATAAAAAAAAATCTATTGTTTATGTATTTTGTTAATGTTTTATATACAAAAGTTTACTTAAACAAAAAAATTCTAAAAAAAGAAAATTATTTAACTTAGAAAAATCCTATTTTTTTATGTACTTTTTTAAAGTGGAATAAACATTAAAAAGATTTTTGTACAAAAGTTTAATATTTTATTCTTATTTAATCAAAGAAAATTAGATTATATCACATAAGAAAATAAAGTAAAGAAAAGGTATTAATTTGTGTAAAGGTTTAAGAAAATAAAATGGGCTTTATGGGGGCTTTTGTGAGGGCAGGCCCAAAAGACAAATGCTGATTGAAACAGAAAAAAGGGGGTGCGTTCCAGATTTTGTTGGGCTTAAGCGTGCGGATGGGGCAAGGCCCAAGACGCGTTTTGCAAATTTGTTTAGGGTTCTCATTTTGTGTTTCAGAACAAAGGGTTTACGCAGGCTAGAGCGGCGCCGTCCCGTTCATCGTCTTCTTCATCTTTCTCATTCTCCAGCAAAAGCCATTGATACTCTTCCTCCACGCCTGGCTACCGGACGCCATCTCCGCTTCCTCCTCTCCATGGTCACGCAGGTGGTGGTTATACAAGGTAATGATTCTGTCTTAGCGCATTTTTAGGGTTTCAGTTCATGCATGTTATTGATTTTATTTTGACAAGTTCTGACCTTCGTGTTATTTGATATTGTGTGAGGTATTAGAGAGAAGAGAAGAGTTACTACCTTTGGGGTTCGTTGCTTGGAGAGGAGGAGAGGTGGACTGGAGGCGTGTCTCAGGCGGCCAAGGCAGGGAACGCGTGATGCTGTGAGTTGGCTTGCTTTCTGGTACTCAATATCTTTAACCTTGCTTTGGTTTAGTGATGAGCTTCTCTGAAAACCCTAGATTGTTCACTTCTGCATCTTTTTCCTCTCTTTTGCTTGCTTTCTTCTGGATGTTAATTTCCTCTGAGTTTGATGATATTGATTCTGAGTTGCCTGTTGTTGGACCCTGTGATAAGCTTAGCTCTGAGGGTTTGGATGTTGTTGCTTCATGATGAACTTTTTATCAATGATGATGATGTTTGAATCTGAATTGCTTTGTTGGCTTATCGTTTCATTTATGGATGCTTGAATGCTTGCCTTTATTCTGATTCTCTTTCTCTCTTTTGGACTGGGCTAGCTTCGCCTATGATGAACCTAGTTCTAAGGCACTCATTTTTGTTATTTGGATATTTGGATGGATTTGCTTGATAGGTTTGAAAGGATTCAAGGTTTTTCTGGTTTATTTTGTTGGATTGAAATTGTAACAAGTTTTTTAGGCTGTACATGGCTTGAGGTTATAGGCCTCGAGTTTAGGTAGGTGGATATGCTTGTGCTTTTTTCTGGTTGTTTTGAAGCAGGCAGGTTCAGGCTTGAAGGCTTGCAGCTTGGTTTGTTTACAAGTTTGGTGTTTTGAGGCTTATGGTTCTGTGTTTGAAACAAGTTTGAGATAGTTTAAGGCTTATGCAGGCTTCTGGTCACAGGCCTGCTTGTTTTTATGCAGGTTGTTTGCTTGCTTAGCTTGAGGAAAGCTTTTGTTTGTGTTCTATAACAGTTTGTAGTTTTAGGCTTTTGGTTTGAGATTACAGGTTGAGAGCTTGTGTGTATTCTGCCTCCTTTTTCTTGTTCTGATAACTCTTTGTTTTATCCTTGTCCTTAAGCCTGCTGTACTGTAAGCCTCTTACTTTTTCTCTCTCTTTTCTCTCTCCACAGAAAAGCATTTTTTATTGCTTAGACTGTACTATTCTGCTCTGAAAAAGTGCTGGCCTTGAAAATGATGAATGATATTTGAAATGTTGCTTGCATTATGGTTTTGCTCTGCATATCTCTTTTCCAGATTTCCTGCATATCTCTTGACAGCTTTTTGTACTTTCTTTGGACAGTTCTGCACTTGGTTAGGCATTGTGCAGTTCAGTTTGCCTTTGTGCATTGTTTGTTCAGTTTTAACTTTGTAGTTTGTTTGGCATATTCTGGACAGTTTAGTTTGCCTTTCCAAGTAGCTTGTGCATTTAGTTCAATTATGCAGCTTTGTACATTTTTATATTTGCAAGCATATAAATTCTTTCCCTCTTTGTGAACCAAGAGTTTTCTTGTGATTTGCAGAGAGGGTGAACAAACTGATTCGGGCCAACACTTTTAATTATGAGTCTTAAATTAACTGTCTGCCTTTGATTTCATCTGTGTTGACTTCTTTTCTTTTCTTTGTTTTTGCAGATAAAAATTAATTGAGCAATGGGGAGCATCAGTAGAAGATGAAGACTTAGGAAACTTTAGGATAGCTTTATTTTATTTCCAATTATTTGTAATAACATTATTTGTAAATACTGTAAATGTATTCAAATAACATTTGTACTAATAATTAAAAATAAATAAAAGCTCTTTTGTCAATTAATCTCTTTTAATTCTTCTTCAATTGTTTATTTAATTATTTATATTTCTTAAATTATAATAACTGGAAAATATCCAATAATTTTAACTTAGAAATGATAAATAATCAATAAACGTCTGGCGTTCCGAATAATCAAAAGTATTGCACAATCAATCACAATAAATGCCCATATGTCCTTTCCTTTTACTGATTAGACCAATACTTCAAACTCTCAATCAGCAGCCTCAGCCCATGTCCCAGATGTTTAGACCTTGAGAAACAAGCAGAAATCTTGAGCAAACGTCAAAGCAGTGTAACAGCCAATTAAGACACTGGATTCAAACTCTTCTGAAAATGCGCGTGCAAACCCTAATGTTGAATTTACTGTCAAAGAAACGCCTGCCTGATCACACCCTGAGCCAAACTCAACCAAACCCTAGCCATCTGCTTGAACTGATTCAAAAGTTAATGGAAACCCTAATTTTGTCTGACTGGTGAGAAAAGTCTGTTTTGACCGATTCTTAGGCCAATCTGAAAAATCAGGAAAAGCCCGAAGCTGTGATTTCTTGTGGAAAAGAGAGGGCAAATTTTGGGGTACAACAGTTGCCCCTGTTCAATCTTCTCGAACCTGAAGAGTTAGATTGGCAAGTTTTCCGTTCGCGACTCGAAGGTAAAAGGAGATTGGACACTAGAGTGCCCAAAAAATTTGCACTCGGTGATGTGATGGTAGAGGGAATGGGCTTAAAGATGCCATTTGGAGATGGGCTTAAAGATGCCATTTGGATATGTGACAGGATCTTGTCGGGGGATGGGCTTAGAGATGCCATCTGGAAATTGCTGGTAGGAGGATGGGCTTAGAGATGCCATCTGGAATGTATGTTGTAGGTGAAAGACATGAGTATCAGAAAGGTGTCCATGTTTTGGAACATTTCTGAACTGGGGGTCTGAATAAGCAATAGATTGACATCCGTATCTGGAAGCATCCGTAAACTATTTTCAAAAGTCTTGAAGTTGAATAAGCAATAGAGCAGCATCCATGTTGGGAAGCGTCCGTAAACTGTTTTCAAAAGTTGAGTCTGAACAAGCGATAAATTAACATCCATGTTTGGAGAATCTGTAAACTGTTTTCAGAGGCCGAAGAATCTGAACAAGCGATAGGTTGACATCCGTGTCTGGAGAACCCGTAAACTGTTTTCAGAAGTCTTGAAACTGAATAAGCAATAGAGCAGCATCCATGTTGGGAAGCGTCCGTAAACTGTTTTCAAAAGTTGAGTCTGAACAAGCGATAGATTAACATCCGTGTTTGGAGAATCCGTAAACTGTTTTCAGAAGTCTGAAGAATCTGAACAAGCGATTGGTTAACATCCGTGTCTGGAGAACCCGTAAACTGTTTTCATAGGTCTTGAAGTGAGAAGGAACCGGTGTAGGGTTTCCTGATGATGAGTCTGTGTAAAACTGCATCTGGGATTTTGAGAAGGAACCGGTGTAGGGTTTCCTGATGATGAGTCCGTGTAAAACTGCATCTGAATGAATCTGGAATAAGTATCAGAATGTCGCCATGTCTGGGTCACATCTGAACTATCTCTGGGTGAATCTGGAATAAGTATCAGAATGTCGCCATGTCTGGGTCACATCTGAACTATTTCTAGAAAGAATCTCGGAAGATGAAGATCTTTGTCTGTTGACTGATCTTTCCTGAAAAGGTAAAGAGTTAGTTGTATGCAATGTCATGATGCATGATGCAATGTATGTTATATCAATGTTTATGATATGAATGTGATGAATGCGCATGTAAGCTGATGAGCTGTCTTGCTGAGGATAGATGAATCCTGGATGGCTGGAGATAAAAGAATCTTGACTGCTGCCGAGGAAAGCAATTCCTTGACTGCTGCAGGGGATTGAAAATCCTTTGATCGTTGAAAATGAGAAGTCCTGGGACCGCTGTTGGGGAATCAGGAGCTTGGGTTATATGCCAATCTACTGGGGATTCCTATCTTGAGGAGATCTTCACTGGGGAATATCTGAATATCCTGTGAGGAACTGAGAATGAGAGTCTTCATTCTGCTTGGGGATTGATAGTTGGAAATTTTAGCTCCGCTGGGGATTGCAAGAATATTTTGATTGCTGCAGGTATTGATCTGGGATAAGTATAGGAATGTCGCCAAATCTGGGTCACATATGAACTATTTCTAGAAGGAAATCTGGAATAAGTATCGGAATGTCGCCAAATCTGGGTCACATCTGAACTATCTCTAGGGGAAATCTGGAATAAGTATCGGAATGTCTCCAAATCTGGGTTACATCTGAACTATCTCTAGAAGGAAATCTTGAATAAGTTTCGGAATGTCGCCAAATCTGGGTCACATCTGAACTATCTCTAGAAGGAAATCTGGAATAAGTATCGGAATGTCGCCAAATCTGGGTCACATCTGAACTATCTCTAGAAGGAAATCTGGAATAAGTATCGGAATGTCGCCAAATCTGGGTCACATCTGAACTATCTCTAGGGGCAAATCTGGAATAAGTATCGGAATGTCGCCAAATCTGGGTTACATCTGAACTATCTCTAGAAGGAAATCTTGAATAAGTTTCGGAATGTCGCCAAATCTGGGTCACATCTGAACTATCTCTAGAAGGAAATCTAGAATAAGTATCGGAATGTCGCCAAATCTGGGTCACATCTGAACTATCTCTAGAAGGAAATCTGGAATAAGTATCGGAATGTCGCAAAATCTGGGTCACATCTGAACTATCTCTAGAAGGAAATCTAGAATAAGTATCGGAATGTCACCAAATCTGGGTCACATCTAAACTATCTCTAGAAGGAAATCTTGAATAAGTTTCGGAATGTCGCCAAATCTGGGTCACATCTGAACTATCTCTAGAAGGAAATCTGGAATAAGTTTCGGAATGTCGCCAAATCGGGGTCACATCTGAACTATCTCTAGAAGGAAATCTGGAATAAGTTTCGGAATGTCGCCAAATCTGGGTCACATCTGAACTATCTCTAGACGGAAATCTGATCTTGATTTTGTTAAGGGTCAGAAATTGGGAGTATACCAATCTTCTGAGGTGATGAGAATCTTCATTCTGTTAACGGTCAGAAACTTGGAGTATACCAATCTTCTGAGGTTTTAAGGATGAGAGTCTTCATTCTTGAGAGAAACAGATTTTTAGGAGCTTCAATTGTCCGTTATTCTGTTGGTGGTTGTAACTTCCAGTAGGTGATGAAGGAATTTTGATGACCTTGGTGATTGACATTCGAATGCCCCAAGTGATGATGACGGAGACTTGCCCCAAGTTTACTGAACTTGAGAGATTTGTTGAAATCTTGACTGGACTGTCCCAGGTTAACTGAACTTTGAAAGATCTGTTGAAACCTTGACTGGACTGCCCCAGGTTAACTGAACTTTGAAAGATCTGTTGAAACCTTGACTGGACTGCCCCAGGTTAACTGGATTTTGAAAGATCTGTTGAAATCTTGACTGGACTGCCCCAGGTTAACTGGATAGTGACATGTCATGCCCCCTTGTTGATAGGAGATTTTTGTAATGGAAGTGTCATCCTTTTTGAAGTGATTTTGTTCACTGAGAGAGCTTTTGTTCATCGGATATTCGTGGTGGGAATTTCTTCGCTGTCAAACAAATAACCATGTGCAAACAACGATATTCAAATAATGTAAAGTTTATGCTTGTCTCGAAGTTTTGAAAAATGCGTTTTTAGCAGAAAACTTTTTATAAGACAAATTCAACACAAGATTTAGGGCAAAGCCTTACAGGAGTCAGGATACCTTTTGTAACAGTATGCTTTCGAACTAACCCATGCTTCAATTAGGACTTTTGGAGGGTTGTAACGTGGCTTGGTTCACGGTTTAAGAATCAAAGGATAAAGGCTCAAAGTATATTTGTACCCACCCGCTCTTCGTGATGTTCTTCAATCCTAAACTTAGTTAATTGTGCGTCGAACTCTATTTGAATTTGGAACGACGTTTTTGGTGATGGTTCACACAAGTTGGATTTGGAGGGCAATCATCCTCTCTTTTTTTTTTGCAACACTTTTCGTGTTTTTGAGGATTTGTAATGACCTCTTTCTTTTGATTTGTTATCCCTAACTTTTGCCTGACTGTTCCCGTTTTTGAGATCACAGTCAGCGGGATGCCCCAGCTTTCTTAAGCTTCCTTTGTAGGTTTTAGCTTAGTGGGCTTTTCTCTTTTGAGAGATAATGACTGCCTATGAGATAAGGAACCGTCACTGTCCTTTGATTCCAAAGGAATATCTTTCTTTTTTGATGTCGTTCGTTGTATTACAAACTGAGAGTTTGCGACTTCAATGTGCATCTTTTTTTTTGAATTAACTGAGAGACTACCCTGCCCCAGGTTTAAATCAAAGGTTTCAATTTGTTTAGCACAGAAAACTCCTACTTCTTTGGCTCGAAGGGGTTGACTAGGGATTATCCTCCTTATAACTCCAGTGTTTGGGAATTGAAAGAAATGCCTGTACATCATCAGCAAAGTCTGTTCAAAAGCATACTGTATGAGATTATAGTATTGTTTCGTCATCCTCCCTCTAAAGGCTTACAGCTTTTTATCAGGAGTTAAATATCATAAGGAAAGCATAAGAGTAGTGAAAATGAATGGATGAATTCAAGACAAACATATGCAATGCATTAATGAAACAAAGTTTGACATTAATAGATAATTGTTTGAATAACAAAAGAAATTACAACTTTGAAAATTCAAATGAAACAAAGACATTCTCAATGATTTGGCATAGGAGGAGTGATCATGCTAGAGTCTCCGGAGGGTCAAACTCGATCTCCTTGGCATCGATCATGTCTTGGATCTTGTTCTTCAGAGGCCAACAGTTGTTTGTGTCATGTCCCAGACTGTCAGAGTGGTATGCACACTTTTCATTGGGATGATAGGTAGGAGCAGAAGTATTCGGGTTCCGGAGGGGAGCCCTCAATGTAATCAGATTCATCTTCAACAAGTGTTGCAGTGCTTGAGACAGCGGCATGTTGATGTTGGTGAACTGCCTCTTAGGTGCGACCTCCTTATGTTGATGCCCCTGTCTTTGTTGAGCAGGCGTAGGATTAGAGATCAAGATTGCTCCTACGTGTTGGTCATGATGACCCTTTTGACTGTTCGCAGCATTGGACTCTTTCTTTCCGTTGTAGGGAATTATCTGAGTATCCGAGGGTGTAGCTCCTTGGATCTTTCCACTTTTGATGCCAGCTTCGACCCTTTCGCCGGTCAGTATTAGCTCGGTGAACCCGGTTGAGGAGCTTCCAATTAAGTGATTGAAGAAAGGCCCAGTCAAAGTTCCCATGAAGATGTCAATCAGCTCTCTGTCAGTTAAAGGGGGTTGCACCCTACCAGCCAGATCTCTCCATTTTTGAGCGTATCCTTTGAAACTCTTGTCGGAACCCATGGTCATATTCTGCAACTGCACACGAGTTGGTGCAAGATCAGAATTATACTGATACTGTTTGTAAAAAGCCATAGCTAAATCTTCCCAGGTGTGGATGCGAGAACTCTCCAATTGATATAACCACTCGAGTTGAGTCCCTACCAGGCTTTCTTGGAAGAAATGGATCCAAAGCCTTGGATCAGTTGTGTATGGTTGAATCTTGCGGACATAAGACTTTAGATGCATCTTAGGGCAAGAGACTCCATCATACAGGGCCAAGGTAGGGACTTTGAACTTTGTAGGGATAACCAATCCAGAAACCAAACCCATGTCTCCTAAATCCAAGCCAGGTATTTGTTGAACCTCCATAGAATTGAGGCGATCTTCCAACTGTTTGTACTTGTCATCAGCGGGAGGATATTGTTCCTCGGAGTAGTCAGCTTCATCAATCTCCAAATTGTGGTCTTCTTCAAGACTGGCCCCTATGCTGGGTGGAGTTGAAAGATTTAGGGTTTCAGGTCTTCTTCTTAAGTTCAGGATGCCTGCTGCCTTCTTGGACTTCTTCTTCTTGTCCTTGAGAAGGAGAGCTTTCAGATCTTCTTTCCCTTTACCCATAGCCAGAAGCATTTGTTGGAATTGAGCATTTTGAGCTTGGAGATCTTTCACCGTTTGTTCCATATCCATCTTACTGAAATAAACAGTAGGAAGATAAGGAGACCTGTAGGAGAAACCTGTTATGCAATGATATGTATGATATATGTATGCGATGTTTTCAAGGATCTCTTGGGGTAAACACAAGAGAATGTTACAGGTCGAACTCTGATCTTTGGTTGGAGATCTTTGCACCGGTGGATGTCTTTCCACTAGAATCAAGCTCACCATGTCAAGTGGGTCATAGCCCCTGATTCAAGTTGTTGCACTTGATCTTTGATGGCATTTTGTTTAGAGGAGAAAACCTCTTGCCTCTTGGTAGACGTCTGGTTCAACGCGACCCTGCATCAAAAGAACCTTCGAGATCCTTGAAATGGTTATTGAAAATGCTATAGTATGATGTCATGATGTTATGTACATGTATGCAAAAGCAAGTAAGTGTACAGACAAACATATTCACACAGAGCAAACAAGTCCTTAGGTTTAGGCTTGCATGGGGTTTGTAGGTAAGTACCCTCTTGAAGTTAGTTGGCTCATCCTGTCCTAAAATAGAAACCGGGTTCTAAGGAGCTCAATATCATTGGATTATTTTCTGTGTTCATTGTTTTGGTTTAGCCACTTAACTGGCGACCAAAATATTCCAAGAAAACAACCCTTAATGAGTGTAGTATCGAGTATCTACCAACTTCGGACTACACCAAAGTCGGTCATCTCACTACCCCTAAAAAGGCTAAGATGGTCAAGTAAGGTTCTAAGAGTTCGTTAGTGCTTCACGACATCACTCAGCGGCCCCGTACTCTCCTTGATTGAACTCAAGGGTTACCGGTACTCACAAATATGTCACACTAACATAGCTTACTGCTTCAACCATGTCGGTATACCTCGCACAGTTCCCTCACAGTTTTATTGCTAATTACCTAAGAAGGTGCCCCAAATCCGGGTGTAGGATTTACAACAAACCCAAACAAGGAACCTAAAAAGTAAAGCAATCAAAGCAATCAAAGCAAGTATGTAAAGGTGATCTAAACCCTAAGGTAACCCCACTTTTAAATTTTTCCCCAGCAGAGTCGCCAGTTCTGTGATACGGTGGGAGAACTGACTTGAGGTTTTGCGTTTGTATTCACACTTGTTGGGTTTAGCAAGAGTCGCCACCGACTTTTTATTTTATCCTAAAGGAAAGGTTAAAAAGCACAGGAAAAACCTTTGAGATGTTTTCGTGGGTTCGGGGGGGTAGATTATAGAAAGGGAAGGTATTAGCACCCTTTCTATCTGTGGTTATCCATGGGCTCTTAGTTACTTGTTTTAGATCACTTGCCTTGATTTTCAATTGCTTGAAATGGTGGTGTGTGTGTGTGTTTTTGAAAATGCTTTGAAAAAGATGCCTTGTCTAGGAAACCGGTGTAACAATTCTTTACTCGAATGTTTTACAAAGGTGTTTGTCTTTTTGAAAAGATATTTCAATGTTTTTGCAAGTTGTTTTTGAAAGTTGTGTTGTGGAGTGTGTTTTGAAAGTAGGCAAGTGTGTTTTGCAAGTTTGATAAAGTAACTAAGAGTTGTCTACCCCTAAATTTACTCAAAGATTTTTCTCATGTTTTAACCCTTTTAACAGTATTGTTTCACCATTGTATTTGATGAACAATCTTGTGTTAGGATGTTAACGGGACGGGCGTGGGTCATCGTTTGGACCATGAATGCAACAGTGCCAAGTGTCTTTGGCAATTTTTGCTTGAAGGGACTATGATCATTTTGTTTAGGCAACTTTGAAAGCGTCATCGAGGGACTATGATCATTTGATTTGTTTTGTTTTGCCAAAGAAACTCAACATGCAACATGGCCCATTTTTGAAGGCAACAAGCGGGATTACCCTAGGGGTGCAAGTGTGAATGGTGTATTGATTATCATGCATTTGTCTTTGTATTAGGTTATCTAGCGGTTGATTTTGAATCTTCGCATACAAACCCTAATTACTATACAGTATATGAAAGCGATAAATTGCGGGAATTTAAAGTCTAAGCTATTACAAATAAGTATCCGGGAATGGGGGTACAAATATTTACAAATGGGGATGAGTCATATCAGGATAGTATTGTCCAAATAATATTTACAACCAAATCGAATCGCATTCTCAATGTAAAATGTAGCAATGAACAAGAATAAAAGCAATGTATCAAAAGTATTAGTGAAAGTGTATGTGATTATTTACAAGTGATAAAAATGTGAACCTAATGTATTATTAAGCATTTATTTATTTTTATGTTTTTGTTAATATGTACAAACAAAAGTTTTAATGAAAAGAAAGTTTTAACTTAATAAAAAAAATCTATTGTTTATGTATTTTGTTAATGTTTTATATACAAAAGTTTACTTAAACAAAAAAATTCTAAAAAAAGAAAATTATTTAACTTAGAAAAATCCTATTTTTTTATGTACTTTTTTAAAGTGGAATAAACATTAAAAAGATTTTTGTACAAAAGTTTAATATTTTATTCTTATTTAATCAAAGAAAATTAGATTATATCACATAAGAAAATAAAGTAAAGAAAAGGTATTAATTTGTGTAAAGGTTTAAGAAAATAAAACGGGCTTTATGGGGGCTTTTGTGAGGGCAGGCCCAAAAGACAAATGCTGATTGAAACAGAAAAAAGGGGGTGCATTCCAGATTTTGTTGGGCTTAAGCGTGTGGATGGGGCAAGGCCCAAGACGCGTTTTGCAAATTTTTTTAGGGTTCTCATTTTGTGTTTCAGAACAAAGGGTTTACGCAGGCTAGAGCGGCGCCGTCCCCTTTATCGTCTTCTTCATCTTTCTCATTCTCCAGCAAAAGCCATTGATACTCTTCCTCCACACCTGTCTACCGGACGCCATCTCCGCTTCCTCCTCTCCATGGTCACGCAGGCGGTGGTTATACAAGGTAATGATTCTGTCTTAGCGCATTTTTAGGGTTTCAGTTCATGCATGTTATTAATTTTATTTTGACAAGTTCTCACCTTCATGTTATTTGATATTGTGTGAGGTATTAGAGAGAAGAGAAGAGTTACTACCTTTGGGGTTCGTTGCTTGGAGAGGAGGAGAGGTGGACTGGAGGCGTGTCTCAGGCGGCCATGGCAGGGAACGCGTGATGCTGTGAGCTGGCTTGCTTCCTGGTACTCAATATCTTTAACCTTGCTTTGGTTTAGTGATGAGCTTCTCTGAAAACCCTAGATTGTTCACTTCTGCATCTTTTTCCTCTCTTTTGCTTGCTTGCTTCTGGATGTTAATTTCCTCTGAGTTTGATGATATTGATTCTGAGTTGCCTGTTGTTGGACCCTGTGATGAGCTTAGCTCTGAGGGTTTGGATGTTGTTGCTTCATGATGAACTTTTTATCAATGATGAAGATGTTTGAATCTGAATTGCTTTGTTGGCTAATCGTTTCATTTCTGGCTGCTTGAATGCTTGCCTTTATTCTGATTTTCTTTCTCTCTTTTGGACTGGGCTAGCTTCGCCTATGATGAACCTAGTTCTGAGGCACTCATTTTTGTTATTTGGATATTTGGATGGATTTGCTTGATAGGTTTGAAAGGCTTCAAGGTTTTTCTGTTTTTTTTTTGTTGGATTGAAATTGTAACAAGTTTTTTAGGCTGTACATGGCTTGAGGTTATAGGCCTCGAGTTTAGGTAGGTTGATATGCTTGTGCTTTTTTCTGGTTGTTTTGAAGCAGGCAGGTTCAAGCTTGAAGGCTTGCAGCTTGGTTTGTTTACAAGTTTGGTGTTTTGAGGCTTATGGTTCTGTGTTTGAAACAGGTTTGAGATAGTTTAAGGCTTATGCAGGCTTCTGGTCACAGGCCTACTTGTTTTTATGCAGGTTGTTTGCTTGCTTAGCTTGAGGCAAGCTTTTGTTTGTGTTCTATAACAGTTTGTAGTTTTAGGCTTTTGGTTTGAGATTACAGGTTGAGAGCTTGTGTGTATTCTGCCTCCTTTTTCATGTTCTCATAACTCTTTGTTTTATCCTTGTCCTTAAGCCTGCTGTACTGTAAGCCTCTTACTTTTTCTCTCTCTTTTCTCTCTCCACAAAAAAGCATTTTTTATTGCTTAGACTGTACTATTCTGCTCTGAAAAAGTGCTGGCCTTGAAAATGATGAATGATATTTGAAATGTTGCTTGCATTATGGTTTTGCTCTGCATATCTCTTTTCCAGATTTCCTGCATATCTCTTGACAGCTTTTTGTACTTTCTTTGGACAGTTCTGCACTTGGTTAGGCATTGTGCAGTTCAGTTTGCCTTTGTGCATTGTTTGTTCAGTTTTATCTTTGTAGTTTGTTTGGCATATTCTGGACAGTTTAGTTTGCCTTTCCAAGTAGCTTGTGCATTTGGTTCAATTATGCAGCTTTGTACATTTTTATATTTGCAAGCATATAAATTCTTTCCCTCTTTGTGAACCAAGAGTTTTCTTGTGATTTGCAGAGAGGGCGAACAAACTAATTCGGGCCAACACTTTTAATGATGAGTCTTAAATTAACTGTCTGCCTTTGATTTCATCTGTGTTGACTTCTTTTCTTTTCTTTGTTTTTGCAGATAAAAATTAATTGAGCAATGGGGAGCATCAGTAGAAGATGAAGACTTAGGAAACTTTAGGATAGCTTTATTTTATTTCCAATTATTTGTAATAACATTATTTGTAAATACTGTAAATGTATTCAAATAACATTTGTACTAATAATTAAAAATAAATAAAAGCTCTTTTGTCAATTAATCTCTTTTAATTCTTCTTCAATTGTTTATTTAATTATTTATATTTCTTAAATTATAATAACTGGAAAATATCCAATAATTTTAACTTAGAAATGATAAATAATCAATAAACGTCCGGCGTTCCGAATAATCAAAAGTATTGCACAGTCAATCACAATAAATGCCCATATGTCCTTTCCTTTTACTGATTAGACCAATACTTCAAACTCTCAATCAGCAGCCTCAACCCATGTCCCAGATGTTTAGACCTTGAGAAACAAGCAGAAATCTTGAGCAAACGTCAAAGCAGTGTAACAGCCAATTAAGACACTGTGGATTCAAACTCTTCTGAAAATGCGCGTGCAAACCCTAATGTTAGATTTATTGTCAAAGAAACGCCTGCCTGATCACACCCTGAGCCAAACTCAACCAAACCCTAGCCATCTGCTTGAACTGATTCAAAAGTTAATGGAAACCCTAATTTTGTCTGACTGGTGAGAAAAGTCTGTTTTGACCGATTCTTAGGCCAATCTGAAAAATCAGGAAAAGCCCGAAGCTGTGATTTCTTATGGAAAAGAGAGGGAAAATTTTGGGGTACAACACCAAGATACCATACGAACTCTTGAGCTTGAACTTAGTTTTGCCCTTTCCACCCTTCAAACACTCAAAAGCTCCACTCAGTTAGCTTCATAATCATTCAGTGAAGCTAACTAACTCAAGAACAAAGAGAATCATGCACTGAATCAAGTTTTTAAGCTCCATTTTCAGAACTGTGAAGTCGAACTTCAACAGGTATAATTCTCTATTAATTCGTTCCAAATTTGTTGCTACAATGTAGCATTTGATTCTATGATGCTCGTTGCATCATTTGTTTGTAACTGAGTTTTGATCATCTATTTTCAAATTCCTTTTTCAAAATTTCCTCTGGTTTTCTTCAAATCGAGTGAGCTACAGATTATATAAATTTTTTGCGAAGGCATGGTTGTCTTCGTCTTGATGAGACGAAGCAAATGAGACCAGTCTAAGCTTCCAATTTTACCGTTTGAAGAATCTTTAACTAGCATGTGGCTGGAGGTTGAAGATGACCAGCGTGTCATCTCTCAACCAATGATACCGTGCCACCTTTATTTTTCAAATCTTTTTTTAAAAGAATTGATCCAGTGCTTTATTCACTAATGACCATATCATGCACAATGCGTCACATCCCTTGGATCTGCTTACTAACGCGTTTTGACATTGATCAAATGGTCTAGATTTTTTTGGTTTATTATTTTATTTTCTGATTTTTGTTTTAATTGTTTTAAACTTTTAAAATTCATAAAAAGTTCATTTTTGACTTAAAAATTATAGAAAAATTGATAAAAATATTTTCCAACATCATCTTTCTTATTTTTTTTTTATAATAATTTTGTTGTCTGATTTGATATTTTTTATGATTTTTCTCATTCTTTTGATTTACTTAAATGATTAAAAATACTTTTTGGTCATTTTAAAATCTAGAAAAATTATGGAAGGATCCAATGACCTCTTGACAAATATTGGTGACATGATTTTATTTTTATTTTTGATTTTACTATTTTTTACAAATTTTGGTTTATTTTTATTATTTCTTTATATTTTAAAATAGTTTGAGTTTTAATAATTCTGAAATTTTTTGTCAAAACTTGTTGACCTTTGTTTGACTTTTTGGTAATTTCATGGATTTTTATTTGGATGTTTGAATACCATTGTATATTTCATCAGTAAAATTCATTTAAATAACCATATTTAAAATCATATATATATATATATATATATATATATATATATATATATATATATATATATATATATTATTTTGTTTTATTTTATTATTTGAAAATGACTTGGTTCTGATTTGGATACTTGAGTATTACTTTGGGATAAATTCCTCAACCTCATTGGATCTTGGGTGTTGAGAGGTTGAAAAACCAAATCCACCAAATTGGATGAATGATGTTGATGATATTTAGGGATGGCAAGCAGATCCAAACCCGTGGGCCCCACCCGCACCCGCACCCGAGTCAACGGGTGAAACCCGAATTGACTAGGTTTGGGTTCGGGTTCGGGTGCCACCCGATATTTCGGGTGTGGGTTTGGGATAGCTTAAACCCGCACCCGAAACCCGAAACCACACCCGCTTATATGTTAAATTACAAAACTATCCCTAAATATATATATATATATATATATATTACTTTCTTGCATAAAAAGATGTGAAAATGTTTAAATTATATTTATTAAAAATATAAATCTCTATGAATTTGCACAAATATTTTCAATTTTTTATTTTAATGGGCTATGTGTTTTGTGATGAGAAAATGTTTAGTTTTTTAAAATCAAGGATATTTTGACAAGTTCAAATGCTTTGGGAGTACATAGGTAAACTGGAGAGTATGAAATCAAATAAGACTATAGTGCAACCAATTACCAGAGTAGACCATATTTTATAAATTAATTCTTTGCACTAGTGTGTATTCTGATTTCCCTTAATAGTTGAAGTCGTATGTGAATACTGATAATATAATTTGTGTTGTGCCACCATAGAGGTATACCTAGCGCCCCCAGTACTAGTTCTTTTACTATAATACCTTTTCCACCTAAAAAACAAATTCCATAATTTATTTGTTATTTTTAGAAATTTTAGAAAAGCTGTGATATTTTTTCAGATTTTTTTAATCATCTATCCGATATTTTCAAGTAAGTCCTTTTCATACTCTCCGGTTCAGCATTACCAAGAATTAAGTTACATGTTTTATATGTTTTAAGTTTCACATGTTTGTTATTACAATTTAAAATTATGATGATAATATCTATTAGTATTTCTTAACATGTGAAATATATTTTCTTTGTAATAGGTAAAATAGATCAAGTGAACACAACTCCGGAGCCGGAAGGAACATCTAATCTTACACAAGAAAGTTGTAATATATTAGCTTGTTGTTGTTGAAAAGTTGTAATTTGATTGTAGAATTTAATTTTAATTGTAATGTTAAGATGTTGAAGACTATGTTAAGATAATTGTGATTGCATTTTCTTGAAGACAATGTAAAGAGACCTTATTTTAATTGTATTTTTTTTTTGGTGCGGGTTTGGGTTTGGGTGAAAAAACCCGAACCCAATGGGTGCGGGCGCGGGTATGATTTTGTCACCCGAATAGCCTTCGGGTTCGGGTGATGATTTCGGGTGCGGGTGTGGGTAGTGTGAAACCCGCACCCGACCCGACCCGTTGCCATCCCATTGATATTTGAAACCCTAATTTTATATGAGACATTGGTTACACTGTGATTTTCTCTTTTCCCTTTCATCTGATCCCATTTTTCTTTTCCTATTGATTGATTCTTAGTGGCCCAAACTTTATATTTGTTAGCCCAAGCATGGTTAAGTGTTGATCTATGGCCAATAATTTTGAAAGTTCATTGTTAGGAGGCTTTGATTCTATAAATCCTCTAATGAGTCTTCATTAAGTTTGACCTATGTTCAAGGCTCAAACCATCATGGATCATATCATTTGGGACCCTTCATTTTTCATCTTTTATTTGATTGATTCTTAGTGGTTCAAACCTTGTGTTTATAAGCCCAAGGATGATTAAATATTGAGCTATGACCAATAACCTTGAAAGATCATTGTTAGGAGGCATTTATTTTGTCAACCCTCTAATGAGTCTGCATCAACTTTGACCTAGGCTCAATGTTCAAATCATCATGGATCATTCTTCTAAAGATCATATAACCCTCAACCATTAATCATTAACTTATAAGTATTGACTATTAGCCATTGACTTTACATTATGCTTTTACTTTATGCATTTATCTTTATGTCTTTATTTTATGTGATTTACTTTTAGCATTTGCATCTCATACTATTTTCCTTTTGCTCACTTGAGCATTTATTTTCTGCCTTCTTATCTTTGCTCACTTGAGCTTTATTTTCTCTTTTTATAAATATACTTAATAATCAACTTGGACATTAAAAAATATTGAGGTTACTTAGACTATCTGGTTACTATCCCTAGCACTGTGTAGTTATGGATTTCCGAGACAGGATTAGAAGCCATGAGACCATTGGAACTCTGTAATCTTTGGTTGATATTTTTGTGAAGATATTCTGAAATCCTTGGGGTTTTTTCCAAGGTATTAGTTTGAATTTTTTTTGTGTGAAGGTTATTCTAATTTTCATGCTTTGTCTGAGATTGAGAATTCATCTGTATATAGTTGTTACTCTGGCCAATTTTTGTTAATGAAGACTTTGCTTGGTTCTTAATTCACTTGAAGCTTGGTATTCCTCAGAGGTTTAGTATTTTTGCTTGCTTGGTTTAAATTCAAAGGATGAGAATTCTACATTGACTTCCTTTATGTCAAGTGTTGGCTTCTTGTTGGTTAGACCATTATTTTCCTTAGATTTTACTTTGTGTACTTAGTATAGTCCCTTCATCTCCTCTTATCTTCTTTAATTTCAAAAATCTTCTCCCTCCTTTTCAAATTTTTTATGTTTTCTAACTTGAGCCGCTTTCATTGTAAACATGGACTTAGGTCCATGCATTTTTAAAAATATTTTCTTAATCAAACTTTAATAAATTTAACCATACTTTGACATTTTATTTTGGAAAGACTAAAAGTCATTAACCTCATTCAAACCATTTTGCTACTTTGGCTTTTTACTTTAAAATTTTTCTCAAAAGATTAGACTCTTGTTGATTCTTGTAGTGACGTAAGCTACAATACTTCTACGATATATAGTGAAGTGAGACATTTTCCACTTGGGTCTTGAGTGATGGATTTTAAATCTAAGTTATATCCTCCACCTTGAGATGACGCAAATTCTCCTTTCTCATAATTGTGCGTAGTAAGTATGTTTTTCACTCAGATATGACGATGATGTCTCTTCTCTTAAAATTAACCAACACACATGTGTTTTAAAAATTTTGAGGTGAACTACGAGTATCCTGATCCCCTATTAAATGGAAGGTGGTACGTAGGCACTAAAGGTTTGCAACTACGACGGGTGCGAAATTGTAAAAAATACTTATTTTCTCATCTCCACCATCTATTTTTGTATCCAAAATACACAGATTTTCAAAGAGGTTCATGCAGAGTACTGTAGATGTTTAGGGTGCTAATATCTTTCCTTTACATAGCCAACCCTTATACCTAGATTCTCCCCTTTTTTGGTTTATCTGATCTTTCCCATTTCCATTGGGAACAATAAAATGCGGTGGCAGTTTTTATTTGATCTGTACAAGTTAAGTCAATTCAATGGCTTAGTCTCAACATTTCTACCGCTACAGAAAACAGGAGAATTCACTCGGGAGTAATATCTCTATAGTGGGTTGAGCCTATCTTTGTTTATCTGTGTATGTGCTATCAATTTTTTTTGTATATTATTTGTTGTATATATGTATGTCTGGATTTAAATTATTTTCAGGGTGTTTGGTGATCTCTTATAAGTCCTATACCCGGACTTGGGCAAATTTAAGATAGGATGGGTGTTATAGTCATGTTAACTTTGAAGGATTAATTCCAAAAAAGGAGACATGAGATCCCCCACTCAGTGGAGGCCCCTTTGACTGTAGTCTTTATTTATCGAGCAATCGGTAAGACATGTTGCTTTCGACCTCGGAGCCCACAAAGCTGAGATGACGTAAAACCATTAACCCATCTTGAAGTAGTTGTCACGCGATACTGCACTCAGACAAGTTTTTTCCTGAGAATATTGCAAATTATCGAGCTAACTGGGACGTTGGTAATATTCAAAGGAAGAATGTAGACTCTGGGATTTCCTTAGAACCTTGTTCGGCAGGTGATAAACCATTAGTCCTTACGTTGTGGGTAGTACCTTTGACTTTATACTTGTGAAGTTGAACCTATAAACCCTTCATGTTTGTGATCTTGTGTGTGATTATTGCATCATCATGCATTCATGCATCCATGAGCATTATTTAAACAGTTTTTTCAAGGAACTTAAGGTTGATTTTTACAAATATCTCAAGTACTCTTTTGACCATGGATTTTGGAAGGAGAAAGACTCAGAAGTACAATTTCAAGGATCCTAAGATAGAGGAGTCGAGGAGTTTGATTCCTGAGATTGAGAGTCCTACATTTTTCCGGAAGAAGTATGGAGCCATTGTGCCTCTTATGAAGCTCAATATGAAGGAGGGTATTCTTTCTACATTGGTCAAGTTCTATGATCCGTTATACCAGTGTTTTAATTTTCCTGATTATCAGCTGATGCCCATATTGGAGGAGTATTCTTACTTACTTGGTTTACCTATTACTAATTGTGTTCCTTTCATCAGCTTAGAAGGAGAGCCCAAGTCTCATGAGATTGCCACTATAACTCGTTTGAGGAAGTCTGAGAGTGAGGCTAACATGACTACCAAAGGAGGAATCATAGGTTTACCTGCTTAGTTTCTATTGGAGAAAGCTCGTTACTTCTCCAAAATGAAGAGTACAATTGCTTTTGAGGCTATCTTCGCTTTTCTTGTCTATGGGTTGTTCTTGTTTCCTAACATCGACAAATTTGTGGATGTTAATGCCATTAGGATCTTTATGATTGGGAACCTAGTCTCTACACTTCTAGGAGATACTTATTAATCCATCCATCTTCGGAATTTCTATCAGGAGGGGATGATCATTTGTTGGACAGCGTTGTTATATTAGTGGTTTATTTCTTACTTACCTCGGTCTGCTGCTTTTTTGGATATCAAGAAGGAAACATGTTGGGCACTGAAGATTATAGCTCTCACTCATTTAGACATTTTTTGGTATCATCAAGCTTATTATTATGTGAATATTATTGATAGTTGTGGTGTTTTTCCCAATGTGCCTCTTCTTGGTAGAAAGGGAGGAATTAACTATAAAATGTTTTTGCACGCCGCCAACTTAGATATCCAATGAGAGACAAGCCAAGCAACATTCATATGAGTGGTTTCTTTCTTAAAGAAGGAGAAGAACACAAGGAATCTATGGAAGATATTGAAAAGGCTTGGCGCCATATTCATAGGAAAGGTAAAAAAGATTTGGACCAAGAGGAGTTGTTTCCTTAGAGCCTCATCTCCGTTGGGTACAAGCAAGGGCAATTTAGTTGAAGATTCCTTATTCTCGTGAAGAACCTTTAGCTGGAATGTTTATAATGACTACTCCTCCTCTCTTAGATGATGTGTGTAGCGGTAGAAATGTTTAAGACTAAGCCATTGGATTGACTAGACTTATACAAATCAAAATAAAAATTGCCATCATGCTTTATTGTTTCCAAAGGAATGGGAAAAGAGCGAGTAAACCAAAAAGAGGGGGAAAGATTCAAGGTAAGGGGGTTGGTTATGCAAAGGGAAGGCATTAGCACCCTAAACATATACGGTACTCCGCATGAACCTCTTTGAAAAATTTGTATATTTTGTCTATAAAATATGTTGTATAAAAAAAAGGTGGTGGAGGTGAGAAAAGAAATATTTTTTATAATTTTTGCACCCGCCGCGGTTGTGAACCTTTAGTGCATATGTACCACCTTTTGTGCAATAGGGGATCAGGGTACTCGTAGTTCACCTTTAAAAAAATTTAAAACACAAGTGCTTTGGTTAATTAAGAGACAAGACATTATCGTCTTATCCGAGTGGAAGAGCATACCTACTACCCACGATTATGAGAAAGGAGAATTTTCATCATCTCTAAGTGGAGGATATAGCTTGGATTTTAAAATCAACAAAGCCTCACTCAACACCCAAGTTGGAAATATCTCACTTCACTACATATCGTAGAAGTATAGTAGCTCACATCACTACAAGGATTGACAAGAGTCTAATCTTTTGAGAAAAATTTAAAGTAAAAATCCAAAATGGAAAAATGGTTTGAATGAGATTGATTGACTTTTAGTCTTCTCACAAAAATGTCAAAGTATTGTTAAATTTTTTAAAGTTTGATTAAGAAAATATTTTTGAAAATGCATGAACCTAAGTCCAAGTTTATTACGAAAGTGGTTCAAGTTTAAAAACAAGAAGAGTTTTCAAAAGGAGGGAGAAGTTTTTTGAAATTAAAGAAGATGGGAGGAGATAAAGGGACTATCCTAAAGCATAAGGTAAAAGCTAGGGAAAAGAACCGTCTAACCAACAAGAAGCTAACACTTGACATAATGAGTCAATGTAGAATTCCCATCCTTTGGATTGAAACCAAGCAAACAGAGATATTAAACCTCTTAAAGATACCAAACTTCGAATGCATTTAAGTCTTCTAAAAAATTGGGCAGAGTAACGACTGTATACAGATGAATTCCCAATCACAGACAAAGCATATACTCAAAATAACCTGCACACAAAGAAAACAAACAACCCAATGTCTTGAGGTAAACCCCAAGAAGTCCATACAAAATAGCAATAGAAGTCACAAGGTCTCAAGATAGGTCAAGGTCTCTAATCCTAAATCCAAGAAGTCCATCACTCCATAATGCCATGGATAGTAACCAAATTGTATGAGTAACATTAAAGCTTTTTATTGTTCAAGTTGGTTATTAAGTATCTTCAAAAAGAAAATGAAAAGCTCAAGTGGGAAAAATAAAATTACATAAATACAAATGCTCAAGTGAGCAAAGATGAAAATAGCATGAAATGTAAATTCTAAGATAAATGGTGCTTAGAATAAAAGCATAAAGTAAAAGCATAGAAATAAAAGTCAATTGTTAGTGAGTTAGAAATTAGAGGTTAGTTGAATGACCGTCTTGAGACTTGCATTTGAAAACTCATTAGAAGATTGATAAAATGAAATCCTCTCAACAACAAGTTTCATTTACTTTTTGTCAAGTATATCACTCATTTCAACTTCTCAAGGCAACAACAAATGATCAATGATGTTTAAATGATTCACTTAGTCCAAAATTTATGAAGGTTCATTAGAGGATTGATAAGACCAAAACCTCCTAACAATGAACCTCAAGGTTATTGGATCAAAGGTTTCAAATTAAACATCCTTGGGATTGAAAATATAGGTTTGGGCCACGAATGATCATTTCTCGAATGAGGATAAAATTTAGCGCTATGTTAATCAATCGTAAGTGGATTTATGTAGAATTCGCACCTATTTTGAGGCCGGTCAATAGCAATCTATGTACCATATGTTTAGAGAAATGATATATAAATCATCCTCCAACAACATGTAGTACAAGTATGAATGGGATAAGATGAAGAGGGAGGGGATGTATTAAATGAAAATGGGGTTTCGAATATCGTCAACATCATTCATCCATTTTGGTAGATTTGGTCTTTCAACCTATCAACATCCAAGACTAAAACTAGGCATGCTTTACAAAATATTTTGAATAAAATAGAAGATCATACTTAAAAAATCAATAAGAAAAGTTTTAATTATCTTGACTCATCTAGGAACTTTGAATGTATTTCCTTTGATTTTTAGAAATGAGAGAAATTGGAGAATTAATTCTTTCTTTATGCCTAAGCAAGAAAAGACTTCACAAATATCAATTAACTTAACAAAATATGAAAAATAAGCTAACTGACATGTATACTCGGTTAAAAATTATAAAGAATTAGTTTAAACCCTAAGATTCAGTGATAATATTTTTCTTAAATTTTAACTCAGAAGGAAAAATTAAACAAAAATCATTTACTCCAAATAAAAAAATAAGAAAAAGATGGCATATCCAATCAAATGATTTAATTTGTAACCCAAGAATTTTATAAAATTGGACAAAAAATATTTTTAAGAAGTAGACTCAAAGAGAAGCTAGAAAATATTTTTTTAATGATTTTTTTATTTAGTAGAAATAGGAGAATAAAATTTCAAAACATAAAAGATTATTAAAACCCTAATTAACTACATGAACTGATTTAATCAAGAAAAATGATTAAAAAAAAAAAGAAATCAAAATATGAAAATATATGGAAAATAGAGTTTAAAATATTTTTGTGATAAATTTTAAAGTGAGGAAAATATTAAAACAAAATTTGAGAAAACAAAGAAAATTCAAAAATATAAAGGCTTATTACACTTGCTTTTCTCAAAATGCATTGTAAAATTAGGCAAGGATATGTTCAATCAAAACATGCCACGTTATCATCCCTACCAAATAGCAAACACTTTCTGTTTTTCAGTTTTGAAGCATGATATTCAGGTCACGATATCTCACGCGTTTCTTGATGAAAATAAAAAATGTAAACATCAAAGTTCAAGATCAAAATGTGCTAAACACGGTAGTATCAAAAATTTCACGAAATGATGCATTAATGATAGAGAAAATAGCACGCGAAAATTGTTGTACGAAAATGGTTTTGAGTTGGGCAATTCAACAAGCAGTTTTCATCACAAAAATGCAAGGAACGTGAATATGCTACTGGAATTTTTCAAAAGAATTCTGAATTAAGAAGAAACTCAAGCTGCAGTTATGAGAGAGAAATTATGGAGCACCTACCTTGTGAAACAGATTTGTTGATGCTTGAGCTCAAATAAAGAGCTAGCAATCCAGAGATGCTTGACTTGAAGATTCAGAGACAAATTAATAGAGAGAGATGTGAAGGAAACTTTGGAGGAAAATGGAGGAAGCTTGCTTGAGATTCAAAGAGAGAAGAAGAATTCTGAACTTGCAGAGAGAGAAGAGCTTAGTGAGGAAGAGATAAATAGCTTGTGTGATTTCTCTCCAGCCCCCTAAAATTGAATCAAGCCTTCTTTTTATAGAGTGAGAAATGAAAGTGAGGGTAGAAATTAGAAAATGAAAAGTGAGAGTGAGGTGGTGAGGTGTGTTGCATTTTATTATGTTTCCTGACTTGGGAATGTCGTTTTGGACAAATGAGGATAGCATGGAGAGTGAGCTGGCAGGCTGGTGTTTGGTGTTGTGACAAATCTCATGCATTTCCATGCAAGCTTGGCTGATAGCATGACTACATATTTGGCATATCGTATCTCCCACCATAGTGCATGAAATGCAACAAAGTTTAAAACAAAAATGGAGAGGGCATAACATACTCCAACTTTGATGTTCAAAATTTTTCAATACAAAGCTTAAATCAATGAGATAATTGACTATGAATGCTTGCTCATGAACTGTTTGATGAAATTTCAAGCCTCACTAGGTAGTCCATGCGCGCGACATGCCTTGTGCTGGGCAAAAAAAAATCATCTTGCATGGTACCTACTTCCCATGATTATATCTTGAAATGTAGGAACTATTTTGAGAAACTTCCTGAAGCAAAGTTGTTCCTCACATTTAGGGCTTGATCTTTGTTGTTGAATTTTTTTCAAAATAATGAAAACATAAAATAGAAAAGTGATGATGATTGTGTACCCATGAACTGTTTGATGAAATGTCAAGCCAGGCGTGCGCGTGACATGCCTTGTGCTGGGCAAAAATGACAACTTGAAGCTCCAAATCCTAAGCATTGTATCTCATTCTACACTTGACCATTTAAGATGATTCTTAAATAAAAAATGAAGAGGGAACTTCAAACTCCTACTTACATGTTTTCAACTTTTCGATTTGAGCTCAAATGGACATTCAAAATTAGCCATGAAGAAATCAGATTTTTATATATATTCAAAAAAATCACTAAGTGTCCAGAAATTTCCAAGCTCAATAACTTTTTCTTCTTTCACTTTTTGGATTTTAGGCCTCTAATACAAAGTTGAAGAATTTTGTACCCTCTTTCCAGACATGTAAAGTTTGTACATTTTCAATAAAAATTGAGAAAGTTATGACCAATCAAAGTTCAACACTATGCACACTTAGAAAAAATCCAAAATTTCAAATAACTTCCTTGACAAGTTATCTCCAATTCACATTTCATCTTGATTTTATGCCACCATTGGCCATGAAATATGAAAATAGGGACATTGAATTGATAGTTGACCAAAAGTCCTCTTGGTCAACAGTTGACTTTGGTTGACTTCTGACAAAATGACCAATTTACCCCATTTTGTTAATTGGGCCTTTCCAAACCAAAATTGATGATCAAATTTACAATCATAGATGCTCATGAACATGTAGAGAAATATGGAATCAAGTATTTCCCAAAAAGTCATAGGTTTCTTGATTAAATTCCAAACCCTAGTTTTGATCCTCTGTGCTAGAAGATGGTAAGATACATATAATTGTGCCATTACCTACAAGATGACATTCAAAGAGACATATATACATATTTTGATGTTATTCAAAAGGATATATATGCAAGATACACAATTCAAGATGCCTGGTGATTCCTCATGGAAAAACCTAAAGAAGGATGAAGTAGGAGAAGTGCTCAAACCCTAATGTGTGATTTTGTTGCATTGTGATGGTATGAGATGATAAAGGAATCTTAGGGGCAGAAATTGGGGTACAACAGGAGCGACCTTCTCTGATACCACTAATGTAACACCCTTCTAAAATACCACAAATAATATCAATAAATAATTAGAGTATTTCACCAAAAGGGTGTAACATGCTTCATCAAACATCATACATGCATGTCTTACTCGGTAACACGGTTTTTTCAAACAATTATAAAACATTTACTATACAACAGAATTCATAGTTCAAAATGTCTTTATTAAACACATTATCAAAACTTTGTTGTTCATGGTTCATAATTCGAAACAACTTAAATAACATGAAGGGTAGTTCAAGATCTCATAATAAAACAAAGGAACATAAATTTCAAAATCAAGCGTTCCCGACCCCGACGTTACTTATCAGAGTAAGACCTTCTAAAATAAACAAAAAGAAAACAACACACTCCAAGCTATCTTTTAAGCTTTACGAACTACTCATGATCATATGCGCGTTACCCACATGGAGGAAACATTCAAACAAAAAGGGTGAGTAATCACATTCGTTACAAAAGATATACAGAACAGACATAGTAGTTCAAACAGAAACATCATAGCATAAAACTCAATAACATTATTAAGACATGGTCAATTAGCGCAACAACATATACAACATCATCTAGTCAATAATTATGCAATGCCACATAATATGTAATGCAATAACATAGACCCATGCATATGATACCAATTCGTTATGAGTACTAGACTCATCACCCTCCAAATATCCCCACCATAGGATTAATTCTCTCTTGGAATTGGAGCATAACATTAACACACTCAATACACACAATAGGATTGAGACCAACACTGGACCAACATCCTAAATAAACATGGATGGACCAAAGTTATCCAAACTATGCCATAGTTGCATGATGCGCGACAATAGAATATCAAACGACTACAGCTAGTTAAATTGCATCATTATTCATGAAATAATCAACATCATTCAATATATCGTAGTCACAACATATTACCATCATAACATTCATAATTCATCATAACAACATACAACATGATAGACTACCTCATTAAGAATATAAACTACATTAGCCTAGGTACTGGAAATATACATATTTTTACTTATTTTATTCCACCCACATGTAGCTCATTGTGTTAGCTATTCAACACTTTGAACGGCGCCTCAAACAGAGTTCTAAAACTCAAGTTATGGCCCTTTAAAAATCCTACTACTGTCTGTCGCCTGGTGCTCGCTTGGCGAAGCAGTTTGCTCACCTGACAATGTGGGAGCGACAACACCATCATTCTCCTCTGGTCTCCATCGCTCAGCGAAGCTTCTTGCTTGCCTGGTGACACACTTCTCGCTCCTACATCACCCGACGAAGCGCGAGCGAGGAGACCTTCTCCAGACAAATTCCCGAAGCACCATTTTCCCCATTCCTTCACTTCTCAGCTCTCCCAGCGACGACCTGGCATCGTTGTATCGCCCGACGATGCATTCCTTCGCTCAACGATGCGTAGTTGACAACAACTTCCTGTTGGTATTCTGCACTTGTTCAACCTCAATTCCTCTTGTGATTTCATGCCAATACAATCCAAATTTTCATAGTTCTCAATACATAATCATCATATAACAACCATACAATACTATAGGCATTATGTACAAAAACTCATGGCAATTCAACATGTTATTTCCATCAATTTCAACATAATTTTATCATAATATGATATATCATCAAATTATCAAAACCCCAACAAACCCCTACACACCTCTAAACCCTAAATCAATTATAATGATATATCACCCCCTTACCTTAAATTCCTAACTAGGGTCTCTTCTCTTTGTGATCTATCGAAATTCTTGTGTTCTTCGTGCCCTAACTTTCTCCTATTCTCTTCCAATGTTTTGACGATCACACCAATTGAAATATTTTGCCTTATTCTTTATTTAACTTTTGGACTCCTAATATGTTTTGTTCAACTTCACTTAGCCTTTTACCAATTACCATATTTCCCTTATCTTCTCTATATCAATTATTCCTCTATTTTTTTATTAATAATAATTCTAACAAATTTTAAATAATTATTAACTAATTATCTAATTACTAGAATACTCCATACTCATCTAAATTCCCATTATCCCATAGTATATCAGCACATCACACATCATACTCAACAAAACATCATATATTCATCAATAATTTATAAATACTCACAATTAATTAATTAAATAAGTAATTACAATTTTTGGGATGTTACATCTTCTTCTAAAATCAATCAACAAATCTTTTGTTATTTTTACCACGAACGATTTGACTACAAAGATTTATCTAGTGGGGGGTGAATAGATCCCCAATTAAAAAATTACCTTTCAAATATGGGTATTTCAAAACTTATTTGAAAAATAATGTTGAACGGAAGGTGTTTGCCCTGGATCAAAATAGTAGTCTAAAAGAAGGCAAAATACTCATTTTAGTCTTTTAATTATACCATTGGATTCACATTGGTCCCTTAACTTTTTTTCGTATCAATTTGGTCCATTAACTTTCAAAATATTTCATTTCAGTCCTTTTTGTCTAATTAGCAACAGATTTAGCGACGAATTTCAAAGTTTTTCCGTCGCTAATTTGATAAAAATGACTGAAATGAAACTTTTTGAAAGTTAAGGGACCAAAATGACACGAAAAAATTTAAGGGACCAACGTGAACCCAAGGGTATATTTAAGGGACCAAAATGAATATTTTGCCTCTAAAAGAACCTAGTTATTGGAAACTTGGATATGAACAAGCTGTATGGAATTAAGATAATGATAAAACCAATCATATAATAATACCTCAATTAATAGTTTAATATCAAACACAAAGATTTCGTATTTCCAATGAAATTTAAACAAAAATATAGAACATTGCAATTTGTCAAACATTTGGTGTGCATTTTACTTTTCAGAATTTTTCTTTTGTGTTGTCTTGATAAGAAAACCACTAATAGTCAAAGTGATTATAAGCTAATCAACACACCACTTTAAACAAAACAATTGCAGAAAAATTCTTACGAGTCAATCGATCAAACAATGATATTCGACAAGAACTAACAAAACAATTTGTAGAACACTTGGTGTGCAACCGATGTTTCAAAATTATCCTTTGATTTGTGTTGATACACAAAAGCACTAATAATCAAAAGTGATTATAAAAAAATCAACACCTTAGTTCAAACAAAAACAGTTTAGGAAAATTCCTACATGGTTTGAGGCGAAGTTTTAATTTTAAAGATACAAAAGGGGAATGAAAAAGTCTAAGGAAAACTATAGCCCTAATGTTATCATGCACAATGGTCCTAAGGTTAGGATTTTTATGAGGGAAAATCTACCTAATTGTTATCATGTTTGGATTTAAAATCCTAAGATCTAATCAATTCAATTTAATCAAGTGATTACAATTGAATTAGAAATCCTAAGGGAGCATATGAGCACAAGCAATCAACAAAATACAAACACTAAGAAGCCATAATCAAATACAAAACAAGTCTCAAATAACAAGTGTCATACACATTTAATCAATTAATTAAAATTGATTAAATTAATTAATTAAATTAAGAAAAATCAATTAGAAAAAAAATTAATCAACTTTAATTAACAAAAATTAATTAACGAAATCATATTTAATTGATCGATCAAAAGCTTGTGTGTGTGAGACAAAAATCAAATAATTGAAAAGAAACTACAAAAATAAAATATTAACTAAAAAAAATATTAACTATTAACAAAGTTTCTAAACTATTTTTAAAAATTAAGCTAATTAAAAAAAAAAACATTAGTTAAGAAAAATTATATTAATATTAATTGGAAAAACTTAGACTCAAAGCAACAACAAAATTTGTTTCTTAATGCTCCTCTATTTTCTATAACAACAACATCTTCCGATTTGTTTTCGGCTCCCACCTTCCCTATGCACTCTATCGATGAACAACAACAACAAATCTTGCCTTCTCAAATCATATTTCCTCTTTTTTATTGTTATCACAATATAGTTCGAAAAACAACAACAAAATTCAAATCATGGTTCTATCTCACAACTTTCAACAAGAACGGAACAATAACAAATACTTCGAACTCGTGAAAACAACAATAAATCACATGGTAGTAACAACAACAATCACATCATTTGATATGACAGAGCAAACGACAACAACATAGCAATTAGGAAAATATATTGAGAAAAGGTTAGTAGAATTAAAAGAAGATTAAAATAAAACAATGCATACAATAAGAGTAAAAGACTAAAAAGGAAAAAAGATTTAAAATAAAAATGATTTTAATTTTAATTTTAGTTTTAATAATAATTCAATTTTAAAAAATCATTTTAAATTGAATTAGAATCAAAACTATTATTAAGATAAAAATACGATTTGAAATAATGAAACTAAATTTTAATTGAATTCTTGTCAAAAATTCAACTAAAATCGAATTTGACCATCACTTGGAGCTTGAATCAATTTTCATGACAAAATATCAAAGTTAATCGGACAATTGAATCAAAATGACTAAATAATTCGATAATTTGAAATACAAATCATGGATTATAAGCAAAATCGATTTTAATCCGAGAAACTTTGACTTTTGTGGCATTGACCGTTTACGGGCATTTCGTGCATCATGATGAACATCTCTTGTAAACTGTCAATGAACTTGAGCTTTTGTCGATCAAATGAAGGTAAATGAGACTTGAGAGAATCATGCCTAATTATAGGTCATTTCTTGAGGAAAACCATGAAGAAGGTTAGAATTTGAGATTCGGAGATAAAGCTGATGCTCGGGATTCACAAGGTTCCCTGTTGAAATATCTTGAAGAAGACCTAACCAATAGTATTAGGTAGAAACACAACAGACGAGAAAACCTAACTTCAATCACACATAGGGAAATAAACCCTAATAGCCTTGTAGCTTGAGGAGAAAAGAAATCCTGGGAACCATACTCAAAATCTCTAATTCCACAATTCACTATTTGAAAAGAACCAGAAGAATCAGAAGAAAGCAGCCTTGACTTGATAAATACATTTCAACCACTGTGAAACTCTAATATTGCACAACCACTGAACTTTGAACCAAAGTGATTTATTCGATAAAATGCATGATATGCAAATGACCTAATGAAAGAATGCAAATGAATGTGAAGCCTAAGCCAGATAAAAGAGAAGATGGAAGGGAAAATTTTGGGTTGAAACAAATTGAAAAGATTTTACGGGTAGTGTTCTGCACGAAAGATCAGAAGGTGCAGTTTAGCACACACATGTTGGAAAAAGAAGTCGAGGATTGGTGGAATAATGCGTGCCATAGAATGGAGATTCTGGGCATAAAGATTACTTGGGTTGTGTTCATGACTATTTTTCTGGATAAGTACTTTCCGGAAGATGTGCGTGGAAAGAAGGAGATCCAGTTCCTTGAGCTAAACAAGGAAGTTCAACAGTTGCTGAGTATGCGGCTAGGTATGTGGAACTAGTGAAATTTTGTTTGCATTATAATGACCCAGTAGCTGAAGTTTCAAAGTGCATTAAGTTTGAGAATGAACTATGTCCAGAGATTAAGCAGGGTATTGGATATCTGCAGATTCGTCAGTTTCCTATGTTGGTGAATAAATGTAGAATCTTCAATCAAGATAGTAGAGACAAAGCTTATTATTATAAGAATTATAATGAGAAGAAGGGAAAGAATCATGATCGTGGTAAACTGTATGCTTCTCCCGCCGATAAAGGGAAACATAAATCTTATGATGAGAAGAAGCCAAGTGAGGCAGGAGTTCTAGCTTCTGTGAAATGATACCGATGTGGCGAGTTAGGCCATAATGTTGATTCTTGAACTAATAAGGTGCTGAGATGTTAGGCAAGGTTGGTCATCGCGTCACTGAATACAAGAATGAAGGTCCTACTTATGTTAAATATGGTGAAGAAGGTCACATCAGTACCCAGTATGAGAAACCAAAGAATAATGTTGTTGTTGCTGCTCAGACTAATAGCAGAGTGTTTGCTCTGAGTGGTTCAGAAGTCCACAAGAATGACAACCTGGTCAGAGGTACTTGTTTTATTAACAATGTTGAGTTAATCACTATTATTAATACATGTGTTACTTATTCATTTATTTCTCTTGAATGTGCTACTATGTTGGAATTAAAGTTGTCTGATATGAATGGGGAAATGGTAGTAGAACTTACTGCTAAGGGTTCTTTTACTACTACTCTCGTTTGCTCAAAGTGTCCTTTAATGGTTTATGGTAGAAGTTTTGTGATGGATTTGGTGTGCCTATCCTTATACCAAATTGATGTTATTATGGGAATGAACTGGTTGGAGTTCAACTATGTTCATATCAACTATTATAATAATACGGCGAGGTTACCTAAGTTTGGTGGTTGCAGAGAGTTGATGTTTTATCTGCTAAGCAAGTATATAAGCTTTTAGCAGATGAATCATTGATGTTCATAATGTTTGCGTCATTACAAGTATATCGTGAGACTGCAAGTGTGGAATTACTTTTTGTCTGTGAATTTCCAGAAGTGTTTCTAGATGACATCAATGATTTGCCTTCACAATGAAAAGTTAATTTTTTTGTAGAATTGATACCAAGTACAAGTCTGGTGTTGATGGCTCCTTATAGGATGTCATCTTCAAAGCTAAGTGGGTTGAAGAAACAATTATAAGAATGGATAGAGAAGATGTTTGTTCGACCGAGTGTCTCTCTGTGGGATGATCTTGTTTTGTTAGTCAAGAAAAAGGATGGTAGTATAAGGATGTGCGTGGATTACAGACAGTTAAATAAGGTAACCATTAAGAATAAGTATCCACTCCCAAGGATCAATGATTTAATGAATCAATTGGTGAGTGCTTGTGTTTTCAGCAAGATTGATTTGAGGTTCGGTTATCATCAGATTCGTGTTAAACCAGCTGATATTCTAAAGACGGATTTTTGAATGAGGTATGGTCATTATGAATAAACTGTGATGTCGTTTACTGTATCTAATGAGCCATGTGATTTCATGGAATACATGAACCATATTTTTCAGAAGTGTTTGGAAAAGTTTATGGTGGTTTTCATTGACGATATTTTGATTTATTCTAAATCACAAGAAGAGCATGTTGAGAATTTGCAAACTGTGTTGCATGTTTTGAAAGAGAAGAAGTTGTATGCAAAATGATCAAAGCATGAATTTTTGTTGAAGGAAGTGAGTTTCCTTGTCCATGTGATTTCTAGTGGTGGGATTGTTGTAGATCCTTCTAAAGTCGATGATGTGTTACAATGGGAGACTCCAAACTCTGCGACCGAGATTCGAAGTTTTCTTGGTTTAGCTGTATATTATCGAAAGTTTATTAAGGAATTTTCTAAGTTGGAATTAGTGTTAACTCAGTTGAATTGAAAAGGTCAGACTTATGTGTGGGATGTTTCGTGTAAGGAAAGTTTTATAGAACTGAAGAAGAAGTTAATGACTGCTCTAGTGTTGATTTTTCCTAATCCAAATGAATCTTTCATGGTTTATTGTGATGCGTCTAGAATGGGTCTTGGTAGTGTATTAATTCAAAATAGACAGGTTATTGCTTATGCTTATATGAAATTGAAAGTGCATGAGAGGAATTATCCTACGCATGACTTAGAACTAGCAACAATGGTGTTTGTGCTGAAAATTTAGAGACATTATCTTTTTGGCTCTAAATTTGAAGTATTCATCGACCATAAGAGTCTGAAGTACTTGTTTGATCAAAAAGTATTAAATATGAGGCAAAGGAGGTGGCTCGAAATTTTGAAAGACTATGATTTTGACTTGAGTTACCATCCTGGTAAAGCAAATGTAGTAGTTGACACTTTGAGTAGAAAGTCATCGCATATGTCGATGCTTATGGTGAAGGAGTTGGAACTGATCAAACAATTTAGAGACATGAGTTTGGTATGTGAAGAGACATCTAACAGTGTGAAGTTGGGAATGTTGAAGTTAACCAGTGACATCATTGAAGAAATCTGAGAAGGTCAGAAATGTGATTTAAGTTTGGTAGATCGATTAACATTGATAAACCAAGGTAACAGTGTTGAATTCTGAGTAGATGAAAATGGTGTGTTGAAGTTCGATAATAGAGTATGTGTTCCATATGTTCTAAAGCTTAAGAAGATTATTCTTGAGGAAGGATATCGAAGTGGTTTAAGTATTCATCTGGGCGCTACGAAGATGTATTGGGATTTGAAGAAATTGTTTTGGTGGCCGGGAATGAAAAAGGAAGTTAAAATTTTTGTGTATGTACGTTTGACTTGCCAGACATACATGTGACTCTTGGAGGACGGGTCGGTGGATGTGGCTGGCATTATTTCTAAGGAAATGAGGCATTTTGTCGAAAGCACTAAGACAAAGGAGGTAAACTCTCGTGCACCTCTTCATTTTCTTTGTCTTATTACTGCTATGTTCTTAGACAAAGGAATTTTGATGCCTGAGGAGATCAATGAAAAAGTGAGGGGGTTATAGATGATGATTATCTTTGCCTTTAATATTTGGGAAATTTGGCCATGAAAAGGAAGAATAGGAATGTTAGGGGTGAATCGTTTGGTGCTCAAGAGGCATCCGAGGGTCTCGATTATGCAAATTGGGATCCTAGGATGAAAGAGACTTGAAATTACACTCGAGACATGTTTGAAGTTCATCAAAAGGTCTAGAAGCTTTCTTCATGATTCCATGGCAAATCTGTTTCTGAATCAGTCTAATCCTCAAGAGATAGTTTCTTTCCCTACCCGTGCTGAATATGATGTTTTCTACAATTGGCTTGTGGACAGGCGCCTATTCTTTTTGGAGGGGGCATCACCGGTTGGTGATGTTAGTGATGATGGTGATGATGGTGGTGACAATATGGAGCATTGAAGTCTTTGCATCAAAGTGAAGAATTTCATTTTGTTTTCAGCTTAATGTTGGTGTTTAAAATTTTAATTTTTGGAAGAATTTGTTGTGTTTTGTTTGAAAAATTGTTGGTTGTATTTTGGGATTGTCCCCTTTTAGTGGGTGTTGGTACCCCTTTTTGGTTGGAATTTTTTATTTTTTATGATTGAAGTATGATAAATTATAGTTTTTGGTTGGAATTAGTAGTATTATATTTTACTTTGGTGTGTACATAGATAGTGGGTTTAGTTTGTCTTTGTAAAAAGTTGAGTTAAGTTCTCGAGGAGCAAGTTTGATTCTTTGAGGCTTGATCGATCTCGTGATTTGGGAAGTGATGATAAAAATCTCGAAGAAATGCGCAAATAAGGTACTATTTTACCATTTTGTAGAATGTTGGAATAATAATGAAAATAGTGCTTTAGGCAAAAAGATAGTTATGCATTGTTATGTAAATATGTGTGCATGTTCAAATCATTAGGATATAACCACAAATGTGAGTGACTTTCCATTGTTCACCAAATTGTTAACGTTTTAGTAATTGTTGTTTTAGTTCGAATGATTCATGTTAAATATTGTTGTTGAAAAGAAACTTTGGAAACTTAGAAGGGATCAAAGCATTGTTTCTATATTACGAGAGTTACCACCATTTCCAAAAGGGCCTCATTTACCTTGTGAGTTAGTGAATCTTTGTGAACCCTTTTGAGCTTTAAATTAAAAAATTTAGAATGAATCTATCAATAAACCAACAAATTTATAATTATACCACTTAGTAATTTTGTTGATGACTAAAAAAGAGATTCAATGATGATTCATGCTAAAAAATTTCTTGTTTGTAAACACTTTATCCAATTGTTTGAAATAGCCTTGTATGAAGAGCATTTTCTTGAATAAAAAGGAAAGAAATGTTGAAAGTTAGGGAGTTCATTTAAAAAGAAATAAAGAATTGGTGGAACAATGAATCCTTTAAGAAATTCTTTAAAATAAAAAAAAGCAATAATGATGAAAAGAAGAAAAGAGAAAGGAGCATTGGGAGAAAAAGAAATCAAAGGTTGTGATAAAACTAAGGATGAAGCAAGAATGAATGTTGTGAATATTTGAAATGCTCTTCATAATCTTTACCCATTTTTCTTCAATGTCCTTGTATAGATAATCTCTTGTTCTTAACCCAAGCCAAGTTACAACCAATAAAAGTCCTTTTGTGATCTATGTTTCCTTGATCTCCTTTTCAACTTATTTGATAAATGCATGAATTGTTCTGGATGGTAGCACAATTACTAATGAGAGTGTTTTATTCCTTGTCTTGTGTATATAATCCATATTTTGTTGATTGAGACTAGGTGATTCAAATATGAACATGTTACTAATTTATGCATAGCTAGATGTTTGTGTTTAGAACTTATTTCTTTACCATGCTTTGATTCTGAAAATAGTTGATTTATATTGTGGCCGCATCTGTTGAGTTTGAACCAAACAAACCTCTCTTGTTGATTTTGTCCTTATAAATTCATATTGTTATCTTGGTGTTTACCCTTGATTTGGGGACAAACAAAGACTTTAGTTGGGGAGAGTTGTTAAGTGTCAACTTTTGAGTAATTTTCATATCACTTATTGACACTTTCAAACCCTTTATTATATTTTTAATTAGGTTAAGCACTTATTTTAAGTAATTTTGCATAAATACAAATGATTTTGAATGTTTTAATTTGTTTGTTAGTTTTTCAGAAACTTTTGTGCAGATATGGCAGCCTGAAGTCGGCTCTATGTTGTTGTTGCTTGCAAAGAAAAATGGCATTGTTGTGATGGATCGCCCGAAGACAAGAATGAGTCGCCCGGTGAAAGTTATGAAGAAAGGCTTAATTTTTGGGTTAGCTATTGGATTGTCTCGCTCCTGGATCGCCCGAAGAAAGAAGAGTCACCCGGCGAAGCATCCTTGTCGTCGGGCGATGGTGGACATTTTCTGCTTGTTCATCACGTCTAGTTTGTCACGTGGTGCATCTATCTAGCGTCGCCCATCGATGCTTTATGGTCACCCGGTGTGTCAGTAGAAATATTGAGACTAATCCATTGGATTGACTTGACTCGCACAGATCAAAATGTAAATCACCACCGTGCTTTATTATTTCCAAAGGAATGGGAAAAGAGCGAATAACCCAAAAAAAGGGGGAGAGAATCTAATTTTGGGGTTGGTTATACAAAGGGAAGGTATTAGCATCCTAAATATCTACGGTACTCTGCAGAAACCTCTTTGAAAATCTGTGTATTTTGGCTATAAATGTTGTATATAAAAATAGATGGTGGAGATGGGAAAAGAAGTATTTTTTTTTATAGTTTTCGCACCCACCGCGGTCACGAATCTTTAGTGCCTAGTACTACCTTCCGTGCAATAGGGGATCATGGTACTCGTAGTTCACCTTTAAAAAAATTAAAACACAAGTGTGTTGGTGAATTTTAAGAGACAAGACATCATTGTCTTATCCGAGTGGAAGAACATACTTACTACCCACGATTATGAGAAAGGAGAATTTGCGTCATCTCAAAGGAGAGGATATAGACTGGATTTTAAAATCAACAGCGCCTCACTCTACACCCAAGTAGAAAATATCTCACTTTACTACATATCGTAGAAGTATAGTAGCTCGAATCACTACAAGGATTGAGAAGAGTCTAATTTTTTGAAAAAAATGTTAAGGTAAAAGGACAAAGTGGAAAAAATGGTTTGAATGAGATTGATTGACTTTTAGTCCTCTCACAAAAATGTCAAGGTATTATTAAATTGGTTAAAATTTAATTAAGAAAATATTTTGAAAATGCATGGACCTAAGTCCAAGTTTATTGTGAAAGTGGTTCAAGTTTAAAAACAAGAAGAGTTTTCAAAAGGAGGGAGAAGATTTTTGAAATTAAAGAAGACGGGAAGAGATGAAGGGACTATCCTAAAGCATGAGGTAAAATCTAAGGAAAATAAACTTTTAACCAACAAGAAGCCAACACTTGACACAATGAGTCAATGTAGAACTCTCATCCTTTGGATTTGAAACCAAACAAGCAAAGATAATAAACCTCTTAAGAAAACTAAGCTTCAATTGCATTAGGTCTTCACAAAAATTAGGCAGAGTAACAGATGTATACAGATGAATTCCCGATCACAGACAAAGCATGTAATCATAATAACCTACACACAAAGCAAACAAACAACCCAATTTCTTAGGGTAAACCTCAAGAGCTCCAGATAAAATAAAAATTGAGGTCACAAGGTCTCAAGGTAGGCCAGAACTTCTAATCCTAATTCCAAGAAGTCCACAATCTCCATAATGCCAAGGATAGTAACCAAGTATTCCAAGTAACATTAAAGTTTTTTATTGTTCAAGTTGGTTATTAAGTATCTTCAAAAAGAAATGAAAAGCTCAAGGGAGCAAAATAAAAATGGCATAGAAGTAAATGCTCAAGTGAGCAAAGATGAAAATAATATGAAATGTAAAATGTTAAAATAAATGGTACATAAAGTAAAGAGCATAAAGTAAAGGCATAAAATAAAGTCAATTGTTACAAATTAGAGGTTAGTTGAATGACCATCTTGAAACTTGCATTTGAAACTCATTAGAGGATTGATAAAATCAAAGCCTCTCAACAACAAGTTTCATTTGATTTTTGTCAAGTATATCATTCATTTAAAATTCTTAAGGAAATCATAAATGATCAACGATGTTTAAGTGATTCACTTTGACCAAAGCTTATGAAGATTCATTAAACGATCGATAAGACCAAAGCCTCCTAATAATGAATCTCAAGGTTATTGGATCAAAGGATTCAAATTAATATACTTGGGCTTACAAACATGAGTTTGGACCATGAATGATCATTTCTTGAATCGGGACAAAATTTATCGCTATGTTAAGCAATCGTAAGTGGACTTATATAGAACACACACCTATTTTGAGGTCGGTCAATAGCAATTTATGTGTCATATGTTTGGAGAGATGATATGTATATCATCCTCAACAACATGTGACACAATAAGAATAGGGTAAGATGAAGAGGGATAGAATAAGAATTAAACCACATTTGAACCAAAAATTTAATCAAGCCATCATTAAAATCATCCATCTATTTTGGTGGAGTTAAACTCAACACCCAAGATCCAATGATGTTAATGAAGCTCATGATCAAAATCTCATAGTCCAAGATCAACCAGAATATATACAAAATAAAATTGTATTTTAAAATAAAGAAAAAAGAATTTTTTTTAAAAAATGGTTTTTAAATAAAAATAAAAGAGGAAATTAGCAACTATATTCAAAACATCCAATAAAATTTAAATAAGACCATAAAAAAAATCAGAAATGAGCTCAAATATTTTTATAAAATTTTTGGTAATTTTTTTTAACAAAAAAGGATTTTAAATTGATTAAAAACATTCAAATAAATGGAGAAAAAGATCAAAAATAGTAGAAATTAAAATAAAATTTTAGAAAAAATTCAGAAGGTCAGGGATAAGTAAAATAATTTTTATAATTTTTTTTCAGAATTTAAAAACATCAAAAAGTATTTTTAAATAATCTGAAACAAGTTAAAATAAAGGAAAAATTATAAAAAATATCAAATATGAAAATAAAATAATGAAAAAATAAAAATCAGAAAGAGAACATTTGAAAATATTTTAGTGAATTTTTTCATAATTTTTTATTCAAAAATGAATATTCTATGATTTTTTGAAAGTTTAAATCAATTAAAATAAAAAAAAATCAAACCAAAAAAATATGGGCCATCTGATCGTTGTCAAAACGCGTTAGTAAACAGATCCAATGGATCTGGCACGCTATGCATGTCATAGACTTTATTGAATTTCACACTGAATCAATCTTTATTAAATAAAAACAACTTAAAATGTGGCATGCGTTACCTTGAAATATCTTAAGGTATTCAAGCACGTGTATTAAATGAGGATATTCTCATAAGCTAAGGGTCATCCTCTAAAGTAGGGGTTTTTGGAAAATTGGAGCCAAAGTGTTTGAAAATTTGGTTTTATTAAACTAGATTTAATATTTAAAGGGAATGTCACGCCAAACTATCGAAACTGAGCCATGTCGACCAAAAGGAAATAAAAGAATATATGTTAAGAAATGGTCGAAATTGGTTTAGTCGACCAAAGGGTGAAAGACAAGGAAAATAGTTGAAATTGGTTTTTGTCAACCAAAAGGGTTTTTGGACTTAGAGGAATTTTTGTTGACTTTTAAATCTTTCCAAAGGAAAAGTGTCGAAGTGAGTCAGAAGCAGTTTACTTTCAGAAGCTAGGAGCGGGAAGATTTGAATTTCAAAGTCATCAGCAGTTGCCAGCGATTTACAATTTGTTTAAGCGCCAACTAGGTGGGGACATCCAGTGAAGAGGTTGTCTCAAGATATTAATATTGTCCGTAGATTTCATCTAGGCAGTTACATTGTAAATATTATAAATAAGCAGATTTAGTGTAGTTTTTGGTGTGTTCACTTGTATGCTCAAATCACTTGTCAAAACTCTGTCATTCCGAGTGTTAGGAAACAAAGAGTGAAGAAGTGCTTGACGTACGCGAATCACCACTTTTATTTCAACGCAAATCCTTTATTTTTCAATTATCTCTTTTGAATACTTTATTTGCTTTCTATGTACTGTCGAAAAAAATCATTATGTTAATTTCTACTTTGCGTAAACAATTCAATTCTCTCTGTCAGTCACGAGTCACTAGTCAATTAGTTTATTGAATCTTATTTTCATATGAATACCTTATTTCAGTCACGAGTCACCAGTCAGTCGATCGATTCATAGTGTGGAAATCCGTTATACTTGTTCCCTTAATCACAGAAAACCATTTCCCTTAATAAGGATTTCGATGGAATAAGTATAATAATAAAACTCTTAACACATGTCTTAATATCAGCTGGTCGATCTTGCGAGTTATCCTTAGTTGTAGGACTTTGGGAGGACCAGCGGTTGTTTACCATTTTCCACAGTAAACAAATTGGCACACCTGATGGGGAACAATGCTAAGAATTTGTCTTAAGTGTATGCAGCTTAGAAATGGAAAGTTAACCAAAGAGTATAATAAACCATCATCTAGGAAGTATATATTATGAATGACAATTCCTGATAATCCAAATGTAGACGAAATAACATCACGAACTTTAACTACTACTGATCCAGTAGTTTCTCAAGTTGCACCTTTTCCTCCACTCGGGTCAACTGCAGCTGATTCCGCACGAACTTCTCAGGCTCCACCGGGAAGCCCAAGGCTTGTAATGACTACGACCACCATACCTAATGTGCCTCATTTTGGTAATGTGGATCCTGTTTATGGAATGTCATATTCCATGATGCCAGGATACCAGTTAACATCGAATGCAGCAGTGGTGTCAGATGATATTCAAAATTTGAACTCCCCTTTACAAGGATATGCACCAAGAGGAAATAATAGAGGCAACCAAATTAGAGGAATGCCTTCTTAACCAATAGTACCGCCTCTCACTAACACTTCAGTAGCAGTGTTAAGGCAACAAATAGATGATAGTAACCATGAGTTGGTTAATATGTTAACTAACCAAATGGGTAATGTATTTAATCCTATAGTACAAGAGTCGGCTGAGACTAATAGGAAGTCCGCTGAAACAAATCAAAAGGTGATTGCCCAATTAACACGTTTATGTAATTTTTTAGGTGCTCCCCCATCACCTATTCGACAGGCGCCACCTGTATGACTAGATGACCCTGGTCAAATGGACATGAGGGCAATACAGGATGAAACTTTACATCAGGGACAAGTGCTCGTACCTCCAAGGAATTTGATTGTCGATCCACCTAGGGCATTAGTACATCGACATCAAGAGGCCGATCAAATTGTTGAACAAATTCGACAAGAGGATTTAGTCATAGAAAATGATCTAACCACCATTGTCAAAAGAATTATGGCTAGGAATGGCATGAATACCACACTTCAGAGGCCAACATATTCTCCCCCTTTGTCTGAATATATCTTATAGACTGAAAACCCTAGAGGATGGAAAATTCCTAAGTATACAAACTTCAGGGGAGAATCTGGAGAGTTAACAGTGGAACATATTGCTAGGTATTTGACTGAATCTAGGGATATGTCGAATAATGAAAACTTAAGGGTAAAACATTTTCCTTCTTCCCTTACTAAGGAAGCTTTCACATGGTTTACCACTTTGCCTCCAAATTCGATTGACTCATGGACTAAGTTGGAAAAACTTTTCTATGAACAATTCTATGAGGGTCATTCGAAAATTAGTTTGGTTGAATTGTCAAACATTAAAAGAAGGTTTGTTGAAACCATTGATGATTATCTAAATAGATTTAGGTCATTGAAAGCAAGATGCTTTACTCAAGTACCAGAACATGAGCTTGTTCAAATGGCTGCTAGAGGTTTAGATTATTCCATTAGGAAGAAAATAGATCTGACCTTCATGAAGAGTATGTCACAATTAGCTGATAGAGTTCGACATCTAGAGCGTCTGCGACTAGAAAAGGTCAGACATACTAAGGCTAGGACTAAGAAAGAAAAAGTAGCCTTCATAAATTATGATGACACAGATCCCTTTTGTGAGGCCGACTATACCTCACCAACAGAGGCAGAGGACGACGTGGCTGAAATGAAGATAGGGCCAGCATATGAACGTAAATCACTATTTCCTGCTAAAGGAAAAAATACAGTAAAAAACAATCCAAATTTTCCAGCGAAAACTTATACGTTTGATGTCACTATATGTGAAGAAATTTTTGATTTATTAGTTAAAGATTGTCAAATTTTAGTACCCTCGGGTACTAAGTTACCACCATTAGAACAACGACAGAAAAGAGGTTTTTGTAAATTTCATAATTATCTTGGTAACACAACCTCTCAATGTTATCTTTTCAGGGATCTCGTACAAAAATCGCTGCAGGAGGGTAGATTGAAATTTGCTGCACAGAAAATGAATATTGATGTTGATCCTCTTAGGAAAGAGGAGGCTTTGTTTCTTGACCCTGTTGACATTAACATGGTAGAAATTATTGAGTTTCTTGATGA
This sequence comes from Vicia faba, assembly GCA_948472305.1. NCBI lineage: Eukaryota > Viridiplantae > Streptophyta > Magnoliopsida > Fabales > Fabaceae > Vicia > Vicia faba. Next base: position 164,038,212 of record OX451741.1, on the reverse strand, counting down.
TGATATGGTAGAAGAGGGTACTGGAGAAAGTCCTGATGTCGACTTAGCTGATGTGTACCCAAGGCCTGAGGAGGACTTGCTAGACTTCCTTTACCGTTGTAAGAACAAAGGTTCGCAAGCTTGCTTGTGTCCTAGGTGTGGCGCCTTGATTGACAAAATAGTTGCTGAAATTTTCCTGAAGCTGCAGTTAGAAAAGAACAAGGCTAAGTCGTACAAACAAAGGTTCCATACACCAAGGGATCCAAGAAGAACTATGGGAAACTCCCATGCCAAACCAAGAAGTTATATTCCTTCAGCAAAAGCTCCTAATGGTACTTGGATTAAGCCTCAAGGGAGAAGGTGGGCACTAATTGATGGTGCTATTGCTAGAGACCCAAACAAAGGAAAGTCAGCTATTAACTACCGATATGAGTTTAAGTCTGAGAGGAAAAGTCATATTTCTAAAAAGTACATGGGGAAGAATCCCATGAATCGAACCCAATGGAGACACTTCCAGCGTTGAAAGCAGGCTGAGAGGCAAGCATATGCTGGCAAGATTGCTGCAAACAAAGCTGGCAATCAGAAGCAGTATAAAGTGGAGTTCGATTCCTCTACAAAAGAATGAATCAAAGAGTTCGTGATTCTACCAGTTGCTAAGTGTCCTGAGGAAGCTACTCATAATTTTGAGTTTGAGTCTGAAAAGAGTTTGAATACCTTAGTTAATGTGGTATCAATTCTGCCAGCAGAATTTGATTGCTTAACTGAAGTGGAAGATTCAACAGATGTTGATGCTGAGGAGATGGATTTACACAAGCCAACATGTTACTTTGTGATGAATAATTGTTCGATTGAGAACCAAGATGCATTCTTTGAAATACCAGATATGGCCATGAGGACCCATTTGAAGCCTCTTTTAATAAGGGCTAAGCTTGAAGGGGTGGCTATCAACAAGGTGTTGGTAGACCGTGGTGCTACAGTAAACATTATGCCACACCACCTATTGCATAAAATTGGTAAATATGACACCGATGCTAAATCTCATAATGTGATTTTATCAGACTACGAAGGAAGGACTAGAAACACTATGGGTGTGATCCAAGTTGGTATTATTGTCGGCTCTGTTACTAGGCCGACTATATTCATGGTGATTTAAGGCAAGCCAAGTTATAATGTCTTAGTAGGGAGGGAATGGTTGCACGGTGTAGGGGTTGTACCATCTTCTATGCACCAGCGTTTGGTGATTTGGAGGGAAGATGGTATTGTCGAGAACATTGAAGCTAATCAAGGATATTTTAGGGCAGACGTGAACAATGTCGGCAAGAAGCAGTTTGACAAGAAATTAGCTAACATTTCCCCATGTCAACCTGCATAAGATGTGTATGCCAATCTTGATGAGGCATTTCTATCATTGAAGTTACATGAGACCCATGGTTTTATATGGGATATGGAACGTCTTGAGGATCCATACTGTGACAACCGGCCGACGGGCTGGGGAGACATCAGTGATGATGTCTGAGCTAGATGCTCTGAAAAGGATTTTGGCGTATATTGCCGAAAGTAAAATAAATTCGGCGCTAGAGGCTGAAGAAAATATGGCTATCGAAGCCAATAAGACACAAATTCTGAATGAAGGAGCTACTTTAGCTATTGAGCCAAAGCCACTAGATAAAAAAGAAGTGGTCAAAGAAAATGTCGATAAGCAGCGCCTGGACTGCATATATGACGAAGAACCCTTAGGCTTCAAAAAGGATCCGATGGAACCAGAAAGAATGCAGCCACAAGACCCTTTAGAAGAAATAGATCTTGGCGAAAAGGGGGATAAAAGACCAACTTATATCAGCGCCAACATCGACCAAAAGTTAAAGTCTGAGGTAATATCTTTATTAAAATAATTTAAAGATTGTTTTGCTTGGGACTATAACGAAATGCCAGGTTTAAGCAGGGATTTGGTCGAACTAAAGTTACCAATAAAAGCTGGAAAGAAACCAGTGAAGCAGACTCCCAGATGTTTCGCTCCAGCAATAATGTCGGAAATCAAAGAGGAGATAGAAATACTCCTCAAAAGCAGATTCATAAGAACTGCAAGGTATGTCGACTGGTTGGCAAACATAGTGGCGATAATTAAGAAAAATGGAAAATTAAGAGTGTGCATCGACTTTAGAGATTTAAATGTTACCACTCCTAAAGATGAATATGCTATGCCTGTGGCAGAAATGTTGGTTGACTCTTCTGTTAGTTTTGAATATTTAAGTATGCTTGATGGTTATTCTGGTTATAACCAAATTTTGATTGCAGATGAAGATGTGCCGAAGACAGTGTTTCGCTGCCCAAGGGCACTGAGAACCTATGAATGGGTTGTCATGCCATTCGGTTTGAAAAATGTTGGAGAGACATATCAAAGGGTAATGAATTCTATGTTCCATGATTTTATTGGAGATTTCATGCAAGTTTATATTGATGATATTGTAATAAAGTCGAACAGTAAATCAATTCATCTGCAAAACCTTCGAGAGTCTTTTGAAAGGATGAGGAAATATGGATTAAAAATGAATCCATTAAAATGTTCTTTTTGTGTGCAGGAAGGTGATTTTCTTGCCTTTGTGGTGCATAAAAATGTATAGAAGTGAATCAAAGCAAGAACAAAGCCATCATGGACGTCAAACCTCTGTCGACCAAAAAGGAACTTCAGTCTTTGTTGGGCAAGATAAATTTCCTAAGGAGGTTCATATCCAACTTAAGTGGAAAAACCAAAGTATTTTCACCACTACTTCGACTAAAGAATGAGGATTTCGTTTGGCAAGAGGAGCATCAAGAGGCTTTCGAAAAAATCAAAGACTACTTACTGAAGCCTCCAATATTGGCACCTCCTGTTACACATAGGCCTATGAGGTTATATATTGCAGCCTCATATTCGACTATAGGAAGTATGTTAGTCCAACAGGACGAAAAAGGTGTCGAGATACCTATACATTTTCTTAGTCGAATGCTTAATTATCCTTAAACTAGGTATAATGATATAGAAAAAATATGCCTTTGCTTGTATTTCTCTTGTATTAAATTAAAGCAATATATAAAGCCTGTTGATATGTATGTATCTTCTCATTTCGATATTATTAAGCACATGTTGTCCAAACCGATTTTACATAGTCGAATTGGTAAATGGGATTTAGCATTAACAGAGTATTCTCTGACTTATGTGCCCTTAAAAGCAATGAAGGGACAAGTGGTGGCCGATTTCTTGGTCGGCCATTCAATGGTTGGTATGCCTATGAATTATGTAGATCTAGCGCCATGGAAATTATACTTTGATGGTTCTAGCCATAAAAATGGAGTTGGAATAGGAGGAATTATAATTTCCCCCCAGTGGAATTCCAGTAGAGTTCAAGTATAGAATCGACGGTATATGTACAAATAATGAAGCAGAATACGAGTCTTAAATAACAGGACTTGAACTACTGCTAGAATTGGGGGCAAGGAACTTCGAAATTATGGGAGACTCTGAATTAATAATTAAACAAGTATCAAAGGAATATAGATGTGTTAAAGAAAAATTTAATCATGTATTTTGTGATTACTATTAGATTGTTAAAGCAATTTGAACAAGTGAGTATTCGATACATACCTCAACGAGAGAATGAAGAGGCTAATGACCTAGCACAAGAAGCTTCAGGATATAAGAAATACCAAAATGAAGAACTTATTCAGGCAAGAGAGAAAGTTCGAGCAACTTGGTTATCTCCTTCATATTTGTGAATAATAAAGTTAGGGGATGTAGATGTCAAAAATTTCAGATTTTAACTGTTGACAATGGGAAAGAGAATGATTGGAGAAATCCATTGGTCGACTATCTACACATCCCTATGGGGTAGACAAATCGTAAGATCAAGTATCGCGCCCTCAGTTATGTTTTGATAGAGAATGAATTATTTAAGAAAACTACTAAAGGAATATTGCTTAAATGCCTTGGATAAAGTGAGGCATATGTAGCAGTGTCAAATGTGCATAGTGGAGCATGTCTCACACATCAAGCAGGACACAAAATGAAATGGATTTTGGTGCGCTCGGGTGTCTATTGGCCTTTAATGCTAAAAGATTTCATTTAATTTGCTAAAGGTTGTCAAGAATGCCAAGTGAATGGGGGCATACAACATGTTCCTGCAAGTGAATTACATGAAATTTTAAAACCCTGGCCATTCAGAGGATGGGCTTTAGATGTGATTGGAGAAATAAAACTAGCGTCATCAAAATAGCAAAGGTATATTTTAGTTGGTATTGATTATTTTACAAAATAGGTCGAGGCAGTAGCCTTAACAAATGTCAATCAAGAAGTTGTTACTGATTTTATACAAAATTACATCATATGTCAGTTTAGGATTCCAAAAACAATTACAACTGACCAAGGATCGGTGTTTACTGGACAAAAAATGCAAGAATTTATGCAAGAAGTTGGAATTAAATTGTTAACTTCTACTCCTTACTATGCTCAGGCAAATGGCCAAGTCGAAGCTGCCAATAAAGTAATAATTAGCCTAATTAAGAAGCATGTAGGAAAGAAGCCAAGGAATTGGCATAAAACACTAGAGCAAGCCTTATGGGCATGTAGAACTTCCCCTAAGGAAGAAACATGAACTACTTCATTTCGACTTGCATATGGGCATGATGCAATGTTACCAGTGAAGATACATGTTCAATCAATAAGAATCCAAATACGTCATGAAATACCATCCGAGGATTACTGGAATATGATGGCGGACGAGCTTGTCGACTTAGATGAAGAAAGGATGTTGGCCCTTGATTCGTTAATAAGACAGAAAGTAAGAGTTTCCATTACTTATAATAAAAAAATAAAAGATAAAGTATTTGTTGTCGAAGATTTAGTATGGAAAGTAATATTACCTATGGACAAAAATGATAGAGTCTTAGGGAAATGGTCCCTAAATTGGGAAGGGCCTTTTAAGGTGATGCAAGTTTTTTCAAATAATGCCTATTAACTTGAGAAGTTAGCCCCAGATAAACGGATCTTAAGGGTAAATGGTAAGTACTTAAAAAAGTATAAGCCCATTCTTCAAGTCAGAATTTCGACATAATGAATATTTGTTGAATCAACAAGCTAGTAAAATTATGTTCGAAACCAGAAAATACAAAACATGCATAAAATGTGTACAATAGAGGAAGATATATATAATACGGATAAAGAAAGGTGTCATTAAAATTTGGATTAAATCCATAAATAAATCACAAGATCGTTCATACAATGATTAAAAGTGTTTAAATCTGTTTTGGAATGACCGTAGTTCACCACGGAGGTTTGCGGCCTGATTTTCAAAATCTTCTGCTTTAGTCCAAAGTGTTTCAAGCTCTGTTTCGACAGAAGAAATTGCTTCACTTATGGCCCTAGCATCCACATATATTTGGTCAGACTTTGCCCGAGCTGGATTAATAACGTTATTAATCTCTTCCTCTTGTTTGGCAATCGATTCTAATTCCTTGTTGAGAGTAGAAATCTGGTCACGTATTTAAGCAAATTGGCAAAAATTAAATGTCACACGTCTCGAAGCTAAAAAGCGTGATACGTTACCATGATTACATGATGTCACAAAAAAGGCGGAACAGTAACATTCACTTTTGGAGGGATGGAAACGGTTTGGTCAAATGGTAAAACTGACGCTTCAAAAATGCCATTATCTCATATGAGTCGAAATTCGAAAATGGCATCTCTGGGGGGCATTTTGTTACCTTGAAAAATCTTAAGGTATTCAAGCACGTGTATTAAATGAGGATATTTTCATAAGCTAAGGGTCATCCTCTAAAGTAGAGGTTTTTGGGAAATTGGAGCCAAAGTGTTTGAAAATTTGGTTTTATTAAACTAGATTTAATGTTTAAAGGGAATGTCACGCCAAACTGTCAAAAATGAGCCAGGTCCACCAAAAGGAAATAAAAGAACATATGTTAAGAAATGGTCGAAATTTGTTTAGTCGACCAAAGGGTGAAAGACAAGGAAAATGGTCGAAATTGGTTTTTGTCAACCAAAAGGGTTTCTGGACTTAGAGGAATTATTGTTGATTTTTAAATCTTGCCAAAGGGAAAGTGTCGAAGCGAGTCAGAAGCGGTTTACTTTTAGAAGCTAGGAGCGGGAAGATTTGAATTTCAAAGTCATCAGCAGTTGACATCGGTTTACAATTTGTTTAAGCGCCAACTAGGTGGCGACATTCAGTGAAGTGGTTGTCTCAAGATTTTAATATTGTCTGTAGATTTCATCTAGGCAGTTACATTGTAAATATTATAAATAAGCAGATTTAGTGTAGTTTTTTGGTGTGTTCACTTGTATGCTCAAATCACTTGTCAAAACTCTGTCATTCCGAGCGTTAGGAAACAAAGAGTCAAGAAGTACTTGACGTATGTGAATCACCACTTTTATTTCAATGCAAATACTTTATCTTTCAATTATATCTTTTGAATACTTTATTTTCTTTCTATGTACTGTCGAACAAAGTCTTTGCGTTATTTTCTACATCGTGTAAACAATTTAATACTCTCTGTCGATCACGAGTCACTAGTTAGTTAGTTTATTGAATCTTATTTTCATATGAATACCTTCTGTCGGTCATGAGTCACCAGTCAGTCGATCGACTCATAGTGTGGAAAGTCATTATACTTGTTCCCTTAATCACAGAAAACCATTTCCCTTGACAAGAATTTCGATAGAATAAGTATAATAATAAACCTCTTAGCACATGTCTTAAGATCAACTGGTCGATCTTGCGGGTTACCCTTAGTTTTAGGACTTTGGAAGGACCAGCGATTGTTTACCATTTTCCACAGTAAACAGCATGTTGGATGGAGTCTGACTCACTAAAGTAATCAGATTCAAGGGCTCTTGAGACACGCGCACGGTAAAACAAATGTATTGGATAGAATTCAAAAAATCACATGTTAAGCTTTCATTGGCTGAAGCACGACACGTAATTCGTTTTCAACCTCCAAACGCCCTAGATTGGGATTCTTTAAACTGTAAAATTAGAGGACCAGACCAGTACCATTAGCTTTGTCTCTTCAAGACGATTCTAATGGTACCTGTGATACAGTGGCAGAACTGATTGTTATACTGGTTTGTGTTTTGCGGTTTTTGTTTGCAAAATGTCGTGGTAAGCAAGAGTTGCCACCGACTTTTATTTTATCCAATTAGGAAAAGGAAAAAGAACAGAAAAAAACTTTTTCGAGAATATTTGAGTACGGGGGGTAGATTATAGAAAGGGAAGGTGTTAGCACCCTTTCCATCCATGGTTTTGCATGGGCTCTTAGGTACTTGCTCATTTTGAAATTGCTTGTGTGTGTGCTTGTTTTAAAAAAAAAGGTTTGCTTCTTGATAACCCTTGTATCAGTCCTCAAGGATGTGACGAAGTTGTTTTGAAATTTTTTTTGAAAAGTGTTTGTGTGAAAAGTTTTGTTGAGCAAGTACTTAAGATTCTACCTACTCGAAAAAAGGTTGTTTGTTCTCATTTCCTTTAGACAGCGCTATCCTACTATTAAGGAGTAGGTAGCCCCGTCGTTGGAGTTTGTAAGGGACGTTCGAAAGGGATAAGTACAGTTACCAAAGCAATGGGTAGGAAACTTTAGTAATTACCCTAAGGTCCTAAGATCTTTCCGAGACAACATTTCCGAGGAAACATTCAAATGGGTCATTTTGATCTTTTAGACTGGAGGGCAACCACTAAAACCTCCTATTCTAAATGACTGTTTTACCGAAGGCAACCGAAGTGAGGCACACCTTAGGAGTGAATATATGCATGTGAATTTTTTTCAGTTAATTTAATCTTTGCACATTAGGTGATCTACCGTTTTAATTTTCAAACAATCTTTCCATACAATCCTATTAGCCATGCATCTAGACAGTTAAAGATTTGCAGGAATTTAAAGTGCGAAAAAATAAACCTAGCTATTACAAGGCTTCGAGGAGGGGGATTGATTACATAACCAAAAACCGGGGATTAAAAAGTAACTAAAAATCCTAATTTTTAAAGCTATTACAAACCATTGGCAGTTACATAAATGATGAAAAAATAATTAAAATGCGTGCGGCGAATTAAATGCGAGGACGGTTAAAAATAACCTAAAAACCCTAATTGAGAGAAACATATTTTTTAGTGCATTTTTATTTGAGAAAACAATTAAATTATATACAAATTAAACCCTAATTTCTAATTGGATTTATTTGCAAAAAAGAATTAAATTAACCTAATTTCTAATTAAATTAATTAATTAAAGAAAATAAATATTTTATGAAAAAATGATTTTTGGTGTTTTGTGATTTTTTGATTTAATAATAAAAAAAAGTAATTAACTTTTGTGGAAAAAATAATTAAACAAACTAATTAAATAAAGGAAATAAAAATAAGAAAGAATTGAAAATGGGCCTGTGTGGTTAGCAATGTGGAGGTATGATTCTGAAATTGCTGGGCCCAAGGTTGTTGGCCCAACCTACCAACGCCTAATCCAGTGGGATCATCTCTTGAGGGTCCATCATGCTTTGCACCTATGTGAGCGTTGGATCTCCCTTGAGGCTAGATCTAATGGCAAGATCTGGAGGATGCAAGGTTGACACTTAGGTATGAGGCGCACTGAATCCTACGTTGGAACATTATAAAAATAGCCAAAATTGCCTGGACCTGGGATCGAACTCAGGTCCTCCCACTACCCAGCGTATACACTTGTCATTTACGCTACATGCGTTAGTTATACAAATAGTGGCATATTAATATAATATAGAAAAACAAAATTAATGTCTAGAATTTTAAAACGTGCGTGCCAGATTCAAACTGTCCAGTGATGGCCTGCCACCTATTCTTCTTCTCCAAGGCTCTGTCGTCCTAGACATCCCCTCTATACCCACAGACAACGCATGTAGCCATAACCCCTGCAACTTTCAAAATTCACAGAACAAACGATAAATGATTTCTAACTATATAGATCAATTCATTTTGATCTCGTGAACATCATGGTACCCTTCTCCTGGCCCAATTTAACATGTAGGATAAACCCCTAAAATGCACACACAAACCCTACAAACGGCAAAGGCACATATATGCGTCAAAACTTTAATCAAACCATTCAGTAAGCTTGCAAACATGTCAATGATCACAAATATGTCAATAAAATGTGCTAACAATGCAAGAATTACATTAATCAATTTTGAAAAAATATGCAAACCGTATGAGTTGTAGCGCGCGATTCTGGATGCTTCAGGCCTTGCAAATGCTTGCTACAGGTTCAGTGAGTGCCTAGGGATATGACTTGATCTTTAGAAACGCTTGAAACGGCCTATGGAGCAAGATTGGATCTGCACTTTTCTTTAAAAGATTGGAACTTTGTTCTTCCTTTTCACGCCTGCCAACCTTATTTTATGCTTTGTTCTTGTTCATTATATACCCTTGAGTGAATTAGGATTGCAAAACAGATTGAATCTTAAAGTTTTGAGAAGATCTTATTTGGTTCTTTAGCCATTTTCAAACTTTCTAAATTGAGCCAAATTATCCCATTTTTGTTCCAATCATGCTTGATTCGATTTGGTCTTGATATCTCAGCATAATTTGATTGAGATCCTGTTCAAAAATTATATCAAAACATATCTTTGATATTATTTACCAATTATTTGATTTAATTCATTTTTTAATAAATAAAAAATCAAAATAAAATAAATAATGAATCAAATAACATGTGAGTGAACATTTGGGTCGTGGACCATGCTACAAGTGAGGTGCAACCATGAAATGCTAAGCCCATTTGGTAAAAAATGCACTTTTGAGCATATTTAACTTTTGGCAATTTTGCAAAAAAGGTCAACTTTGACAAGGCATATCTCCTCCAATTTTAACCCTAGAGAGGTGTTCTTGTACTTTTTAGAAATCTTAGGATGTGCCCTAAGCAACCCTTTTAATCTCATTTCAATTGGGACTTCCATGTTCATGTAATAAGCTTTGACCCAAAAGGTGTTTTTTGTTGACTTTTCAAAAGGACCTATAATGTAGAAATTCAGATCTTTTCATGAGTGCATATTTTGAAATTGTAGGCTGAATATGAGTTGTAGGGAATTGCATCCTCTTCAAAATGAGGCTTAGATGGAAAATTTCTGATAAAGTATGTAGAACTTATGCTTGATAAAAGTTTGGTTGACTTTTCCTAAGAAACCCTAATTTAGCAACTTTTGGGTTTTGATGAATTTAGGGCATTCCTTGAAGAATCATGATCAACCCTTGATAAAATGATGGATATCACTTCAAAATGTTGATGTTGACCAAAAATCTTGAAGTTTGACTGTATGTGGGCCGCAATTGACTTTTGACCTAATACAATCGATTCTCAAGCATCTAAGTAGTTGACTGGGCAAACTTCTTGTGCAGTGCTTGAAATTTCACATGGGGGGTCTTGAGAAAATATTAGGACCATGGAGAGCATATGAGGTCTTTGGAGTTCACCTATCTTAATGAAAATGGAAACCCTAATTTGAGACACACTACCATAGGAGAGAGTTTGTCTGGTCAACTCTTGGGCAAACTTAAGCAAATTGAGGATCTCTAGGAGTATGTATTGAGTAAAATGATAGGGAAAATTTTGGGGTACAACAGCACCTTCACGCCAAATTTATATAAATTGTGCAAGGCTGAATTTTAAGAAAACCAGAAAAAATAGCGAGCACGAAAATCCCAAGTATCTCCCTCAATTCTCAATGAAAATGCAAACCCTAAGAAGTGTGAGAATCCGAAGGATGAATAGATTAGAATAGGACTTTATTTGGTTACATTTGATGTAGAATTCTACTTGAACGAAGTAGCTGAAAATTGTTCTGAAACTGGACTTGGTTAGAACGATTTAGGATACCTCAAGGCTTGATTCTTCTTCTGTTAGCTTCAAGGAAGTTTAAAGATGAAGGATCGATGGAGAAATTGGATTGAAAAGTTGGGAAAATAGAATTCGAAAAATCAGAAAAGTGAGTTATGCAGGGAGTTTGGCAAGGTGATTTTGGCTATTCAAGCTTCAGAAAATGAATGAGGTATGAGCCTCTATTTATAGGGAAACTAATGGAATGCTTAAGCATGTGAAATGATGAAGTTTGGAGGGAAATCGTAGGAAGTTACAAACATGAAAATTGTGACTTCTATTTTGATCAAAACTCAACCAAAGCGTGTGTTTCAATGTGCTAATCACTTCTGGAAGTTCATTAAACTTGATTAGAATTGAAAACATGCAAAAATCTTGTGTTTAGAGGCCAAATCAAGGATTTTAAATTTTGACTTTGGAGAAAACTTTAGTTTCAAGGTAACATCTTTGAATCATTGGTGTGCACGATTTAGGGAACCTTAGGACTTTATTCTTGATGAATTGGAAAGATGAGATCCCAAACTTTACAATGTGCAAAGAATCGAATCAAATGGATATTTGAGCTGAAAGTTGTGATGAGTCAAAGTTGAGAAAAAGATGATAACTTTTTGTACTACAAAAAATTCTAAGTTTTTTCTTCAAAATGACCTATAATGTTTTGCATCCAAACATGGACTTCAATTTAAAATTTGCTTTTGAACAAAAAATATGGCATGAAGCAGATCTTTTGAATGACATTTTGAGACTTGAACCATTTAAAAACTCCAAAAATTGAGAAAGCTATGACTGGTGAAGTTGGTGAAAATTCATGAGATGACCTATAATATTTTGCATCCTTAGGGAATCTCCTAACCAGTTACAAGCTTAGAACATGAAAAAGAGTTGAAGTTAACATCTTTAAGATCATTGTGGAAAAAGAATGGGCTCAAGGAGATAAAAATTGACCAAGTTATGATTTTTGAAGTCACATAAGGGATTTTGATGGTCTATCTAGAGGACTTGTAATCTTTCTTCATCATTAGGTATCCCCCATACAAAATTTTCTTAAATCTTTTAAAGTGATTTATTCATAACCCTTTGAAAAGAAGCATGTTTTTGGAATCACTCAAAAGTACCAAAATATGAGCAGGATATAGCCTTTAGAAGTTCAAAACCCTAGCTCCTAGAGCAACAAAATGCCTTGGAAAACTTTTCTCAATTTTGACAAACCTTCTTGCACAAATACTTTTTTCTTGTAAATAAAAGTTTTTGAGGATGATAACGAGGAAACCTAGCAACCATAACCACTTCCAAATATTGAGAATTGAGGGAGATATGCACTTGTGACCAAGAAATCCAAAACTTGTCCAATTAGGTCAAACTTCTTCCATCAACCCTTATATCTTTGGACTATCTTTGACAACATGAGGCATGATGGATCATAATAGACTTTGTCATGATATTAAGTCAAAACATATTCAATGATGAAGCTTTAATCTCAATGAAGCTTTGTTGAAGAAGGCATGGAAATAAACTCATGAACTTGTAGATCAACTTGATGGAATGTGTTATACTTTCACCTATAATATCAACAATTAGGGAAAACATTAATTGTATTTATTAGTAAAAAGTTAATCAATACAAAACATGGATGATCATAAAATACAAGTCAAGGTGCTTAGTGATTCCTCATGAGCAAAGCTAAAGATAGGGAGAAGAACCAAACCCTAGTGTGATCTTGTTGTGATTAAGTTGATATGATATGATAGAGGAATATTTAGGGCAAAAATTAGGGTACAACAGCTTCCCTTATTTAAGTGTCTTCTATCCAGAGATGTGAAGGTTAAAATCTCCGTGTCGACGTAGTTGAAGATACTTAAATATAAAACAAGCCCTATTTTTGGCCCTAAGATGCCATGCAATTCTTATGATTATGAATTCAAATGAACAAATCTAAAAACACAAGACCCCACTGGGGATGTAGAAAATAAAAAGGGATCAAAAGAAAAACCCGATCAGGAAAATAAATCACTGGTGAACAAGAGACGCAACTCTTTTGGGGTAAAGCCCAAAGAGGAGATAAGGCGTCATCAACTCAAAGATTGAGGAGAGAAAGTAAAGTATAACTGTGATCGACAGATGACTATGAACTATCCACTCACTGAAGAGACAGCAAAAAAAAGTAACGTCGACCTACCGGGGAAAGAAATGGTAAGATAATACCGGTAAATACCAATATTAGGGTAGGTAATAAATGATTATCACCAGTAATCATGACTGGGAACAAAAGAACTTCTTCAGAGTAATGCGAATCTCGATGACAAACTATCTCCCATGATGACGAGACTACCATCCATCAGAAAAATATCTCAACAACGAACTATCTCCCATAATGACGAGACTACCATCCATTGGAGTAACAAATATCAACAATGAACTACCTTCCATAATGACAAGACTACCATTCATTGGAGTAACAAATCTCAACAACGAACTACCTTCCATAATGACAAGGCTACCACTCATTAGAGTAACAAATCTAAATAACAAACTACCTTCCATAATGACAAGGCTACCATTCATTGAAGTAATAAATCTCAACAACGAACTACCTTCCATAATGACATGGCTACCATTCATTGGAGTAACAAATCTCAACAACGAACTACCTTCCATAATGACAAGGCTACCATTCATTGGAGTCACAAATCTTAATAACGAACTACCTTCCATAATGACAAGGCCACCATTCATTGGAGTAACAAATCTCAGCAACAAACTACCTTCCATAATGACAAGGCTATCATTCATTGGAGTAAAAAATCTCAGCAACGAACTGCCTTCCATAATGACAAGGCTGCCATTCATTGGAGTAACAAATCTAAATCTTCTCTGGGAACTGACAGACTCACCTGGGAAGTACAGGTTTCTCAAATAAAGAGACCTGCCACTTTCTCTTACGAGAAGGAATTGCAATAATGGTTTCATGGGGAAAGAAATAGTACTTTTTAGGGAAATGTCAATATATTCCTGCTGAGGAGATAAAGTCTTATCGTTGCAAAATAAATGCGCATTCTCAAACCAGGGCTCAAAGCTTGCAGAAATAAAAATAAAAATATTGCTGGGAACCATAGATTCAATCCAGAAATAAACTGGAATGAATCAGTCAACCAAAATAACACCTCCTGAGAAATAAACTCAAGAGAGAACCACTTTCTATCCAGACAAAGAGCTGAAAGGAAGGCTAAAACCAAAAAACTTCCACGGGGGATAACTTAGTGGGGAAATTGAAAGAATATACACTTTTTTCCTAAAGTTAACATTCTATAGGAGAGAGGATAACACAACTCTGCAAAATAGGGTAATATGCCAACAAGATATTAATGAATGCAAATGAGCAATGATTTGATAAATTCAACTGTCCATGATGTATGTATGAATGAGTGAATGTTATCATGTATATGCTAACAAAACAAACCACACAACACTGGGGATAGCCAAACAAAACCAACTTGGGTAACGTCAACACTCAGCTAAATCACACCCAGGATGAAAATTTCATAAGAAAGTAAGCACCAACTGAGGTAACAAATTCCTATTTCACGGCTTAACTCCACTGGTAAGGAGCATAATCTGAAAATAATCAAATCATAAAAATAAATCAGCACAGATACAGGGATATAACATCCTCCTCCAAGCTTCACCGAGGAATATCACACAGACTTCAATGGGGAAAACAAAGTTTCAAAGTTTAGATTTCTACTGGGGATTGCAATACTGATTTCAATAGGGCAGATGAAACTCACATCATCGAGATATCAACTGAAGATTTCATACTGATTTCATTGGGGAGGGCAACACCACATCATCTAGAGAAACCCAACATGCATTCTTAAATACTGAGAGTGATGATTGCACCTACTTCTCTAGGGAGAAATTAAGAAACCTCATGGGGATAACAATTTTCAGGGAGATATGTTATCTCATCCTTACTTGGGGATTTCAAAAGTCAAACATTACAGCAAGAAATCAAAATTACGGGGATTTTAAATCAAACCCAACACTTGGCGGGAGACAACCCAAAAAGTTGACAATTTTCTCAACACTTCTTAGGAAGGATACTACCCTTGTCTAGTTGCCTGGGAAACAAATAATAATAATGCCATTACTGTAGAGGGAGATTTTTGCAAATGATTCTATCTTAGCACACAAAGGGGAAGACACTTTTGTCATGTGAGTGAAGACCTTACTTGGGAATCTAGGATAGAGACTTCATACCATTCAAACCCAAAATTAAAATGAACCAAGACCTGACTTGGGAAAATAGGATCACAAACCCAACACCGCACCATACATCAGTTGGTATCATCTTTAATCATCTGAGAAACACAAGAAAATACTACTCATACCAGCAAAAGTGACCTGGGAGCCTTCCTGGGTAATTCATACTCCAAAATTTCAGAGTCTGTCTATCCTTGGAGTCACTATTTTGTTCTCCTTGAGTCACAAAATTTAAAGCAAGAAGTAATTTGTAAATTCTTTTCAAAAAACAATTTTGTTATTTAATTAGTTTGCTTTGAAAGTTACTATCAATAATAAATGGAGTCTTTGTAAGCTGAATAAAATAAGAATTGCAAAGAATTGGATAAAAGCTAAAACCTTGTTAATAGGATGGTAGTTCGCGAATAGCGAGACTCCATAAATGATTACAAAATTTGGAAAATGGTAATATATATATTGGAAAAGATACATTGAAATACTATGACCACTATTCTCCCTAACAACTTTGAATTCCTGAGCAGCAACTTCTGTTGAAGCGTGGTGAGGATCCAAGAAGATTGTTGCTTCAATGATCAAGTCTTGTCTAACGCATTTACTTTCCAAGAAATCCCTAACTTTTGCCTAAGTTGCCCTTGCAGGTTTTCAAACTAGCGGGAAAATTTATTCTATTTATGTCTCTTACTTTTGCCTAGACCACCCTTTCGGGTTTTCAACCTACCGAGACACTCCTTTTTGCCTAAGCCTCCCTTTCAGGTTTTCGACATAACAAGTTGTTCTTTTATTTCTTTAGGAGAAGTATTTCTTGACTGCATCAGCATTCACGGGACGTGGGAACTTCTCTTCATCCATAGTTTCAAGAATCAAGGCACCGCCAGAGAAGGCTTTCTTAACAACATATGAGCCTTCAAAATTGGGAGTCCACTTTCCCCTAGAATCAGCGCTAAAATACATGATCTTCCTGAGCACGAGGTCGCCTTCTCTGAATTCACGAGGTTTGACCTTCTTATCAAAATATTTCTTCATTCTTTTCTAGTATAACTGACTATGACACAAGGTCTTCATTCTCTTTTCTTCAATCAAATTCAACTGGTCAAACCTATTCTGGACCCATTAAGCCTCTGACAACTTGGTTTCCATTATCACGCGTAAAGAGGGAATCTCCACCTCAACGGGGAGCACCGCTTCCATGCCATACACAAGAGAGAACGAGTTTGCCTCTGTTAAAGTGCGGACAGATGTTCGATACCCATTCAAAGAAAACCAGAGCATCTCATGCCAATATTTATAAGTAACAACCATCTTCTGGATGATTTTCTTGATGTTCTTATTAGCAGCTTCAACAACCCCATTCATCTTTGGCCTGTAAGGAGATGAATTATGATGCACAATCTTGAATTCTTCACAAAGTTCGGTCATCATTTTCTTATTCAGATTTGATCCGTTGTCAGTGATAATCCTGCTTGGCACACCATACCGACATATGAGATTCTTGGTAAAGCGCACTACCACCTGCTTAGTGACATTAGCATATGAAGTTGTTTCCACCCATTTGGTGAAGTAGTTAATTGCCACTAAGATAAAACGATGTTCATTCGATTCCTTCGGTTCAATCATTCCAATCATGTTAATACCCCGCATAGAGAAACACCACGGAGAATAAATAACATTGAGAATCGTCAGAGGCACATGAATTTTGTCGGCGTAAATTTGGCACTTATGACACTTCTTTGAAAATTTGTAACAGTCAGATTCCATTGTCAGCCAATAGTAACCTGTCCTAAGCATCTTCTTCACCATCGAATATCCATTGGCATAGGTACCAAAGGAACCTTCATGGATCTCATGCATCAACATGTCTTCGTGTCTATCCACGCATTTGAGCAAGACCATGTCATAATTTATTTTGTATAGCATATCTTCATTGAGGAAAAATATGCCTGCCAACCTTCTCAATGTCTTTCTATCTTTATTTGATGCACCAGTCGGGTATTCTTGAGTCTGGAGATAATGCTTGATATCATAATACCAAGGTTTTTCAATTGACATTTCCTCTGTTGTAAACACATGAGCCGGTCTATCCAAACATCACATTGTGATATGAGGCACATTGTTCTAAATATTCACTTGATAGAAGCCAGAGTTGCCAAAGCATCTTCCATTTGATTTTAATCTCTAGGAATATGATGGAATTCAACCTTATTAAAGAAGGGCAATAATCTTCTAGCATAGTCTTTGTAAGGGATCAAGACAGGGTGACGAGTATCCAATTCTCCTTTAATCTGATTTACTACCAAAGTTGAATTTCCATATACATCTAGAACTTTAATTCTGATATCAATGGCCTCCTCGAGACCCATGATACAAGCCTCATACCCTGCCATATTATTGGTACAATCAAATGTCAGCCTTGCCATAAAAGGAACGCGTGATCCATGAGGAGTGATAATCACAACGCCAATTCCTTTCCCATAAGAATTCACAGCTCCATCAAATAACATGCCCCAATGAGATTCAGGATCAGAACCTTCCTCAAGCAATGGTTCATCATAATATTTCACTTTCAGAAACATAACATCCTCATCAGGGAAATCATATTTAACAGACTGATAGTCATCAACCGGTTGGTGAGCAAGATAATCTGCCAACACGCTGCTTTTATAGCCTTTTCAGTACGGTATTCAATATCATATTCAGACAACATCATCTTCCAATGGGAAATTCTCCCAGTAAGAGCAGGCTTTTCAAAGATATACTTAATCGAATCCATTTTGGAAATCAACCAAGTAGTATGATTCAATATATATTGCCGCAACCGCTTTTCCGCCCAGGCCGGAGCACAACATGTCTTTTCCAGCATAGAATATCGTGAGTCACTGTTAGTAAACTTCTTGCTGAGATAATAAATGGTGTATTCCTTCTTTCCTGTTTCATCTTGTTGTCCCAAAATACAACCCATAGAATTATCTAACACTGTTAGATACATGATCAATGGTCTTCCTATAACGGGAGGGAGCAAGATAGGAGGTTCAAGCAGATACTATTTAATACTTTCAAATGACCTTTGGCAATCATTTGTCTACACACAACCATGATCTTTCTTTGACAACTTAAAGATCGGTTCACACATTGCAGTCATGTGGGAAATAAATCTGGAAATGTAATTCAAACGTCCAAGGAAACCTCTAACTTGATTTTCAATCCTTGGTGCAGGCATTTCTTAAAATTCTTTGAGTTTATCAGGGTCAACTTCAATTCCTTTTTGGCTAAAAATGAAACCTAACAACTTCCCTGATCAGACACCAAAGGTGCATTTATTTGGATTCAAGCGGAGACGATATTTCCTCAAACGCTGAAACAATTTCAATAAATCTTCTACATGCCCTTCTTCAGTCTGGGATTTTGCAATTATATCATCAATATATACCTCAATTTCCTTGTGAGATCATGGAATAAGGTTATCATAGCCCTCTGGTACGTTGCATCAGTGTTCTTCAACCCGAAGGGCATCACCCTGTAACAGAATGTTCCCCACGGTGTGATAAATGTTGTTTTTTCCATGTCCTCAGGAGCCATTCTGATTTGATTATATCCGGAAAATCTGTCCATGAATGAGAATACTTTGAATTTTGATGTACTATCCAACAATATATCAATATGTGGCAATGGAAAATCATCTTTTGGACTAGCTTTATTTAAATATCTATGATTTACGCACATGCGAACTTTTCTATCTTTCTTTGGTATTGGGATAATATTGGCAATCCACTGAGGGTACACTGATGTCACAAGAAAACCGACATTAATCTGCTTTAAGACTTCTTCTTTAATTTTTACTGCCATATCTGGGTGAGTTCTTCGCAATTTCTGCTTGACTGGCGGGAACTCTGGCTTTAGCGGCAAATGATGCTCCACAATATCCTTATCCAAACTCGGAATATCTTGGTATGACCAAGCAAAGATGTCCACATACTCTTCCAACAATTCAATCAACTTGATCTTTACATCAGGATGCAGCAATGTTTCAATCTTAACTTCCTTCAGATCTTCCTCTGAACCCAAATTGATTGTCTCCAATGGCTCTTTATATGGCTGAATTGGATTTTCCTTGCGCTCGAGTAACCGTTAAACCTCTTTTGAAATTTCATCATATTCTCCTTCTTCGGCCACATACACAGGATATTTAAAGTTGGGAGAGGGTGCATGGTTATTATATTCAATAGGTTTTTTAATTAATCTGCAATATAATTTATGATTGCTTTTAGAAATGGTCACACATATCAAGTGATTATGCATATTTATTTACAATCATTATTTATTCCAAAAGGTTTTTTTTCTGATTACCATTTTCCAAGAAAAAGCAGAAAATAAAAACACAATTTGGGAATCAACGACAACTTTTATTAATGATTTTAATGATCAAAGCAAACAGATAAGCCCATACAAAATCAACTTTCACCTTGGGCAGAGTGAAATATTTTTGAAAATATTAATAAAAACAAATTACTTTGAGACATGGATGCAAGAGGGAACATCAATAGTGACCCAATTCTGGACTCTAACTTCATGTGTCACATAGTTCGGCATTTCCTGCCCTTCTTCATCCTCCACAATAGCATTGATCCTAGAAACAGTTTGATGAAGGTAACCTCTGCTGTGGAAAATAGCCTGATACTTGCCCAAAGCAGTCTTTGGCTTCATGTTCTCACATTTATCATTCTTCACAGGAAATCCCAAACCAAACCTATTCTTATTCACCGACGGATCAACAATTTGTCCTCATACTTTACTAGGGCCATTACACACAACCTGCTGTGCATCTTTGAATGAAGCCATAGAATTCTCATTCTCCCTTACATTATCAATGAATAAAGCTTGGAACTGAGTTCCAACAGCAGACTCATCCGCTTCCACAACACTGAAAGAGGATAAATGAGATATTAACAATGCTTTCTCTCCATTTATGATAACCACTTTTCCTTCACGCACAAACTTCAGCTTTTGGTGCAAAGTTGAAGTGACAGCCCCTGCCTCATGTATCCATGGTCATCCCATTAGACAGTTTTAAGCGGGCACAATATCCATAACTTGGAAAGTAATCTGAAACAAGTGTATGCCTATGTGAATAGGTAGATCCACTTCCCCGATAACAGACTTCCTTGATCCATCGAAAGCTTTTACAATGATGCCACTTGGGCGCATGGGAGCTCCTTGATACTTCAGCTTCATGAGCGTGCTCCTCGGTATGACATTTAGAGCGGACCCATTATCAAACAACACGTTTGATAATGAATCATATTAAAGTTCATGGAGATATGGAGGGACAAATTATGATTCCTTCCTTCGTCAGGAAGTTCGTCATCATAGAAACTTAGGTTAATACAAGATGTAATATTCCATACCACACTGCTGAATTGGTCTAACGACATATCACTTTCCACGATGGCTTGATCCAAAACTCTCATCAATGACTCCCTGTGAGCAGAAGAGTTCAACAACAAAGATATTATAGATATCTTTGATGGTGTCTGTAACAATTAGTCTACGATCCTATAGTCGCTCATTTGGATAATCTTCAATATATCATCCATATCTTTCTCCAGAGTAGCACCACTGGATTCTCCCACTGCTCTCTTAGGTTCAACACTTTCAACAACCTTCTTATCAGTACCAACACTTCCTCAAATAGCCATTGCAAAAACACGACCACTACGGGTCACTCGGCTGGCTTCAGCAATATTCTCGACATCAGGCAAAGGCTGGATGGGAACTTCCACGCCATCCTCTAGAATTGTAGCATTGTGTTTATATGGCACGACTTTATTTGATTCGTAAGGAACAGGACCCGGTAAGCAAATCACTACTGGAGCAACAACTGGCTTGCCACAGTACTCAATATCTATAGGGTCGGGATCATTGAAACATAGCACAATAACATTCACACCTTCTTCAACATGTTTGGTCATCACAAAATCATTGCCGGAGAACATATCTTCATCTGAGGAAAAGAATTCATTTGTAGAGGCATATTCATCACCCGACTCAGTCTCAGCCAAGCAATCTTCAATCATATTAATCACGTGGTAATCATTTTTATGGCTTGAAACCTTGATAGTACTATTATCCAATAACAATAGAATACCCCTTCTCACAATGGCACAACCAAGAGAGTCTCTGCAGCAAATCCGACAAGATCCATAGTGGTGTTCTACTTGACCTTCCATGTGGCAGAAGGTAGTGTGCAACAGCACCAAATCATCATTCATATGGTTCACGTCAAAGATCTGGAATTCTCCAGGACATCCAAAGACCATGTTCACATCTTCCTTATATTCTTCCCTAGGCCTAATTATATGAATGAGGCGCTCATTCATCATTTCCTGTAAATCAACCTTTATCTTATCACACCCTTGTATATACGTACTACAAATTCCACAACCAGCATGGTCATGCGTATAGTAACTAAACTCGCAAATATCGTCATGCATCTTTACCAAGTCACCTCTGACCAGGTTGATATCAAAAATCCAGAAGTCCCCCTGACAACTAGTGTTGTACCCAAAAATTTTCCCTCTCATTTTATCAAGATCTCCCCTCACAAGGCTCCTAGAACTCCAGACAGGATTAGAGTTTTCCACTCCTCAAGACATCTCCTTGCACTGTTGACCTAAATTAGGGTTTGAGTTTGCATAATGATTTTTTGACTTCTAATGCTCAAAGTGACTTTCATACTTCATGTTGGACTCATAAGTTTGTCCATACCAAGTTTCAAGCCTTGAATCAAGTTTTTGCCCAGTCAATTGGACAGTTGACCTAAAAATCAGTTGTATTGGCGAAAAAGTCAACTGTGGCCAATTTACAGTCAAACCTCATGATTTTTGACCCACATCAACATTCTAGACTCATATAAACCATTTGATCAAGTTTGGACCACAACTCCTCAAGAAATTTGATCAGATCACCAAAAGGGCAAAATGGTCATTTTTAGGGTTTTGACTGCACAAGGGAAATATCTGACTTTTGAACAAGCCAATGGCAAATTGGGTTCAACCATAGACTCAAGGACTCAATGGCATCATCTTGACCTATTCACAAGGTTCAAAAGATCTCAATTGCATTGGATTGACAGATGAATTTTTTAGTCAACTGATCAAAATTTGACTGTACACTGAAAAGTCAAACTTTGACTTTTTGGTCAAAATCAAGTGCCAAGGGTCATTTTTCATCAAGATATGTCAAAACATGAAACTTGTTCATCAAGAAACCCATTTTTGCAAATTAGGGTTTAAAGTTGAAAATTTTCATAACTTAGAACTTTTCTAAGTTATGAAATTTTCTTAATTTTTCCTAACTTTGCCCAACATTTTCACCATGATGCAATTGGATTCAAACAAAACTTCTAACATGAAAGTTGTAGTCCTCCACAAAGTCTACAACTTTTATTCACAAAGTTTTCTCAAAAGAAGCTTGGATATTAAGTTATGATTTTTGGAACAAGGGTCCATGAAACTTGTAACTTAGTGAAATTTTGCCCTAGTTTAGGCAGGATTTTGACCTATCTTCATGGCCATTTTTCACATAGTTCCACTTGGAATATCAAATTGCATTTCAAAGATGGATTGTATAGCATGTTTCAATCTTTCCAAAATGTCTAAGAACTCTCCAAACTCATTTGTGTTTAGGGAGAATCAAAGGCTTGAAGTTGGCAAAAACTCACTTTTCATCCATGGCATGTTCATGATCATACAAGTTGCAAATTCAAACCATCTTGCTTTGCACTAGATTACAGGCCTCTAAACCATTTCACACTCAATAATTAAATGAAAACCCATTGTTCTAAGGCATTTTTTTGGTCATTAGGGCATTGTACACAAGATTAATCCCTAAATGGTAAAAGGTACATTACCATTTTTGCAAAAAATATGCTTTATGTCAAAACTGAATCCCTTGAGCATTGGTCCATATCTTATGAAGCAAATAAAATCTACAAATTAGAGGGGCCAAGAGGATAGTATGCAAGGTGATAGATAGCCTGTACAGGCCTGCTTCATATCACTTCCCACTTTTGTTTCATATACAAGAAATATGCCAAATACATGAGAACTTGAACATCAGCAAAAACTAACTTGTGCAATCTTTTGAAACATCTTTCTCAAATCCCTTTGAGCCAGAAACACAACCCTTTGAGCCCTCAAACCTCCCATACCCATAAATCACTTTCCATTGGCAAAACAGGGTACTCCCTGCAGTTTGATTCCCACAACTCAAATCCCTCGTGTGTTTTGTCTCAAATTGGTTCAAACACATTCCATACAACATATCCAAACTATCCCAATCCTTAAACACTGACTGTAACTCCATTAACAGGGTTTGCCATTTTTTATTTGAGCTTGTACAAGTTGAGTTCTGTAGGCTTGTTCAAGTACATTCAAGGCAAGCTAGACATTGGAGAAGGTCAAGTGAAGTTCAAGCAAGCTACCAGACATCTCAGGCCTTGTTGAAAAGCTCCACATTGCCATACACGAAGTCAGCTGAAACAGGTTTTTATCAACTTCCTATCTCTCTATTTAGGAACAATTAGGCTTAGGTTTGTGAATAAGAAATGTAGTATTCATAGCCATGAAGTTGTACATATGCTCAGTTTTCATTTTTATTAAGCATGCTAAGAGAATTTGGTCCATGAACATCCTGAAAAAATTAGGTTAGATTTTAGGACCATAGAAATTCTCTCTGGTATTTGAGAGTTAGGACAAGTTTTTTATATGGTTGGATTCGTCTTGAAAAATGCTACAACTTTGATGTTATGTGTTTTTGCAATAGAGCTCGTATGCAGGATCTGGAATTTTGAACAGGGCGCGTGTTTTGTTTGAACAAAAGGTTGAAGATGAAGTCAGTGGGCTGGGTTTGGTTCTGGCCTTGCTTTTGATACCCCCCTTTTGCTGAATACACCCATTGGCCCAATTTCTTTAATATTTTATATTTTTGTATTTTATTTTCATTTCTGATTTTATTTTATTGTTTTCTAAATATAAAAATACCCAAAAATATTTTTTATAAATTTTTACATTTATTTTGTATTTTATTTTATTTTTTATAACATGAAAACAATTTAAATAATATATACTTTTATTTGTTGAAAACATGAAAATAATAAATATTAACATTATACTTTTATTTTATTCTTTATTTTTATTCACACTAAAAAAATATTATTCTAAATATATTTTTATTTCTTGTATATATTTTTATTTTATTTTTGTACATAATTAATATAATATATATACATACATACTTTTATTTCATAAATACTTTAAAATAAAAACATAAAAATACTATACTTTTATTTTTATTATTATTTATACTTAAAAAATACTTTTTTTTAAATATATTTTATTTCTTGTATATACACTATTTTATTTTATTGTATATAAATAATATAATTAATATATTTACTTTCTTAAAGAAAAAATTAGGGTTTACCCTTAATAAAAAATAATAATTTCTTTTATTTATTTCTTTCCTTTTTGCATTAAATATGTTTTACATACATAAAAAAAATAAACAAAACCTTTTTTGCATAATTCATAATATTTTGCATATTTATTTAATTTGTTTATTTAAATATTGTCCATTTATTATTTATGCATTTGATTCAATTTGGATGTAATAGTAAACTAGAGTTTTAATTTCTTGTCAAATAATCCCCATTCAAAAATTGTATCCCCATCCCCATAATCTTGTTGTAATAGTGGTAGATTTATTTTTTACGCATTTACGCTTTCAATTATGCCATGATTAGAGATTATGGTTTGTATGCAAAAAATCAAAATCAACAAGTAGCTTGACCTAATACAAAGACAAAAATGCATGAAAATCAAACACAATGCACACTTGCACCCCTAGGGTTACATCCACTTGTTACCTTAAAAATGGGTTATGTTATGCATGTTGAGTACTTTGGAAAAACAAAACAAAACAAAAGATCATAGTCCATCGATGACGCTATCTTGGTTGCCTATACAAAATGATCTAGTCCCTCAAAAATTTGCTCAAAGTACTTAACATAATTGCTATCATGGTCTATACGATGACCCGCGCCTGTCCCGTTTAACATCCTAATACAAGGTTGTTTACCAAATGCAATGGTAAAACAACAATGTCAAAAGGGTTAAAAATGTGTAGGAAATACCTTTGAGTAAAATAGGGTAGATAACTCTTAGTTACTTGATCAAAACTTGCAAAAACATCCTTGCTATTTTCAAACACACCTCACAACACAATTTCAAAATATTTCCCAAATCAAACTTTCAAAACATTGAACATCTTTTCAAAAGACAAATACACCTTTGTATACATTCAAACAAGAATCATTACAAAGGTTGCCACAACGATGGCCTCTTTTCAAAACATTTTCAAAACCACACACAAAGCACCATTTCAAACAATTGAAAAGCAAAAGCAAGTGATCTAAACAAGTAACTAAGAGCCCATGGATAACCATGGATGAAAAGGGTGCTTGCACCTTCCCTTTTCATAATCTACTCCCCGAACCCAAGAAAACATCTCAAAGGTCTTTCCTGTGCTTTTTGACCTTTCCTTAGGATAAAATAAAAAGTCGGTGGCGACTCTTTCTAAACCGAAACATTTGCGAACACAAAACGCAAAATCCCAAGTCAGTTCTCCCACCGCATCACAGAACTGGAGAATCTGCTGGGGAGAACTTTAAAAGTGGAGTAACCTTAGGGTTTAGATCCCCTTTGCATGTTTATCTTGTTTGCTTTGTTTGCTTTACAATTAGTTCTATTGTTTGGGCTTGAAATCCTCTACCCGGATTTGGGAAACATTCATAGGTAAATAGCAACACGTTGTGGAAACTGTGCGGGGTATACCGACATGGTCGAAGCAATAGCTATATTAGTGCGACATATTTGTGGGTATCGGTAGCCTTTGAGTCAATCAAAGAGAATACGGGGCCGTTGAGTGATGTCATGAAGCACTAATGAACTCTTAGAACCTTACTTGACCATCTTGGCCTTTTTTAGGGGTAGTGAGATGACCGGCTTTGGTGTAGTCTGAAGTTGGTAGATACTCGATACTACACTCATTGAGGGTTATTTTCTTGGAATATTTCGGTCACCAATTAAGTGGCTAAACTGAAACAATGAACACAGAAAATAATCCAGTGATATTGAGCTCCTTAGAACCCGGTTACTATTTATAGGACAGGTTGAGCCAACTAACTTCAAGAGGGTACTTACCTATGAAACCCCATGCAAGCCTGAAACTAGGATCTTGTGTGATTTGCTTGTACATATGCTTGTGCATACATCATGAACATCATAAAGCATCATATGCATCCACTAACCATTTCAAGGGTTTGGATCTTCATCTTTGCTCTTGTTTTGTAGGTCATGGAATCTCTCCGCAGAAAAACAATCCAGGTCAACCTTGTGAGGATCCCTCCTCAACTCAAAGAGCTTACTTCCAAGATTCCAGAGAATTCTCTCTTCAGTGAAAGACATGGTAGACTTCTCAACTTGGTCAACTCCAACATTGAAGAAGACATGGTGAAAGTCCTCTTCCATTTCTTTGACCCCCTACACCACTGTTTCACATTCCCTGATTACCAACTAGTACCTACTTTGGAGGAATTTTCTCAACTCCCGAGGATTCCTATTTTTCATCAACTACCCTACAACGGTATAGAAAGAGAACCAAAGCCTGAAGATGTTGCTCAAGCCTTACACTTGCAACCATCTGATATCAAAGGTCATTGGGAAACCGGAAGTGGTGTCAAGGGTTTCTTGGCAAAGTTTCTGTTTGAGAAGGAACAAGACTGCTGGAATTCTCTAGATCTAAAAGCTTTTGAAGAGATTGTAGCACTCCTCATCTATGGGTTGGTCTTGTTCCCAAACCCTGATCAGCTTATAGATGTGAATGCTGTCAAGATTTTCATATCTTGGAATCCTGTGCCTACATTGCTTGGGGACATCCTACACTCATTTTACACACGAACAATGAGGAAAAGAGGTGTTCTCATGTGTTGTACTCCTCTTCTAGCAAGGTGGTTTATTTCTCACCTTCCCCAGTCAGTTTTGAAGAATGAGCAGGGACTAAGGTGGTCACAATGGTTAATGACCCTCACACATTCTGATGTTCATTGGTGTTCTCGGTCCAGAGAAAATGTCATCATCATTGATTGTTGTGGAGAATTCCCTAATGTCCCACTACTTGGCATTAGGGGAGGCATTACCTACAACCCCTGTTTAGCTATGAGACAATTTGGGTATGCCCAAAGGGATGGCCCTCATGATATGCTAATTCCTGACTTGGTTTTTGACTTTGACAATGATGCTCAAGGACTTTGACAAAGGTTCATCCGAGCTTGGAGGATGCCCAACAAAGTGGATAGTAAGACACTGGGACACAAGAATTCCATCCCCCTTGAGCCTTACCTCAAGTGGGTACGAACCCGCGCCCAGAGTCTTATGATGCCTTACCCCCACATTCTCCCTGTGATCAAAGAGCCTGTTATGGAAGGAGAGGTTACATACACCCTCCTACATCCAGACATGCCAACATCATTGGAAGATTTGCAAAAGAGTTGGATACAGCTCAAGGAAGAACGGAATACTTTTGAAGCCATCTTCTACGCCAGTGAGAAGAAGGTTTTGGAACTTACCTGTCAACTCCATGAAGAGCAGAATCTCAACACTTACATCGCACCAAAGAGGATGCGCAACGTCTTTTTACATTAAGAATTTTGTAATATTTGGCCCATGGGGCATTTATGTACTAACAAATTTCTTCTTATTAATATGACGTGTGTTCTTTTTGTTTGCAACAAATTTGAATTTCTGAATCCTTGAATGCATTACATGAATAGCATATCATTCATCATATGCATAAACAGGTCTTCACACCAGGTTTCCTTATCTTTCCGCTGTTTATTTCAACAAGATGGATATAGAGCAGACGGTTAAAGATCTACAAGCACAGAATTCGCAATTCCAACAACTCCTCATGACCTTGGAAAAGGGTCAAGAGGACCTTAAAGCACAGTTAGAGAAAGAGAAGGAAACAGAGAAGAAGAAAAAGAAAAGAATTGGTGTGGCCACTATGGGAAGAATATTTGAGCATTAGGCTAGGAGAGTTCTGGATTTCCCCTCGACGTCTGACGAAGGGGTTGGTAAAGGAAAAGGAGTTGCGGTACCTTCCGAGTCTGAAGCTGAAGAGGAAGGGGAGGAAGAGGATGAAGATTACTCCGAACATCAGTATCCTTCGGCGGATGATAAGTATAAGAATCTTGAAGACCGGCTAGAAGCCATGGAGGTGCAAAGGGTACCTGGTTTAGATTTCGAAGAACTAGGGTTGGTTGCTGGGATCGTCATTCCTCCCAAGTTCAAAGTGCCTACATTTGCTAAATACGACGGTTTATCCTGTCCGAAGATGCATCTGCGGTCCTACGTCAGAAAGATCCAACCTCACTCTTTTGATAAGGATTTGTGGGTCCACTTTTTTCAAGATAGTTTGTCGGGTACGCAATTGGACTGGTTCTATCAACTTGAGAGATCTGATGTTCATAACTGGGAAGATTTAGCTGCTGCTTTCTACCGACAATACCAATATAATGCAGATTTATCGCCTACTCGTACTCAACTACAGAGTATGGGTATGGCCTCTAATGAGGGATTTAAGGAGTATGCCCAGAAGTGACGGGATTTGGCTGGAAGGGTGCAACCACCGTTGTCGGATAGAGAGCTTGTTGACATATTTTTGGGGACCCTGTCAGGTCCATTCTTCAATCACTTGATCGAGAGCTCATATGCAGGGTTCACCAAATTAATTTTGACCGGTGAAAGGGTCGAAGCTAGCATTAAGAGTGGTAAAATTCAGAAGGATGCCTCCGCTTCCACTGCTATCAAGAAGACCTTCCCAACCAAGAAGGAAGTTTATGTTGTTCACACCCAGAGAAATCAAGGGAGAATAGAGCGCCGACTAGCGGTGGGGGCTGTGATGATCCAGAACTCCTCAGCCGATCAACCTCGAAGCAGTCAACCCAGAGCTAACCAGCAAAGGGTAGAAAGGCCACAACGGCAATTCACCCAGATCAATATGACACCAGCTCAGGTCCTCCCTCATCTGTTAAAGTTAAACCTTACAAGCTTTAAAGAGGCGCCAAATAATCCAAATACTTCTTCTCCCTATTATCATTCCAATGCTAAATGTGCATATCATTCGGACAGTGTGGGGCACGACACCAACAACTGTTGGGCCCTTAAAAACAAGATCCAAGATTTGATAGATGACAAGGAGGTAGAGTTTGATGCTCCCGAAAAACCTAATGTGATATCCGCTCCTATGCCAAAACATGGTCATAATGTTCATGCTATTATGGAAGATCTTCATGTTACTGTTGTTGATAACTTAATAACTCCATTGCCAATGATTAAGACGAATCTGTTGAAAGCCGGGATTTTCCTGGGCTGTGAAAAAGATTGTTACTTTTGTTCAACCTTGCAATCTGATTGTCCGCTGTTGAAATCAGGCATCCAACACCTGATGGATACTCAAGAGATCCTCTTTCAGAAAACTCCTGTTGCTGCTATTATTCATGTTGCTCATGTTACTCCAATCAATGATGTTGCTATAATCACCATTTCTGACAATCTTTCCAAGACCTACAAAAGGCCTGTTAAGATTACACCCGATCCAAAGTTTGTACTGCTGAAGATTACCATGCCAGGGCCTATCCCATATAAGTCCAATAAGACGATACCGTGGAATTATGGAGGAGAGATCTTCTATCACGGTGTGAAACAGATTGAATCAGTCGAAGAAAATTCCGATGAAGAGACTCCTGATGTGAGGAATATTACGGGGACAAGTAAGATCACTCGTAGTGGAAGAATATTCTCTCTGGAGATTGCTCCTCCAAGGGAAATCTTCGGACCCTCAAGTGCTCTTGTGTCTGTCGAGATATTTGTGCGAAGTCCGGTTATTGAAGAAATTGTTACTCCCGAAGTCGTACCCTTTGCTGTTACTGCTGATAAAGGTAAGGGGATCCAAGAAGCGCCCGTCAGGACGAGGGCTCAGACTTTGGTTATCCCTGAGACCATCCAAAAGGAGATGGAGGAGATTTTAAATATAATTAAGAAGAGTGACTATGATGTCGTAGAGCAGCTGGGGCAAACCCCTTCAAAAATCTCTATGCTGGCTCTATTAGTCTGCTCCGAGGCTCATGCCAAAGCCTTGATCAAATTTCTGAAGACGGCACACGTGCCTCAAGAAACTTCTGCGGATCAGTTTCAAGAGTTCGTGGCTAGCCTTACAGCCGACAATGGTCTTGGCTTCTCTGATTCCGATCTGATGTTTAAGGGAAGAAAGCATAATGATGCGCTGCATGTCTCGATAGAGTGCAGAGGAACTACACTTGCTCATGTTCTGGTGGATATCGGTTCATCTTTAAATGTTCTACCAAAGAAAGCATTGGACATACTGGACTGTGAAGGTTTGACCCTAAGGCCCAGTAATATCATTGTTAGAGCCTTCGACGGTTCTAAGCAGATGGTTCACGGAGAAGTGGACATCCCAATTAAGGTGGGAACGGAAATTTTCAACTCTACTTTTTATGTGATGGACATCCGTCCTTCATATTCATGCTTGTTGGGAAGGCCATGGATCCACAATGCTGGGGCAGTCACTTCTTCTCTACACCAGATGCTCAAATACCCAGTCCAGGGTAAGATCATAACAATTCATGGTGAGGAGGAGTATATGATAAGCCACCTTAACTCTTTCCGCTACGTGGAGTTAGATGGTGAATTCATAGAAACACCTTTCCAACACTTTGAAGAGGTTTCTCCTGAAGTTGCGGTAGCCAAGACAATGACTGATGTGCCCATCATTACCAAGCCTGTGTCCCAGATGTCATCCCTTAAAGATGCGGAGGCTGTGATCAAGGAAGGAGGAAGTACAGTTTGGGGTCAACTGCCAGATTTTCCTTACAAGACAAATAAGTATGGATTGGGTTTCACTGCTGCTAGCTAGAAAGCTATGCGTCGCTCCCGGGATGGAGGACCGCCACTGAAAATCACTCATCATGGAGTTCATGCTTTAGAAGATGATGAAGTAGGAAGCAATTTTGAAGACTGGATCTTTCCAACCATTGAAGGAGGACTGAACAATTGGGAGGCGAAAGACTTCATTCCCATTACTTTCATCAATCAGTAATTTATCTTTTGAACATTTCATGTTTGGTCTATAATAACTTTTAAACAATTCATACACTTTTGCCTTATGCCTTACCCGGGACATATAGGTTCATTTGTAAGGGCTTTAATTCTTCATTCTCATATGCCATTTTTAATGAATCATGGACGTTTTCATCTATAAACTTTTGTGTTCATTTTCTTTCTGTTTTACATTTCATTTTGTTTAAAGGTGGCTATCCCTTACACACACCCACACTCACAAAATGCAGGTACCCATCCATTCCGGATTCCATGAGTAACAATTCTGCTACGGCCTTCAGTGACTCTGAAGATCTGGTCAATCATGCCGAATACGAAGGTGATGAAGACTGTGAAGTGCCTGGAGAGTTGGTTAGACTTTTGCAACAAGAAGAAAGGGCTATTCTGCCCCATGAGGAGTTGTTAGAGACTATCAATTTGGGAACAGAGGAAGACAGAAAAGAGGTTAAAGTGGGTGCCAACCTGGAGCCAAGTGTCAAAGAGCGCTTAGTTCAGCTGTTGAATGAATATGTTGAGATCTTCGCCTGGTCCTATGAAGACATGTCGGGACTAGATACAGATATTGGGGTTCACCGCCTCCCTACAAGAGAAGACTGTCCACCAATAAAACAGAAAGTCCGCCGAATGAGGCCCGATATGTCTGAGAAGATCAAAGCTGAAGTGATGAAACAGTTCAATGCTGGCTTTCTGGCTGTTACTTCCTATCCATAATGGGTTGATAACATTGTGCTTGTACCTAAGAAGGACGACAAAGTCAGAATGTGTGTGGATTACAGAGACCTGAACAGGGCTAGCCCTAAAGATGATTTTCCACTACCGCACATTGATATCTTGGTCGACAACACAGCTCAACACAAGGTATTCTCTTTCATGGACGGATTTTCAGGGTACAACCAGATCAAAATGGCCCCCGAAGACATGGAGAAGACTACTTTTGTCACGCAGTGAGGTACCTTCTGCTATAAAGTGATGCCATTCGGACTGAAGAATGTCGGGGCAACCTATCAGTGAGCCATGGTAGCTTTGTTTCATGACATGATACATCATGAGATTGAAGTCTACGTAGACGACATGATAGCTCGTTCACAAACAGAGGAAGAACACCTCGACCATCTACAGAAGTTGTTTGTCAGGTTAAAAGAATATAAGCTCAGACTAAACCCTAGCAAGTGCACTTTCGGAGTCAGGTTCGGTAAACTTTTGGGATTCATCATCAGTAACAAAGGCATCGAGGTTGATCCTGCCAAAGTCAAAGCTATACAAGAAATGCCTTCCCCTCGCACTGAGAAGGAGGTCAGAGGTTTTTGGGACGCCTAAACTACATTGCAAGGTTCATCTCTCACCTAACATCTACCTGTGAGCCTATCTTCAAGCTGTTGAAGAAAGATCAGGTGGTTGAATGGAACGATGATTGTCAAGTTGCTTTCGATAAAATCAAGGAGTACTTGCTGGAACCTCTTATCCTGATGCCACCCGTTGAAGGAAGACCCTTAATAATGTATCTGACTGTCCTGGAGAATTCAATGGGGTGCGTGTTGGGCCAATATGATGAGTCTGGCCGAAAAGAGCATGCCATTTATTACCTTAGCAAAAAGTTTACCGACTGTGAGACTCTCTACTCACTGCTCGAGAAAACTTGTTGCGCTTTAGTATGGGCTGCTCGCCAGCTAAGGCAGTATATGTTGACACATACCACTCTGCTGATTTCTAAAATGGATCTGATCAAGTACATCTTCGAGAAGCCTACTATATCCGGAAGAATCGCTAGATGGCAGATGATCCTGACTGAGTATGATGTCCAGTACACAACCCAAAAAGCTATAAATGGGAGTGTACTAGCTGACCATCTAGCCCATCAAGCTGTCGAAGATTACCAATCTATGAGGTTCGACTTCCCTGACGAGGATATCATGACATTGGACAACATTAACGGTAACGGACCGTATGACGGACCTGAACAAGGATCTCGATGGAACCTGTACTTTGGTGGTGCTTCAAATGCACTTGGCAACGGTATCGGTGCAGTACTTATCTCCCCAGAAGATTGCCATACACCTTTCACTACTAGACTCTGCTTTAGCTGCACCAACAACATGGACCGAGTATGAAGCTTGTATCTTTGGTCTCAAGGCCGCTATTGACTTGGGAATCAAATCTTTGATGTATTTGGGGACTCAGCTTTGGTTATCAGTCAAATCAAAGGAGAGTGGGATACTAAACACCCTAACCTCATCCCTTACAAAGAACATGTCCTGACATTGTTACCACATTTCAAGCAGATTATCTTCGAGCACTTCCCGCGAGAAGAGAATCAGCTAGCAGATGCGCTAGCTACAATGTCATCCATGTTTAAACTTAACTGGGATAATGAGGCACCTCAAATCACCATTGAATGAATGGATGAACCTGCTCATTGTCACGAGATTAATACCGAAGAAGTGGTGGACCGACCTTGGTTTCATGACGTCAAAAGGTATCTCGAAACACAAGAATACCCTGAAGGATCTTCAGTCAACGACAAAAAGTTCTTAAGGAGGTTCGCGGCCAAGTTCTTTCTGAGAAATGGTATCCTATACAAGCGCAATCTTGATTGTGTCCTACTCTGTAGTGTGGACAAGATTGAAGCTGAGCAGATCATGGCTGAACTATATAATGGCACCTTTGGCACCCACTCGAGCGGACATATGATGGCTAAGAAGATTCTACGGGAAGGCTACTACTGGTCTACCATGGAAGCTGATTGTCATCAACACTCCCGTACTTGTCACAAATGCCAAATCTATGCTGACAAGATACATATTCCCCCAGTTCCACTCAATGTCTTAACAGCTCCTTGGCCGTTCGCGATGTGGGGAATCGACATGATTGGAGAGATCAAGCCTACACCATCCAATGGACACCATTTCATCTTGGTGGCCATTGATTACTTTACCAAGTGGGTTGAAGCAGCTTCCTTCGCCTCCGTTACAAAGAATGTGGTTGCCCGCTTCATCAAGCAGAACCTCATATGCCGGTATGGTATCCCCGACAGGATCATTACGGACAACGGTACAAATTTGAACAATACTATGATCACCTCTCTATGCGAGCAGTTCAAGATTCAACATCACAATTCATCTCCCTATCGGCCTAAGATGAACGGTGTTGTTGAAGCTGCGAACAAAAATATCAAGAAGATCATTCAAAAGATGACAGTCACCTACAAAGACTGGCATGAAATGTTACCGTTTACTCTACACGGGTACCGTACCACGACACGCACTTCAACCGGGGCAACCCCATTTTCTTTGGTATATGGCATGGAAGTTGTTTTACCTGTGGAAGTTCAGATCCCTTCCTTGAGCATCATGAAGGATGCTGGTTTGAGTGAAGACGATTGGATTCAGACCCAACTTGATCAACTTAACTTGATTGACGAAAAATGACTTACCGCTGTTTGTCATGGTCAGGCGTATCAAAAACGCATGATCAAGGCTTTCAACAAGAAAGTCAAGAGGAAAGTATATCAAGTCGGGGACCTTGTGGATCATCTTGCCACAAAGTGATCCCAGGGGCAAATGGACTCCTACTTACGAAGGACCATTTGTGATCAAAAACATCTTTTCTGGTGGGGCAATGATTCTGACCACCATGGATGGTGATGACCTACCGCACCCTGCGAACGCAGACATAGTCAAAAGATACTACACATAAGCGACCCGATAAGTCGAAAACCCGAAAGGGCGACTTGGGCAAAAAATGGGCATCCCGGTGAATCGAAAACTCGAAAGGGCTATTCAAGCAAAAATTAGGGATAAATAAAAAATCTGTACACCCGGCAAGTTGAAAACCCGAAAGGGGGACTTGGGCAAAAAAGGGTTTCCCGATGGATCGAAAACTCGAAAGGGCGGTCCAGGCAAAAGTTAGGGAATTAAAGCGTATGACTATGTCTCGTCGGATCACTTTAAGGACAATCTCTTCACAGACAAGCCCCGAGCTTCTGATCAATCCAATCATCTGCGGACGAGGAAACGAATGGACAAGATACTCGGAGTTGTGAAGGCTATAGCAGAATGGGAACCCCATGGAATTGTTACACATAGTCATATTTCTTTGTATAAATTTTTCTCATTTTTATGACAACATTCTCTTACTAGGATGTGTGTTTCCTTTGTACAAAATACTTACACAAAGTTAATACAAAGATACTTCAATGTGCAAAAATTTGCTTGCCTTTTCTTTCTTTTTACACTTATGTTTTATTTGAAAACGTCCAATGATTTATTAAATGAGCATATGCATTTGAATATAATCACTGCTTACAAATAAAACGGAATGAGAAAGGATAATTACTGATAGGTTGAAAGTATAGGAAAACGTCTTTAGGCTATTCCAGAAGAAATCCCCTGCAGTATGTCATTCAGATCCTCGACAGAGCTAAAATCTTGAAATACATATCCCCAGCGGAGTTAAATACATATCGCCATCAGAACTAAGTTTACAAACTCCCAATCCCCAGCGGAGCCAGAAAACTTTAAACTACAAACCCTCAGTGAAGATAGAACTTTCTTCCTCAGCGGAGTCCAAAACTTCAACCTTTAAACCCCGGTGGAACACCATCCAATTCCCTCCATAAATCCTCAGTAGATTGGCATACAACCCAAGCTCTTGAGAATTCTTCGACGGAATAAGTGTTCTCCCCACAGAGTTATTTCCTAGAAGAACAAAGATTCTTGTTCTCATTTTTCCAGTTGAAGCCTCCCAGGGTTTAATTCCCCAGTAGAGATCGTCAGAGTTTTCCTTATTTCCCAGGAAAGTCATGAAAGATTCTCATTCCCCCGCAGAGGTTATCAAAGCTTTTGTTAATCCCCACAAATCACCAAGGATTTTCAGTCACCAGCAGTAGTCCAAAGGATTTCTCAATCTCATCAATCAAAAGTTTTGAATCTCTAGCAGCAGTCAAGGGTTTAATTTCCCCAGCAGCAGTCAAGGATTTCTTTATCTCCAGCTATCAAGGATTTATTTTCCTCAGCAATACATCCAATCAGCTTACATGCGCATACATTACATTCATAAAACACATCTTATTGCATCATATATTTCATGCAACATAACTTTGTGTTTTCAGCTAACATTTTACCCTTTTCAGGATAAGATTAAAAGCTATCTTTAACAAATATTCAAAAATCTCAAATACAGTATGGATACACCCCAGGCACGGCGGTCATTCTATTACTCATTCAGAATTTCAAGTCAAGATACAGTCTAGATACGCTCCAGGCACGGATGCCATTCTGTCACTCATTCAGACTTCAGTAATCAGATACAGACTAGATATGCTCCAGACACGGAAGCCATTCTATTTCTCATTCAGATTCAACTATCAATTTCAAAGTCCAGATACACTCCAGACAAGGAAGTCATTCTGTCACTTATTCAGATCCCAGTTACAGTACAGATACACTCCAGACACGGAAGTCATTTTGCTACTCATACAGATCTCAACCTCAGATACAGTCCAGATACGCTCCAGACACGGTTGCCTTTCTGTCACTCATTCAAACCTATTCCCCAGCCCAAAGATACTCCAGACACGAATGTCTTTCTGTTGCTTATTCAGATTTCAGGTTTCGGATACAATACAGATACACTCCAGACACGGCAATCATTCTGATATTCGTTCAAGAATCAAATACAGTTACAGCTTGGATACGCTCCAGACACGGACGCCATTCCCTTTCTCGTACAGATCCAATCTTCGGATACAACTCAGATACATTCCAAACACGGATACCATTCTGACATTCATTCTCCTGATTTTCAACAAACAAATCTTGGATGGCATCTTTAAGCCCATCTCCAGCGAGATTCCACCATCTCCAAATGGCATCTTTAAGCCCATTCTCTCATCTACGTTTTTACGAGTGCAAATTTACGGGCACTCTAGTGTCCAATCCTCTTTTACCTTCGAGTCACGAAAGGCAAACTCGCCAATCTAACTCTTCAGGTTCAAGAAGATTGAACAGGGGCAGCTGTTATACCCAAAAATTTTCCCTCTCATTTTATCAAGATCTCCCCTCACAAGGCTCCTAGAACTCCAGACAGGATTAGGGTTTTGCACTGCTCAGGACATCTCCTTGCACTGTTGACCTAAATTAGGGTTTGAGTTTGCATAAGGATTTTTGGAATTCTAATGCTCAAAATGACTTTCATACTTCATGTTGTACTCATAAGTTTGTCCATACCAAGTTTCAAGCCTTGAATCAAGTTTTTGCCCAGTTAATTGGACAGTTGACCTAGAAATCAACTGTATTGGGGAAAAAGTCAATTGTGGCCAATTTACAGTCAAACCTCATGATTTTTGACCCACATCAACATTCTAGACTCATATAAACCATTTGATCAAGTTTGGACCACAACTCCTCAAGAAATTTGATCAGATCACCAAAAGGGCAAAATGGTCATTTTTAAGGTTTTGACTACACAAGGGCAATATCTGACTTTTGACAAAGCCAATGTCAAATTGGGTTCAACCATAGACTCAAGGAATCAATGGCATCATCTTGACCTATTCACAAGGTTCAAAAGATCTCAATTACATTGGATTGACAAATGAATTTTTTAGTCAACTGATCAAAATTTGACTGTACATTGAAAAGTCAAACTTTGACTTTTTGGTCAAAATCAAGTGCCAAGGGTCATTTTTCACCAAGATATGTCAAAACATGAAACTTGTTCATCAACAAACCTATTTTTGCAAATTAGGGTTTAAAGTTGAAAATTTTCATAACTTAGAATTTTTCTAAGTTATGAAATTTTCTTAATTTTTCCTAACTTTGCCCAACATTTTCACCATGATGCAATTGGATTCAAACAAAACTTATAACATGAAAGTTGTAGTCCTTCACAAAGTATACAACTTTTATTCACAAAGTTTTCTCAAAAGAAGCTTGGATCTTAAGTTATTATTTTTGTAACAAGGGTCCATGAAACTTGTAACTTAGTGAAATTTTGCCCTAGTTTAGGCAGGATTTTAACCTATCTTCATGGCCATTTTTCACATAGTTCCACTTGGAATATCAAATTTCATTTCAAAGATGGATTTTAGAGCATGTTGCAAGATTTCCAAAATGTCCAAGAGCTCTCTAAACTCATTTGTGGTTAGGGAGAATCGAAGGCTTGAAGTTGGCAAAAACTCACTTTTCATCCATGGCATGTTCATGATCATACAAGTTGCAAATTCAAACCAGCTTGCTTTGCACTAGATTACAGGCCTCTAAACCATTTCACACTCAATAATTAAATGCTAATCCATTGGTCTAAGACATTGTTTTTGTCATTAGGGCATTGTACACAAGATTAATCCCTAAATGGTAAAAGGTACATTACCATTTTTGCAATAAATGTGCTTTATGTCAAAACTGAATCCCTTGAGCATTGGTCCATATCTTATGCAGAAAATAAAATCCACAAATTAGAGGGGCCAAGAGGATAGTATGCAAGGTGATAGATAGCATGTACATGCCTGCTTCAGATCACTTCCCACTTTTGCTTCATATACAAGAAATATGCCAAATACATGAGAACTTGAACATCAGCAAAAACTAACTTGTGCAATCTTTTGAAACATCTTTCTCACATCCCTTTGAGCCAGAAACACAACCCCTTGAGACCTCAAACCTCCCATACCCAGAAATCACTTTCCATTGGCAAAACAGGGTACTCCCTGCAGTTTGATTCCCACAACTCAAATCCCTCGTGCGTTTTGTCTCAAATTAGTTCAAACACATTCCATACAACATATCCAAACTATCCCAACCCTTAAACACTGATTGTAACTCCATTAACAGGGTTTTCCATTTTTGATTTGAGCTTGTGCAGGTTGAGTTCTGTAGGCTTGTACAAGTACATTCAAAGCAAGCTAGACATTGGAGAAGGTCAAGTGAAGTTCAAGCAAGCTACCAGACATCTCAGGCCTTGTTGAAAAGCTCCACATTACCATACACGAAGTCAGCTGAAACAGGTTTTTATCAACTTCCTATCTCTCTATTTAGGAACAATTAGGCTTAGGTTTGTGAATAAGAAATGTAGTATTCATAGCCATGAAGTTGTACATATTCTCAGTTTTCATTTTTATTAAGCATGCTAAGAGAATTTGGTCCATGAACATCCTGAAAAAATTAGGTTAGATTTTAGGGCCAGAGAAATTCTCTCTGGTCTTTGAGAGTTAGGACAAGTTTTTTATATGGTTGGATTCGTCTTGAAAAATGCTACAACTTTGATGTTATGTGTTTTGGCAATAGAGCTCGTATGCAGGATCTGGCATTTTGAACAGGGCGCGTGTTTTGTTTGAACAAAAGGTTGAAGATGAAGTCAGTGGGCTGGGCTTGGTTCTGGCCTTGCTTTTGATACCCCCATTTTGCTTAATACACCCCCTGGCCCAATTTCTTTAATATTTCATATTTTGTATTTTATTTTCATTTATGATTTTATTTTATTATTTTCTAAATATAAAAATACCCAAAAATATTTTTTATAAATTTTTACATTTATTTTGTATTTTATTTTATTTTTTCTAACATGAAAACAAATTAAATAATATATACTTTTATTTGTTGAAAACTTGAAAATAATAAATATTAACATTATACTTTTATTTTATTCTTTATTTTTATTCACACTAAAAAAATATTATTCTAAATATATTTTTATTTCTTGTGTATATTTTTATTTTATTTTTGTACATATATATATATATATATATATATATATATATATATATATATATATATATATATATATATATATATATATATATATATATATATATATATATATATATATATATATATATATATATATATATATATATATATATATATATATATATATATATATATATATATATATATATATATATATATATATATATATATATATATATATATATATATATACTTTTATTTCATAAATACTTTAAAATAAAAACATAAAAATACTATACTTTTATTTTTATTATTATTTATACTTAAAAAATACTTTTTTTTAAATATATTTTATTTCTTGTATATACACTATTTTATTTTATTGTATATAAATAATATAATTAATATATTTACTTTCTTAAAGAAAAAATTAGGGTTTACCCTTAATAAAAAATAATAATTTCTTTTATTTATTTCTTTCCTTTTTGCATTAAATATTTTTTACATACATAAAAAAATTAAACAAAACCTTCTTTGCATAATTCATAATATTTTGCATATTTATTTAATTTGTTTATTTAAATATTGTCCATTTATTATTTATGCATTTGATTCAATTTGGATTAATAGTAAACTAGGGTTTTAATTTCTTGTCAAATAATCCCCATTCAAAAATTGTATCCCCATCCCCATAATCTTGTTGTAATAGTGGTAGATTTATTTTTTACGCATTTACGCTTTCAATTATGCCATGATTAGAGATTAGGGTTTGTATGTAAAAATCAAAATCAACAAGTAGCTTGACCTAATACAAACACAAAAATGCATGAAAATAAAACACAATACACACTTGCACCCCTAGGGTTACATCCACTTGTTGCCTTAAAAATGGGCCATGTTATGCATGTTGAGTACTTTGGTAAAACAAAAACAAAACAAAAGATCATAGTCCCTCGATGACGCTATCTTGGTTTCCTATACAAAAATGATCTAGTCCCTCAAAAATTTGCTCAAAGTACTTGACATAATTGCTATCATGGTCTATACGATGACCCGCGCCTGTCCCGTTTAACATCCTAATACAAGGTTGTTTACCAAATGCAATGGTAAAACAACACTGTCAAAAGGGTTAAAAATGTGTAGGAAATACCTTTGAGTAAAATAGGGTAGATAACTCTTAGTTACTTGATCAAAACTTGCCAAAACATCCTTGCTATTTTCAAACACACCTCACAACACAATTTCAAAATATTTCCCAAATCAAACTTTCAAAACATTGAACATATTTTCAAAAGACAAATACACCTTTGTATACATTCAAACAAGAATCATTACAAAGGTTGCCACAACAATGGCCTCTTTTCAAAACATTTTCAAAACCACACACAAAGCACCATTTCAAACAATTGAAAAGAAAAAGCAAGTGATCTAAACAAGTAACTAAGAGCCCATGGATAACCATGGATCAAAAGGGTGCTTGCACCTTCCCTTTTCATAATCTACTCCCCGAACCCAAGAAAACATCTCAAATGTCTTTCCTGTGCTTTTTGACCTTTCCTTAGGATAAAATAAAAAGTCGGTGGCGACTCTTGCTAAACTGAAACATTTGCGAACACAAAACACAAAATCCCATGTCAGTTCTCCCACCGCATCACAACCAGCAACCATGTTGACAGCATTTGTTCCTCCATGCTTTGGTAAAGGATTATATTTTACATTAGGGCCAACATCTTTAAAGGACAAAAGGCCAGATCTCACCATTTTTTTCACCTCTGATTTCAGAGGATAACAGTTTTCCACATTGTGCCCT
Source organism: Vicia faba (assembly GCA_948472305.1). NCBI lineage: Eukaryota > Viridiplantae > Streptophyta > Magnoliopsida > Fabales > Fabaceae > Vicia > Vicia faba. Next base: position 163,996,354 of record OX451741.1, on the reverse strand, counting down.
GGTGTACCCTGATGAAAAGCGCACGTCTGATCTGCCTTATAATTCCAAGGAAAAGGTGATGGTATAGAAGGGGGTGGCCTGGTCTGAACAAACTTTTTCTGAATCAATGATGGGAGTAACTATGCATAACTCATGGGGATAGAGTCAAAAGCCTTTGTGCATATTCCTTAAATGACTCTTTTTCCTTCTGGACCATTGCCTTGAGTTGATCACGGTCAGGTGCCATGTCCATATTATATTTTTACTTTCTAATAAACGCTTCTCCCAAGTCGTTGAAGGTATGAACATTGGCACTATCCAGGCTCATTTACCATTTTAACGCTGCATCCATCAAACTATCTTGGAAGAAATTAATTAACATGCTTTGATCATTGGTGTGAGTAGACATCCTTCTCACATACATCACTAATTGAGCACGAGGACAAGCATTTCCCTTGTACTTATCGAATTCCGGCACTTTGAACTTCGCAGGTATTTTCACATTTGGAACCAAACACAGATCATTCACATTCTGCCCAACAATTCTTTTCCTTTGAGGGTCTTCAACTCTTTCTGCATCTTATCAAACTGATCCTAAAAAATTGTCCATTCGATCATAGACACCCAAGATTTCATTTGGTGTAGGAATAGAGCGATAAACTTCACCATTAGCAAATGGTACAACATTCACTGAAGGAGGCACGACATAGTGAATCTCATTTCTAGCAGCATGAGTAATATGCACTTCATGAGGTGCAGGAGCAGCAGCATCCTGAGAAAATGGAGCAACCTGAGCATCTTGATTATAACCTTCTGGCAGGAAGTTATTTGGCATTCCCCATGGATAACCCTGAGGCATACGGTTCTGAATAGCAGTAATTGGAGTAACAGAAATAGGAAATGTTGGACCTTCGGAAATAACCGTTGTTTGTTGAGGTTGAGCAAGTGGTGGCTGATTCTGAGCAGCCATCAACGATTCCATCAAAGAGATTGGCCATACCAACCTTCAGAGCAATAACTTCTTCGCGTAACTCATGATTCTCTTGTTCTAGATTATCCATCTTCCTTCTGAAATTGGCCCGAGTATTGTACTAGTGAGACAGCTTGCGGGGAATGAAGTAAAGAAGCATAGTAAGACACCTGGGTATGAATAGAATTGCAAGAAGTATGTACAATATGATGCATGATATACAATGCACGTGATTTATTTTATTATTAATATTTCAAGGAACTCAAAGATTTATAGACAATTTGCAAATATTAAAGTACTAACACATTTAAAATACTGAAAATATCATTATAATAACTTCAAAACGGATTACAAATTTTTTAGTACAAGTTTCAATAATCCCAAGTACAAGATAAGATAAAAATATAAGATCCTAAGAAAGAAAAGTTGATGAAGATCACTCCACACACTAATGTTTCCCTGTGAGTCTTGCAATTTGAACCTTCAACTGCTTATTTTCTTCTGCATACCTGTTGGCGACCTCTTTCCAATCACCAGAGTCAGGAAGTGAGCAACTAGGTCCTAACTGAGCTCTAGAGGAAAATAAATCCTCTTACTTCTCTATCGTCTCTACAGCACGACTCTCAAGAATCTCGATCAGGTCATCTTTCTCTTTCAAGTCTGCTCGGTAGGACACCTCTAAAGTCTGACACTTATTCTTCCAAACTTCCTTTTCCTACTGCATCCTGACTAGGGAAAGCTGAAGTTCTTACATATCATCTAATAGGGGAGAAGTGTTCTTTACAAACTTATCAGGCATGGGTGCTTCATGAGAATGCGGCATCTTCAACTGGATGGCTCTTTCTTATACCCACTGAAGATAAGGCTCCAAAGAAACAGCCCCTCTAGGTCCCAAGTCCTTCCTGCTCTTCATGTGAATGTGACGCCAAGCCTTCGCAATCTCCTCTTTAGCTTCCTTATGAACCTCTCCCTCTTTAAGGAAGAAACCACTCAGATGAATACTTTTGTCTTATCCCTCATCGAATATCCAAGTTGTCGTCGTGCAAGAATAAGATTGTAGTTAATTCCTCCCTTTGCACCAAGAAGAGGTAATTGGGGAAACTACCACAACTGTCAACAATCTATACATCATGGTAAGCCTGATGGTACCAAACAATATCTGAATGAGTGAGGGCCATAATCTTTAGAGACCAACGAGGTTCCTTCCTGACATCCCAGAAAGCATCAGACCTAGGTAAGTGATAAATAAACCACTGATACAACAAAGGCGTGCATCAAATAATCATCCCTCCATGGTGAGAATCCCGAAGATGAATAGAATAATAAGCATAACCCAATAATGTAGGAAATGGGTTCCCAATCATAAAGATCCTGATGGCATTGATATCCATAAACTTGTCGACATTGGGAAATAAGAACAACCCATAAGCAAGTAGAGCAAAGATGGCCTCAAAAGCAACCATACTCTTCATCCTAGCAAAATAGCGAGCTTTCTCCAATAAGAACTGAGCGGGTAATCCTCTAATACCTCCTTTGGTAGTCATGTAGGCTTCAACCTCAGCCTCCCCCAAATGGATCAAAGCAGCAATCTCATGGGATATTGGCTCCCCCACCAAACCAGTAAAAGGAACACGATCGGTAATAGGTAAACCCATTAGATAAGAATACTCTTCCAATGTAGGCATCAATTGATAATCAAGGAAAGTAAAGCATTGATACATCGGATTGTAGAACTGGACTAAAGTCGAGAGAATACCCTCCTTCATCCTAAGCTTCATAAGAGAAATGATGGACCCATACTTCCTCTGAAAATCTGTAGAACTCTCGATCTCGGGAATCAGACTCATCAACTCATCTATCTTGGGATCTTTGAAATTGTACTTCTTAGTCTTTCTTTTTACAGAATCCATAGTCAAAAATTACCTGAGATATTCACAAAGAGTTAACCTTTAAGTCCCTTGAAACAAAATGTTTTAAAGGATGCTCATGGGTGCATAAATTCATAATGCAACAACCACACACAAGATCACAAACATAGGGTTCATAGGTTCAATGTCACGAGCATGAGGTCAAAGGTACTACCCACATGGTATGATCTAAAAGTTTATCACCTACAGAACAAGGTTCTAAGAGGTCCTCAGAGGCTACATCCTTCCTTAGGATATTACCAACGTCCCGATTGACTCGGTAATTAGAAATATTCTCAGGAAAAACTCGTCCGAGCATATTATCGCGTGACAACCATTTTCGGATTACTCCATCATAGCTTTCGCACTACACCTAAAAGGCCAACATGGGTTAAAGGTCCTACGGTTCTCAAATTTAGCAGGCTCTGAGGTTGAAAGTAGTACATCTTCCTAATTACTCGGTAAATGATATTATAGTCAAAGGGGCCTCCACTGAGTGGGGGATCTCATGTTTCCTTTTTTGGCATTACTCCCTCAAAGTTAACATGACTATACCGCCCGTCCTATCTTAAGTTTGCCCAAGTCCAGGTAGAGGACTTATGAGAAATCACCAAGCACCCTGAAAACCAAGAAAATCCAGACAAACATACATACATCACATAATACATAACAAGTAATAACACATACACAAATAAACAAAGATATGCTTAACCCACTTAGGGATGGACCAACAATAGGCCGATCTTTCCCCAGCAGAGTCGCCATTTTTTCTGTAGTGGTACAAATGTTGAGACTAAGACATTGAATTGACTTGACTCGCACAGATCAAAATGAAAATCGAAACCGTGCTTTATTGTTTCCAAAGGAATGGGAAAAGAGTGAATAACCCAAAAAAAGGAGGAGAGAATCTAAGTTCGTGGGTTGGTTATGCAAAGGGGAGGTATTAACACCCTAAACATCTATGGTACTCCGCAGGAACCTCTTTAAAAATTTGTGATTTTGGCTATAAATGTTGTATATAAAAATAGATGGTGAAGATGGGAAAAGAATTATTTTTTATAGTTTTTGCACCCGCCACGGCCATGAACCTTTAGTGCATACATACCACCTTCTGTGCAATAGGGGATCGGAGTACTCGTAGTTCACCTTTATAAAAAATAAAAAATAAACACAAGTGTGTTGGTTAATTTTAAGAGACAGGACATTATCGTCTTATCCGAGTGGAAGAACATACTTACTACCCACGATTATGAAAAAGGAGAATTTGTATCATCTCAAAGTGGAGGATATATCCTGGATTTTAAAATCAATAGGGCCTCACTCAACACCCAAATGGAAAATATCTCACTTTACTACATATCGTAGAAGAATAGTAGCTTGCATCACTACAAGGATTGACAAGAGTCTAATCTTTTGAGAAAATTTTTAAGGTAAAAGGCCAAAGTGGCAAAATGGTTTGAATGAGATTAATTGACTTTTAGTCCTCTCACAAAAATGTCAAGGTATTATTAAATTAGTTAAAATTTGATTAAGAAAATATTTTGAAAATGCATGGACCTAAGTCCAAGTTTATTGTGAAAGCGGTTCAAGTTTAAAAACAAGAAGAGTTTTCAAAAGGAGGGAGAAGATATTTGAAATTAAAGAAGGAAGGAAGAGATGAAGAGACTATCCTAAAGCATGAGGTAAAAGCTAAGGAAAAGACCCGTCTAACCAACAAGAAGCCAACACTTAACACAATGAGTCAATGTAGAATTTCCATCCTTTGGATTTGAAACCAAACAAGAAAAGATAATAAAACCTCTTAAGAAAACCAAGCTTCAATTGCATTAAGTCTTCATAAAAATTGGGCAGAGTAACGACTGTATACAGATGAATTGCCAATCACAGACAAAGCATGTAATCACAATAACATGCACATAAAGCAAACAAACAACCCAATGTATTGGGGTAAACCCCAGGAGCTCCAGAAAAAATAACAGTTGAGGTCACAAGGTCTCAAGGTAGGCCAGAACTTCTAATCCTAAGTCAAAGAAGTCCATAATCTCCATAATGCCAAGGATAGCAATCAAGTAGTCCAAGTAACATTAAAGCTTTTTATTGTTCAAGTTGATTATTAAGTATCTTCAAAAAGAAATGAAAAGCTCGAGGGAGAAAAATAAAGATGGCATAGAAGTAAATGCTCGAGTGAGCAAAGATGAAAATAGCATGAAATCTAAAATGTTAAAATAAATGGTGCATAAAGTAAAGAGCATAAAGTAAAGGCATAAAATAAAGTCTATTGTTACAAATTAGAGGTTAGTAGAATGACCATATTGAAACTTGTATTTAAAACTCTTGAGAGGATTGATAAAACCAAAGCCTCTCAACAACAAGTTTCATTTGCTTTTGTCAAGTATATCATTCGTTTAAATTTCTTAAGGCAGCCATAAATGATCAATGATGTTTAAGTGATTCACTTTGACCAAAGCTAAAGATTCATTAGAGGATTGATAAGACCAAAGCCTCCTAACAATGAATCTCAAGGTTATTGGATCAAAGGATTCAAGTTAACATACTTGGGCTTACAAACATGGGTTTGGGCAACGAATGATCATTTCTCGAATCGGGACAAAATCTAACGCTATGTTAAGCAATCGTAAGTGGACTTATATAGAAGTCACACCTACTTTGAGGTCGATCAATAGCAATTTTTGTGTCATATGTTTGGAGAGATGATATGTATATCATCCTCTAACAACATGTGACATAATAATAATAGGATAAGATGAAGAGGGATGGAATAAGAATTAAACTACATTTGAACCAAAAATTTAATCAAGCCATCATTAAAATCATCCATCCATTTTGGTGGAGTTAAACTCAACACCCAAGATCCAATTATGTTAATGAAGTTCATGATCAAAATCTCATAGTACAAGATCAACCAGAATATATACAAAATAAAATTGTATTTAAAAATAAAGAAAAAAGATTTTTTTTTTAAATGGTTTTTAAATGAAAATAAAAGAGGAAATTAGCAACTATATTCAAAACATCACAAAAAAATTAAATAAGACCATAAAAAACAGAAATGAGCTCAAACATTTTTATAAAAAATTTTGTAATTTTTTTTAACAGAAAAGCATTTTAAATTGATTAAAAACATTCAAATAAATGGAGAAAAAGATCAACAATAGTAGAAATCAAAATAAATTTCTAGAAATATTTCAGAAGGTCAGAAATGAGTAAAATGATTTTTATAAATTTTTCAGAATTTAAAAACATCAAAAAGTATTTTTAAATAATTAGAAACAAGTCAAAATAAAGGAAAAATTATAAAAAATATCAAATCTGAAAATAAAATTATGAAAAAATAAAAATCAGATAGAGAACATTTGGAAATATTTTTGTGAATTTTTTCATAATTTTTGAATCAAAAATGAATTTTCTATGATTTTTTGAAGTTTAAATCAATTAAAATAAAAATCAAAAAATAAAAATATCAAACCAAAAAAATATGGGTCATCTGATCATTGTCAACATGCGTTAGTAAACAAATCCAAAGGATCTGGCGCGCTGTGCACTTCATGGACTTTATTGAATTTCACACTGAATCAATCTTTATTAAATAAAAACAACTTAAAATGTGGCACGTTGAATGGAGTCTGACTCACTAAAGTAATCAGATCCAAGGCTCTTGCGAGACGCGCACGGTAAAATAGTTGTATTGGATAGAATTCAAAAAATCACATGTCACGCTTTCATTGGCTGAAGCACAACACGTAATTCATCTTCAACCTCCAGACGTCCTAGATTGGGACTCTTCAAACTGTAAAATTAGAGGACCAGACCGGTACCATTAGCTTCGTCTCTTCAAGACAATTCTAATGGTACCCTTGAACCAAATTTATATAAAATGTGCAAGGCTGAATTAGAAGAAAACCAGAAAAAATAGCGAGCACGAAAAACCCAAGTATCTCCCTCAATTCTCAATGAAAATGCAAACCGTAAGAAGTGTGAGAATCAAAGGATGAATAGATTAGAATAGGACTTTATTTGGTTCCATTTGATGGAGAATTCTACTTGAACGAAGTTGCTGAAAATTATTCTGAAACTAGACTTGGTTAGAACGATTTAGGATACCTCAAGGCTTGATTCTTCTTCTGTTAGCTTCAAGGAAGTTTAAGGATGAATGATCGACGGATAAATTGGATTGAAAAGTTGGGAAAATAGAATTCGAAAAATTAGAAAAGTGAGTTATGTTGAGTTTTCTGAGGCCAAATCAAGGAGGGTGAAAAGAACAGAAAAATACCTTTTTGAGAGTTTTCTGAGTAAGGGGGTACATTATGAAAGGGAAGGTGTTATCACCCTTTCCATCTGTAGTTTTCTACGGGCTCTTAGTTTCTTGCTAGATCACTTGCTTTTATTTGAAAATGTGCTTGTTGTGTGGGTTTGAAAATATTTTGAAAACGTATTTGTAATGATTCTCGTCTCTATAAGAATGCGTACAAAGTGTTGGCTTTAAAAATAGTTTAAAGAAGTGTTTATTTGTGGAAGATGTTTTTGAAAGTGATTTTTAAAATTTCCTTTGTAATGATTCTCATCTCTGTAAGAATGCGTACAAAGTGCTTTGACTTTTGAAAATGTTTCAATTGAAAGTGTTGGTGTGGAAAAATGTTTTTTTGTTGTGAGAAAGCGAGCAACTATGAGCATCCTACCTACTCAAAAGGTCTAACGTTCTTTTCCTCCTCCTTTAGATGTTGCTATCTTACCATTTATTTGGTGAGAAGCCCCATCGTTGGATGTGTGAGGGACAATCGAAGGGACACTTTATAGTCACAAAGGCAACTGGGCAAGAAGCTTTAGTAACCACCCTAAGGTTCTAAGATCATATCTTTATGGAGGCAACGTCGAGCGGGTCATCTAGGGACTTATGATATTTTTGAACTAGAGGGTAGCCACTAAAACCTCTCACGTTTCAAGAGTTGTGACTATTTTCCAAAGGTAACCGAAGTGGGGTACCCTAGAGGTGTATATGTGCATGTGTGCTATGTTTCAGTTATTTTTGTCTTTTTTGTTAGGTTTGCTAGAATTTTATTTTAGTCTTTTCCATACAATCCTATTAGTCATACATCTAGCAGTTAATATGAAAAGCAGTAAAAAAAATGCAGAAAATAAGGGTCCTACGCTATTACAACCAAATCGAAAGACAAGAAAAATGTAAAAACAAAGAAAAAATAAAGAAGAGAAATAAATTCTTTGATTCAGGCCATGGACTCCTTCGATTCTCCCTTCTTTTTCCTTCTTTCGATTAGGCTTGAGAGTTGATTTGAGAAAGCTTCTATTTGCACCTTTTCCTGCCTCCTTCGACTGAGTTTGGGAATGGTATGGGAAACCTTTGATTTGCACCTTCTATATTTCTTTCAATTGATCCAGGGAGTGGGCATGAGCAACCTTCGACTGAAAACTCCTCTACTTATTTCGATTTGGACTATAAAGTAACATGGACCTGTAGAGCAGCATGAGTGTATATCCTTCGTTCACACTCTTTTTGTCTTTCGTTCGAATCTGTACAGGTTAGTTCCAACATATATACGGACAAGAAAAGCAAAAAAACCCAGAGGGAAGAAACAAAGAACATAACTAAGAGGCTATCTACATATTATGCTTAAACGAAAAGTAAGTAAAAGGTTATTTATATGTCATGCTGAAATGAAAGATGCAAGGTCAAGAGGACTTACCTTGCTTAAAATTGGAATTTGTGTGGGGGACTAGAGTTTCTGGATGCTCTTGGATTCGAAAGGAGAGAGGCAAGTGTGGTGTGATCTTGTTGAGTTTTGAGAGTTCTTGGTGTGCTTTTCTTAGGCTGTATATGCGTGTAAAACAAACATGTGTGTATGGTTCCTGGGCTTATGTCTCCAGTGTGTATGCGTATATATGTAATCTCCTATCTTCTTTTTCGTCTCCCTTGGAGCTTGCAGGTGTGCTTCTTATATAGAGGGTATGGAGGGCACAAGAGGGCAAAAGAATAAACATCCATTAAGTTGGTGTTTTAAGGCCATAAATATCACTTTGAAATTTTGGCAAAGACATGGTTTCTTGTCCCTTTTTGAATTTGCTATAAACCTGGATGTTAGAACAATGTTTGAATCTACTACCCTATAATTAAGTTTTGATGATAACAAAGTGAAAAGATATAGTATTTATAAGTTTCATGAATGAAATATCTGCTGCCTAAAAATTATTATGTTCTGACTTGCAGATACGCTGATTGAAATAAGCAAGATCACATCTATTCAGCATCAGAATTTGATTTCATACACCAGCATCAGAAGTTGCTACATCAGAACGTCAAAATCAGATGATCAACTCACGTACATGCTGAAGCCTGATGAACAAGACTGCGCTCAACACTCTGATACAGAAACACAATAGTTCATCAGCAGCGAAGCAGAATCAGAATGAGCCAAGCCAGAACTTGCATTAAGTAAGCAACGGTATTGTGCATTGAAAGCAAATTAATTCCAACGGCTTCATTCCAGACAAGATCTGCTCAATAAGGAAAGTTTGTTATTAGCATTGAATCAAGAATATTGCATCCAACGTTCATCATCTCAGTGCTATATAAACAAAGCTTTGAAGATTGAAATGGTTAATGCTCTCCAAATCTCTACACGCACAAAAGCTGAACCATAATCTTCGTTATACCAGTTTTGCTAAACCACACACTCTGATATTCCATTACTGTTTAGCAATCTAGTTTCTAGCTTCATTTTGTGTATACATCACAGTTGTGATACAGTTTTGTAGAAAACATCCACACACATAGTTTTATCTCTTTGTAAGAAAGTGTTACCTTGACAAACCGGGTTGTGGTTTGAATCAAGAAGGCTTTAGCAGTTGTTAAAGCAGTCTGTAATATTCAGTTGAATATAGTGGATTAAGACCTCGTTAGAGAGAGGCGAAATCACCTTGACGGGTGGACTGGAGTAGTTTGAGATCAAACGAACCAGGATAAAAATATCTTGTCAATTGCTTTAGATTTCAGTTTTACAATTCAACCCCCCCTTCTTGTGTTTTTCACCACTTCAATTGGCATCAGAGCGCCTGGTTCTGAGCTAAAACACTTAACCGTGTCAGTACAAGATCCAGCGTCAGAAAAACACAATGGCAGGAAACAATTCTCACATCAGCAATGACAACAATGAGGACAGAGACAGATTCAGTGGCAAACCTCCAGTCTTTGATGGAGAAAACTTTGATTACTGGAAAGACAGAATTGAAAGCTTCTTTCTGGCACATGATGCTGATCTGTGGGATATGGTGACAGATGGATACACGCACCCTGTGAATGCAAGTGGTCAGAAGATTGATAGAAAATCAATGTCTGATCAACAAAAGCGTGACTTCAAGAATCACCACAAGGCCAGAACCATCCTCCTCAGTGCCATTTCCTATACTGAGTATGAAAAGATCTCCAACAGAGACACAGCAAAGAATATTTTTGATTCTCTCAGAATGACGCATGAGGGCAACGTTCAGGTCAAAGAAACAAAAGCTCTGGCGCTCATTCAGAAGTATGAGGCGTTCAAAATGGAGGAATCTGAATCCATTGAAACTATGTTCTCTAGATTCCAGATTCTGGTAGCTGGTCTCAAAGTTCTGGACAAAGGATACTCTACTGTTGACCATGTCAAGAAAATCATCAGAAGTTTACCCAAGCAGTGGAGGCCTATGGTTACTGCTCTGAAGCTAGCTAAAGATCTCAACAAAATCACTCTGGAGGAACTTATCAGCTCCCTCAGAAGTCATGAGATAGAGCTAGAAGCTGATGAGCCTCAGAAGCAAGGTAAGCCTTTAGCATTAAAATCTAACAGAAAATTTGAGTCTAAAGTTTTGCAGGCAGTTGAAGAAACATCTGATGGATCCTCATCAGAAGAAGACGAACTTTCCCTTCTCTCCAGAAGAGTAAATCAACTGTGGAAGCAAAGACAAAGGAAGTTCAGGAATCCCAGAAGATCTGATCAGAACGAGTCTTCTTCCAGATACAGAAGGACAGATTCTTCCTCTGGATACAGAAGATCTGAAGGCTCCTCCAGTAGCAAGAAGCCAAACACCAAAGACATCATCTGCTATGAGTGCAATGAGCAAGGACACTACAAGAGTGACTGCCCAAAGCTTCAGAGGGAAAAGCCCAAAAAGAAGTTTGGAAGAGAGAAGAAGAAAAGTCTCATGGCCACATGGGATGACTCTGACTCGTCTGAAGCTGACTCAGAATCAGATGATGAAAGGGCAAACATAGCTCTCATGGCTAACATTTCAGAAGATAGTGAAGCTTCTGAATCAGACTCAGAATCAGACACAGAAGAGGTATTTCCTAACTTCGCTGTTAACTTTACAAAGGCTGAACTTGCTGAAAGCCTTAATGAGATTCTGGAACGTTATCAGCAGATTAGAGCTAAATTCAGAGACCTGAAAAGGAATCTTGAATCTGACTCTAATAAGTCTGAGAGTCTCAAATTGGAAAATTCTGAGCTGAGAAATAAGATTTCAAAATTAGAAAACACTTTACAAAACTCTCAGAAGGAACCAATTTCTGAAACTCCCAGCAACGCTGATGAGATCATCAAGGAGTATGATCACAGTTTCCAGAAGTTCCTAGCTAAAAGCATAGATAGAAGCAGAATGGCTTCAATGATCTATGGAGTTAGCAGAAACGGCAGGAAAGGAATAGGATACCAAGGTAAGGTTCCTACACCAAAGAATGTCATGGACTTAACCATTAAACACACTCCTCTAAATTCACACTTTGTGTATGGTCACACACATGATATCAAATATACTAGCAGTAAGCACTCTGTGAAACCAAAATTCAACCAGAGTTTTGGTAAAACTAACAAATCAGGACCCAAGAAAATCTGGGTACCTAAGGATAAAATAATACATGTTGCAGATATCTTTAGCAGCAAGTCAGAAACACCAGTCATGGTACCTGGACTCTGGCTGCTCACGACACATGACGGGAAGAAGGCATATGTTCCAAAGCCTGGAACTTAAGCCTGGAGGCCACGTTGGCTTTGGAGGCAATCAGAGGGGAAAGATAATTGGCTCTGGAACTGTAGGTAATGGAAATCTTCCCTCTATTAATAATGTTCTGCTAGTAGATGGATTGATGCATAATGTGTTATCCATAAGTCAATTAAGTGATAACGGTTATGATATAATCTTTAATCAAAAATCATGTAAAGCTGTTAGTCAGAAAGATGGGACTATCCTGTTTAATGGTAAGAGGAAAAACAACATTTACAAAATCAAACTTTCTGAACTAAAGAGTCAGAATGTAAAATGTCTTCTGTCTGTTAACAACGAGCAGTGGATCTGGCACAGAAGATTGGGGCATGTTAGTATGAGAAGAATATCTCAGATTAACAAACTCAATCTGGTCAGAGGACTTCCTAATTTGAAGTTCAATTCAGATGCTCTGTGTGAAGCATGTCAGAAAGGCAAATTTGCAAAACCTTCTTTTAAATCCAAAAATGTTGTTTCTACCTCTAAGCCATTAGAACTTCTGCACATTGACTTATTTGGACCAGTTAAAACTGCTTCAGTCAGTGGTAAGAAGTATGGGTTAGTAATCGTAGATGACTATAGCAGATGGACATGGGTAAAGTTCTTAAGACACAAGGACGAGTCACACTCTGTGTTTGTTACCTTCTGTAACCAAGTTCAGAATGAAAAGGATCTTAGAATCGTCAAAGTCAAAAGTGATCATGGTGGAGAATTTGAAAATAAAGATTTTGAGTCATTCTTTAATGACAGAGGCATTCTGCATGATTTCTCTTGTCCTAGAACTCCCCAACAAAATGGAGTTGTAGAACGAAAGAACAGAACATTGCAAGAAATGGCCAGAACCATGATCAATGAGACAAACGTTGCTAAGACTTTCTGGGCAGAGGCAATAAACACAGCGTGCTACATTCAGAATAGAATCTCAATAAGACCTATTCTGGAAAAGACTCCATATGAATTGTGGAAGAACAGAAAGCCCAACATTTCATATTTTCATCCATTTGGATGTACTTGCTTTATATTAAATACAAAGAATTATTTGAACAAGTTTGACTCTAAGGCACAGAAGTTTATTATGTTAGGATACTCTGAACGCTCAAGAGGGTACAGAGTATACAATACAGAAACACAGATTGTGGAAGAATCAATCAGTGTTCGTTTTGATGATAAGCTTGACTCTGAAAAGTCAAAGCAGAATGAAATTTTTGCAGGTATAGAAACTGAATTTGCAGGTTCTGAAGACAAGTCATCAGAAGCTCTCAACACAGACATTCCTTCAACGTCTGAAAGGAGCACTGCTAGAAATCCTACAACAGCTGCTGATCAACCTCAGAAGAGATTACCCAGAAGCAGCTTGGATCACCCAGAAGAGACTATCCTAGGAAGAAAGGAAGATCCAATCAGAACAAGAGCAAGCTTCAGAAACTCTGAAGAAACTCTTATGGGACTGGTGTCTCTGATTGAACCTTCTTCTATTGATGAAGCACTCCTGGATAATGACTGGATTCTGGCAATGCAAGAAGAGCTGAATCAATTCACCAGAAACGACGTATGGGATCTCGTTCCCAGACCAAAAGGATTCAACGTCATTGGAACAAGATGGGTGTTCAGAAACAAGCTAAATGAACAAGGTGAAGTCATCAGAAACAAGGCACGACTGGTTGCACAAGGTTATAGTCAGCAAGAGGGGATAGACTATACAGAAACCTTTGCCCCAGTCGCCAGGTTAGAATCTATCAGACTTTTAATTTCATTTGCTGTTAATAGAGGCATCACTCTGTATCAGATGGATGTCAAAAGTGCATTCTTAAATGGTTATATAGAAGAAGAAGTTTATGTTCACCAACCCCCAGGTTTTGAAAATTCAAAACATCCAGAACATGTTTTCAAACTAAAGAAGTCACTGTATGGTCTGAAACAAGCTCCCAGAGCTTGGTATGAAAGGCTAAGTAACTTTCTGCTTGAAAATGAATTCACCAGAGGGAAAGTGGACACTAATCTATTCTGTAAAACAGTTAAGAGTGACATCTTAGTCTGTCAAATTTATGTTGATGATATCATTTTTGGTTCTACTAATCCTTCTCTTGGAAGAAAATTTGCTAAGTGTATGCAGGCAGAATTTGAGATGAGCCTCATGGGGGAACTGAAATTCTTTCTAGGAATTCAGATCAATCAAACTCCATAAGGAACTTACATTCATCAGAGCAAATACATCAGAGATCTTCTGAAGAAATTTGACCTCTCAGAATGTAAGCCATCAAAGATTCCAATGCATCCCACGTGCATTCTGGAAAGAGAAGAGGTAAGCAAAAGTGTAGAACAGAAATTCTACAGAGGTATGATTGGTTCTCTCCTCTATCTGACTGCTTCAAGACCTGACATATTATTCAGTGTTTGTATCTGTGCTAGATTCCAATCAGATCCTAGAGAATCTCACTTAACAGCTGTTAAGCGAATTTTCAAGTATCTGAAAGGTACTACTAATCTGGGTTTGTTTTATAGAAAATCTAGTGATTACAGCTTAGTAGGCTACTGTGATGCTGATTTTGCTGGAGACAGAGTTGAACGTAAAAGTACTTCTGGAAGCTGCCAGTTTCTGGGAGAAAATCTGATCTCTTGGTCCAGCAAAAGGCAATCAACAATTGCTCTGTCAACAGCAGAAGCTGAGTACATAGCAGCAGCAGGATGTAGCACACAAATGCTCTGGATGAAAAGTCAGCTTGAAGACTTCCAGATTTTTGAGAGTAACATTCCTATACTTTGTGATAATACTTCTGCTATTTGCTTAAGTAAGAATCCTATTTTACATTCTAGAGCTAAGCATATAGAAATAAAACATCACTTCATTAGGGACTATATTCAGAAAGGTATTTTGAACTTAAAATTTATAGATACAGACCATCAATGGGCTGATATCTTTACTAAACCCCTTTCAGAAGATAGGTTTAATTTCATTCTGAAACATCTCAGCATGAAAGTGTGCCCAGAGTGAAAATGTTTTAATTCCATATATTTACTTTTAGAATGTAATTATTTCACTGTGAACTTCTGATCAATCTCCTTTCAGAAAGATAGAACATGCAGATTGTATCAGATGCAAGTCTAAAGATCTGAGAGTCTAATCTCAAAGACAGACGTGCTGATCACTACATCAAACAAGTGTCATCCAATCATCAGCATATCTCTGAAGCAGAACGCGTGCACGCTTCTGAGAAGGCAAAGCGCTGATTGGGTACATTGAGATACATGTCTGGTAACTGTTTTTAAGTATCTTTCTCAAATCCCCCAAAATCAGCAAGCATTTAATGAAAAGTAATCATGCTTTTAAATGGCAATCATGATTTTTCTCTCTCTTAAAAACGTTTATCTTTTCAAAATAGTTTTGGAAAACTCTATTTAAGCACATTAATCTCTCATTCTTATTCTTTACGCTTTCTCACTATCACTCAAGCATTTTCTGCATATTTCTGAGTTCATCTCTTGCAAATTTTTTTCCTCAGTTCATTCTCAAAACCCTTTTAGTGTGAACATGGCAACCTCCAGTAGCGTTTCTGCAGGTAATCAGAAGAAAGCAACTTCTGAACAATATCAAGTGCCACTCAGAACTCTCCTCACTCCGGTGAAGAACCTTGAAGTGCTCTCTGAGTTAATCATTGATTTTGAAAGCTTGAAGGAGAATGGTTTTGACCTAACTGAAGAAGTTAGGGCTCAAAAGTGGGAAAGGTATTTCGATAGGTTGGTTGGACCAACATTCCCAGCGCTGGTCAAGGAATTTTGGATTCACGCCAAGGTTTCAAAACACCTAGTCATCTCCTCTGTCATGGGGAAGAAGATTGTGATTTCTGAAGATCTCATTGCAAGGCTAATCGGTCAAAGTGGTGGTGGCGTCCGTTGTGTGGACATGGCTGAAAGATGTGCTGATATAGGTGTGGTAGCTAACAGGATTTTCACTCTTGGGATGCCCAGCAGCAAGATTAAAGATCTGAAGGATCACTGCAGAGTATGGGCTAAGATTATTCTGGGGTGCTTCAACCACAGGAAACCAACAAGTTCTCCTGATTACATAAATGTGGATCAGCAGTTTCTGATCTACTTTATTGATCAGAAGATAAAGATCAATCTGGCTCACTTCCTGTTCAACCACCTCAAAACCAGTGTGAAAGAAACAAGGGAAGAAGAAAGAACCAAGAGGGACTGGATACCTTTTGGAAGGTTGATATCAGATATTCTGACAGAGAATAGACTGATTGAGCATCTGATAGAAGCTCAAGAGTTGAGCACTATTGAACCAACAATTGGGAAACCTCTGAACGCAAAGAATCTGAAAAAGATGAAGCTGATAGAGAATATTCAGAAGGAACCCAGAGCTACTTCCACTGCTGATATCTCCAGCAGAAGAGTGCCTCTGAGTGATTTTCCGGTATTTTCTGAAATGGAATCCAAACCAGAGATGTTTCTCAGGTACCCAGATGCGTACAAGGCAGATGATACAGATCCAAAGCTGAATATCAGAGATCTGTGTCAACCCCAACCAGAAGTGACTCTGAAGAAGACAAAGAAGAGGAAAGCGCCATCAGAAGGACCATCTCAGCAGACTCCAAAGAAAAGAGGTATTTCATCTGCTGCCCCTATTTCAAATTCTTTTACTATTCCAGCATCTATCCCTCCTCAAACCTCTCATAGAATATCAATTCCCATCCCTACCATTGATGAAACCATACAAGAAGAAGACCCTTCTGAGGCATTAAAACTCAGAAGACCTAGAACCAAACACCCCAAACAACCAACAATTTCAACAACATCAGCACTTGACCAAGTGCTGTCTGATATTGAGCGTCAACATGCCTCTGCTCAACCAAACTCTGAACCACAAAATGTTCCTCCTCCACAACCAGAACAACAACAACAACCAGAACCAGAACAACAACAACAACCACTCTCAGAAGAACCTCTGATCCCTGAGCAATCAGAGATTCCACCTCCCTCTCCCCAACCAGAAATTAATCCACCTTCACCACAAACAGAGTTTCACCACTCTGAAACTCCTTCTCCTCATCAATCTGAACCTCACTCACCTCAACCATCACCGCTGGCAATTCAGTTGCCATGTGGAACCACTGTTGTCATGCCCCAGTTACCATCCTCATCAGAATCGACACCACCAAATACTCCCAAAACACCACCCACTCCAATCGAAATATCTGACTCTGATACCCCTTCTCCAAAACAAACAGCCTCTCAGAAAACCTCTGAAAACCCCAGCAGGACTTTCATTGACTTAACCAGTCTTGACCGTCTTGCTGATCTAAAACACAAAATTGCAATCCCAAAACCAAAGCAACCAGATGTTGGCTCTGGTATTTTGAATTTTGAAACAGGTGTGCTGCAATGGATTGTTTCTTTGAAGCAAGTCTGTCCTGGGATGATTGACCCAGCTGCTTCTGATCAGCTCTGGTCACAGTTCAGACTCTGGGTACGTGCTGAAGCCCTCAAGTTGCAGGATATCAACTATGAGCAGGCACAACAAAATTTCAGCAAGCTTCTGAATGAAGTTGGAAGTATGCTTCTGAAAGAGTACGTGCTCCCTCTGGACAGTGAACCTTGGTCTGAGAAACAGCAAGCTGCAACGGTGCAACCATCAGAAGAAGACAAGACCATTCAGGCTGAAAGTCAAGCAGAGGATGTTGCTGAAAGTTCTGAGAAGCCTCCTCCTTCTGATGCTTCTCAAGCTGCCTTGGACAGGCAGACTCTGGAAGAACTAAGGCTGAATGACATGCGTCTACAGCAGCGGATGGATGAAAACGATCAGAAGATGAAAGAGAGAATGGATGTGCAGGACAGCAAGATTGACATTGTTGTCAGCATGGTGCATAAACAGAATGAGACTTCTGAAAAGATTCAAGCCATGCTGGAGAGCCTGTTCACACGCTTGCCTCCTCAACCTTAAATCTTTTCTTTCATGCATGACCTTTTTCATGTTTTCCCTGATTTTCTGATGTACTGTTTGATTATGTTTTGTAATATTTTCTTGTTTTGACTCTGAACTATCTTAATATGATTAGTTTTTCTGATCTTAATTGTTTTAGCACATCACCAACACTTTTTGATTGCTGACAAAAAGGGGGAGAACAAGAATGATATTTAAATCAATAACGGGCTAACTAGACAGAAATTCTCAAACATTCTAACTCTATTAATTGAAATGTTTTTTCTGTTGTGTTTAAAGTCTACAGGCACAAGGAAGCTCCTGGACACTCTGAAGACTAGAAGCTCTGATCAATATGAAGTTGCTCTGATCAATATGAAGTTCTGATCTGCCCTAATATTCTGATCCAAAGCAAAGCTCTGACAAGAAAAGCTCTGAAGCTCTGCTCTGACATAAAGCTTCTGATAAGTCAAAGACTCTGATACTCTGATGTTCAAAGAAAGGCAAAAAGATCTGATCCTGAAGAACGCGTATAATCAAAGGGAAGTAATAAACTCAGGGGGAGTATTTCCTTACTCCTTATTCTTTTACTTCTTATTCTGATACATATTCCAAATGCCTTTTCACGTTATTTTCATTTAAAATATCTAGTTTTTGTCATCATCAAAAAGGGGGAGATTGTTAGAACAATGTTTGAATCTACTACCCTATAATTAAGTTTTGATGATAACAAAGTGAAAAGATATAGTATTTATAAGTTTCATGAATGAACTATCTGCTGCCTAAAAATTATTATGTTCTGACTTGCAGATACGCTGATTGAAATAAGCAAGATCACATCTATTCAGCACCAGAATTTGATTTCATACACCAGCATCAGAAGTTGCTACATCAGAACGTCAAAATCAGATGATCAACTCACGTACATGCTGAAGCCTGATGAACAAGACTGCGCTCAACACTCTGATACAGAAACACAATAGTTCATCAGCAGCGAAGCAGAATCAGAATGAGCCAAGCCAGAACTTGCATTAAGTAAGCAACGGTACTGTGCATTGAAAGCAAATTAATTCCAACGGCTTCATTCCAGACAAGATCTGCTCAATAAGGAAAGTTTGTTATTAGCATTGAATCAAGAATATTGCATCCAACGTTCATCATCTCAGTGCTATATAAACAAAGCTTTGAAGATTGAAATGGTTAATGCTCTCCAAATCTCTACACGCACAAAAGCTGAACCATAATCTTCGTTATACCAGTTTTGCTAAACCACACACTCTGATATTCCATTACTGTTTAGCAATCTAGTTTCTAGCTTCATTTTGTGTATACATCACAGTTGTGATACAGTTTTGTAGAAAACATCCACACACATAGTTTTATCTCTTTGTAAGAAAGTGTTACCTTGACAAACCGGGTTGTGGTTTGAATCAAGAAGGCTTTAGCAGTTGTTAAAGCAGTCTGTAATATTCAGTTGAATATAGTGGATTAAGACCTCGTTAGAGAGAGGCGAAATCACCTTGACGGGTGGACTGGAGTAGTTTGAGATCAAACGAACCAGGATAAAAATATCTTGTCAATTGCTTTAGATTTCAGTTTTACAATTCAACCCCCCCTTCTTGTGTTTTTCACCACTTCACTGGACACGTTTGACTTTCGAATGCCCTCCTTCGAATAACTCTAATTGCCTCCTTAGAATGTCCTAGAGTCTTGATTTGAAGTGTTCAGAAACCTCTCTATTAGAGCTTCATCGATTAGTCAGCTTCTGCATTGATTACTTGATCTTGTTCTGATATGCCAATCGAAGGACATTTGTTAATCATGCCTTCAAAGTACCCCTTATCCTTGCTCTTCGATTGGGCCAAAATTGTCTCCTTTGAATGGCTTAAGTCTCATCATTGGGGCCTATTCGATTGATCTCCTTTTCAGCTAGCCCCAACGAAAACTCTTTCTTGGCTAATCGAAGCTTCCTTTAGTATGAATGCTTGTGCAGCAAGCTCGAGTATGGCCATATGTGGTATTTTGGGCCAGCCAGCATCTTTGCATATTTCTATTTCATTTTGGCCATCTAGATCTAATATTTGACCAAACCCCTTTCTTTCAGACAACACTAAGTGTTCTTCGAATAGGCCTTTAAATTGATTCTTCGAATGGATCATTTACGTGTCCTTCGAATGGCTTTAGATTGGACCCATCTATTTGCCTTAGTTGTTTGATTCAAATACCCCCAAGTGAGAACTTCATTCTGTCAATTGAAGCCTCCTTCTTCACTTCCTTTGAATTCCATTGCACAGGAAGCCTGGGCCTGGCAGCATGTAGGACCAAGACTCATCATAAGATAAACTTTAATTCAGTGATTATGTGTCTCTTTCAAATGGCCAACAATATGTTTCCTTCAAATTGGCTTTTAGAGTGCTCTTTCAAATGGGTAATATTGTGTGTCATAGTGCAGAAACTATGTTGAGGGGTCTTGGCCTTGAGAGAAAGCACATAGGAAGTATTTTCCTTATGCATTGAAGACAATCATAGAAGAAACCTTTGCCCTTGTGAATCCAAAGCAAGCATGAAGGGGCTTTTGGCCTAGTGAATTGAAGGGAACTTGAAGAGGCCTTTAGCCTTGTGAATCTAAAGGAACTGGTAGAGGTCGTTAGCCTTGTGAATCGAAGGCAAGCCTGAAGTAGACAATATCGAAGCCTTGTAATTTGAACGTGATCGAAGAGGGACCCAACGCCCATTCGAAGTTTTGTGAATCAGACCTGCATCGAAGAGTGCCAAATGCCTAATTGAAGACTTTGAAACAAAGCTTTCTCGAAGGATTTAGATGCCCAATCGAAGCTTGTCAGGATACCAATCAAAAGACACCTTGTTCATCTTCAAAAAATTTCATTTTCTTTAGGCAAGTGTTTGTAACCAACCATGTAATAAAAGATCTTAGAAAACATGAGAGGGAAAATTTTGGGGTACAATAGTTGCCCCTGTTCAATCTTCTTAAACCTGAAGATTTAGATTGGCTTGTTTTCCTTTTGTGATCTGAAGGTGGAAGATGATTGAACACTAGAGTGCCCAGAAATTTGCACTCGCATGAAGTAACACTGATGGTTGATGATGGCAGGAATGGGCTTATAGATGCCATTTGGATAAGATGACAGAGAGTTGTCGGAGATGGGCTTAAAGATGCCATCCACAGGTGATTGTTGATAGAAATTAGACTAATCTAAGCTTGATTTCAACTGGAAAAGAATCAGAATAAATCTTTGGAGCGATTTATCTGAACCAGAGAAAGTGTCTACCGGAATAGAATCAGAATAAACCATTGATCAGTTTAAACTGAACCAGCTGAGGTCTTGAATAATCTTTGACTGGAAAACAATCAGAATAAATCTTTGGAGCAATTTATCTGAACCAGAGAAAGTGTATACCGGAACAGAATCAAGATAAATCATTGGTCGATTTAAACTGAACCAGCAAAGGTCTTGAATAATTTTTAACTGGAAAAGAATCAGAATAAATCATTGGGGCGGTTTAACTGAACCAGAGAAAGTGTCTACCGGAGCAGAATCAGGGGAAACCATTGGTCGATTTAAACTGAACCAGTAGAGGTCTTGAATAATCTTTAACTGGAAAAGAATCAGAATAAATCTTTGGAGCAATTTATCTGAACCAGAGAAAGTGTCTACCAGAACGAAATCAGAATAAACCATTGATCAGTTTAAATTGAACCAACAGAGGTCTTGAATAATCTTTGACTGGAAAAGAATCAGAATAAATCTTTGGAGTGATTTATCTGAACCAGAGAAGGTGGCTACCAGAACGGAATAAGAATAAACCATTGATAAGTTTAAACTGAACCAGCAGAAGTCTGAAGGAAGTGTTCGTCATGTAGCTAGTCATCTCGTCTTGTTTCGGGAACTGATCTGCAATTTGTTCATAGATAGTTTTCCTGTCTGGTTCCAGGTATTAATCTGGAACTTGAAAATGTTGGTCACATAGATAGTTCCCCTTCTGGTTTCGAGCATTAATTTTTGACCTGTTGTATAAGTTGGTAGTGTTTGACCTGAAAAGGTAAAACCAGTTTCATGCGATGTCATGATGTATGAATTGCATGATGCTCTCAAAATAAATGAGATTGTGATGTATGTATTTGTGTTGCACATGCTATGACATTTTTAAAATGGTGTATGAATGCAATGTGTGAACGTGTCAGTCGTTCTACTGCAGTGTTGTTGAACTAGGGAAAATAAATCCCTAATTGTTGCTGGGGGTGAAGAATGTAAGTCTTCAAATATGTTGAAGTTAAAACGCTGGGAGATGAGCTTCCGTTGTTAGAGAAATAAACTCTGTTGGAGAAGGTAAACTCCGTGAACTAAATTGTTGCTAGAAGATAATATGGAATAAGTATCAGGATGACATCCGTCTCTGGATCGCACCTGAACTGTTTCTAGAAGATGATCTGAATAAGTATCAGGATGACATCTGTCTCTGGATCATAACTGAACTTTTTCTAGAAGATAGTTTGGAATAAGTATCAGGATGACATCCCTCTCTGGATCTTACCCGAACCATTTCGAGATGAGAATCGGGAATAAGTGTCTGGATGACATCCGTCTTTGGATCGTACCTGAACCGTTTCTAGAAGATGATCTAAATAAGTATCAGGATAACATCCGTCTCTGGATCGTACCTGAACCGTTGCTAGAAAAGAATCCGCTTTATTTAAAGTGTTTCCGCTGGAAATTCTTGTTATGTTGTTTTGAGAAGAAATCCGTTGGGGAAGGGAGACTCTGTAATCCGCTTGGGGATTTTGTGAGATCCTGTTGGGGAATACTGAGAAGCTAGGGGAATTCACTGGGGAATTCTTAGATGTTAGAGAACTAATTGGAGATTCTTGCTCTTCTGTGGGTATGAGAACACCTGACATCAATAGGCTGCATGCTAAGAATATGGCAGTGACCTTGTAGTAGAATTCCCCTCCCTTGGTACCTGCTGGAGAAGGTATCTGCTGGGATTTTGTAGATGGTTTAACTATTATCCCAACATCTGGAGTCCTTGGTGAATGTTGATCATGGTAATAAACATTCTACTGATAGACAAGTGATGAGATGACGGGACGTAGTCGTACGCTTTAATCCCTAACTTTTGCCTGGACTATCCTTTCAGATTTTCAGTCCATCGGGATACCCTTTTTTGCCCAAGCCGCCTTTTCAGGTTTAAGACTTGTTGGGTGTATGGTTTTTTCATATGTATATCCCTAATTTTTTCCCGAACCCTTTTGGTTTGCCGAGATGCCCTTATTTTTGCCTAGGCCAATCAACCTAGCGGGTCTTTGTTCATGCGTAGTATTTTCCGACTATGTCCATGTTCATTGGGTACGGAGAATTGTCATTATCCATAGTAGTAAGTGTTGTCACACTTCCAGAAGGTGTTTGTTTTACTTTACAGGATTCGTTGCTGGAATTCATGTCCAATTCCCCAATTGATTCAGATGGAGATCTGCCCCTGGCTATTTGGCATTTTTGCGAGATTCCTTGAACCTTAACTTGACTGCCCCAGATCAGCTGGACACCATGCTATGCCCCTTGATTATGAAATGCCTATCACTGTAATGTCTTTCCAACTGAGGTGATTCTGTCCACTGAGAGGATTGTGGTTCATCAAATATCCGTCGTGTGAATTTCTCTATTGTTGAACAAATAGTCATATGCAAACAATGATATTTTAAGAATGCAAAGCTTATGTTTGTCTTGAAGTTTGAAAATTCATTTTTTAGTAAAACAAACAAGTTTTGTAAGAGTGTGATATCAGCTCAGGATTTATAGCAAACCCTACAGGAGTCGGGATACCTTTTGTAACATTATGCTTTCGAACTAACCCATGCTTCAGCTAGGACTTTTAAGGTTATAACATGGCCTGGTTCACGGTTCAAGAAACAAAAGATAAACGCTCAAATTTTATTTGTACCCAACCCGTTCTTCGTGATGTTCTTCAATCCTATACTCAGCTAATTGTGCGCTTAGATCCCTATTGAGTCTGGAATCTTTGCTCTGATGTTCCGGTGAGGGTTCGGATATTGAACGTTTGTTTGAGGAGGTAGTCATTTTTTTAACCTTTTATTTTTTGTTGAGGATTTGTAGGACCTCTTTTTTTTATTATCCCTACTTTTTCCTGAACTGTTTCTTTTGTGTTTACAGTTAGCGGGATACCCCAAATTTTTTTAAGTCTCCTTCATAGGTTTTTGACTTAATGGGCTTTTTTTTAGAGATAATGACTGCATGTCTTGACGATTATGCGGAACCATCATCATCTTTTAGAATGCATCTTCTACACTATTTGTCGTGTATGAAGGATGAGTTTGCGACTTAATGCACCTCTGAATTAACTGAGAAAGCTACCCTGCCCCAGGTTATGATTAAAGGTTTTAATTTGTGTGAAAAGAAAAACTTATACTTCTTAGGCTCAAAGGGGTTGACTAGGGATTACCTTCCTTATAACTCCACTGTTTAGGATTACCTTCCTTATAACTCCAGGCCAGAATAATCAATTTTCATTAATGCTGACTTGGGTAGTACATTCAAAGACGACCATGTATCCACCAAAACTCAAGATAGAGTAGTGCCCCTGCACTCCATAGAAATATGTAACGCTTTGTTATGATCTCGCCCTTCTGGAGGAAGATTAAAATCCGTGAAGCCCAAACCGTTCCCAGTAGATATGTTAGCACAAACATTCTCGAACTGATTGACTGTTATCTCGTACGGCACGAATGCATTCTTCAACAACTTCATCAAAGCATTTCTATGAGGTTCTGAATAAATCAACAAAGAAAATATAGACATCTTATAAGGGGTGTGACTTAACTGGTCAATTATGCTATAATCACTTTTCCTGATAATTCGCATCAACTCCTTAACTTCATCAGGAACTGGGGATGTTTCTGGCATTGGATCTGGCTGAGTCACATTGGCTGGTGTAACTCTTGGATTACCAATCGTCACCTGTTTTTTTCCTTTTTCTCTTGCAGAGGCATCTGCCACATCTTGTACATTGGAAGGACCAAACACTCTCTCGCTTCTAGTCATTCGACATACGCCTGAGAAATTATGAACCTCCCTTTCATTGTCTTCAGCATCTTCTTTCTTGGAAGGACTAGGATTTTCCTCTTGCTTCACCCCATGGTAATAAACATCAGCACCATAATGCCATGGATGGCCTTCTCACTAGTATATGGCATGGACCGGGTACTGTAATCATCAAAGGAGGCGTCCTAGCTGGAATGCGCATGGGGGTGTAAGGAATAGATACCACAACAATGTCTTCTTCGGTAACATTTCGGTAACTTAGCTTTCTACCGAATTGTAGGGAACCCCCATCCATCATGACTTGGATACCAGCTTTTAAATCAACACAGCCTTTTGGTTTCTCTCTACACTTGGCACAGTCTAAAGCACAGCCCAAAAAAATAGAACTGTCAAGCAAATACCTGTTAACATACCACAACGGAGTAGTTACTTGTTCTACATCCATAACTAAATTCAGCATTTCTCCACTATCATCAATCATATTAACAACATCCCCTCCATGTCTAGGCATTGGGTTTGGGGTAACATTTGGACCAGTTACGGGAGTAAACTCAATTGCCTTGGCATCCAACAAGTCTTGTATTCTACATTTCAATGCAAAACAATTGTTTGTTGAATGACCAATTCCTCCAGAATGGAATTCACATCCTGCGTTAGCATCATAGTTAGGAGGAAGTCTTCCAGGGGGTGGTGGCATATTTCTCAAACTAATCAACTCAAATCGAGCAAATGGTGGAGTGCTTTAGTAGGAGTTACTGGTAATGGGTCGAGTTTTCTCAACTGTCTTTGTTGTTGATTATTATGCTAACGAGGAGCATCTTGTTGTCTTTGTTATTGGGGTACCATATTTTGTCTCTGTTGTGGAGGAGCATTAACAGGGATAGACACAACATTGACGTGTTGGTGTTGACGATCATCTCCTATTCCTCCGTGAGAATAAACTGCACTCGTGTCGCCTTCCCTCTTCTTAGGGTAAGTATGGAATGGTTTCTTACCACCCCCTGATGAACCACTAGAACAACTGATTTGAATCTTCCCTAATTTTAAACCCACCTCAACTCTTTCACCAGCCATAACCAAATCCGCAAATCCTGTTGAAGCACTTCCTATCATGTGATCATAAAACGGCCCTTGCAGGGTACTCATAAACATATCAACGAGTTCTCGTTCCATGAGTGGAGGTTGGACCCTCGCGGACAACTCACACCACTTCTGAGCGTATTCCTTGAAAGATTCTTTTGGTCCTTGTGACAAATTCTATAACTGAGTGCGATTAGGCGCCATATCCATATTGTACTGATAATGTTTTACAAAAGCCCGAGAAAGATCGTTCCATCAACGAATATGAGTTTTCTCTAACTTCATGTACCACTCTAGGGATGCCCCAGATAGGCTATCCTGGAAGAAATGAACCAAGAGCCCCTGATCATCAGTATGCATCGACATCTTCCGGAAATAAGCAGTTGCATGAGTGACGGGACATGACGAACCATTGTACTTTTCAAAGACCGGAGGTTTGAACTTTGGAGGAACCTTCACCCCAGATACTAGCCCAAAATTATTAGCATCCATACCAAGGACTCCTTACCCTTCTACCGCCTTCAAACGTTCTTCCAACAATCGATACCTTTTATCCTCAACCTGAACTTTTGGCTCAGAACACCGTACAGAGAACTGATCTTAATCCTGATCAAACTCAAAGTCCTGCTCTTGACAATTTCTTACATCGCCCATATTATCTCTTCGGTTCCCCACAAGACGAGGTCTCGAGGATGGGGGAAATTTCCCCATGTTGCGCACAAAAGGATTTCCAGGTGGCCCATGAAAATTCCCAATGGGCTGATCTTGTACATCCCTCAGTCCCACATAAATGTCATAGTAAAGCCCTTGATTCCCATAATCCACTGGATAGCAGCGTTGATTATGGACAATGGCAGCCAGTTCCTCCTGTCAGCGATTCACATTGGTGATGACCTCCATGAACTTGGTCATTTGAGTAGCCATCTGGACTCTCATTTCAGCGAGTTCAGCTTGGACTTGCTCCATCTGTCTTGGCAAATTGTTTCTGGTAGAATACCGATGAGTAGTCATCTTGAATTCTGAATAAGAAAAGCAGAATAATAAGAATACCATCCTGAGATGACCTGTCATGTTATGAGATGTATGATATGCATGATATGTTTTGTTATTTCCAGGTTATTTTACAAGTTTTGTCAATCATCAGGAATAACAACCAAGCACAAAAGACAAATAACAAAGATTATAGTGTAAAACTTCTTTATTTACAAAAACGTCAAAATACCGATTCTCAAAATCCACTGAATTTGAATAAGATAAAAAGATCCCATCCAATAAGACTGGTGGTGATCGCTTAACAAAAACGATAAAGAAAATCAAAGGGGTGAATCTTCCATCCCCACATAAAATAAAGGTCCCTTCTCCAGGAAATGCTCCTCGCTCCGCTCCTTGGTCTCCTGGAATAGTTGTCTTGTCCTTGGGCAGTCATGTTCTTCAACAAGGCTTTTAATCACCACGTCCTTTCGGAATAGCTGTTCTTCTAAGTACTGACATTGCTCCAGAAAGTGATCACATCTTTTGCATTCTGGCGGAGAAATAGGTATAGGTGCATGCTCCAGCTCTTTTATCTGACTTCAGAGCTTAGCGTTTTCTTCCCTTACACGAGTCATCTGCTCTTCGTCCTTCTGATCTCTCAATCTGACTTCATTGAGTTGCCATTCCAATTCTTTAACCCTCTTTCTATGACATGCTTTTAATTTCGCTTATGTTACTTGGAGACTCTTAACCTTTTGTTGACTTTTAAGAAGTGTCATATCCTGAATATTAGTTAAGCTGGACTTCTCAATACTCGACCTCTCTGATTGTTCACATAATCCATGACCCTCCAGTATATAATCTTTCTCCTGATTCTCCCTCCAAAGTCTTATCTTTTCTTGTAGAGCAAAGGAAAGTTCAATGTTCTTATCTTCCAGATCAGCTTGTAGCTTAATATTCTCAGCTTTGGCGTTTTTGAGGCACGCCATTGGTACAACTCCGGACTCTCCTGGCGCGGATTGCTTAGAAGATGTCCTGCCATGAGAAAGGTGATAAACCTCCTTTTCATAAGATGAGAAATTATCTATAGCGGATCATACATAGGTTGCGGGTACAATGGTTCTTCCCTCTTATAAGGCAACAACAACACCTTCACTCGATCCTGGATCCATCTTCAATAGGCGTCAAGAGTCGTACCCCTGCTTCTATCAAAAGTCTGCTTTCCCTTTCGATGAATGTGTTTCCGTGAGACTTTTAATCTTTCAAACATAGAAGCATCCCCTCCTTTGCCGAAATAAATGGTTTCCCTCACCTCCCGCTCAGTAGGTCCATTTGTCATTACGAATCCAAATTGGCGTCGTGCCAAAATGGGATTATATTTGATGCAACCTTTGGTTCCCATGAGTGGAACATTAGGAAACTCACCACAACTCGTAATAAACTCCTTCAAAATTCCCATGATGTGCCAAACAATGTCATAAGAAGTGAGTCCCATGATCCGTGGGGCCCAAAGAGACTTCTCAGCAGTGTCGACAAATGGTCCCCTGGTGGGCATGTGCATCATGAACCATTTGTAAAGTAAAGTTGTACCGCATACCACATCCTCCCTCTTGCCATGCCGGGAATGAATAGTAAAGTAAGTGTCAGCCAATAATGTCGGAACCAGATTGTCATTCATAAAGACACAAATTGCTGCCAAATCCACCACCCTTTCTGCCACAGATAAAAGGACCAAACCATAAATTAGTATGGCTAATAACGCATTAAAAGTCGTCCACTTTCTTTCTTCTGCAAATCCCTTGGCTTTATTTATTAGATAATCCCGAGAAATACCCTGTACGTCATATTTCTTGATCCAATTGCCTTTTACTTCGCTAACAGTCAAATAAAGAGCTTTAGCGATAGCCAGATAGTTGGGAATTTTAGGAACTTGAGAAAAAGGAATATTGTCTGTGATCTTTATATCAAGAATATATGCGTATTCTTCAAGAGTTGGTGCTAGCTGGTAATCTTGAAAAGTAAAGCAACGTAGTTGTGGATCATAGAACTGAAGAAGCACTCTTAACGCTCATTCTTCATAAAAATCATTCACCAGTGGCAACAAGTTCCCATACCATTTCCTGAAAATGTTTTCATTCGGACCATTCACAAGGGCTCCCAACTCTCTCAATCGATCCCCATAAAACACAAACTGATAGACAACCTTCTTCCTAAGATTTTCTGCACTCGTGCTCATGTTGTTATTCGTCCGGATGCCAATGGCTTCTTCTAAATACCCTTGAAATAACATGCATATGTGAATTAGACATACATACATTTTTTCTTGCATTTTTTTATAGAAAATAAATATGCCATGAGGTGATGCAAACACATAGGAATCAAGGTATCTGTTGTGCTGTTCTGAATATGCTGGGAAACCAAGATCTAGAATTTTGTAAAATAACCAGTCATTCCTTTTTAGAAATCGAGTCACCAACAAAAGAGTCACCAACAGTACCTGCAAGGATCAACATTCCCTCCCCGCTCACAGGTGAAAACTAGGTCAGGGTAAGGCAATGGTAACTCAGAATCATGGGTATGCCAGAAGCCACTATCATCGAAACACCGATGTGAAACAGTAGCACCCTATTTGTAATCTAATCTGAGTGTGGACGATATGACCGCACTAGAAAACCAGAGTCGACTAGCCGTTCATGTTCCACTCTATTCCTAAGGTTCCTATGGTTGTCACTTGGCCTGGGTATTGAGCCTTTTACCTCTTGTAACACCCACCCAATGTGATAGCAGAGCCAGCACAGCAGATAACCAAATATATGGAAAGCGGTAAAATGCATGCACAAGCATATGCAAATAGTATATACAAAGCTGGAAATAAATAAACACCCAAATAAACAAACAAACAAGATCTAGGATCGACTCCGTTGAACCGTCATCTGATAATGAAATCAATGAAGTCGCCATTGAACATCTTTTATCTCGCAAGAAGGGAAAGGTAAACATCGAGAAAAACCCGAGAAGGGTGAAATCATGGTCTCGCAACCGAGAGATCGGGTAAGGGAGTCTGTTACGCGAGGGGAAGGTATTAGCACCCCACACGCCTGTAGTACTCTATGATATCCACTCTTGTTGTCTAATCTAAGGGTGTGCATAAATCTATATCTAAGCTATACAGGGATTGCATGCAAAAGAGAAGAGAAAATAATATAGGGAAAATAAAAGTTGTGCTCGCTTGGGCCCTACCCCAATGTTTACGTATCCCTTTTAAGGAATCAGAGAAGCCGTAGTTCGGCTTATGTATTTTGGTTGGTTTGTGTTTTTTCGTTAAGAAGACAAAAGAAACAGTTAAGATGGAAAAACATAAGATAAAACAACAAACAAATGTGATGGTGAAACATCGGCTAAATGATAAAAAAGTAACACGGAAAAGATGACGAAACATCAACAAACCAAATGATAAAACATCACACCTAACGATGATATGGAGAATCAAAGTAGGATAACAAACATGTGCGATGGCGAAACATCGGCTAAAAGAATGTGAGATGGAGAAACATCGGCTAAAAGAATATGCAATGGCGAAACATCGACTAAAAGATAGGAAGATAACATGGAAAAGATGGCAAAACATCAATAAACCAGATGATAAAACATCACACCTAACAATGATATGAAGAATCAAAGTAGGATAACAAACATGTGCGATGGCGAAACATCGGCTAAAAGAATTTTCGATGGAAAAACATCGGCTAAAATAATAGCAAGATAGCATGGTGAAGAAGGCAAGACATAAACAAATCAGATGATAAAACACTACAGCTAAAAATGATATCGAGAATCAGAGTAGGATAAAAAACATGTGAGATGGCGTAACATCGGCTAAAAGAAATGTGTGATGGCGAAACATCAGCTAAAAGATAACAAAAGGTCATGGCAAGGATGGAAAAACATAAATCTGACAAGATTTTAAAATAAAACAGGAAGGCGCATAAGCAATTAAGATTGGTTTGTATTTTTTACCTTAAAGAATGGTTTAAGTTCATTAGAGATATTTTATGATTTTCCAAGAAGAAGTTTTAGTTTTAAAATGCAAGAATGCAAAAGAAAAGGCAACAACTAAGGGAGACTATCCTAATATCCACCCCTAATCTTATCATACAATGATCGGCCCTAAGGTTGAGGATGAAAAAAGGGAAGTTTCTACCGTATGTTAACATGCATGTATTCCTATCCTAAGGTCTAACTCGAGGACTAAACCTACATGAGAAATCCTAAGGGAACATGGTAAAAATGTCACAGATCCTGCGACAAAAACAAGCAAGCAAATGGAGAAACAACTGGACAAACAACAGCTCGAGTACCACTCGAATATCAAACACCTACAAGGCGCAGGTCTAGTAGTAGAAAGGGAAGTCCCTCCATAGACAAGCAACCAAGCATCAGACCAGGGGTCAAGCCACAACTAGGGGGAGCGTATCACCCGAGTCAACAAGCTCTAGAGTTATAGGAATGCAAAAGGGGCCTTAACCATGGTATCAATTAGCAGGGAAAGAAATATCTGGGGGAAAAGACATAGTGCACGCATATACTAAGCATCAGGGTTGGTCAAAACGAGCTAAAGAAAGCGTGGGGATCTGATTGCGGGAACCATTTTCACTTTCCTTTAAAGGACTTAAATTCAATCATATCTTGGGCACATGTTCAGAGCATATACTTGTAGAAAGTGAGCATACGAACGACATAGACTGGAATGTGTGGGGGTCGATTATGAACCCTTTCTGCTCGCCTCCTTTTGAGGACTTTTTCACCTGTAATACAATGCGGGAAAAAACATAAACATGCTTGCATAATACCTACTTCAAAGGTAGGATTTTAAACAATCACAATTAGCACACCGACAGAATTGCCTTAAACAGGTCTTTAAATAAACTAGAGGGATTCCTAACATGATCAGCAACAGAAGTCCCCATCATACATCTCTATTCCTACATGACATGGCAAGGAAAGCGATGGAAACCCTACTTCTCAGGATCTCTAGAAAGCAGTAAATGGCAGAGATAAGAGGGTAGTAGTGAAATACCAAACAGATAACTGTCCGTAGTAACTAAATGAGAGAAAGAAACTCAGAGAGCTTCAAGCAAGCTAGCATCAGTAAACAAATCAAGTCAGAAATCACACCATCAAATATAAGCATTGAGGCTTCAAATATGAACATATACCACAGGTGATGGATAGAAGTTACAATCACATATATATCCTGAAAAAGAATAACAAATATACAAAGCACAAGAATGGTGCAAGCACAACCAATTTTGTTCCACAAATAAAGTGGAACACTACAACATCAAGTCAAAATGGAAAACTTTCCTCAGAGTGCCTCACACATTCAACAGACAAATTAGTGATTTCAAAGAGAAATGATGAAACAATAAGAGAAGGATGATGATATGACAAGGAAATGGAACAACATGTTGGCAAAACATCCAAGCACTAGATGTAAGAAGCATCAAGTAGGCACGGACAACAATTAAGTCAAAGCTAAAGAACTATTGCTCCTTTCTTGTTACCATGTTGAATTAACAATGGAATGTTAACCAGGGATCAAAGGAGCTTTGCATGACATCCAATAATCTCTAACAACTCATAATCACAAGAAATTCAATATTTTTTTTTTAAAATGAACTCCAAATGAATTCAAAAGATAAAGCACAAACGTATTTTTCTAAACATATTCACAAATGATAAACCAAATTGACAAAGATAGGCAAGTAATGAGAACTTGAATGATTCAATGATGAACTCAAGTCTCTAAAACAGGGGAGAGAATGATAAAAAGAAAAGAGATTAATCTCTTATGGGTTGCACAAGTGCATTCCCTTTACCTCTAATACAAAAGAAAAGGAAGGCTTGATCATAAAATTTAAAATAGAATGAAATGATTCAAACATTAGAGGTAAAGTGATCTCAAGTATTTATGAGACTATCCTTGATGTATCATTCCCCAACATGTTATCATTGGTCATTTGATGACCTCAAACTCAAGACAAAAATTCAAAACTCAAAGCAAAATTCACAAAAGAACATCTCTTAGGGGGTATGGATCAAAATATGCTCATCAACCAATTATGAGAATTCAAGAGGATTTACTTGAATTAGTGTGAGAAAACATAATCAATATGATCATTAAGTGCCAAATTATTGGCATCACACAAGTTCATTGGCCATCCAACAAAATGCAACAAATAAATGCAACATCAATTGGTCACTTTCACTTCAAAAATACATCAAATATAGAAAAGGACTTCAATAATTCAAACCAAAATTTCCTTAACATTTTTGAGATGTGTAGAGGTCAGAAAACAAGTATGAAGTTCATGGATAGTAGAGGAGAGGATCAAGTGAGGCTCAATGATCAAAACTAGTTGGCAAAACTACCAAACTAGACAAGCTTTCAAAACAATTTGTGGAAAAATATTCAATCAAGTCAAATAATTCAAGAAAAATGGTTTTTAGATTCTCAATACATCCATGGACCTTAAACAAGACCCAAATTCCAATGAAAACCCAAGGAAAATTGGTTTTGAAAT
The DNA here is from genome assembly GCA_948472305.1 of Vicia faba. NCBI lineage: Eukaryota > Viridiplantae > Streptophyta > Magnoliopsida > Fabales > Fabaceae > Vicia > Vicia faba. The sequence goes on along the minus strand of OX451741.1, from coordinate 163,962,812 downwards.
TAAAACTTGCAATGTAAGCCACTAAACCCTAATTGTTTGAATTTTAATCTTGAATATTAATTAGATAAGATCAAAATTCAAGCAATTCAAACCAAGATCATACAAATCACAAGGAAACCCTATAGATCAAAAGACATATTTTTTCATATTTTTAGAATTAAATAAAAGTCAAAAATAAAATCAAAATTCAAACCATTAAACAAATATTCACATTTTCAAAATAAAATTCTATTCAAAAGTAAGAAAAATATCCAACCAAAGTTATATTCAAATACTAGAATTAAAAATAAGCATCCATTATTTTTTGGGGGAATTTTATATATTTTAACAATATGATTAAAATAATTGACAAACCATAAGAAGCAATTAAATCTTATTTATTAATTAATCAACTAGAAAAAGGGAAATTCTAAAATAAAATTCGTAAACCTAAAATAAATTAATCAAAGTGTCTAAAATATTTTTTATATAATTTTTGTACAAATTAAAGGTCAGAAACAAAAATTAACAAAAATGTTATGCAAAAAAAAAATCAATTAAACAAGATTAATTAATGCACGAACTTTTTTCACCAATCAAATGATTTTTTAAAATTCCAGAAAAATTATGACAAATACTAGTAATTAAGATCAACCTATGGTAAGTTTTTTAGAATTTTTGAAAATGTTTTGTTCACAAAATAAAATCAGAGAAAACAATTAAAAAAGAAAATTATGAAATTGCATTAAAACTCAAATGGACCAATCAGATCTAGCCACACCATCGTCTTCTTCCTCGAGACAAATCTAAAACGCGCGTTTTACAATTTCAATCTCCTATGTTCTAATCAAGATTTCTTCCTCATTTCACCATTAAAATCAATGATTCGAAGCACAAAACAAAGCCAGATCCATCCTCTACATCATGCTACTTATAGATCTCAAAAAGATTGACTAGGTAATTAGAAATCTGGATGCGAAAATTGCAAAAACTCATTGAATATGAATTATTCAGAAGTTCAAAATTATTTATTCTTCAAATTCAAGGAAATTTATACGTCAAACCTATTGTTTGGCCAGCTATGAGCATGCATTCAAGATCTTAAGTTCTAAATCAAACTACCTTGAGAGAAATCGAGATCTGATTTTTACCTCTTGAGTTGGAAAATAAATCCAACTGGTGCCTCTGAACTAACTCGAAACCCTACGAATCTTGCTTCTTAGGCTTTAATGAAGTGAAATTCAGAGAGAAATCGCAACTGGAATGAGTGAAAAAAGAGAGAGAGCTTAGAGCATTTTTTTAGAGAGAAATTCAGACTTTTGATTTTGTGAGGAGAATCAAGCTGCCTTGAAATAGAGTGAGATATGCCTTATATAGAGTGACTACTGAGGGTAAAAAGGTCTTTGAAGAACTCAAGACCGTTAGAAGTAAAATTGCAAAAAATAGAGAAAAAAAATGAAGAGAGTGATATATGGTGATGTGTTTTGCTTCTGTTATGCCCAGCCTTGCAGTCGTTTTGGTGATGTCATGTTGAGTAGAGTTTTGAGCAAAGAATGTGAATTTGGTGAGCTGGCTATGCTGATCACGTGAGGGGAAAATGAGAGAGAAGAAACTTGCCATTTTTGGCCAAGCATGAAGAAGGGGGGGTGTCATGCACATGGTGTGACTTGGCTTGAGTTGTTTTGGTAAACAAGGAGTGTAAATTACGTTCTAAACAAATGATGAATGCTACCTGAGATTAATCAAAACTGGATTTGTGCAAAAATCTGCAACATGACCATGGTTTCCCAATATTCTGGCCAGATGACTTTATGCTTAGGCCACTTGAAATTCCTTCATGCGTTTTGGATGCTTGAGGGGCCTTTCAAGAGCTCTCATAATATAGAACATCATAGGGCTTTGAATTTTTCAAATTGACGCTGAATTTATGGAGAAGTGATGTTGCAAAGTTGAGGCAAAGGTGTGATTTGGCTTGCCTTGTCCATGCAAGCGCATGGGCATGCATGGTGTGCATGCAGTCAGCCTTGAAGCAACAACTTTGAGGTGTTATAACTCACTCAAATTTTGGCCAAATTGGATGATTCAAAGTTCAATGATAAGCTCTTATCGAAGACAACAAAATGTTCTTTTTGATTTTTCAAATTGAAGCTTAAGTCACAAGAAATTGATTCCACAAATGGCATGCCAAGTGTTTGATGAAATTACGCACGTGACTTGCCCAAGAGAAGGCATCTTGACACTTAGAGAATTTTTCAATTTTCAAGTAACTTCTTGAACCAGTCAAAATCAAATTCAACCTTTCTCGTGATTCTAAGGTGAATTTGGGCATGGAATATGAAAAGAGGATGTTCAAATTGAGAGTTGACCAAAAGTCCACTTGGTTAACTCCTGATTTTGTTGACTTTAGTCAAAATGATCATTTTCCCCTTTGATTCAATTGAACCACTTTTCTTCAAAATTGGTGAACAAAACTTCAAACATATGATCTTCCAAATATATAGAGGCCATGTGCAAAGTTCCATCTCAAAATTCTCAAGAAATCATGATGAAATCCTAAACCCTAATTTTGGTCAACACCTTAGGAGAATGATGAATCATCTCTCAAAACTTCAAATCCTCTGGATATCTTAGCCAATTCCTTGTACAAAGATATTTCAAATGTTAATGAGGTGTTGTAGTTTCAAAATCAAGACTTGAACATTCATTAATAGCCTTGATCAACCAAAACCCTAATTTTGACTGATGAACCAAAAAGATGTGGTCCTCCTTATAATCAACACAGTCTTCATTCTTTTGAGGACTCAATGAGATGGATAAGATATTGTGAGATATGTGATACCTTTGAGCTTGAAAGATCCAGAGGCTTAGATGATAAGGCTCTACTTGAGAAACTTGTCAACACAATCAATCTTCAAAAGCTTGAGGAAGACTTGATAACCAGAATACTTTGATCATATCACAATGTATGAATGCAATGTAATATGATGTTTATGATGAAACAAAAGCTTGAATCAAGAGGGTAAATTTTGGGGTGCAACACGACTCTTATTTTAAAACTAGTTACAATAATGTGTCAGATAAAGTCTAGAAATTCAAGTTACGACACTTTGAAGATTATGTCATCTGCCTCTCGCTTGAGGCTTGCCTGGAAAAGCAACTTACTCGCATGTGGCTCGCCTGGCGAGGCATAGGCGAATCACTCACCTCTATATAAATTCTAGGGGATCTGTTTTTTCACCCCTTCTATTCTCCTCTTGCTCGCCTGGTGCTACTTGGGTGAAGCTCCCCCGCCTAGCGAAGCATCAGGCTCTCCCGGCGATGCAACACGAACATGAAATTTCCTATGCATTTTCTGCACTACACCAGTTCCAATTCTCACACGATTCCACATCCAAACAGACTTAAAACTCATACAAATCATATATTATCATCATACAACAACACTTCTTAGTACACATTACATACATCAAGTCATGGCATTATTAGCATCCATTATTCACAATTTCATCAAAGATTCATCATACTCATCATGTTATCACAAAGATCCCAAGCAACCTACATACATGTAAACCCTATATTAATCATAATAACAAGGATAATCCCCTTTACCTTAGATTATAGCTTTGATATTCTTCTTTTTGTTCTACCAAAAATCCCTTTGTTCTCTTTCTGCCCTAGCTCTGCTGCACTCTTCCAACTCTTTTCACGATCGCACAAAATGACATAATTTTCCCTATATTCCTTGTTTAACCCTTGGAAACTTTCTATGACCTTCTCATCTTACCCTTTGTAATACAGTGGGAGAACTAACTTGTTTTTTCATTTTATCGCAAATGTTGCAGATAGCAACAGTATCCACCGACTTTTCTTTTATCCAATAAGGAAAGGGTGAAAAGAATAGGAAAGACCTTGAAGATTTTGAGTTTGGGGGGTAGGTTGTGAAAAGGGAAGGTGTTAGCACCCTTTTTATCCGTAGTTATCTACGGACTCTTAATCGCTTAGCTCACTTTGAAAATTATTATTTTTGTGTGTGTTTGGAAAATATTTTGAGATTTTAACTTTGTAATGATTCTTGTGTCAGTCCTCAAGAATGCGTACAAAGTGTTTTTAAAATAGATTTGAAAGTGTCTGTGAAATGTTTTCATTTTGAAAGGTTTGTGAGCAAGGTCGTTCCTACAAAGTGTTCTACCCACTCAAGGTCAATCTTGTACTTTTCCTCCTCCTTTAGATAATGATATTCATACCATTACTTAGTAGGAAGCTATATCGTTGGATGTGAAGGGACAGTCGTGGGTTCGTTGTACGGTCATCGAAGGTAACTAGTAAGGATGTGTGATATGGTGGGAGAACTGACTTGAAGGTTTTGTGTTTGATTGCAAATGTTGCGGTTAGCAAGAGTCGCCACCGACTTTTCTTTTATCCAAAAGGAAAGGTGAAAAAGCACAGGAAAGACCTTTGAGATTGTTTCTTGAGTTCGGGGGGTAGATTATGAAAAGGGAAGGTATTAGCACCCTCTTCATCCATGGTTTTCCATGGGCTCTTAGTTACTTGCTAGATCACTTGCTTTTGTTTGAAATTGTGCTTTGTGTGGTTTTTTGAAAGTATTTTATAAAGTGGACATTGTTTAGGCAATCTTTGTAATGATTCTCGTTCGTAAGAATGTATACAAAGATGTTTGATCTTTTGAAAATGTTTTCAATTTTGTAATATGTTTGAAAGTGTATGTGATTGTTTTGAAAATAACAAGGATGTTTGTTTTGAAATGGAGCAAGTAATTAGGAGCAATCTACCTACTCAAATGTCTTTCTTGTTCATTTCCTTTTCCTTTGACATTGTTGTCTTACCATTGATTTGGTAAGCAACCCTATCTTTAGATGTAAACGGGACGGGCGTGGGTCATCGTATAACCATGATTAGAAATATTGCAAGGTATCTTAGCATTTTTCTTTAGGGGCTAATATCATTTTGAAAGGCAACTTAGATAGAGTCGTCGAGGGTCTATGATCTTGTATTTTTGCTTATTTTTTGGCTAAGATACCTTACATGCATAATATGGTCATTTTTGTAAGGCAACAAAGTGGGTTTACCCTAAGGGTGTATGTGTGCAAATGTGTTGATTTACATGCATTGATTTGTCTTTGATTAGGGTTTTCTATTTGGTTGGTTTTAGTATTTCCATACAAAACCCTAATTACTAGCATTTGTATATAAATCGATAAATTGTGGAATTTAAAGTTACTACGCTATTACGGTACTTGTGGGAGGGGGGGTATACAAATTGTGAATGGGGATTACAAGAATATAAACCTAATTAATCTATTACAACCAAATTGAATTTGATATCAATGTACAAGGAAATGAATAAATATAAAGTACAAATGCAAATGGAAAAGAAACATGATTTTTGTTTGGATTTTTTATGAGAAAAAGGAATTTGTTTTAACCTAATTAATTAAAAGAAAATAATTAATTAAAATCATAAAAGTAAACCTAATTTACTAAGAAAAGATTTTAAATAAAATCCGAAATCTATTAATTGATTAGAAAGAAATTAAGTTTATAAGAAAAGCATTTTTTTGTTATTTTTGTCTTGGAAATAAATTATAGTATTATAAAATATTTTTGGCCCTTTTTTTTAATATTAAAATAATATATTTAAATAGGTATAAAAGAAAATAAATAATAACCTAGTTTTAATTAAATTTACAAGATGATTAGTAAAGATAAATAAAGTATGATGAATAAAAATAATTTTTTGTGTGAGAAAAATATTTAAATTATGTCAAAACATAAATCTACTATTTATATACTTTTTATGATTTTTATTATTTTAGAAAATATATTTAAAAAGGAAAATTAAATAAATAAATAAATAAATACAAATGGGCCAGGGGGTGCCAAAAGTCTGGATAGGAGTCAGCAAAGAAAAAAAACACAAGGCCCACTTATTGGAAGCCCAGGCGCCTAATGGAACAAAAATGAGAAAAATGCTGAAAAATAATGGCAAAAGGTAGCGCTGGGTATTGAACCCATGACCCTCCATACACATACATGCGTTATCTGAAAAACCTAGACCATTATCTGTAGTTAAGCTGGCTACGTAGTCTTGAAACTGATCGGCAGATGTCTCTTGGGGTACATGGGCAGTTTCCAGGAATTTTACCAAGGCTTTTGCATGCGCCTCGGAACATAGTAGTAATGCCAGCATGGAAATTTTAGAGGGAGTTTGTCCCAGTTGTTCAACTACATTGTAGTCGCTTCTTTTTATGATTTTTAGAATTTCCTCCATCTCCTTCTCGGAGGTCTCAGGGATAGCCAATGACTGAGCCTTCATCCGGACAGGCTCAATCAGAATACTTTTACCTCGAGTCTCGGTTAACTCGGCCGCAGGAATGTTAGTAGGAATGATAACAAGGATTGTAACAGCTTTGTCAGTTGGAGAATTAGTGGGGATGATTGTAGGACTGGGAACAGCTTTTGGAGGAGTAACAACAGGAATGATTACGGGTCCAGAAACTGCTTTTGGGGGAGCAATTTCTGGAGAGAATATCCTTCTGCTTCGGGTAATCTTGCTAGTTCTGCAATATTACTGATGTCGGAGTTGACTTTCTAGGAATTCGAATCTTCGGCGGCTGCCCAATCCTGCTTGATATCGTGGTAGTAGACATCCCCTCCATAATTCCATGGTATGGTTTGTCTAACGAATATGGGACTGGTCCAGGCATTATGATTATTAAAGGAGTTTCTTTCAGAAGTGATGTAATTCTAACGGGTCTTTTGGTGGAGACCCTGGAAGAATTGGCGGAAATGGTAATGATAGAAACATCTTCAAAAGGAACAGGTGGGACAGAAGTCTTTTCAAACAAAATTTCTTTGTTATCTATTAGGCATTGAACGCCTGCTTTCAACAAAGGACAGTTGGTTGGTGAAGACAAGCATAAATGACAGCCTTCATCACATCCCAGGAACACACCGGCATTCAACAAGTTCACTTTGATAGTCAAGAGTGGGGTCATAAGTTCATCAACTGAAGTAACAAACATTTCTTCTTCAATGGCATTGGTATTATGGCCATGTTTGGGCATAGGGGAAGAAATGACGTTTGACTTTTCAGGCGCATCGAATTCAATCTCTTTGGCTTCAATGAGTTCTTGTATTTTGTTCTTTAGAGCCCAACAGTTATTAGTGTCATGGCCGGGACTTTCAGAGTGATATGCACAGCGAGCATTGGGATAATAGTGAGGAGATGTTGTATTAGGGTTCTTTGGAGCTTCTTTCAAGGTCACCAAATTGGATCTTAGTAGATGTGGTAATACCTGAGATAGGGTCATGTTAATTTTGGTGAATTGCCTGACTGGTCTTTCCATCCTTGGTTGATTGTTTCTTTGCTGATCAGGCACAGGCTTAGGAATCATAACAGCCTCCACCATTGGTCGGCGTTCGTTCCTATCTTGATTTCTTTGCGGATATACAACAACCACCTCTTTCTTTCCGATGAAAGGCTTCCTTACAGCTGCAGAAGAGGATGTATCTTTCTGGATCTTTCCATTCTTTATACCGGCTTCTACCCTTTCTCCGGTCAATATCAGTTCAGTAAAACTTGCAGATGAACTTCCAATTAAATGATTGAAGAAGGGACCAGACAAGGTGCCCAAGAACATGTCTACCAACTCTCTCTCAGATAGAGGGGGTTGAACTCTTCCAGCCAAGTCTCTCCATTTTTGCGCATAGTCCTTGAAACCTTCATTGGAAACCATGGCCATACTCTGGAATTGAGTACGGGTAGGCGCAAGATCAGCATTGTATTTGTATTGTTTGTAGAAGGTTGCAGCAAGATCTTCCCAATTGTGAATGTTGGCTCTTTCTAACTGGTAAAACCAATCAAGTTGAGTTCCAGACAGGATGTCTTGGAAGAAGTGTACCCATAAGTCTTTGTCAGCGGTATGGGGCTGGATTTTCCTCACATAGGACCGGAGATGCATTTTAGGGCATGAGACTCCGTCATACTTGGCGAACACAGGTGCTTTGAATTTGGGAGGAATGACAATCCCCGACACTAACCCCAATTCCTCAAAGTCCAAGCCAGACACTTTTTGGATTTCCATCGCACTCAACCTCTCTTCGAGATGTTTATACTTGTCATCAGTTAGAGGGTATTATTCTTCATAATAGTCTTCTTCTTCCTCTTCCTCTTCCGATTCTGAAGGGACAACTGTTTCCTTGCCTTTCCCATCTTGATTGCCTCTCTCACCGAACGTCGTTGCAAATTCTAAGGTCCTTCTTGTCTGCCCATGAAATCTTCTTCCCATGTTTAGGACTCCAGTTACCTTCTTTGTCTTCTTTTTCTTCTCCTCAGCCAGCAAAGTCTTCAACTCTTCTTGTCCTTTAGCTAGGGTCAAGAGCAACTGTTGAAACTATATATTCTGAGCTTGGAGGTCTTTCACTGTTTGTTCTAGATCTATCTTACTGAAATAAACAGTAGAGAGATGAGGAGACTTGTTGCAAAAGACCTGCTTATGTTATGATGAACGGTATATGCATATGTAATGATTTCAAGGATTTCAAATATTCAAATTTGTTTTAGAAAAAAAGGAAACACACGTTGTGATCGGTGGATCTGGAGCTGACTGTTTAGCGCTGGTTCGCGAAATGTCGCGGTAAGCAAGAGTCGTCACCGTCTTTTATTTTCTCCAAATGGAAAGGACAAAAGCACAGAAAAATTCCTTAAAGAGATTGCTCTCGGTTCGGGAGGTAGATTATAGAAAGGGAAGGTGTTAGCACCCTTTCTATCCATGGTTATCCATGGGCTCTTAGATACTTGCTCATTGTGTTTTCAAAAATGGTTTGCTTGCTTTTCAATGTGGGCTTTAAAAAGTTTCTTTGAAAATTCCAGTTCGACTCTTGTATCGGTCCTCAAGAGTGTTTGAAAAATTGCTTTCAAAAGCTTTTTGAAAAGGTGTCGGTGTGAAAAGTATTTTTTGAATTTGTTTTGAATTTAGAGCAAGTATCTAGAGTCGTCTACCTACCCTAAGGAATTCGTCTGTGTAAATGTCCTTTAAAGTAGTGCCATCCCACCATTGAGAGGTAGGTAGCACCACCGTTGGAGGTGTTCGGGTCAATTCGAAGTTCGGGACATGGTGATCACCAGAGCAATAGGAAGACACCTTAGAAGCTACCCTCATGCCAGGTTCCCGGATCATGAGGACTTACTAAGACATCCTCTACTCGACGATCACCTTTCGAGGCAAGGCAACAGTGAGGCGTACCCTAGGGGTGGTGTGTGATTTGTGTGTCGTTTCCAGATATTTAGTCTTGTTCATGTCATGGGCGATCTACGCGTTTGTTTTTATTTTGTCATTCATTCTTGCATGCATTTATTAACAGTTAAAAAGTGCGAGAAATATAAAGTTCCTAAACTATTACAAAGGCGCGGGTCCACATCGCCAAATTAAATCCAGGACCCGATTTGACAAAAAATAGAGAAATAAAGTACGAGAAATATAAAATGTCCGAATTACATGGCTTTGGGAGAATTACATTAATACTTAAAAGAAAAGAAATAAATACAATGCGCGAAGAGAATAAAATCGAAAGCGAGGGCGTTGGACCCTTTTTAATGAAATTAAATTATATTAACAAATTGATTAAAATAAAATAAAAAGAAAATATTTTTGAGGGTTTTTTGTATTTATGAATTTTTATGAGAATTAAATGAAATTTAAACCTAATTCTAGCTATTTTTTAATTTATTAAGAAAATATGAAAATTACCTAAAATTAAACCTAATTAATTAATGCAATTTGATTTATGAAAAATAAATAATTAATTATTAGTGTTGAGAAAATAAAAGAAAAAGATAAAAATTGATTAAAACCTAATTTTACAAGTTTTTTAATTTATTAAGAAAAGATATTAAAATTAACCCTAAACTAAATGATATTATTTATTTACAAAAAATACTAAATCAAATATAGTTATTTTTTTGTCTTTTCTGATTTTTTTACTATTTTTTTTTATATTTTATGAAAATAAATTAAATTAAAGAATTTAAGGGAAATTAATTAAAACAAATAAACTAGAAACATATGAAAAAAGAATGAAAGGCAAACCATGGGGGGTTCTGTCCCCAAATTGGAGGTATATTCCTAGCAATTCTGGCCCATTAAGCCTTGGCCTTATTGACTTTTCCTGGAAGCGTGCATGTGCGTTGACTGATGCCTATTATGTTCCTCAGATCATAGCCATTTGATTGATCTTGATAAGCGCGTGGCATGCTGGGACTATGGGTTGTATGATGGTCTTCAGGGAAGAAACTGCACAGGATGATATTATGAAAAATATTATTGAAAGGGAGGGGGACCTGGGATTCGAACCCAGGTCCCTGTGGTTATAGGACAACGCACCAACCGTCTGCACCAAACGCTTACTTTGTAGAATTAGTGGACAATAAAGAACATATATCATAAAACACGCTAGTAACATTAACTCAAAAAATGCGCGAAAATTTAAATGAACCAACCATCGCCTTACACCTCATCTTCTTCTTCCTTGTTGCGCTTTACCTGAAATAAAAAACAACTGAATAGCGGGGGTTTTAAACCCCCCCAAAATATGCCCTTTTTAGAAATAGCGATTAGCCCATATTGTCACATAAATTAGGTGCGAGGGGTGTATTAGAATCGTCCAAGCTTCCTGATTTTGACCATGGCCCTGAGATGTTCTAATTTTACAAGATGCGTAAACGCCCAATTCAAAACTTGAGGAACCCTAAAACATTCCAATGGTGGATTCGCGTATGGATGAGGAAAACTCAATTAAAGTATACAGTTAGCTTTAGAATCAATCAATTAGTGTAGATCCACAAGAAAAATGCAATGGAAATGCCTGAATATTGAAATACGAATATGCATATAATGTGAAAAAGTTTGAGTTCCATATACCAATTCTGGGCGTTAGAGTTGATGATTTTGATTCAGACAAGTTTCTTGATGTCTCAGGAAGGCAATGGGATAATTATTTTGGCTTGAATCGCACTGGAATATAGTTTTCAGTTTTGGAATTTTTTGTCAAAAACTCAAACTTGGTTATGGTGTTTCTGCGCAGCTTAGAGGTTATGAGCACTAGGGTTTGCATGAGTATAAGTATTGGAATGATTAGGGTTAAGTTTTTTGGTCCAAAGAATCAAAGCATTGATGTAAAGAATATTTGATTTTCATGCATATAATTTTCAATCTTTTTCATGCATATTTGGTATCAATCATGTCCAATTACCATTGATTCTTTCCCTATCTGATTTGCACGAAATCTTTAAGTTATTCCATGCATAAAAAGATTTAAAAAAGTTTGGCTTAGTATTTTCTACATATTTATTTTAATTAAATGAATTATTAGCAATTAAAAATTCAAATAAATAAATAAAAAATGATGAAAAACTTCCCTTTGGGCCAAATGGTCTTGCCCATGCTTTGGATGATGATTCTTGGAAGAAAATGTGGCCCATTAGCAATTTTAGGGCATTTGAAGCAGAGTTGACTTTTCAAAATACCCAAAAATTTCCCAACTTCCACAAGGCATATCTTGCTAAATGTTTAAGCTTTGCTCATGTTCTTGGACATTTTGGAAAGGTCTTGAAGTCCTATAACCAATGCCTTTGGTCCCATGTCGTTTTGATTTACCAATCTCAAGTTATGGCCTTTGACTTAAAGTCCCTTTTTGTTGACTTTTGAAAATGACCTATAATGTTGAAATTGATAACTTTTTGTGAGAGCATTTCTTGGACTTGAAGTGTGAAGAGGAGTTGTGGGAAATGTCATTCTCTTCAAAATTAGCTTTGGATGGAATTTTTCTGATAATCCATGTGGAAGTTATGCCTTGGTCAAGTTACAGCTGACTTTTTCAACTGTCCAAATATGGAAACTTTTGCATCTTGAGACTTTTTGAGCCAAGCTTTGAGAATCATGATCAAGCATTGATCAAATGATGTTTGTGGCTTCAAAATGAGATGTTGACCAAAAATTTGAACTTTTGACTGTCAAATGACCATTTTGCCCCTACAGTTGACTGTAGTGCAATTAGGGTTTTTGACTGTGCAATTTTGTGCTGTAAGTCTTGAAACTTAGTATGAGGATGCTTGACCATGTTTGTAGGCATGTGGGACTTGATTGGACCCTTGGAAACTTCAATTTCTTTGCCAGAACCAAAACCCTAGTTTTTTACTGTTAGGAGGCCCTTGAACTGTGCCACCCTTGAGGAGATTTTGAAGCATGCTCTTGGCAATTCTTGAAGAATATGGGAGGGCAAATTTTGGGGTACAACAGTTGCCCCTGTTCAATCTTCTTAAACCTGAGGATGCAGATTGGCTGACGTGCCTTTCGTAATCCGAAGGTGGAAGGTGATTGAACACTAGAGTGCCCAGAAATTTGCGCTCACATAGTAGCAGTGTGATGGCGGAATGGGCTTATAGATGCCATTTGGAGATTGATGGATAGGATGATGGGCTTATAGATGCCATGCTAATAGTTGATGGAAGGTGGATGGGCTTATAGATGCCATCTGGATGTTGATCGTGTAAGAGATTCCTTAGCGAGAACTTGCGTACCTGCACAAGAAACATGATTACCTGACCTGTTACAGGAGCTGGTCTTCAAACCCTTTGTATGGATGTGTCCTGACTGGTTACAGGAGCTGTATCTGGAGCTTCAAAAGGTGATGAATGAACCAGGGATGGTTACTACCTCAACAGGAACGCCGAGAGAACCTTGGACGATTACTACCTCAACAGGAACGCTGAGAGAATCTTGGACGACTTCAACCTCAACAGTAACGCTGAGAGAATCTTGGACGACTTCAACCTCAACAGTAACGCTAAGAGAATCTTGGACGACTTCAATCTCAACAGTAACGCTGAGAGAATCTGGGGACGATTGCTACCTCCGCAGTAACGGGGAGAGAACCATAGGCGACTTCAACCTCAACAGTATCATTGAGAGAATCTTGGATATCTTCTACTGAGTCTTTATCAGGAAAATCTGTTAGGGGTCGATTTAGCTGGACTAGAGAAGGCCTTTGACTGGATAAGAAACAGTAAAATCTTAGGGTCGATTTAACTGAACCGGTCTAGGTCTTGAAATCTTCAACTGGATAAGAAACAGGGAGATCTTAGGGTCGATCTGACTGAACCAGAGAAGGCCTTGGACTGGATAAGAAACAGAAAAATCTTAGGGTCGATTCAACTGAACCGGTCTAGGTCTTGAAATGTCTTCAACTGGATAAGAAACAGGGAGATCTTAGGGTCGATCTGACTGAACCAGAGAAGGCCTTGGAATGTCTTCAACTGGATAAGAAACAGGGAGATCTTAGGGTCGATCTGACTGAACCAGAGAAGGCCTTGGACTGGATAAGAAACAGAAAAATCTTAGGGTCGATCTAACTGAACCGGTCTAGGTCTTGAAATCTTCAACTGGATAAGAAACAGAGAGATCTTAGGGGCAATCTGACTGAACCAGAGAAGGCCTTGGACTGGATAAGAAACAGAAAAATCTTAGGGTCGATTTAACTGAACCGGTCTAGGTCTTGAAATGTCTTCAACTGGATAAGAAACAGAGAGATCTTAGGGTCGATCTGACTGAACCAGAGAAGGCCTTTGACTGGATAAGAAACAGAGAAATCTTAGGGTCGATTTAACTGAACCGGTCAAGGTCTTGAAATGTCTTCAACTGGACAAGAAACAGGGAGATCTTAGGGTCGATCTGACTGAACCAGAGAAGGCCTTTGACTGGATAAGAAACAGAGAAATCTTAGGGTCGATTTAACTGAACTGGTCAAGGTCTTGAAATCTTCAACTGGATAAGAAACAGGGAGATCTTAGGGTCGATCTGACTGAACCAGAGAAGGCCTTTGACTGGATAAGAAACAGAGAAATCTTAGGGTCGATTTAACTGAACCGGTCAAGGTCTTGAAATGTCTTCAACTGGACAAGAAACAGGGAGATCTTAGGGTCGATCTGACTGAACCAGAGAAGGCCTTTGACTGGATAAGAAACAGAGAAATCTTAGGGTCGATTTAACTGAACCGGTCTAGGTCTTGAAATGTAGTTGAGAACTTAACTGAATCTTTCCTGAAAGGTAAAGGTCAGTCATATGCAATGCATGATATGGATCAAGCAATGATGTTCTCAATATAAATGATATTTGTAAGATATGATGCGTATATGCATGCTATAATGATGTATGTGATGTTTATGAATGTATGTTTTTGTTTTAGGAAAATAAATCCTTGACGGGTGTCGGGAAGTCACTCCTGGGCTGATGTTGGAGAAAAGAATATCTGCTTCTGCTGGGGAGGATAGTTGCAAGAATACCGGTAGGAGAAGATGACTCTGTCGGGGAATAAACTTGGCGGATGGATTACTCTGCGGGGAGAAAATTACTCTGACAATCTTGCTAGGATGCAATACTCTGTGGGGAGAGAGATACTTCGCTGAAATGCTGATGGTAACTTCGCTGGGGATACCATTGTTGTGTTGGAAGTGTTTAATAGACTTCGCTGGGGATACCCTTGTTGTGTTGGAAGTGTTGATAGACTTCGCTGGGGATAAGAAGACTTCGTCGAGGACGCTCTTTCCGTGGCTTTTGGCTTAGGATAACCCAGTTATATCCTGGTAGGGAAATAACTCTTTGAATAAAGCCGGGGGATGCGTTCGTGCTCTGCAGGGATAAGCTTCCAGAATCTACTGGGGATAAGCTTACTGCTGGGGAGATGACTTCCAACTTTCCTGGGGAAACTGGATTGGATTCTCCTGGGGAAGTATTGAACTGTATCGGGGAAGTGACTCCATCGAGTGTTTGATATACCGCCGGGGAACAATCTTTAGACCAAGATTGCCGGGGATGCTTGTTAAGAATGCGTATATACTGTCGGGGAATGTTGAGATCTGCTGGAGGATACCCAACTTCCTTAAGGTTGATAATAGCTTCGCTTGAGGAGAGTGTACTGACTTGCTGGCTCACTCTCTGGGGAATTAAGATATATGGTTATGTTCTTCAGCTGAACCTACTTTGATACCTTGGTGGACAGAATGACTAGATCACTTGGACAACTCATCGTTGCCCCTGTTTCTGAGGTGGGAGAGGAAGACATGTGAGGTGCTGATAGTTGTTGATGGACAAACCTTCTTCTGGTAGGCAGGTGACAGGAAGACAGGACATAGTCGTACGCTTTAATCCCTAACTTTTGCCTGGACCGCCCTTTCGGGTTTTCAGTCCACCGGGATACCCATTTTTGCCCAAGCCGCCTTTTCAGGTTTTCGACTTGCCGGGTGTACATATTTTTTCATTTTCATCCCTTATTTTGCCCGAACCCTTTTGGTTCGCCGGGAAGCCCTTATTTTTGCCTAGGTGTGTCAACCTAGCGGGTCTTTGATTATGCGTAGTATTTTTTCGATTATGTCCACGCTCTCAGAATGCAGGGAGTTGCCCCTGTTAGAAGTGTTTTGTCATGCCCCAGAAGGTGTTTGATCAGGCAAGATTCGTTGCTGGAGTGCCCCAAGTGACTCAGGCGGAGATTTGCCCCAGGTTGTTTGGCCTCTTGAGAGATTCTCCGAATCTTGATTGGACTGCCCCAGATAATGGACCATGGTCAGGTCTGCCCCTTGATTGGAAGTACTTCTGTTCATTAGGCATTCGTCGTGCGAATTTCTATGCTGTTCAAACAAGAAGTCATATGCAAACAAAGTTATGTTAAAAATGCAAAGCCTATGTCTGTCTTGAAGATTTTGAAAATGCATTCTTTTTCATAAAACAAGTGAATGTTTGTAAAACGTGATGTCAACTCCGTATTTACCGTAGGCCTTAAGGAGTCAGGATACCTTTCATAACAGTATGCTTTCGAACTAACCCATGCTTCAGCTAGGACTTTTAAGGGTTATAACGTGGCCTGGTTCATGGTTTAAGAAACAAAGGATAAAGGCTCAAATTATTTGTACCCACCCGCTCTTCGTGATATTCTTCAAACCTAAACTCAGTTGATCATACGTTAGACCTTGTTTGAGTCTTTGCTCTGATTCTCCAGTGATGGTTCGGATGTTGATAACTTATTTTGAATAGGCAGTCATTTCCTTTTTTGTTGAGGGTTTGTATGTCCTCCTTTTTTCTTGATTTTTGTTATCCCTTTTTCGCCTGAACTGCTTCTTTTTGGAATTACAATCAGCGGGATGCCCCAGTTTTGTAAGTCTCCTTCATGGGTTTTGACTTAATGGGTTTTTTATTTTTTGAGATAATGACTGCCTTTCTTTATTGATTATTCGGAACCATCACTGTCTTTCTTTGTTTTGTAAGGACCTCTTTGGTGCCATTCGTTATGCACTTGGATCAACTGAGAGACTACCCTGCCCCAGGTTATGATTAAGGGTTTTAAATTTCGAAAAGAAAAACTCCTACTTCTTTGGCTCAGAGGGGTTGACGAGGGATTATCATCCTTATAACTCCAGTGTTTAGGGATTGAAATAATGCCTGTACCTCATCAGCGGGGTCTGTTCAAAAGCATACTGTAGATTATGGTATCGTTTTCGGCATCCTCCCTTAAGAGGCTTAGAATTATTAATTGAGAGTTGATCATCAGAAAAAATATGAAAATAATTTGCATTTAGTGAATACGAATATATTGTTTCAGAACAGACATATGCGATGCATTAATGAAATAACAATGTTTAACATGAGTAAATGTTTGAACAAAAGAAGATTGCAACTTGAACATTCAAATGAACAAAAGTTTCTCAATCCTAGCCATGTTTTGGCAAGGGAGCAGTGATCACGTTGGGAGTCTCGGCGGGCTCGAACTCGATCTCTTTAGCATCGATCATGTTTTGAATCTTGTACTTCAGTGCCCAACAATCCTCAGTATCGTGCCCCGGGCTACCAGAATGGTAAGCGCACCTTGCTTCTGGGTTGTAATTTGGAGAGGAAGTCTTTGGATTTGCAGGAGGGTTGATCACCGCAATCAGGTTCGTCCTTAACATGTGCTGTAAAGCTCGTGACCATGGCATGTTGATGTTGGTGAATTGTCTCTTAGGCTCGCCCGACCTGTTCTGATCAACCCACTGTTCTTGGCGAGATCGTTGTTGGACCTGTGAAGTAGTAGCAACTCGGAGAAGTCTATTCATTGGACCCGACCTTTGCCCTCTTGGAAGCTGTTCCATGACCTGGTCCCTGATTTGGGCTGGTTGCTTCATGCCTTGAGGAAGCTGACTGATCATGGCCCTCAGCTCTCCTTGCTCCTGAGCTAAACCTTGAATGAGGGCCCTTTGCCCCAGCATCTGGGTTTTCAATGTGTCTACCTCAGCTTGTAGACGTTTCAGCTGCTCGTCCTTGTCATCTTCAGGACTCTTTCTGATCAGATTCCCCATGAGGAGTGTCCTCAACTCTTCCTGCCCCTTGGATAGGCTTAGGAAGATCTCCTTGAACTGAGTCTCTTGAGTGTGAAGGTCCTGGTTATCTTGTTGGGGAGCCATTGCTGAAATAAACAGCGAACAAAGGTAAGTGACCTGCAACAAGGGTACCTGTAATGCAATGATATGTATGATATATATGCAATGTTTTCAAGGATCTCGCGGGGTAAACAAAAATTGTTAGAACTAGGTAGCTTGATTGAGGGAACTTCATGTTTGCTGAGAGTCCTTCTTCAAGGGTCAAAGGCTCACCATATCCAGTGGGTCATAGCCCCTGACTTTAGTCATCATGTCTGGTTTTGATTTCCAAACAACCTCGGTTAGGGGGACCTTCTTCAAGAGTCAGAGCTCACCATATCAAGTGGGTCATAGCCCCTGACAACTTTGTCTAGAGGAAAATAAATCCTCTTTGCCCCTTGCTGGGATAGTTGATTCACCATGACCTGCATCACAAGCCCTTGAGATCCTTGAAATGGATTAGTTTTTTGTGCAGGATGTATGCAATGGTATGATGTCATGCTATGCATGGGGTAATGTAGGTAAACCCTGTTACGAGTCCCAATTAAGGACTACAAACCAAAACCTGCAAGAAACTCAGTACACTCTGTTAGGAGTCCCAATTAAGGACTATAAACAAAACCTGCAAGAGACTTAGTAAACCCTGTTATGAGTCCCAATTAAGGACTATAAACAAAACCTGCAAGTAGTTCATGTGTCAGATAACAAGCATGCAAGTAGTCAAGTACGAAGGCACACAAGTCACACAAGAGAAACCCTTAGAGTTTAGGCCAGCATGGGGTATGGGTATTACCCTCTTGAAGTTGGTGGGCTCAACTTGTCCTATTAGAAGTAATCGGGTTCTAAGGGTCCCAATATCACGGGATTGCTTTCATTGTTCATCGTTTCGATTTAGCCACTGAACTGGCGACCGAAATATTCCAGGAAAGCAACCCTCAATTGAGTGTAGTATCGAGTATCAACCAACCTCGGACTGCACCAAAGTCAGTTATCTCACTACCCTAAAGAGGCCAAGATAGTTCAATTAAGGTTCCTAAGGTCTGTTGATGCTTCATGACACCACGCGGAGGCCCCGTACTCTCCTTGACTGAACTCAAGGGTTACCGGTACACACCAAAGTGCCACATCAACGTAGCAGACTGTTTCAACCATGTCGGTATACCCCGCACAGTTCCCTCACAGCCTTGTTGCTACTTTCTAAGAAGGTATCCCCAGATCCGGGTTAGGATCTATAGAACTCCCAAGACAGTCCCACAATTTAAAGCAAACAAAGAAGGCAATTGAAAACACAGTTATGAATTATCCCTAAGGTACACCTCACTTTATAAAGATATCCCCAGCAGAGTCGCCAGTTCTGTGATCGGTGGATCTGGAACTGACTGTTTAACGCTGGTTCGCGAAATGTCGCGGTAAGCAAGAGTCGCCACCGTCTTTTATTTTCTCCAAATGGAAAGGACAAAAGCACAGAAAAATTCCTTAAAGAGATTGCTCTCGGTTCAGGAGGTAGATTATAGAAAGGGAAGGTGTTAGCACCCTTTCTATCCATGGTTATCCATGGGCTCTTAGATACTTGCTCATTGTGTTTTCAAAAATGGTTTGCTTGCTTTTCAATGTGGGTTTTAAAAAGTTTCTTTTAAAATTCCAGTTCGACTCTTGTATCAGTCCTCAAGAGTGTTTGAAAAATTGCTTTCGAAAGCTTTTTGAAAAGGTGTCGGTGTGAAAAGTATTTTTTGAATTTGTTTTGAATTTAGAGCAAGTATCTAGAGTCGTCTACCTACCCTAAGGAATTCGTCTGTGTAAATGTCCTTTAAAGTAGTGCCATCCCACCATTGAGAGGTAGGTAGCACCACCGTTGGAGGTGTTCGGGTCAATTCGAAGTTCGGGACATGGTGATCACCAGAGCAATAGGAAGACACCTTAGAAGCTACCCTCATGCCAGGTTCCCGGATCATGAGGACTTACTAAGACATCCTCTACTCGACGATCACCTTTCGAGGCAAGGCAACAGTGAGGCGTACCCTAGGGGTGGTGTGTGATTTGTGTGTCGTTTCCAGATATTTAGTCTTGTTCATGTCATGGGCGATCTACGCGTTTGTTTTTATTTTGTCATTCATTCTTGCATGCATTTATTAACAGTTAAAAAGTGCGAGAAATATAAAGTTCCTAAACTATTACAAAGGCGCGGGTCCACATCGCCAAATTAAATCCAGGACCCGATTTGACAAAAAATAGAGAAATAAAGTACGAGAAATATAAAATGTCCGAATTACATGGCTTTGGGAGAATTACATTAATACTTAAAAGAAAAGAAATAAATACAATGCGCGAAGAGAATAAAATCGAAAGCGAGGGCGTTGGACCCTTTTTAATGAAATTAAATTATATTAACAAATTGATTAAAATAAAATAAAAAGAAAAGATTTTTGAGGGTTTTTTGTATTTATGAATTTTTATGAGAATTAAATGAAATTTAAACCTAATTCTAGCTATTTTTTAATTTATTAAGAAAATATGAAAATTACCTAAAATTAAACCTAATTAATTAATGCAATTTGATTTATGAAAAATAAATAATTAATTATTAGTGTTGAGAAAATAAAAGAAAAAGATAAAAATTGATTAAAACCTAATTTTACAAGTTTTTTAATTTATTAAGAAAAGATATTAAAATTAACCCTAAACTAAATGATATTATTTATTTACAAAAAATACTAAATCAAATATAGTTATTTTTTTATCTTTTCTGATTTTTTTACTATTTTTTTTATATTTTATGAAAATAAATTAAATTAAAGAATTTAAGGGAAATTAATTAAAACAAATAAACTAGAAACATATGAAAAAAGAATGAAAGGCAAACCATGGGGGGTTCTGTCCCCAAATTGGAGGTATATTCCTAGCAATTCTGGCCCATTAAGCCTTGGCCTTATTGACTTTTCCTGGAAGCGTGCATGTGCGTTGACTGATGCCTATTATGTTCCTCAGATCATAGCCATTTGATTGATCTTGATAAGCGCGTGGCATGATGGGACTATGGGTTGTATGATGGTCTTCAGGGAAGAAACTGCACAGGATGATATTATGAAAAATATTATTGAAAGGGAGGGGGACCTGGGATTCGAACCCAGGTCCCTGTGGTTATAGGACAACGCACCAACCGTCTGCACCAAACGCTTACTTTGTAGGATTAGTGGACAATAAAGAACATATATCATAAAACACGCTAGTAACATTAACTCAAAAAATGCGCGAAAATTTAAATGAACCAACCATCGCCTTACACCTCATCTTCTTCTTCCTTGTTGCGCTTTACCTGAAATAAAAAACAACTGAATAGCAGGGGTTTTAAACCCCCCCAAAATATGCCCTTTTTAGAAATAGCGATTAGCCCATATTGTCACATAAATTAGGCGCGAGGGGTGTATTAGAATCGTCCAAGCTTCCTGATTTTGACCATGGCCCTGAGATGTTCTAATTTTACAAGATGCGTAAACGCCCAATTCAAAACTTGAGGAACCCTAAAACATTCCAATGGTGGATTCGCGTATGGATGAGGAAAACTCAATTAAAGTATACAGTTAGCTTTAGAATCAATCAATTAGTGTAAATCCACAAGAAAAATGCAATGGAAATGCCTGAATATTGAAATACGAATATGCATATAATGTGAAAAAGTTTGAGTTCCATATACCAATTCTGGGCGTTAGAGTTGATGATTTTGATTCAGACAAGTTTCTTGATGTCTCAGGAAGGCAATGGGATAATTATTTTGGCTTGAATCGCACTGGAATATAGTTTTCAGTTTTGGAATTTTTTGTCAAAAACTCAAACTTGGTTATGGTGTTTCTGCGCAGCTTAGAGGTTATGAGCACTAGGGTTTGCATGAGTATAAGTATTGGAATGATTAGGGTTGAGTTTTTTGGTCCAAAGAATCAAAGCATTGATGTAAAGAATATTTGATTTTCATGCATATAATTTTCAATCTTTTTCATACATATTTGGTATCAATCATGTCCAATTACCATTGATTCTTTCCCTATCTGATTTGCACGAAATCTTTAAGTTATTCCATGCATAAAAAGATTTAAAAAAGTTTGGCTTAGTATTTTCTACATATTTATTTTAATTAAATGAATTATTAGCAATTAAAAATTCAAATAAATAAATAAAAAATGATGAAAAACTTCCCTTTGGGCCAAATGGTCGTGCCCATGCTTTGGATGATGATTCTTGGAAGAAAATGTGGCCCATTAGCAATTTTAGGGCATTTGAAGCAGAGTTGACTTTTCAAAATACCCAAAAATTTCCCAACTTCCACAAGGCATATCTTGCTAAATTTTTAAGCTTTGCTCATGTTCTTGGACATTTTGGAAAGGTCTTGAAGTCCTATAACCAATGCCTTTGGTCCCATGTCGTTTTGATTTACCAATCTCAAGTTATGGCCTTTGACTTAAAGTCCCTTTTTGTTGACTTTTGAAAATGACCTATAATGTTGAAATTGATAACTTTTTGTGAGAGCATTTCTTGGACTTGAAGTGTGAAGAGGAGTTGTGGGAAATGTCATTCTCTTCAAAATGAGCTTTGGATGGAATTTTTCTGATAATCCATGTGGAAGTTATGCCTTGGTCAAGTTACATCAATGCCTTTTCGGGCAAAATAATACAAAAACTCTAAGATAAAAAGGTAGTTCGCATCCTCTTTGGTGGGATGTAAGCATTGAGAGTCTGATCCTCATGAAGTAGCCTAGTGAGTTCCAAAACCTTCTTCTCGCTTGCGTAGAATTGGGTTTCGAAAGTATCTCGCTCTCCCTTGAGTTGTACCCAATCCCTTTGTAGGTCTTAAAGAGAGGTAGGCATGTCAAGATGTAGGATAGTGTATGAAACATCTCCTTCCATGACAGGCTCAATGATTATCGGGAGAATGGAGGGGTAAGGCATCATAAGACTCTGAGCACGAGTTCGTACCCATTTGAGGTAAGGCTCAAGAGGGATGGAATTTTTATGCCCCAAAGTCTTTCTATCCACCTTGTTTAACATCCTCCAAGCTCGGATAAATCTCTGGCGAAGACCTTGATCATCGTTGTCGTAGTCAAATACCAAACCTTGAATCAGCATCCCTGCGGGCCATCTCTTCGGGCGTAACCAAACTGTCTTAAGGCTAAACAGGGGTTATAGGTGATACCTCCCCTAATTCCAAGTAAAGATACATTAGGAAATTCTCCACAATGGTCGACAATAGTAACATTCTCTATGGATCGGGAGCACCAATAAATATCTGAATGTTTGAGCGTTATCAACCTTTGTGACCACCTTGAACCTTGCTCATTCTTTAATACAGATTAGGGAAGATGCGAAATGAACCATATTTCCAATAGAGGAGTGCAACACATAAGTACACCTCTTTTCCTCATTGTGCGAGTGTGAAAAGAGTGCAAGATGTCTCCCAGCAATGTAGGTACCGGGTTGCGGGATATGAAGATTTTGACGGAGTTGACATCTATGAGTTGGTCAGGATTTGGAAACAAAACCATCCCATAGATGAGGAGAGCCACAATTTCCTCAAAGGCTTGCAAGTCCAAGGAGTTCCAACAGTTTTGGGCTTTCCAATGACACCACTCCTTGCTTCCCAATGAGTTGTGATATCAGATGAGTGTAAGTGTAAAGCTTGAGCAATCTCTTCTGGCTTCGGGTCTCTTTCTGTACCATTGAAAGGTAGTTTATTGAGAATGGGAATCCTCAAGAGTTGGTAGAATTCTTCCAAAGTAGGCACAAGTTGATAGTCGGGAAATGTGAAGCAATGGTGTAAAAGATCAAAGAACTGAAAGAGAACCTTCATCATATCCTCATCTGTGTTGGAGGTGACCAAGTTGAGTAGGTGACCATGTCTCTCGGTAAATGGAGATTTTTCAAGAATCCTTGAAGCTAGCTCCTTAAGTTGTGGAGGGACCCTTACAAGATTGACTTGAATAGTTTTCCTGCGAAGTGAATCCATATCCTACAAAACAAGAACAAAGATGAATCCCAAAATCCTTGAAATGGTTAACGGATGTATATGATGTTCATGATGTTCATGATGTTATGTACAAGTATGCATATACAAACAAAGCAAACAAGTCCTTAGGTTTAGGCTTGCATGGGGTTTTATAGGTAAGTACCCTCTTGAAGTTTAGTTGGCTTAAACTTGTCCTAGTAATAGTAATCGGTTTCTAAGGAGCTCAATATCACTAGTTTGTTTCCTTGGTAATTGTTTCAGCACAAGCATCTTTAATGGCGACCGAAATATCCCAAGAAACCAAACCTCAATGAGTGTAGTATCGAGTATCTACCAACTTCAGACTGCACCAAAGCCGGTCATCTCACTACATCCTAAACGCCAAGTTGGTCAAGTAAAGGTTCTAAAAGTTCATTAGTGCTTCATGACATCACTCAGCGGCCACGTATTCCCTTTGATTAACTCAACTACTACCGGTATGCACAAATATGTCGCACTAACGTAGCTATTGCTTAGACCATTTCGGTATACCCCGTACAGTTTCCACACTGTATTGTTACTTACCTATAAGGTATCCCAAATCCGGGTAGAGGATTCAAAGCCAAACAAAGAACCATAATGTAAAGCATACAAGTCAAACAATGTAAGCAAATAAATGTGATATATCCCTAAGGTAACCCCACTTTTAGAATTTTCCCCAGTAGAATTGCCAGTTCTGTGATACGGTGGGAGAACTGACTTGAAGATTTTGCGTTTGATCGTAAATGTTGCAGTTAGCAAGAGTCGCCACCGACTTTTCTTTTATCCAAAAGGAAAGGTGAAAAAGCACAGGAAAGACCTTTGATATTGTTTCTTGAGTTCGGGGGGTAGATTATGAAAAGGGAAGGTATTAGCACCCTCTTTATCCATGGTTTTCCATGGGCTCTTAGTTACTTGCTAGATCACTTGCTTTTGTTTGAAATTGTGCTTTGTGTGGTTTTTTGAAAGTATTTTGTAAAGAGGACATTGTTTAGGCAATCTTTGTAATGATTCTCATTCGTAAGAATGTATACAAAGATGTTTGATCTTTTGAAAATATTTTCAATTTTGTAAGATGTTTGAAAGTGTAGGTGATTATTTTGAAAATAGCAAGGATGTTTGTTTTGAAATGGAGCAACTAATTAGGAGAAATATACCTACTCAAATGTCTTTCTTATTCATTTCCTTTTCCTTTGACATTGTTGTCTTACCATTGATTTGGTAAGAAACCCTATCTATGGATGTAAACGGGACGGGCGTGGGTCATCGTATAACCATGATTAGCAATATTGCAAGGTATCTTAGCATTTTTCTTTATGGGCTAAGATCATTTTGAAAGGCAACTTAGATAGCGTCATCGAGGGTCTATGATCTTGTATTTTTGCTTTTTTTTGGCTAAGATACCTTACATGCGTAATATGGCCATTTTTGTAAGGCAACAAAGTGGATTTACCCTAAGGGTGTATGTGTGAAAATGTGTTGATTTACATGAATTGATTTGTATTTGATTAGGGTTTTCTATTTGGTTGATTTTAGTCTTTCCATACAAAACCCTAACTACTAGCATTTGTATATAAAGCGATAAATTGCAGAATTTATAGTTACTATGCTATTACAATACTTGTGGGAGGGGGGCATAAAAATTGTGAATGAGGATTGCAAGAATATAAACCTAATTAATCTATTACAACCAAATTGATTTAAAATCAATGTACAAGGAAATGAATAAATATAAAGTACAAATGCAAATGGAAAAGAAACATGATTTTTGTTTGGATTTTTTATGAGAAAAAAGAATTTTTTTTAACCTAATTAATTAAAAGAAAATAATTAATTAAAATAATAAAATTAAACCTAATTTCCTAAGAAAAGATTTTAAATAAAACCCTTAATCTATTAATTGATTAGAAAGAAATTAAGTTTATAAGAAAAGCATTTTTTTGTTATTTTTGTCTTGGAAATAAATTATAGTATTATAAAATACTTTTGCCCCTTTTTTTTAATATTAAAATAATATATTTAAATAGGTATAAAAGAAAGTAAATAATAACCTAGTTTTAATTAAATTTACAAGATAATTAGTAAAGATAAATAAAGTATGATGAATAAAAATAATTTTTTGTGTGAGAAAAATATTTAAATTATGTCAAAACATAAATCTACTATTTTTATATTTTTTTTATGATTTTTAGTATTTTAGAAAATATATTTAAAAAGAAAAATTCAATAAATAAATAAATAAATACAAATGGACAAGGGGGTGCTAAAAGTCAGGATGGGAGTGAGCAAACAAAATAAAACACAAGGCCCACTTATTGGAAGCCCAGGCGCCTAGTTGAACAAAAATGAGAAAAATGCTGAAAAATAATGGCAAAAGGTAGCGTTGGGTATTGAACCCATGACCTTCTATACACACATGCGTTACCTTTGCCACTGGGGTGGCTGTATATCCGTTAATACAAATGAAACAATAAATACATAAGATAAAACGTCTCCATGACCTGTACTTCATCTTAAACCTTCAGCCATCTGGACCACTTGTATCTCATTCGTTTCTCAACAAAAATGGAAAATGCAAACATGAAAGTTGTGCTATTTTTCCTCACGAATCTAACCATATAACTTATGTAAGCTAAAAGTCAAAGATGAAGGTTAATTTTGCTAGCCCTAAATTGAAACCTAATTTTTTCAAAAAGTTCAAATATGAAATTCTCTACATACAATCAATAAAATATAAATGAAAACTATGAACATGGTCAGTTTTAGAGCAATGATATCTACATTTTATCTTCACAAACCAGAAACAAATGATGCATGTATAAACAGATGGAAGTTTGAAAACTTACCTCTTGCAGCTAGAGTCGTGAATGGAGTTTGAGCAACTTTGGAGATGGCCTGATGATCTGTTTAGCTTGCCCGGACCTCCTTGAGTGTATTCCAACTCTTACTTTGCTTTGAAAGTCCCTGAATCTCCCTACTCAAGTCAACCTGCAAGCTTGATATTTGAAAATGGTGGATAGTGATGGAGGGGTTACAGTCTTGAAACAGGCGCATGGATCACTTTTGTATGATGTATGTAAGGTGTTTGAATGATTAAGAATCAAAACGCAAAAGTGGAAATGGAGATGGAGAGTTTTGGCTCAAAACTGTCAAGTTGAGCAGTCTTGTGCAGAAAGGGTGTTTGGGAGAGTTTTTAGGATGCTTGAAATCATGCCTTAGCTTGAAATAAACTTGTTAATATGTATGGAAAAGATTAGAGCACAAAATTACTCCAGGTTTCTGAGTTATAGGGTTATGGCTTTATAACTTGCTTTTTAAGAAAAGTTAAATGACAAATCTCAAGTATTGTACAAGCATGTTCAGAGCTTTTGTAGGTCTTAGACACATTGCTTTTGGTTTATAGGAGTTATGTGTGTAGAAAGAACAAGTTAGAAGCTCAAGACAAGTTGACTTTGTGATTAGAGCAACTTTTCAAGAATGGAATGGTAGCTTTCTTCCAAAAATGGCAAATTGGCTTGGACAATGCTTGGAACACTTGGATAATAGCTCAAAAGCAAGTGTAATCTTCTAATTATGGAGAGATATTGAGGTTTAGAAGCCTGAAAAACAAGATTGTGCAGCATAGGTTTGAAATTGGATTTTTGTTCATCACAAAATGCCTTGTAATTCAAGTGACAAAACACCAACTTCATCTCTTTGATTCTCCCTGCTAAAGAATGATCTCAAGGAGTTCTTGGACATTTTGGAAAGCTTGAATGTACTCTACAACCCATCTTTGAATTGCTTTTGAAGATTCCCCTTGTAACTATATGAAAAAGTGTCATGAAGTTAGGTCAAAATCCTGGTCAAATTAGGGCAAATTTTCACTAAGTGTTTAGTTTCATAACCCTATGTTCATTAAATTATAACTTGAGATACAAGAACTTTTGGAATAAGTTGTGTGAAGAAAAGTTGTAGATTTCATGGGGATCTACAACTTTCATGTTGGAAGTTTATCTTGAATCATCTTGCATCATGATGAAAATTTGGCTCAAAGTTATGAAAAAACATGAAATTTCCAACACTTAGAAAAATTTCCAAGTTTAGAAATTTTGACTTTTCAAAATGAAATCTTGACTTTTTGATTTCTTGATGAATAAGTTTCATATTTTGACATGTTTTGATGAATTATGATCTTTGGCACTTAAAAAACAGTAAAGTGCGGAAAGTAAAGTTCCTACGCTATTACATGGCCTTGGGGCAGATACATAATAGAGATGCGAGAAAATAAAATGCGGAAATTAAAACCTACAACTATTACATCCCAGAGCAATTACATAATAATAAAAGAGAGAGAAAGACAAAATCTAGACTATTACATTTGTGAAACTTATCTAGTCGATCTAAGAAATATAAAAGTAAAAAATAGAAAAGGAAAATATTTTTTAATGGTTTTCTTATGAAAAGAATGATAATTAAGAAATCTTAAAAAAACCTAATTAATTTTAATTAATAAAAGAGTTAATTAAAAAAATTGAAAACCTAATTAATTTTAATTAAAAAATGAGTTAATTAATTAAATTAATTAAAAAACTAAAACGTAAATAATTAGAGTTTGTAAAAAAGGATTTTATTTTTATGGTTAAGTGAAAATAGGGTTAAAAAATATTAGGGTTAGAAAGAAACAAGTTAGAAACAAAATCAAGCAAAATGTCAGGGGTGGATATTGAACTCACGCCCTTAGCCTTTTCCATTGCCTGCCTTGCCATTGCGCCAGGCGCGCGCCTGTGTTATGAGGATTCGTGCAACACAACATGTATCAAACTTACAAGAATTGGAAAATTATGAAAAATGAAATGCCAAAAGGCTGGACCAAACCCACGCCTTGGTACACGAATGCCTTATCATGCGCGCACTTTCCATTGGGGTAATTGTTTCATCCGGTACTTAAGTGACAACAAATAAACAAATAATAAACTCAAATAACTAGGCTGGAGAAGCGCTGGAGCCCTATCTCCAGTCGTCTTCTTCGACAAGCTGGTTTATTGTCCCTGCAAAATAAGCACGGTCAACGATTCAAGGGTACCCTACCCCCCTAATTCAGGACTTGCAAACTCAATGGAAGTATTAGTTTTGGCCAAATCGTATTGTATTGTGAGATATGACAAAAATAACATGAAACGGACCAAGCATGACAATTCACGATTCAGCCATTATGGGGATCATGCAATGGTCCTATCCTGTACTAATACATCTCGGAAACAAATTAGTTTCGCTAGTATGCATTAAAACGTAAAGAAAACAAAAGTACAAATTCATGCAAGAATGGAAAAATAGTGATGTATGATCATGTGTTTCAGGCCCTTTGGATCCTCAAGATTGATCCATTCTTACCCTACAATACTTCAGAGATCGATTGGAAAGGTTGGTTTGCTTTGAAAGTGGCTGCAACTAGGGTATATAAGGAAAGGTTGGTTTGCTTTGAGATTTTGGAATGGTTTTTCTTGCAAGGTTTTTCATGGCTTCTCATTTCTGAAATAATGAGAATATATAGAGCTTGAATTAGGTCAAAAGGTATTGGGCTTGGACCTTTGTAACAAAGGCTTGACTTTATCTAATTTAATCATGACTTTAAATAAATAAAAATAAAAATAAATAGAATAAAAAATCTAAGGGGTGTATGAATAAGTTCTGAGGTTCGTGTTGAGGCCTATAACATGCATGAACCTTGAAACACAAGCCCACTAGCCCAAAAATTCAAGTTTGGTCACTTTAGGTTTCATGCATTTTCTCAAAATTTCCCAAGTTTCACCAATCATAACTCTCTCAATTTTTATCATTTGAAAGTGATCTTTGACTTTTTGGAAAGATCAAGATGTCCTCTACAATTTATGTGTTTATCATTTTTGCATTTGAAGAATTTATCTTGATGTAAGTTGCCTTGACAAAAAGTGTCTTTTGTTGACTTTTGAAATGATCTATAACGTTTTGGCCCATATCTCTCAAATGAAGGATTTTGTGGACTTGATCTTAGAGATTCAAAGTTGTAGAGAATTGAATTTCCTTCAAAACTATCTTTGGTTGAGAAAAATATGATGAAGCATGTGAAAGTTGTGCTTGGTCAAAGTTCAGTTGACATCTCCTTAAGAAAACCCTAATTTGGTAACTTTTGACTTTTGATTAATCTTGAGTTTTTGATGAATAATGATCAAACCTTAATCAAATGATGAATGTGACTTCAAAATATTGATTTTGACCAAAAATCTCGAGGTTTGACAATATGTTGACCATAGTTGACTTTTATCCAACACAGTTGATTTTCAGTCATCTGAGCATTCGACTAAGCAAACTTGTGATGAAAGGCTTAAAATTCGGCATGAGTAATCCTTGAGACATGTGAGGAACCATGAAATCCACTTGAGGAATTATAAGCTTAAATTTCCTTGAGTAAACTGAAACCCTAGTTGTAGGTCAACTTCTTAGGAAGAGAATTTGTTTGATCAAACATTGAGTAGCCTTGAGCAATTGAAAATCCTAGGAACATGAGAAGGTGTCTTGAAGAAAATAGAAGGGAAAATTTTGGGGTACAACATCCTCACTAATCACTTAACAAACTATTATCTTGTCCTTATTATTTCTACACCTCATATCATCTAATTTTACTAATTAAAATAATTCTAAATAATTACTCTACTCATCTAAAATTATCTAAACCCCTCAATATCACTTAATTTCCACTATGTCCCACATAGCATCACATCATATTCTTCAAATATCACATATACTCACAAATACATCATAAATACTCATTATATTACAATTTTACAATTAAATAAATAATATAATTATTTTGGAGTGTTACATATCCCCATTTGGATTTGAGCCTCATGGATCCTTTTAAGGTAGTTCTGGATGGGGAGTTGGTGGATGAAGAATGTTTTCAACTTCCCTTTTTTCTTTCGGCTGTAATCCTATTTACCCATCAGGGGGATTTTATAATTATTTCAAACATCAGTGTCCCTTGTGGGTGCTTTTATATTAACTACATTCACTGTTAATTGTTCTATTATTTTGCCTTAGTCTTAAGACATTTATTGATATGGTCGCTTCTGAGGCGAAAAGAATTTCCTTTCTGGGGGATCTGTTATTTTTTATCGCCTCAATGGACGACAAAGATCTCATCTTGGGAATCCATCATGGTTAATCGCCTAAATGGGTGGAAAGGATCCATATTGGAGATCCATCGCATGTAATCGCCTCCATGGGTCAGCAGGAATCCCATATTGAGGATCCATCATATTCAATCGCCTCTAAGGCAGCAAGGATCCCATCTTGGAGATCCAACGCATGTACTCTCCTCCATGAACGACAATGATCACATCTCGGAGATCCAGCGTGTAACACCCCGATGTTAGTAATTAGTTATATATATTATATTAATTAAGTAATTGTTTGATTTTGTGAGTAATTGGTTTTATTTGAATTATTTGATATATGTTCTATGTGATGGGTTAGTAAGGTTAAGTTTGTCGAATCGTAGAATTATAATTAGTAATAATGTCGATTTATGATGGAATTATTTTATTAAGTGAGAATTATATGGAAATAATAGAAAATTGATAATTGGACCTAATATGTGGGAGTGTGAGTAGTAATTAGGCCTAGTAGTATTTGGATTAGTGTTATTTTGTGAAGAGTGTAAGAGGAAAAGAAAACTAGGTTAGCAAAGGAAAAATATAAAAGAGGCTAACCTAGAGAAAAGGAAAATGGAGTAAGAAGAGAAGAACACCTAAGGAGGAATTTAAAAGTTCATCAAGAAATTAAGGTAAGGGTGGATATTTACATTGTTATTGGAATTGTATGATGTATGATAGATAGTGTGATACAGTGGTAGAACTGACTGTTAAATACTGGTTTGTGTTTTGCGTTTTTTGTTTGCAAAATGTCGCGGTAAGCAAGAGTCACCACTGACTTTTATTTCATTCAATCGGAAAGGAAAAAAGTATAGAAAAATCCTTTTTCGAGATTTTTCTGAGTACCGGGGGTATATTATAGAAAGGGAAGGTGTTAGCACCCTTTCTATCCATGGTTTTCCATGGGCTCTTAGGTACTTGCTCATCTTTTAAAAATTGCTTGTGTATGTGCTTTGTTTTGAAACAGTTTGACTTCGTGATAACCCTTGTATCAGTCCTCAAAGGTGTGACGAAGTTGTTTTGAAAATTTGTTTGAAAAGTGTAAGTGTGAAAAGTTTTGATTTGAGCAAGTACCTACTAGCATCTACCTACTCGAAAAAAGATTGTTTCTATTCTCGTTTCCTTTAGACAACGCTATCCTACTATTTGAGGAATAGGTAGAACCGTCGTTGGAGTTTGTAAGGGTCAATTCGAAAGGGACATACGATCACTAAAGCAATATTAGGACACCTTAGTAATAACCCTAGAGTCTTAAGATCATATTCGAGGCAACATTTCTGAGGCAACATTTTCGAGGCAACATTTCCGAGGCAACATTTCTGAGGCAACATTCGAATGAGACGTTTGATCTTTTTTAGACAGGAGGGCAACCACTAAGACACCCTATGCTTAATGATCATTTACCGAAGGCAACCGAAGTGAGGGTATACCCTAAGAGTGATATGTGCGAGTGATTTGTTTTCAGTTATTTAATCTTTGCACATTAGGGTTTTCTAACCGTATGAATTTGTCATGCATTCTTGTCATACAACCCTATTAACATATATCTAGACAGTTAAATATTTGCGGGAATTAAAAATGCGAGAAAATAAATCTACGCTATTACAAGGCTTCGGGGAGGGGGATTAATTACATAGCCAAAAACCCGGGGAAAAGCGATAAGTAAAAGCCCTAAATTAAACTATTACAAACCATGAACAGTTACAATAATAATGAAGAGTGCAGAAAAGAAATCCTAAAACTATTACATCCCGGAAGCAATTACATAATTTAAAAAAATGTGAGAAAAGATAAATATACGCTATTACATTGATAATGCAACCTATACAATTTTCCTAGAAATTAAAATGTAAAAGAATAAATAAAAAGAAATTAAGGAAAAATTAAAACCTAAAATTCTAAGTTAATATTTTTGGCGTTTTTTTTTTTTGTAGAAAATAATTTTAAGCTAATTAAAAAAAACCTAATTCTAACTAATTTTAATAAAAAAAGTTAATTAACTTAATTTATTAATAAATAAATAAAAAAGGCAAAAATTCAGTTACTAACTAAAACAAAAACCTAATCCTAATTTGTTAAAAATGGTTAATTAATAAAATTAAAGAGTTAATAAAAAAAAGAGTTAATAATAATTAAAAAAAATTTAAAACCTAAATTAATTTTAATTAAAAAAAGTTAATTTTGAAAAAAAAATTATGTGTAATGATTAATAAGAAAGAATTAAGTTTGCCAAAAAATAGATAGGGGAAGAAACATCAATGAAAAATAGGGTTAGAAAATAAAGATAATGCAAATGTCAGGGATGGGCGATGAACCACAAATTAATTTAAAACCTAAAATTAAATTAAAAAACCTAAAATTAATTATTCGAGTTTAGGAGGAAAAATCAAAGGTTTGTGAAAAATGTTAAGTTTTATGAAAAAAAATGTTTTAAACAGAAAGAATGAAAATAGGTAAAAGGATAAATAGAAAGGAAGAAAACCAAAACCAATAGGGGTGGTTGTTGAACCCACGCCCTTAACCTTCTCAGGATGTCTGCCTCGCCATGCATTGGTTGTTCTGTTTTGGCCTCATCATTTTATAATAATATGCATGGGATCCTGTCTAAATCTGCAGTGTTGAATCTCATGATCACATTAAATAAATTATTATATCATGAAATACAAATAAAGCAAATATATGAAATTTTGTAATATTAAAACCGATATGGCATGTATGAATGA
Organism: Vicia faba; assembly: GCA_948472305.1. Taxonomy (NCBI): domain Eukaryota; kingdom Viridiplantae; phylum Streptophyta; class Magnoliopsida; order Fabales; family Fabaceae; genus Vicia; species Vicia faba. Next base: position 163,929,468 of record OX451741.1, on the reverse strand, counting down.
TTATACCCTTTTGATCATGGAGATAAAACCAGCCTTACCCTTACTGGAGAAGTAGCGAGATATGGATTTGTAACAAGGATGACTTGTTTGTAGTGAAGTGGGGGTTTGTAATAAGGATTTCAAGGTTTTAGGGTTCTTGAAAAAATTTGATATTTTGACAGGATTGTGGCAAAGTTTTTTTTCTCCCCTTTAGACCGTGTTATCCTACTATTAGTGAGTAGGTAACCCTAGTCGTTGGATGTTGAGGGAATATCGAAAGGGACGAAATGGACATTGAAGGCAACATGTAAGGATACCTTAGCATTTCAAAGGGACTGTCATAATATATTCGTAGGCAACATCGAGGGACAAGATCATTTCTCGTAGGAAACTCGAGGGACAGTAAGGGACCATGATCTTTTATGATGACTTTTATACCGATGGTCTTTGCTAAGATATTCCTACGTTCGAGGGACCTGGCCATTGTTTTCGAAGGCAACCAAGTGGGGAGTATCCTAGGGGTGAAAGTAAAAAATAAGTCATAAGTTACTATTACAACCATATTGAAATAATGTACAAGAAATGTAAAATGGACTTGTTTAGAAAATGTTTTTGTCTTAAGGAAATAAAATAAAGGAAAATATTTTTATGTTTTTTTTTATGTTAATATTAAAAAAAAGATGAAAAGGAAAATAAATGCAAGATAGAAACAGCGTGTTGCTGCAAGAAGAACAACTAAGATTAGAAGTTCTGAAGCTAAGAGCGTTGTGACTCAGCAGGAGACGTCAGTGGGCATCAGAAGTTTTGAATTGGTAAACTCTGAGGTCCTGCAAGAAATGTTAGAGGACAAACACAGAGGTTCTGGGTGGTATGCAGCCAGTGAACCAAAAGTCAGAAGTTCTGTATTACACTAAAATAGTGAGCAAACGTCAGCAGTTCAGTATATTGTCAGCATGTGAAAGTCATAAACTTTGAGTGTTTGAAAACAGCTGATGGAAACAATCAGAAGTTCAGTGTATTTGACATGTGAGGAGAACTCGGAAGTTCTGTGTGTTAAAATGGTGAGTAAAAAACAGAAGTTATGTGTTACATTTCAGCTCTTAATCATCACAACAACAATTTATTCAGTTCAACAAATCAGAATAATCACAGCACAACAAATCCAGAAGTTCCAATCCTAAGTCTGAGCCTAGCATTATTCTAGAAGTTCGGATCCATAGTTTTTTTATTCATAAAATGATATGTACAACATTAATACTATGATATTTACATGTTAATGATGTTCAGAATGAAAAGCAAGTAAAGTCAGAAAGACTTACCTGGAGCGTTGGCTTGGAGCTTTGAGTTGCTGCCTCTGGATGTTCTGAGTCAGCAAGAGAAACAGAAGAGGAAATGCCAAGTTCTTTGATTCAAAAAGAAGAACAAAGGTTTTTTTTTCTGTTTGGGATTTCTAGATTTTTATGAAGGTTTCACAAATTCATTTTCTCTTTTTTTGGCCAGTCTTTCTTCAAAAGCCAGCCCCTTGAACGTTTGATGGAGCCAAGTATTTATAGATGATTTTGCTGTGATTTTTTGGGTGGGGGGGAAACAAATGGGATTTGAACCTGTTTTGGCATCCTATTCCTTTGCTTTTTCATCACAATTTTCGTATGCTAGTTTGGTGCAATCATGGGACGCAGGCGTAGGTTGAACCAGCTGTTGGTCATAGGTCTGCAGCAAGTTGTATAAACAAGATTTTGGGATTTAGTCATGTTCTGACCAAAGCATTGAATATAGCCTTCATGTGCTGAAGCACTGCCTTGTTTTTGAAGCAAGCATGGTGGTTGTCAGCGGGAATTAAGGAAAAGCAAAAAGCAAAGTATGAGCTTAGTAGCAAAGTTGCTATCCCAAGACAGTAGAGGCACACGTGGTGAAAATCCTTTGGATAAATACTTAGAAGGTGGTTATGAGCATTAAATGATGATGAGACTTATCACAACCAGAAATCCTGCAACGTGAAACTCTACACCATAGCTTAGTTCTGGATCAGAAGTTCTGCTCCTGCGTAGCATCCATCCTCTGATCTTTGTGTCTTCTGGCTCCAGCATGTTCTGAAGGACCCTTCAAAATTTCCAGTAAACTTGCAGCACGCTTTGTAATCTTCTTTGATTTACCTTGGAAAAACTCTGACTGAACCTTTGTGAAAACTTGCCCAGAAGTTCTGACCAAAGACTATCTTGAGAATATCCAGAATTTGCTGAGCGTTAGCACTGGCCCAGAATTTCTAAAATTGTCATATTTTCTTAAACACTTAGAAAATTTCTAAGTATTTAAAATTTTGACCTCTTGGATTTTGATGAAACAAAATTTCATATTTCAACGTGTCTTAATGAAATATGATTCTTGAAGCTTGATTTTGATCCAAAAGTCAAAGTTTGACTTTTCAGTATGCAAATGACCATTTTTCCCTTGTGAATGGTTTGCTTGGAAAAAATTGATAATTCAAGGCTTGGAAACTTGATAGAAGCAAACCTGGGATCCAGGGTGATCCTTTGTGAAATGAGAGGGCAAATTTTGGGGTACAACAGGTAGATTCATGGTTAGGATGAAATCCCTAAATTTTCATGGTTTTGTAATTGTTAGATTTTGATGATATATCCTTAAATATGATGATTAATGGTGTTGTGATGTTTCTTTTTTAAAATACATGTTAGGTATAGGTTATAATGCCTTAAATCATAGTAATTTGGATGTTAAATGAGTTTTGGAGTGAAATTCCTATAAGGAAACCGCAGGAAAATGCAGAATATTTTGTAAAACTTCAAAAATTCATAACTTTTGTACCGTAGCTCCGTTTGAGTCCACATTTAAAGTGTTAGAAAGCTAACGTGATATTCTTTCCAATAAAAATCGTCTTATTGGAAGTAGGTAATTTAATTACTGTGTGATTGTGTAAAATGGCATGTTTTTGTGTGTTGTATTGTTGTAAGATGGTGATGTTGCATTATTGTTATTGATTATAATATATGATGAGTTAATAACATGTTTGGTGAATGGTGATACCATGACGTTGTGTTGTGTGGTATGCATAATATGTTGATTGGTAGAATGTTGTAAATGAATATGAATTGCATGTGGATGATTCATAAATATGTGCATGTATGTGTAATTGTGTGGTAATTCAATTGTGACGAATTATCGAAGATATGCATGGATGTTAAGATTAGATAATGATCTTAATTGCATATGATTTTTTTAATTTCACATATTTTTTTTTGTCAAGAGGCATGCTTATTAGTTCCGACGGAGCTAGTGACTTGTCTCAAACCTAGAGAGGGATTTGAAAGCTTAGAGGACGAGTTTTTTTTGTGTTATTGGTCTAATGGACGGACCCAATTTATAGTAAAAATTGAATAAAAATAACAGTGATTGATACCACATGCATGAGTATTTCATTTGAGTTGCATTGAGTCGTATTGTGTTTATGTTTGTAATATAAAATTGTGTGAATTATGTGGAATTGATATATTGGCGAAATTGAGAAATTTTGGGTGTGTAATTGAGAATAACATGATTAACTGGGTGATGTTTTATTTTATAATGTATATGAAGTGTGAGAATATTAATCGTATGCATGTACGCTATACATTATATGTTGTTATATGATTTCGATAATTATGTGAATTTTCACCCTTCTGTTGGAAATGATGTTTTATACGATATCGCTCAGGTACTGAAGATTAGAGTTACTTCTAGAAAGAAAGTAGCTGATGGAGTATGTGATGCGGTGGGAGAACTGACTTGAGGTTTTGCGTTTGTGTTCACAAATGTTGCAGTTTAGAAAGAGTCGCCACCGACTTTTCTTTTATCCAAAAAGGAAAGGTGAAAAAGCACAGGAAAGACCTTTAGAGATGTTTTTGAGTTCGGGGGGTAGATTATGAAAAGGGAAGGTATTAGCACCCTTTTCATCCATGGTTTTCCATGGGCTCTTAGTTACTTGCTAGATCACTTGCTTTTGTTTGAATGTGCTTGTGGTGTGTGTTTTGAAAGTATTTTTGAAAATGGAACTTCGTAATGGTTCTCGTTTCTATAAGAATGCCTACAAAGTGTTTGTTTCAAAAATAGTTCAAAGGTGTGTTGGTGAGATGTGTTTTTGAAAGTATTTTGAAAATGGAACTTCGTAATGGTTCTCGTTTCTATAAGAACGCCTACAAAGTGTTTGTTTTGAAAATAGTTCAAAAGATGAGAGTGTGGATGTATAAATTTTTTGTTGTTGTGAGTAAGCGAGTAACTGAGAGCGAACCTACCTACTCGAAAGGTCTTAGATGTGTTTTTCCTCCTCCTTTAGACGTGGCTATCTTACCATTGATTTGGTAAGAAGCCCCATCGTTGGATGTGAAGGAGCGGGCATTGGGACGTTTGTATAGTCATAGAAAGCAACTTATGAGTCGTTTTAGCAATGTCGTTTAGGGACTAGATCGTTTACCAAAGACAACATCGAGGGTCATCGAGGGACTACGATCTTTTATCGAGGGTCTTTTGCTAAAATGTCCATGTTCGAGGGACATGACTATTTTCCGATAGGCAACAAGTGGAATTACCCTAAGGGGTGTAAGTGTGCAAATGTGTTTTATTTGCATGCATTTAGTCTTTGATTAGGGGTTGTCTACTTGTTGTTTTTATCTTGCCATACACACCTAATTACTAGCATTTGTATAAAGCAATAAAAATGCAGGAAATAAATATCCTACAATATTACAACCATATCGAAAGGCAAGAAAATGTAAAGGCAAAGAAAACAAAATAAAAGAAAGGAAAAAAAAAAGAGCTCTTCGACCCAGGCAGTAGCATCCTTCGAATTGCATTCTGTTGGCCTCCTTCGATTGGGACTAGCACCAGTAAGGTCCTGTCCTTCGATTGGCCTAGAAGTCAGTGTATGGCGAAGCCTTCTGGTTCTGCCTTGTTGTCTTCTTTGACTGGAGGTTGAAAGCAGTGAGGGAATGCCTTACGAATGAGCCTGGAAGTCAACATGGTTTTCCTCCTGGTTGTCTCTTTCATTCGACCTGGAGAAAGAGGGTAGAAGCCAGAAGCTTTATTTCCTATTTCCTGTTTCCTGTTTCTTTCATTTCAAGCATTAAATGGAAACATGGCATGAGGCCATGCTAGTATTTGTCTTGTAAACAGTTTAATAGTTAAAGCAAGTTCAGGTAAACAGAAAGAAAAACGAAAGGGGTAGCTCTAAAAAATATGTTAAAAGGGTGGAAACGAAAGGAACAATGATATGTACATGTTTCAAACGAAAGGGAAAATTACTATGCCATGAAACGAAAAGTTCAAAGATAAGAATAACTTACCTTGCTTCAGGCCTTGAATGGATGTGGGACCTTGAGTGGAGGCCCTGGATGCTGGATTCGAAAGAGGGGGTCAATAGCTCTGCTTGGAACGCTGGATTTAAAGGAAGAGAAAAAGCAAGTGTGATGCTTCTTTGATTCGAAGGAGACTGAAGTGTGGTTGTTCTTCAGAGTCGAAGGAGATGAATGTGATTCTGGGTTTTTTGTGATTTCTCAAGTGTTGATGAACTTTGAGAGTTTTATTGTTTTTTGAGAAAATTTTGGGGATTCGTTCCTCTGGTCCAAAGATCCTCTTTTAGCTTTGTAAAAAATTCCTCTATTTATAGAGAAAGAATGGACATGTTGTCCAAATCCAGTCTTGCAAAGAAATGATAAAATAATGTAACATGAAAGTACATGTGGGAGGCCTTTTGGCAATTGGGGTGCAAAAGATGTGACTTATGCTTCTGGCCTTGCTTGTGCTCAGACCAAAATCAGGTTGAAAGCTAATTTTGTGGCTAAAGTACTCTCTCTGATTATGTAAAGATTTGGAAGCAACATAGCCTGGCAAACGAGATTTGGTCTTGAGTCAAATGCAAGAGTGAGATCGAAGCACACATGTTCGGAGGAAGCCTTTGCCTCAGTCGAAGCTTGTGGTCGAAACAAGCTAATGCCCAGTCGAAGCTTGTATTGAAGAAAACATATTGCCAAATAGAAAGCTCATGCTCGAAGGAAACATATTGCCCAATCAAAGCTTGGGTCAAAACAAACATAAAGGGAGTCATTTCCTTTTAGCGTGAGGGAAGTTCCTGGCTTCTGAGTCGAAGGGTATTCCCAAGTTGCAATCGAAGGAGGCTCTTGCTCAAAATGAAGGATGTAATCCAAGTTGCATTCGAAGGAGGTTTCCAATCCAAACGAAGGATGTACCTAAACTTTCATTCGAAGGAGGCTTTAAGTTCAAAATGAAGGACATGCACAAGTTGCATTCGAAGGAGGCCAAGAGTCAGTCGAAGGATGCTTAATCGAAGGAGACATATTTTTCTCCAAATTTGTTAAAATGTTATTTTTATCTGTTTTCTCCCTTTTTGACAGTTTCCTTTTAATTTTGGTATCGGAAAATCCCAATGCACTTGTTCAAACTTGAACCTTGAAAATCCTTGTGAGAAAGGACTTGAAGAATGAGAGGGAAAAATTTTGGGTACAACACCTGCCCCTGTTCAATCTTCTTAGACCTGAAGAGTTAGATTGGCGAGCTTTGCCATTTGGGACTCGAAGGTGAAAGATGATTGGACACTAGAGTGCCCATAAATTTGCACTCGACAATGTGTAGTTGAGGGAATGGGCTTAAAGATGCCATTTGGAGAGATAATGGATAGTTGTTGGAGATGGGCTTAAAGATTCCATCCAGAGGTGATTACTGGGTTGTATCTGTAAGCTGAATCTGAATGAGTATCAGGATGGCATCCGTATCTGGAGTGTATCTGAACTGTATCTGAAAGCTGAATCTGAATGAGTATCAGGATGGCATCCGTATCTGGAGCGTATCTGAATTGTATCTAAATCTGAATGAGTATCAGGATGGCATCCGTATCTGGAGCGTATATGAACTGTATCTGAAAGCTGAATCTGAAATAAGTATCAGAATGTCAGCCATATCTGGATCGCATTTGAACTGTCTCTAGAAGGAATCTGGAATAAGTATCAGAATGTCAGCCATATCTGGATCGCATCTGAACTGTTTCTAGAAGGAATCTGGAATAAGTATCAGAATGTCAGCCATATCTGGATCGCATCTGAACTGTCTCTAGAAGGAATCTGGAATAAGTATCAGAATGTCAGCCATATCTGGATCGCATCTGAACTGTCTCTAGAAGGAATCTGGAATAAGTATCAGAATGTCAGCCATATCTGGATCACATCTGAATTGTCGCTAGAAGGAATCTAGAATAAGTATCAGAATGTCATCCATATCTGGATCACATCTGAACTGTCTCTAGAAGGAATCTGGAATAAGTATCAGAATGTCAGCCATATCTGGATCGCATCTGAACTGTCTCTAGAAGGAATCTGGAATAAGTATCAGAATGTCAGCCATATCTGGATCGCATCTGAACTGTCTCTAGAAGGAACCTGGAATAAGTATCAGAATGTCAGCCATATCTGGATCGCATCTGAACTGTCTATAGAAGGAATCTGGAATAAGTATCAGAATGTCAGCCATATCTGGATCGCATCTGAACTGTCTCTAGAAGGAATCTGGAATAAGTATCAGAATGTCAGCCATATATGGATCACATTTGAACTGTCTCTAGAAGGAATCTGGAATAAGTATCAGAATGTCAGCCATATCTGGATCGCATATTAACTGTCTCTAGAAGAGAATCTCAACGGATGATGAAGGGATCTGAGACGATTGCTACTCCAAAAGATGATGACCTTTATCTATTGACTGGTCTTTCCTGAAAAGGTAAAGAGTTAGTTGTATGCAATGTCATGATGTATGCATTGCGTAATGATGTTCTCAAAATAAATGAGAATGTGTCGTGTGCACTTGTCATGTATGTAATATGATATATGAAATGTGAGATATTAAAGAATGTATTTTTGTCTGGGAAAATAAATCCTTGACAAATGTCGGGGAGTTGTTAAATCCTGGACTGTTGTTGAAGAGTTGGTGTGTCTTCAAACTTTGCTTAGAATACTTCCACCAGGGATTCCTGTTTTGTTGTTTGAGGAGAACTCCGCTGGGAAATATTGAAAACTCTGTGGGGAGTATGTTTATTTCTGCTTGGGAAAGAGTTTAGGAGTCTTAGTCGTCTGTTGCTCTACTGGAGAGTCGAAGTTGAACTGACATCTGGTCGGGTCCAGGTTTCGCAGTAACTTGGGGAATTGTAGAATAGTCTACTGGGGAAGAGGAGTTGTGGTCCTTAGATTTGTAGTAGTCGGAGAGGCAAACTCAAGTTGGGGAATCCTACCGTTTGTTGGGGAAATAAACCCTGGTATCGATCTGCTTGAGAGATGACAACTTCGTTGGGGAAAGTATTCGAGGATTTTTGAGGTTGTTTCAGCTGGGGAAAGGTTTTTAGAGATTAAACTCTTGCTGGGGAATCATCCTATGAGAAGGATTTTTGGGAGATTTGTCACTTCCCCTAGCAGCGGGTGTTTGTAGCCCTGCCAGGAAATGTTTGACTGTATGTAACCCTTTGTCGGGATTGACATTCAATGCCCCAAGTGACGGAGGTGGAGACTTGCCCCTAGTTGTTCTACAATTCTTGAGAGATTTCTTGGAATCTTGACTGGACTGCCCCAGGTGTGCTGGATAGTGACATGTCATGCCCCCTTGTTGATAGGAGATTCGTTAATGGAAGTGTCATCCCACTTGAATTGATTTTGGTCACTGAGAGAGCTTTCGTTCACTAGATATTCATTATGTGAATTTCTCCGCTGTCAAACAAATAGCCATATGCAAACAATGATATTCAAGTAATGCAAAGTTTATGCTTGTCTTGAAGTTTTGAAAAATACGTTTTTGTAAGTAAAGGAATTTGTAATTCAACTCTGGATTTAGAGTAAAGCCTTACAGGAGTCAGAATACCTTTTGTAACAGTATGCTTTCGAACTAACCCATGCTTCAATTAGGACTTTTGAAGGGTTGTAGCGTGGCTTGGTTCACGGTTTAAGAAACAAAGGATAAAGGCTCAAAGTGTATTTGTAACCACCCGTTCTTCGTGATGTTCTTCAGTCCTAAGCTCAGTTAATTGAGCGTTTGAACCCCAATTGAGTCTGGAATGACGTTTTGGTGATGGTTCAGACAAGTTTAGTTTATGAGAAGGCAATCATTTTTTGCAACATTTTCCATGTTGTTGAGGATTTGTAGTGACCTCTTTCTTTTGATTTGTTATCCCTAATTTTTACCTGAATGTTACTGTTCTGAGATTACAGTCAGCGGGATGCCCCAGTTCTCTTAAGTCTCCTTTGTAGGTTTTAACTTAGTGGGCCTTTCTATTTATTTATTTTTAGAGATAATGACTGCCTATGTGATAGGGAACCATCACCGTCTTTTGATTCCAGAGAATGTTTTTGATTTCATTCGTTGTATTACAAGATGAGAGTTTGCAGCTAAACGCGCATTTGAATTAACTGAGAGACTACCCTGCCCCAGGTTTTGATTAAATGTTTCAATTTGTGTTAAAACAGAAAACTTCTACTTCTTTGGCTCGAAGGGGTTGACTAGGGATTATCTTCCTTATAACTCCAGTGTTTAGGATTTGAAAGAACGCCTGTACATCGTCAGCAAGGTCTGTCCAAAAGCATACTGTATGAGATTATGGCATTGTTTTCGTCATCCTCCCTCTAAAAGCTTGTAACTTTTAGCAAGAGTTGAATATCATAAAGTGAGTAAAAAGCATAGTTTAAATGTAATGAAAATGAGTGGATCAAATCAAGACAAACATATGCAATGCATTAATAAAACAAAGTTTGACATTAATAGATAATTGTTTGAATAACAAAGAGATTACAACTTGGAAATTCAAATGAACAAAAGCTTTCAATGATTCGTCATAGGAGCAGTGATTATGTTTGGAGTCTCCGGAGGGTTAAACTCGATCTCCTTGGCATGAATCATGTCTTAGACCTTGTTCTTCAGATCCCAACAGTTGTTTGTGTCATGTCCCAGACTGTCAGAGTGGTATGCACACCTTTCATTGGGATGATAGGTAGGAGCGGAAGTATTTGGGTTCCGGAGAGGAGCCTTTAACGTAATCAGCTCTGCCTTCAACATGTGTTGTAGCGCTTGAGCCAGTGACATGTTGATCTTAGTGTATTGTCTTTTAGGCGCGAACTCCTTACGCTGATGCCCTTGCCTTTGTTGAGCAGACGTAGGATTAGAGATCAAGATTGCTCCTACGTGTTGGTCATGACGACTCTTTTGACCATACACAGCATTGGACTCTTTCTTCCCATTGTAGGGCTTTTTTGAGCATCAGAAGGTGTAGCTTCTTGAATCTTCCCACTTTTGATGCCAGCTTCGACCCTTTCGCCGGTCAGTATTAGCTTGGTGAACCCGATTGAAGAGCTTCCGATCAAGTGTTTGAAGAAAGGCCCTGTCAAAGTTCCCATGAAGATGTCAATCAGCTCCCTGTCAGTTAAAGGGGGTTGCACCCTACCAGCTAGATCTCTCCATTTTTGGGTGTATCCTTTGAAGCTCTCGTTGGAACCCATGGTCATGCTCTGCAATTGCACGCGAGTTGGTGCAAGATCAACGTTGTACTGATATTGTTTGTAAAAAGTAGTAGCTAAATCCTCCCAGGTGTGGATGCGAGAACTCTCCAATTGATATAACCACTCGAGTTGAGTCCCTATCAGGCTTTCTTGGAAGAAATGGATCCAAAGCTTTTGATCAGTTGTATAAGGTTGAATCTTGCGGACATAAGACTTTAAATGCATCTTAGGGCAAGAGACTCCATCGTACAGGGCAAAGGTAGGGATTTTGAACTTTGGAGGGATGACTACTCCAGAAACCAAACCCATGTCTCCTAAATCCAAGCCAGGTGTCTGTTGAATCTCCATAGCACTGAGGCGATCCTCCAACTGTTTGTACTTGTCATCAGTGGGAGGATATTATTCTTCAGAGTAGTCAGCTTCGACTTCATCAATCTCCAGACTGTTGTCTTCTTCATGAATATCCCCATGTTGGATGGAGTTGAAAGATCTAGAGCTCTTTTGACTGGTCCTCTAGGTCTTCTTCTCAAGTTCAGGACGCCTATTGACTTCTTTTACTTCTTCCCTTTGTCTTTGAGAAGGAGAGTTTTCAGGTCTTCTTGCCCCTTAGCCATAGCCAGGAACATTTGTTGGAATTGAGCGTTTTAAGCTTGGAGATCTTTCACTATTTGTTCTATATCCATCTTACTGAAATAAACAGCAGGAAGATAAGGAGACCTGTATAGGAGAAACCTGTCATGATATGATGCATGATATGTGGATGCATGTTTTCAAGGATCTCGCGGGGTAAAGACAAGGAAGTGTTAGAGATTTAATTTTGATCAACATCTTTGATTGGAGAACTTTGTATTAGTGGATGTCCTTCAACAAGAATTAAGCTCACCATGTCAAGTGGTTCATAGCCCTTGACTCAAGTTTGTTGTAATTGATCTTTGACGGCGTTTGGTTCGTCATAACCGGCATCAAAGGCCCTCGAGATCCTTGAAATGGTTATAGAAAATGCTATGGTATGATGTTATGATGTTATGTACAAATATGCGAGGTAAGCAAGTTTATATACAAATAATCATATTCACACAAAGCAAACAAGTCCTTAGATTTAGGCTTGCATGGAGTTTGTAGGTAAGTACCCTCTTGAAGTTTAGTTGGCTCAACCTGTCCTAACAATAGTAACCGGGTTCTAAGGAGCTCAATATCACTGGATTGTTTCCTTGTTCATTGTTTCAGTTCAAGCCTCTTTAATGGCGACCGAAATATCCCAAGAAACCAAACCTCAATGAGTGTAGTATCGAGTATCTACCAACTTCGAACTGCACCAAAGCCGGTCATCTCACTACATCCTAAAAGGCCAAGTTGGTCAAGTAAAGGATTCTAGAAGTTCATTAGTGCTTCATGACATCACTCAGCGGCCCCGTATTCTCTTTGATTGACTCAAAGGCTACCGGTACCCACAAATATGTCACACTAACATAGCTATTGCTTAGACCATGTCGGTATACCCCACACAGTTTCCACAACGCATTGCTATTTACCTATAATATTTCCCAAATCCGGGTAGAGGATTCAAACCCAAACAAAGAACCATAATGTAAAGCATACAAATCAAACAATGTAAGTAAGTAAATATGATCTAAACCCTAAGGTAATCCCACTTTTAGAATTTTCCCCAGCAGAGTCGCCAGTTCTGTGATACGGTAGGAGAACTGACTTGAGGTTTTGCGTTTGTGTTCGTAAATGTTGCGGTTTAGCAAGAGTCACCACCGACTTTTCTTTTATCCAAAAAGGAGATGTGAAAAAGCACAGGAAAGACCTTTAGAGATGTTTTTGAGTTCGGGGGGTAGATTATGAAAAGGGAAGGTATTAGCACCCTTTTCATCCATGGTTTTCCATGGGCTCTTAGTTACTTGCTAGATCACTTGCTTTTGTTTGAATGTGCTTGTGGTGTGTGTTTTGAAAGTATTTTTGAAAATGGAACTTCGTAATGGTTCTCGTTTCTATAAGAACGCCTACAAAGTGTTTGTTTCGAAAATAGTTCAAAGGTGTGTTGGTGAGATGTGTTTTTGAAAGTATTTTGAAAATGGAACTTCGTAATGGTTCTCGTTTCTATAAGAACGCCTACAAAGTGTTTATTTCGAAAATAGTTCAAAAGATGAGAGTGCGGGTGTATAAATTTTTTGTTGTTGTGAGCAAACGAGTAACTGAGAGCAAACCTACCTACTCGAAAGGTCTTAGATGTGTTTTTCCTCCTCCTTTAGATGTGGCTATCTTACCATTGATTTGGTAAGAAGCCCCACCGTTGGATGTGAAGGGACGAACATTGGGACGTTTGTATAGTCATAGAAAGCAACTTATGATTCGTTTTAGAAATGTCATTTAGGGACTAGATCGTTTACCGAAGGCAACATCGAGGGTCATCGAGGGACTACGATCTTTTATCGAGGGTCTTTTGCTAAAACGCCCATGTTCGAGAGACATGACTATTTTCCGATAGGCAACAAGTGGAATTACCCTAAGGGGTGTAAGTGTGCAAATGTGTTTTATTTGCATGCATTTAGTCTTTGGTTAGGGGTTGTCTACTTGTTGTTTTTATCTTGTCATACACACCTAATTACTACCATTTGTATAAAGCAATAAAAATGCAGGAAATAAATATCCTACACTATTACAACCATATCGAAAGGCAAGAAAATGTAAAAGCAAAGAAAACAAAAAAAAAGAAAGAAAAAAAAAAGAGCTCTTTGACCCAGGCAGTAGCATCCTTCGACTTGCATTCTGTTGGCCTCCTTAGATTGGGGCTAGCACCAGTGAGGTCCTGTCTTTCGATTGGCCTGGAAGTCAGTGTATAGCGAAGCCTTCTGGTTCTGCCTTGTTGTCTTCTTCGACTGGAGGTTGAAAGCAGTGACGGAATGCCTTTCAACTGAGCCTGGAAGTCAACATGGTTTTCCTCCTAGTTGTCTCTTTCGTTCGACCTAGAGAAAGAGGGTAGAAGCCAGAAGCTTTGTTTCCTATTTCCTGTTTCCTGTTTCTTTCATTTCAAGCATTAAATGGCAATATGGCCTGAGGTCATGCTAGTATTTGTCTTGTAAACAGTTTAATAGTTAAAGCAAGTTCAGGTAAACAGAAAGCAAAACAAAAGGGGTAGCTCTAAAAAATATGTTAAAAGGGTGGAAACGAAAGGAACAATGGTATGTACATGTTTCAAACGAAAGGGAAAATTACTATGCCATGAAACGAAAATTTTAAAGATAAGAATAACTTACCTTGATTCAGGCCTTGAATGGATGTGGGACCTTGAGTGGAGGCCCTGGATGCTGGATTCGAAAGAGAGGGTCAATAGCTGTGCTTGGAACGCTGGATTCGAAGGAAGAGAAAAAGAAAGTGTGATGCTTCTTTGATTCGAAGGAGACTGAAGTGTGGTTGTTCTTCAGAGTCGAAGGAGATGAATGTGATTCTGGGTTTTTTGTGATTTCTCAAGTGTTGATGAACTTTGAGAGTTTTATTGTTTTTTGAAAAAATTTGGGGGATTCGTTCCTCTGGTCCAAAGATCCTCTTTTAGCTTTGTAAAAAATTCCTCTATTTATAGAGAAAGAATGGACATGTTGTCCAAAGCCAGCCTTGCAAAGAAATGATAAAATAATGTAACGTGAAAGTACATGTGGGGGGCCTCTTGGCAGTTGGGGTGCAAAAGATGTGACTTATACTTCTGGCCTTGCTTGTGCTCAGACCAAAATCAGGTTGAAAGCTGATTTTGTGGCTAAAGTACTCTCTCTGATTATGTAAAGATTTGGAAGCAACATAGCCTGGCAAACGAGATTTGGTCTTGAGTCAAATGCAAGAATGAGATCAAAGAACACTTGTTCGGAGGAAGCCTTTGCCTCAGTCGAAGCTTATGGTCGAAACAAGCTAATGCCCAGTCGAAGCTTGTATCGAAGAAAACATATTTCCAAATCGAAATCTCATGCTTGAAGGAAACATATTGCCCAATCGAAGCTTGGGTCGAAACAAACATAAAGGGAGTCATTTCCTTTTAGCGTGAGGGAAGTTCCTGGCTTTTGAGTCGAAGGGTATTCCCAAGTTGCAATCGAAGGAGGCTCTTGCTCAAAACGAAGGATGTAATCCAAGTTGCATTCGAAGGAGGTTTTCAAGCTAAACGAAGGATGTACCTAAACTTCCATTCGAAGGAGGCTTTAAGTTCAAAATGAAGGACATGCCCAAGTTGCATTCGAAGGAGGCCAAGAGTCAGTCGAAGGGTGCTGAATCGAAGGAGACCTGTTTTCTTCCAAATTTTTCAAAATGTTATTTTTATCTGCTTTCTCCCTTTTTGACAGTTTCCTTTTAATTTTGGTATCGGAAAATTCCAATGCACTTGTTCAAGCTTGAACCTTGAAAATCCTTGTGAGAAAGGCCTTGAAGAATGAGAGGGAAAATTTTGGGGTACAACAGAGTAGCTTATTTTATTTTCGGTATTTATTTAGATTGAGTCATGCTCTGATCATGTAACACTGGAAAACGTTTGAGTTCATGTTTTTGGAGAGATATTTTATGTATTCTACTTGATTATGTTATTCAGATTTGAATTATGGTGTGAAGTGACTTTTATTTCTAAGTTGATTAAATGAATGAAATTTATTTGAGACTTGAATATTATGAGATTCTTAATGAAATTGATTCTGATGTGACATGCTTATGTGAAGTGATATGAAAATTATAAATTTAATGTAATGTTATTTGAGCATGACGGATGTATATGTGATTTTGAAATATGTGTGACACCCTTATGTGATATGCATGATAATTTATTCTGATTATTTCTAGAATATTTTATGGGGTTTAGAAGGATATTACACAACACGCGTAATCTTGTCCATGGGAGGAAAATATTCCATCTTGTGGATCCATCATATTTAATCACCTCTATGGGCTGCAAGGAGTCTAACTAGGGATCCAACACATGTAATCACTTCAATGGACGACAAGGATCTAACCTTAGAAATCCAATGCATGTAATCGCCTTCATGGATGACAAGGATCTCATCTTGAGGATCTAACATATTCAATCACATATATGGGTAGAAAGGATCTCATTTTAGGGATCCAACGAATGTAATCGTTTTCATGGGTGGCAAGGATCCCAACTTTGATATCCAACGCATGTAATCGCCTCCATGGGTGGCAAGGATGTCATCTTGGGGATCCAACATATTCAATCGCCTTTATGGGCAGCAATGATCTGATCTTGGAGATCCAACGCATGTAATCACCTCCATGGGCGACAAGGATCCCATCTTAGGGGTCCATCATAGTTAATCTCCTCTATGGGCGGTAAAGATCCCATCTTGGGGATCCAACACATGTAATTTCCTCCATGGGAGACAAGGATCCTATCTTGGAGATCCAGCATATTCAGTCACTTGTATGGACAACAAGGCTCCCATCTTAGAGATCCATCTCATGCAACTTCCTTTATGGGCGGTAAGGATCACAATCTTGGGGATCCAGCATATTCAGTCGCCTTTATAGGCGGTAAGTATTCCGTCTTGGGAATCCATCGTATGTAATAGTTTTTTTTAAAGGCTTTTATGAGCCTGAATTTCCTACAAAGATATGGAATAACAAATATATATATATATATATATATATATATATATATATATATATATATATATATATATATATATATATATATATATATATATATATATATATATATATATATATATATATATATATATATATATATATATATATATATATATATATATATATATATATATATATATATATATATATATATATATATAAGGATGAGGTGCCTCGTTTATTCCCTCTGCGCTTTTCACAAGTAAGGGTATAAACGAGGCACCTCATCCTTATATATATATATATATATATATATATATATATATATATATATATATATATATATATATATATATATATATATATATATATATATATATATATATATATATATATATATATATATAAGGATGAGGTGCCTCGTTTATACCCTTACTTGTGAAAAGCGCAGAGGGAAAATAGTGCACCTCAACAAGAAGATGGAACATCATCACCAGCTATCTTAAGATAGACGTCATTCATTTCTAGATAAATGTTACCTATTACAATAATGGTATTATTGTGCATGTTTCCAACGACAATGACGTCCCATTAAAGACTTTTACTTTCTTGGTTCCGGCGGCCGGGTTAGAGCACGTATGGCAAACCCTAATCCTAAAAAGCATAGACGAGAGCTTATGAAAAATTATTTTGTATCAGCCACAAGATCCAAGACGGAAGGTCCACTAAGCAATGTAGCACATAGAACATATAGACACTTTCTTCCCTGAAAGCAGGTAATTTCACTTGAACTTTATTAACCGTCCAAATCAATCAAATAACTAACTGCGATCCACACCACAATCCACACCATAATCCACACCTTCTTTTAATTGTTTCTCATATTTAAAAAGAAATACACATATTTTTTTAGATATTCAAATCTATTTTCAGTCTCACATTTCATTTTTTAGATATTCAAATCTATTTCCAATCTCACATTTCATTGTTTTACTTGGTTCTTAAAGTGGTAAGTTTATATGTCAACCCCTACCTATTATACCAGAAATCTGTCATAACAAGCACCACGTCAATTCACTATACAACTCTACTTTTTTTATAAAAAAAAAAAATCAAAACTTAAGAGAAAAAAATATAACAAATTGCTTATACATACATAAAAATACATTAGTTTACTTCAAAGAAATTGTCTTGGCACCTTAGTCAACAGACGAAAAGGAATGCGGCCAAAAGCAAAAGCTTAAACGTTAACATAAACACAGCTTGAAGTAAAAAACAAGACTTATTACGAATACAACCCTCAACTTCATGTTATGTAATACATAAATCGATCATCAAACACATAACTCATAACTGAGTATAAAATAAAGCTTTATATCTGCACTTGCATAAATTTTCAATATAAAATATATCTCCTCAAAGAAACACCCAACATAAAAAAATGTTAAAGGATGTTTTGGGGATCAATATTCACAATATTTATAATCAAAGCACCTAACTTCAACATCATTTATTGACTCAGAATCTACAATCACCAACCCTAAACTCAAGTACAATGTACATCACTTAACTCTCTTTTGAAATCTATTTCATCTTAAAATCCCATTAAAAAACACTTATATTCAACTCACCAAACAAACAAAATGCCACTACAAGTTAATTAAAACAATTTGCAATATTATTTTGCTTAACAAATTTTATATGATAAACCACATTTCATATTTTAATTCTTGTTTTAGATTAATTCTAGAATTCTAATGTCCTCAATGAGAACTAGAAGAAGGGCTCCATGGTGTCATATCCATTGGATAACTCCCCAAAACTCTCAAGAAAGAGGTAAATTCTTGAACCTCAGCAAGTGCATTCTGTGCTCTAACTTCAGCCATAGAAGCATCAAAATCAATATAAAAAATATACTCAAAGTGTTTCGCTGTTCCTTCACTTTCACCATCCTCAACTCGAATTGGACGGCCACGATGTGGCCTCGATTCAATCTTAGTTAAGCTGATGTTTCTGAACGCAAAAGCCGAAAGCACTTTAAAAAGCACTGAAGTTCCGTTATCATGAGCAAAAACTATGCTCGTTTTAAAAGGACGATCGGTTCGCGGAATAATGGGCTCTCGGGCTAACATAACGAACCGGGTCACGTTATTCGGGTCGTCCTGGATTCCATCAGCTAGAATGTTTAATCCATAAAGCTCCGCTGCACGTGCGCTTGCGATGGCGGCGGTGTCACGGAGGTTGTTTGTAGCGATAAACTCCGCAGCACCGGCGGTGTCATCGACGGCTTCACGCGCGAAGTTGAAACCGAGTTTTGTTAGCGTGTTCTCGCATTGTGATAAGGCTTGTGGATGCGAAATCACGCGTGTAAGATACTCTTTTCGGACGCCTGGGAGAGCGAGGATACAGTGATGAACGGGAAGTTGAACTTCTCCGACGATGTGGAGGCGGTGACGGAGAAGGAGGTCGTAGTTTCGGTGAATTGAGCCGCCGAGGGAGTTTTCGACCGGGAGAACGGCTCGATCGGCGATCCAGAGTTCAACGGATTGGAACGCGACCTCGAACTGGTCGCACGGGATAGCTTCGCTGTTTGGATAGGCTTTACCAGCTGCGGCTTCGGAGTAGGCGCCGGGAACACCTTGATACGCGACGCGTAAGGATGAACCGTGGATCGGAGCCGGAGAGAGATCGGTGATGGTGAGCGGCTTCGGTGGAAGCGGCTTGTTTCCGAGAGGAACGAGTTGGAGATTCGTCGCGGCGGTAGACTCACCGTTGACGGCGCTGACATGGTGGTTTCCGTCATCTTGCTGTGAAATTACTTTACTGGCTAAGATGGCGCATGAGTGTTGAAAGTCAGCTCGGCTTGAGCCGACACCGAAACCGTGTGTCAAATTAGAGAACTCTAAACTGTATCCGCATTTCACGGTTCTACGAGGTGGACCAACCCGGTTTTGAGAGGGTTGAACCCGGTTCAGATAGGTAAGAGAGTTGAAAGATGAGGGAGTGAGGGTATGCATATTGGTTAAAGCTTGGTGTTCTCTCTGAAGAAGGGAACGTCAAGCTGAGAGAAAAGAGAGAGGTTAAAGGGTTTATATAGTAGTTGGAGTTGCAATTGGTGAAGAGAATTTGAAATGTAAATAAGACAATATTGTTAAGTCCTGGGAGGATGGTGAGTGTGAAAGCTGTTCGGTCAATCCTACACCTACCCCGGATATATCCCTTTCCTTCTCTAACTTTGCATATGACATTCTTAAAAATATTTTATTTTAAAATAAATTTAATCTTAAGAGAAATAATAATCAAAAGAATGGATATTTATTTATTATTATTATTATTATTTTTTAATATGTTTTTATGGTGAAAGAGAGAAGTTTTGAAATATTTATAATAATATAAAGAAAAAATTGTAAATAATAAGAATACTCATTTAAACAATAAATTTAATTACTTGAAAAATCTAGAATATCATTTATAAAGAAGATAAACACGTATACAAAGATTTCTGATATTTGGTATGTTAATTTGGGTATGAATATTGGTATGGGTAATTTTAGAAAATTATGTTATTTTTAACTTTTATGTTGATAGAAGATACAAAGTATATGTAGTATGTTTTTGGCCAATTATAGAAAGTATAAGAAATTATGTAAACGAAATGGGATGCATGCATATGTTTTCCCATAAATAAATATAAATACAATGTATTTATTATTTTACCAAGAGTAGAAAAGTTAAAATGAATAGTGTAATACAGTGAGGGAATTGATTTGTTTTTGTGTTTTATCGCAAATGTTGTAGATAACAAGAGTTGTCATCGATTTTTCTTTTATTCAATAAGGAAATGGTGAAAAGAACAGGAAAGACCTTCGAGATTTTCTTGAATTCGGGAATAGGTTATGAAAATGGAAGATATTAACACACTTTTCATTTGTAGTAACTACGGACTCTTAATCGCTTAGCTCACTTTGTTTTGAAAATTACTTTGTGTTGTGCATGTTTGAAAATATTTTGAAAATGTCAATTATAAGGCGAACTTTGTAATGATTCTCGTATTTGTTCTCGAGAATGCGTACAAAGTGTTTGTTTGAAAATATTTATTGAAGAGTGTTTGTGTGAAAAATGTTTTGTTTTGAAGAGCTTTCTGAGCAAGCGATTAAGATATACTTACTCAAAGTCTTTATTGTACTTTTCATCATCCTTTAGATAGTGTTGACCTACCATTAGTTAGTAGGAAGCTCTATCGTTGGATGTGAAGGGATGGACGTGGGTCATCGTACAATTGTAACACCCCGATTTATTTAATATTATATTTATAATAATTTATTATTTATATTGTTTACTTATTAAATACTTCGGTGTGATAATTTAAATAATTATGTGTTTTGAGTGTATTAATTATTTATTAGAGGTATTTATTTTATATGTTAGTAATGGGTTTTATGGTGTGTAGAGAGACTATAAAAATATAGTGTTTTATTTTATTAGTAATAAGAATAGAAATAAGAGAAAGAAGAGAGTATTTAATTTTTAAAAAATAGAATTGGTGGTTAGTAAGAGGTAGAAGAGAGAAATAGAGAGAAAGAGGAGAAAAGAAGAAGAAGAGAGAAAAAGGGCTAGGGTTTGAAAGAGGAAGAGGAACTTGGTAAAGGCAAGGTGCAAGAAACATCAAGAACTCATAAGGTAAGGGTGGTTATTTTATTTCTCATGCTTGTATGTGATTTAGAGCTATGGGTAGAATATATTTTGGATGGATTCTTATAAATAAAATATTAGGTTAAGAGAGTGATGATTTTGTTGATTAAAGAACTGATAATAATCCAAAGTAGATGGATTTATATTTATAGGTTGAAATCTATGAGTATTATTAGGAATTATAGAGATTGAGAATTCAATAATTACTATTTATATTAAATTGGAATCTGATCATCAAAGTTTTAGAACTTTTGGGGTGATACCTGAAGCACATTTGTTAGATGAATTTTGGTGCAGATTGCATGTGCTCTAGTTTTTAGTACAAATTTTGGTACATCCATATACTTGTACATAAATAAAATGTATTTACTTTTATGCATAGGTAAGTTAATAGCTTTAGGTATATATATTATTTTTAGAATCAGTAGAACTTAGATATTTTATTAGACAAAATACTGGTACATTATTAGATATATATATTTTTAGTTTATATTATTAGTATACCATGAATTAACAATCCCATGCTAAAGGTTATATGAATATATACTGATACAATATGATAACATATAATTTATGGTAACAAATTAATGTAGTGCCTGTTGTACTATATTAGTAGCAAGTCAATATAATTACTCTGTTTCATATTTTATATCAGTAACAGGAAATAAAAAAAAAATACTGTTATACATATATTCAGTATTATTTAGAAATAGGAAAGGATTAATATCGGAGTCGTATTAACCGGTTAATAAATAATTAATGATTGAGCCGATAGCTATGAATCGGAAAGGAGTTGTTTAAGTTGGAATTAAGTAAAAAGGGTTCCGTTCGATCGAATTAGCCGGTTTAGGCGGTAAAATTAGTTATCCGGAATTTAATGAAAATTGACGTGGTAACTAAGTTTAATGCGTAGGTAATTATGGTTGTGTTATTTTGTCGAGATTGCGACATTTTCGAAGACCGATCGGAATTGTGTTTTGTTTGAGTATGTTTATGGAAGTAACTTGTTCGAGCTTGTATGTTACTTGATGTGTGAAATATATTTGTAATGCATGTACAATTGTTGGTATTTCATTGTGTTGGAATATGTGATATGTGTATGTTAAGATCGGGAGTGGTCTTAATTGCATACGAGTTGGTCGATTGTACATTGCATGACATGGTTGGTCTTGAAACATAGACGGTGAAACGGTGGGTTCACATTTTATAGACGTTGATCCTTAATTGGAAATAGGTGTAGTGGCTTTGACCCGGAAGGGGAACATAGGCGGTGAAACTTTGGGTTCACAAAAATAGACGACGATCCTTGATTGGAAATAGGCGTAGTGGCTTTGATCCTATGTGGAAACATAAGCGGTGGAACTTTGGGTCCACGAGTCGGTACCGTATTCACATTTGTTGCGTCGTGTCGTGATTCACATGCATAATTGTTATATTATGAGTTTATGTGAATTTAATTGATTATGTGGTTTGTGTGATTGGAATGATTCTTGAATAATTTCCGAGTGTGTAACTATGTGAAATAATATGTTACTAATATTTATATATGTTTATGTAAGGCGATGAATTTCTCTAATTTATATTCTATGCATTGTTTATTTTACATACTATTATGATTATTTGAATACTCACCCTTCTATTGAAATGATGCTTAATAATGGCATCGCTCAGGTACCGAAGACGATTGTGCGAGGCACAAGGATTAGCGGATGCACCTAGGCTTTGTATTCCGTTATTTTGTTATTCGAGTCGATGCTCTGATTTTGTAACACATGGGGGTTTAGTTTGTAGTATTCGAACTCGTGTTTTGATATGGATTATAAATGTATATGATCCTTTATGTTTTGATTATGTTTGATGTATATAACATGATACTTTGATGACATGTATATGTATGAACCGAATGGCCTAGATGCCAAATGTATCATATTTTGGTTACTCTATTTGGAGAATATGATTGTGTTGTTATTCCGTTGCGTTTTGCATGAAGAAAATGAATATGTTATGTATGTATAACATGATTATGTGAAATAAAGTATTGATTTTATTTATGTTTGGCTTTTCATGGAAGATGGAAAGTGACTTGTGACACTCCTTACATGCAATTTTATTTCTCTGATTTAAATTATATCTTTTATTCGGGGTTATTAGAAGGGGTGTTTCAAAAGTGGTATCAGAGTATAGTCGGTCATTTTGGTCAGGTCTTAACTTTGTTAACCCCATTGTATTTGATTGTGTGTCTGGCGCGATCAATACTTTTGTGTTGTTCAGAGAAAGATGGTTGCAGGAAGGAACGATGATGCCATTGCTGAAGCTTTGCGATTGCTCGCGGGATCTCTGAATCAGAGGCCGCAAGCCAATCATGTGCATCATAATGAGGGTGACAATGAATTCTGAGCTCTTGGAAAGTTTCAAAAGAACAATCTGCCTACTTTCAAGGGAGAGCACGCACCAGAGGAAGTTCAAGAATGGTTGAAAGCAATAGACAAGATTTTCTGAGTCATGAATTGTACCGATGCTCAAAAGGTGCAATTCGGTACTCACATGCTAGTGAAAGAGGCCGAAGATTGGTGGATCAATACAGCTCAAAGATTTGACGAAGAGAACATGGTAGTCACTTGGGCTATTTTCCGAGATACTTTCTTGGAAAACTACTTCCCCGAGGACGTCCGTGGGAAGAAGGAGATTGAGTTTCTAGAGTTGAAACAAGGGAACGGCACTGTTGCTGAGTATGCCGCTAAGTTCCAAGAGTTGATAAAGTATTGTCCCCACTACAATACTATTAATGCCGAAAGATCCAAATTTCTTAAGTTTGTGAAGGGTTTGAGGCCGAATGTGAAGAAGGCAATTGCATATCAACAAATCACTCGCTTTTCTGAGTTAGTGAACAAAAGCCGAATCTATGATGAGGATAGTAGGGAGAGAAGTGCCTACTATAAGAGTCTGAATGAGAAGATAGGTAAGGGGCAGTTGTGTCCTAAGCCTTATCCTAAGCCTTATGATGGAAGAGGAAAACAACCAATGGGTGGAGGAAAGAATTCAAGTGGGGGAGTGACTACTCCGATCAAATGTTTCAAGTGTGGTAAGGAAGGACATCGTGCTTTAGAATGTCGGCAAGTGATCGTGAAGTGTGATCGCGACTTTATGAGTCTATTGAGATACTAACTGCAAGTATACAGTTTAGTCGTTCTAGTTTTAAATGATTATCGAACCCACAGAGACTGAGGATCAATTGCATACGATCTAATGCTACAATTGTTTAACTAAGCGATGAATATTTGGTTTTAGGGGGGAAATAGTTTAATTAAAAATAATAGTAATAGCTATACCGGTATGTGATAGTCGGACTTCGGGAATTCGGTGAATCGCTTGGCATATTAAGTATTTCAGTAAAAACGAATTGTTTAAAAACCTGAGACATACACTCTCGTGTTTATGAAATAAGTCATGCTACTAAACCTAGTGGATGCACTTTAAATTTAATAACACTTTTTGGAAACAATTTGAGTTTAATTAATTTATTAAAACACTCTCGTGTATTTAAAAATTAATGTTTCGTTACCACTATCTGGGTCGAACCCCAGCTCTCGCATGCAGGTTCTTGCCTTAATTAATTTCCCACTCTCGTGACAAAATCGTGTTAATTATCCTCTCACTCTCGTGACAAGGGTAGTTAAATTAAACATGGAAATTGGAAACCATAAATTATTTATAAATGTTTTTAGCCAAGTTATCACTGAATTCTTTCGGTACTTAGGAGTCACATACCAGTACAAATTAATTTAGCCGGACATAATATATTTAGTAACTATGCAACTAAAAATATAATCCATAAAAATAAATGACATAACACAAGAATAAATAAATATCAATTGCATAAAAAAAACCTGGAAATAATGTTGTTGTGGTAATCTTGGATGCTTACAAATTCCTTGCAATTTAATCGAAATCTATAACTGTGTTAATTCTTAGATGAAGAATTAACACTCTAGAAACTAATTCTGGAAATAAAAATTACAGTACGAATGAAAATGGTTCAAAAATAAATAATATAGTTTAATGTAGAAAAGCAGCAATTTTTTTCTGTAGAAAATTCTTCGACCATCATCCATTGAACTACCACATATATATAGAAGAAGATTTTGCAGTTGAGAAAATTCTGGAAAAGCTTAAGTGGAGGAAGACTCGGATTCATGGTTACTGAGGTTGAGGAAATATAGGAGAAGAAACTGCCCACAACGTTGCCCACGTCTCCATTACTTCATAACGTTGCTTTTAAGCGTGTGACGGTCGTCACGAGGGTGTGACGGTCGTAATGCGCTTAGATAGCGTGTTACGCTCGTCAATGGTGTGTGACGAGCGTCCTTCTAGTTGTGGGAGCGTTACGGTCGTCATAGGGTGTGACGGTCGTCACAGCTACAAAATCTGCAGACTTTGCAGATTTGGATCTTTTTCTTCTGATTCTTGGTTAGCTTCCTTCATGTGATCCTTTTTCATTGATTTGAGTTGACAAATGTTGTACCTGTGAAAAGACACAAAAACTCAGAACAATCGGGAGTTAAACGACTCAATGTATTATGAAAATCGGTAAAAAGTGTAGTAATTATATGATACGATTTCTCGTTATCAAATTCCCCCATACTTAAACCTTTGCTTGTCCTCAACAAATAGTTATTAGAAAGATCGGACAAGTTTTGTCAAGCGCATATGCATGACATACCTTCGATTTTTAAAGCAATTTCGGGAAATCCTCGTCAGTTCGGCCGATACTTGAGTGAAACACTAACGATACGCTGATGACACAAGCAATAAGCTTAGTCGTAGGCTTCCATTTCAAACGAACTATCCAACAGTTCCGTTATAATTCTGCCCAGAGTTCCTCGTATCTATTTCACCCGGTTTCGTTCTGGCACAATCATATTAAGCCCTTTGTCTTAGCACGTACGTAGTGGAGTAACCGGTTAGTGACTTTGATCCTTTTAGCACGGGGTCTGGTACACGAATGTGGAAACCCTACATATGTTATCCAAATTGGAGGTTGTGGGGGATCGGGCCGTAGCATGCCCTACCAAGTCCAGAACCAGATACCTGTGAACCAACCAACAGTGGATTCCTTCATTATTTGCTCAGCTCTTATATGTGACCGTATATTTTGGTGCACGAAATTTCTTTTCTTTTAGCAGCGAGATAAGAAGGATATTTCTATGATCAGGCATCAAACACTTATATTCATTGATTCTCCACGTGGTTTGTGTCAAGACGGTGCTGACTGCTAGTATAAACTACTAGGGGTTACTTTAGAACTAAAACTCCAGATATCGGTATAATGGTTATTGAAACGGATCGCGTAAGTAGGAAGTCTATGGTGTCATAACTGTATCGATCTTGTTGATTCATTTTCGGCTTCCTCAACTGGGATTTTGTTAAAATAGGTATGTCGGGCTAATGCGAAGATAAAGTAAAAATTTTCGGTATGGCTAAATAAAGCGAAGAATTTGAATTGAGACGTATCATAAAAATTTACTTGTTTATAGAAGATGGAAAGGTACCTCTCCCACACTAAATCCGACATTGTCCTCAATGTTGCGGTATATGGCGGGGAAGTACAATTACAAAAACAAACAGAAAGGAAATGAAATAGAAAAAGTAAACTACATAGGAAATAAAGAAAACTACTGGTGACCACGTTCTCTACTCCTGGTGCGAGAGCGCCTGGTAGGAGTGGCTTCTGTGTCAGTATCCTGGTAACCAAGGGTGCTGACGTCCAGCCTTAAGGCGTTGAGTTCCGACAGGGCCTCGTCCAACCTCTCATTCATGCTCCGTTGTCCAGTCAAGATCTGAGTGTTTTAAGCGTATAAATACTCATATTGTTCCTGTTGTCTTCTTTCAAGCGATGCGCTCATTTGATTTTGCATATGAATGGCGCGGAGAACGTCTTCAAGATTAATAGGAGGTGGTGCAGATGAAGGTCCTGGAATGTCGTGGACGGGGGGAGCACTGTCCAGCTCTTCTTGCATTTCGTCTGTGGGGGCATTAGGCTGGTCTTTATGAGTAGGAGCACGCCCCTCAGGAGTTGCAGGATCGAACAACCAGTTATCTCTGTTTTGTGGATCGATTCGGTCCCTGCAAGGAAAAGTGATGTTATGATAAACAGTGTTTCTGATCACAAGGTGGAATCTGCCATCCTCTCGCTCATAAATGAGATGTGCGGCCTTGCAGTGGTCCATAGTCAGCAAAGCCGGTGCCATAGAAGGCATGTCCGCGAGAGCAGCACCATAATTCAGAGTTATGGCAAGAGAAGTGACAAGCCCTCCGAAATAGAAGGGTTTTCCGCCTCTAGCACAAATAGAGTGAATATGAGCCAGTAAAAACGGGGCGACGTTGATCTTTTGCCCGGTGAATGCGCAATGCATGAAGAAGAGCTCCTTGGAGTTGAGCTTGTGGTTGCTGTCACGGGCGAAGATGGTTTTGCTGAGGATGCGGTGAAAATATCGGATGGCCGGATTTAGGCATGGCAAAAAAACCCAGACCCGCTGGGCCCCGCCCGGACCCTCCCCGAAATTAACGGGGAAAACCCGGCTAAAACGGGTACGGGTGCGGGGGCGGGTAAAACCCGGTTTCTAACTACGGGTGCGGGGGCGGGGGCGGTAAGACACTGAGACCCGCCCGCACCCGCACCCGCCCCGCCCCGAATAATCCAATTACTATAATAACCTTGTTTTAATTATTTTTATGTTACTTTTATTTTCTCAGCTTCTTAGAAGCATTTTCTCAAGTCTCATCTTCTTCTCTCAAATCTCATTGGAATGGTTCTTTTGTTGATTGTATTGTTTTAATTTTGTATTTGTACTTTGCAAAAAAATTGTTGGTTGTTGGGAGTGATTTATACTTTGATATATTGAAAGATTACACTCTTTTAATGAATCACAAGTTCACAACCAATTATAGTTGATTGAAGGGTTATGATAGAAAAATATTTGGAATGGTGTTTGAATATTAAATCCTACAATTATTTACTCAAATCAATGGCGAATTTTGTATTTTTAATGTATTTGTTAATGCTGTCCAGGAAATTTGTGGAAAAAATAGATATTTTTTTATTTAAAAAAACAGTTTTCGCGGGTGAGGGCGGGTGCGGGTGCGGGTGACCCGTTCTCCATTGGGGGCGGGTCTGGGGGTGAATTTCCATCCCCCGACGGGTTTGGGGGCAGGGGCGGGTCTATTACTGGAGTTGCGGGTGCGGGGTTAGCTAAACCCGCCCCGACCCGCCCCGTTGCCATCCCTAGCCGGATTATGGATGTGTGTGGCGTTGAGGTGGTCGTAGGATCCGGCACGGATGTTCGTCATACTGTGCCATAAGTTAAAAGCTTCCTCACCGAAATTATCCGGCACCCGGAGGTGAACACCTTCGTCAGAATAGAAACCTAACAGCCGTGCAATGTCGGTCTGGGGCAGCTGATGCTCAATGCCAAACATATGAAATTTGGCCACGCCTGAGAGTTGGTTCGTGGCACCAGGGGGAGTGATGTATACAAAGGAACTCAGAAACTCAAGGGTTAGAGTTTCATAAATGGGTTGCGGTTCGCGGCACAGGTTCCATAAATTCACGCTCTGCAAAAGTTGACGGACGCTGTCTAGCAGTCCCAAATTCCTCAAACAGTCAAGATCAATATACAGTGTAGGTTAGAGACCGCGGCGTTGGAACTTCTGGAATTTGAGACGTTGGGTTTCGCCTTGTTCGCCGGATCTGAAAGTAAGAGTGGGAACTTGTTGATTGTTGGCCATAGTGTGTGTAAGACGGATTGAATCGTGGAAATGGTTTAGAGTGTGGATTGAGTAGTGGGTTGATGGAGTTTTTAGTATTAGAGTGTTGGAAGTTGAGAAAAATTGAGTGGGTATGTTACCGTTTTTTGTAGGAATGGAGGTTTGAGAGGAAAGATGGAACGGCTCTGTAATAGCAGATTTTGATATAGGGCGCGCGTGACGGTCGTCACAAATGGCTGACGGGCGTAACACGGTGAAACGCGCGTTACGCTCGTCATGGGGGCGTTACGAGCGTCACGCGTTCAATTTCATTATATTAATGAAAAGAACGTGACACTTTTATTTTCCAATATTATAATTCAAAATTCTAGCACAGTAAGCAGGCATAATATTTCCACCACACGTCATATGACCAAATTTTTGCAGAAAATATGAACAGTAAATTAATAAAAAATGAAAAATATACTAAAAATTAAAATAACATGTACAAAATGAAATAGTGGCAGTAAGGCAATAGAATTTGAAACTTAAATAATTGAAATTTCATTAACGAGTAAAAATTGTTTGGAAATAATAACTTAAATAATAATAAAAAAATGATAAAATACTAAAATAAACTAGAGTCCCCCCCACACTTAAACTAAACAGTGACCCCACTGTGTATACAAATGCAAGAGAAGAACAAATCAGTATAACAACGGCAATCTCTAGCCACGAGGAGTAGGGAACATATGCTGGTGCATGAAATCCAGTTGGTTTGTCACCAAATCCATAAAAGCGATGAAATCCACACGTAGAGATGTAAGCTCACCCCGCATTCCGGTAATTTCTTCATGCAAAGAGTCGAGGGTGATAGTAGGTGGAGGCGGTGGTGGTATCTCTGGAGCCTGGAAGGTGGTCTCAGTAGAAGCTACATGCTGCTCCCATGGGTCGGGAAACTGGTGGTATCCCGGTGGTGTTTCAGGATCTTCAGCATCTCGAGAGGTATTAGGGACTTCATAGATGTCAACAGTGGAAGGAGGCGAAGGCGGTGTAGGAGGATGGTGGAGGTCAAAAAGCCAGTTTGCTCTATTGTGGACACTAGTTATAGGGTTCGGGAGCACAAACTGGTGGACAGTCTCATGATTAATTAGCAGCTCGAATTCATCTGGCCCAAGATTTCCTATAAAACTAGTGTTGAAGCAAAATTCAATGTTCATTGGCTTGATTCCATAGTGCGGTGCTGATCCTAACATAGGCCTTCGGAGTCCAATGGCATTAGAGATCATAGTAACTAAACCACCTAAGAGGATTGGGGCATTTGGTGTTTGTATAATATGTTCCATGTTAGCTAGCATATAGGCGGCACCGTTTACTGGACGGATCTGAGAAGCACAGTACATGATGAAAAGCTCATCACGTGACACAGATGTAACATTTTTCTCTTTACCAAAAAGGGTGTGGGCAATGATCTTATGGAAGTACCTGATAGCGGGGTTGTGGATGGACTCCGAGTAAAGGTCAGATGGCTCGGGATGGTTATTTCCAGCAATGATACTCCAGAAGAAATCAAGGTCAGTATCAAGCAATAGGTCTTCCTAGGTCATGGTAATAACATCAGGGCCATAAGGGAATCCTAACAGGTTGGAAAACTCCATATGGTTATAGCGGTAGTCCATGTCAAACAGTCTGAAGGTGATCAGCCTGCGGTTGAACCCTAACCCATGATTTGGTAGGTAGCTCAGTATGCTCAGGAACTCAAGGGTCAACTTTCTGTAGGTACAATAACATCTCCGAATAGGAGCAGTGTCCCAGCCTATTTGGCGTAGCAGATATATGACACTCTCACGAATGCCTAAAGCAGTCATAGCATGGTCATCAGCATAAATTGTAGAACACATCTCATGCTTAGCTAGATCCTCAAAGCGTCTTCTCTGGTGCCTACTTCTCAAGGTGATGTTCATGTAGTTTACTCGTGCCATGGAGATAAATATTAAAGCTAAAGAATTACCCCTAAAAATGTTTAATAAATGCATGAAAAACTAAGTTAGTATTTTCAGGTTAAAAATGCCGAAGTTAAATAAAAAAGAAAAAGAAAGTTTAAAAGAAAAATAAAAATAAAAGAAAAAGAAAAATAAAAAGGAGTAAGGGATGCAACATGAAAGTTTTAAAGATTAAGTAAAAGAAAAGAAAAATAAAAACATATTAAAACAATAAAAATAATTAAAAGAAAACATGGGTTGCCTCCCATGAAGCGCCTTTGTTTTATGTCGATGGCTCGACAGATAGTACCTATTCAGTTAGGTATCTGGGTAGGTGGCTCACTTAACTGCAGATAAGCCGAATAGTTTAGGTTTCCGACGTTAAAATAGTGCTTTAAGCGCTGGCCATTGACTATAAATGGTTCGATAGAATTTCCTTTAATTTCGATCGTACCACTTGGGAAAACTTTATTAATTTCGAATGGTCCTGACCATCTGGAACGTAATTTACCCGGGAAAAGTTTCAGTCTAGAGTTGAACAGGAGTATGATGTCTCCTTCCTTAAATTCTTTCCGCGAGATACACTTATCGTGCCATTTTTTTGTTCTTTCCTTATAGATTCTAGCATTTTCATAAGCGTCTAAACGCAATTCTTCTAATTCATGGATGTCTAATATTCGTTTCTCGCCAGCAATCTTGTAATTTAAGTTAAGGGTTTTAATGGCCCAGTAAGCTTTATGTTCTAATTCTACTGGAAAATGACAAGATTTTCCATAAACTAATTTAAACGGCGTTGTTCCGTTAGGGGTTTTAAAAGTTGTCCTATATGCCCAAAGAGCATCATTTAGCTTGGAGGACCAATCTTTTCTGGAGGTGGCTACGTTTTTCTCAAGGATTTGTTTAATTTCCCTATTTGACACTTCCACTTGTCCACTCATTTGAGGATGGTATGGTGTGGCTATGCGATGTTTAACGCCATATTTTGAAAGTAGTTTTTCGAAAATTCTAGAGATAAAATGGGAACCGCCATTACTGATTACTAGTCTTGGTACACTGAATCGTGGGAAGATAACATGCTTGAATAGTTTAAATACCACTCGTGTATCGTTTGTGGGTGCAGCGACGGCTTCAATCCATTTCGATACGTAGTCAACAGCTACCAATATATACTTATTTCCAAAAGATGCGGGGAACGGTCCCATGAAATTAATTCCCCACACATCGAAAATTTCTACTTCGAGAATCCCTTTTTGCGGCATTTCGTCGCGTCTAGATATACTTCCTGTGCACTAACATCTATCGCAGTTCATAATTTCTACGTAGACACCTTTCCATAGAGTAGGCCAAAAGAAGCCAGGTTGAAGTATTTTTGCACAAGTTTTCGATGTACTAGCGTGTCCACCATAAGGGGCGGAATGGAAATGGGCAATGACGTTGTCTATTTCATCGTTAGGAACACAGCGACGGTAGATTCCATCGGCGCCTCTTTTAAAGAGTAGTGGTTCATCCCAAAAGTAGTGTTTAAGATCATGGAAGAATTTCTTCCGCTATTGGTACGTTAAATCGGGTGGTAAAACACTGGCGGCTAAGTAGTTAACGAAATCAGCATACCACGGTAATGTGGTGTTGGTACAAATGGCTTTTACTACCGCAGTTGTTAAAGGTTCATTGTGTTGATCTAAATTGTCGGTAGGAGCTATCTCTAGTTTAGCAATAAGGCGTTAATATGGGAAATCTTCGTTTATGGGAACATTCTCGGTTTGGATTCCATCTAATCTTGATAAATGGTCTGCTACCACGTTTTCAGTCCCTCTTTTGTCTTTGATTTCCAAGTCAAACTCTTGTAGGAGTAAGATCCATCTAAGTAGTCGTGGTTTGGCGTCTTTCTTACTTAGCAAGTATTGGATCGCAGCATGATCCGTGTAAATAATGATTTTGGCACCCACTAAGTAGGAACGAAATTTGTCCAATGCGAATACAACAGCTAAGAGTTCCTTCTCTGTAGTGGTGTAATTCATTTGTGCGGGATCGAGTGTTCTGCTTGCGTAGTAGATAGCGTGAAGCTTTTTATCCTTGCGTTGTCCTAGGACTGCGCCTACATCATAATCGCTTGCATCGCACATTATTTCAAATGGTAGGTTCCAATCAGGAGGTTGCATAATAGGTGTTGAAATTAAGGCTTCTTTAAGCGTCTCAAATGCGTTAAGCATTTATCGTCGAAAATAAACTCGGCTTCTTTCATTAATAATTCAGTTAGCGGCTTAGTGATTTTAGAGAAATCTTTTATAAAACGTCGGTAAAAACCAGCGTGTCCTAGAAAACTTCTTATTTCTCTAACTATTTTGGGTGGTTGAAGGTTTTTGGTAATCTCGATTTTTGCTTTATCGACTTCAATCCCTCTGTTTGATACAATGTGACCCAACACAATTCCTTGTCTCACCATGAAGTGATATTTTTATCAATTGAGCACTAGGTTGGCATTGACACAGCGTTTTAGTACTAGTTCAAGGTTTGATAAACATCCGTCAAAACTTTCTCCACAGACAGAAAAATCGTCCATGAATACTTCCATAATTCCGTCTAAAAAGTCTGCGAAAATCGCCATCATACATCGTTGGAAAGTTGCAGGTGCGTTACATAGTCCAAATGGAATTCTTCGATATGCAAAGGTACCATAGGGGCATGTGAACATGGTTTTCTCTTGATCATCAGGATGAATAGGAATTTGGAAGAATCCCGAGTATCCGTTAAGATAGCAGAAATGGGAATGTTTGGCTAAGCGCTCGAGCATTTGATCAATGAATGGTAATGGAAAATGGTCCTTGTGCGTAGCTTTGTTTAGTTTTCTGTAATCGATACACATTCTCCATCCTGTTTGGGTACGTTGTGCCACCGATTCGCCTTTTGTGTTAGTTATAACCGTAACACCTCCTTTCTTAGGTACTACGTGAACTGGACTGACCCAGTTACTATCTGATATTGGGTATATGATGCCTGCCTCTAGTAGTTTCTGTACTTCTTTCTTAACGACTTCACTTAGGATAGGATTTATTCGTCTTTGATGTTCTCTAGAAGTCTTGCAGTCCTCCTCCAGCATAATGCGGTGCATACAGAGAGAAAGGCTTATTCCTTTTAGATCTGATATATTATAGCCTAACGCGGTTGGATACTTCCTTAACATATTAAGAAGTTTTTCGGTTTCGATCTTCCCTAAATTGGCATTGACTATAAATGGCCGTTCGAGTTCTTTATCTAAAAATTCATACCTAAGATCTTCAGGTAACGTTTTAAGTTCTATACCAGTTTTCTTATCAGTTGGGGTAGGATCGGGTGTTAAGGCGAAACATTCGCTTAGGTTGGCATCTTGATGTTCTTGTTTCCAGTCATCATCCTTGAAGATAGTTGGTGTCGGAATTTTCAACATCCCAGAATAGGTGTCTTCTTGGCTTTCTAGTTCTTTGACACGTTCATCAATAATATCTAGGAAACAGCATGAGTCATCTATAGCAGGGGCTTTGAAGAATTGGGAAAGAATGAATTCTACTTTTTCTTCTCCTACCTCAAAGGTAAGCTTTCCTTTCTTAACGTCAATAATGGCTCCTGCAGTGGCTAAAAATGGCCTTCCTAATATGATTGGAATGTTTGAATCTTCCTTTATGTCCATTATTATAAAGTCAGCCGGTATGTAAAATTGTCCTATTCGGACATGAATGTTTTCTAGCATACCAACAGGGAATTTGACTGATCTGTCGGCTAGTTGTAGGGACATCTTGGCAGGTCTCATGTCACCTAGTTTGAGCTTCTCGCAAATAGATAAGGGTATTAGACTAACACTTGCTCCTAAATCGCATAGAGCTTTGTCTATGACAGATTTTCCAATTACACATGGTATGGAGAAACTACCAGGATCTTTTAGCTTTGGAGGCATGTTATTTTGAATTATGGCGCTACATTCGGCGGTTAGCATAACGGTTTCGTTTTCAACGATTTTTTTCTTATTAGACAATATCTCTTTTAGGAATTTAGCATATGACGACATTTGGGTTATAGCTTCTGTAAATGGAATAGTAACGTTTAATTGTTTCAGAAGTTCTACAAATTTCTTGAACTGCCCCTCGTTTTTGGATTTTGCAAGTCTTTGAGGGTATGGAATTGGTGGTTTATATGGCGGTGGAGGTACGTAAGGTTTTTCTGAAAACTCTTTGTTCTCATTCGTGTCTTCCTCTACAGTCTCAGATTGTTCTTTCGATTTCTCTGCTTCCTTTTCAGGTTTCTGATACATGGTCGGATTTTGGAGTCTAGGATCTACTGGTCCATCGAGTGTTGTCCCACTTAGTAATATGATAGCATTTGCATGTCCTTTAGGATTGGGTTGTGGCTGTCCAGGAAACGTACCAGCAGGTGCGACAGAACTAACTTGGTGTTGTGCTACTTGGGAGATTTGGGTTTCTAACATTTTATTGTGAGTTGCTAGGGCATCTACCTTATTTGCTAATAACTTCAATTGTTCACCGGTGTGAACATTTTGATTGAGGAATTCTTTGTTCTGTTGAGCTTGATTAGCGATAAAATTTTCCATTAGGATTTCAAGGTTAGATTTCTTAGGAATGTTAGGAACATTAACAACGGGTTTTTGATAACCTGGAGGTACAGCAGATGCTTGGCCAGGTGCATATAAAGCGTTATTGCTCTTGTACGAGAAGTTAGGATGGTTCTTCCAACCAGGATTATAGGTATTAGCATAAGGATTACCTTGAGCGTAATTTACCTGATCAACTGATATTCCTGCTAAGATTTGACATTCGGTTCCAATATGACCAGGGACTCTACAAACTTCGCAGTTTGGGGTAACTGCAGCCACGGTGGCCGCAGGAGGTAAGGTCAAGCTTTCTATCTTTTGGGTAAGAGCATCTACCTTAGCATTAACTTTATCTAGGCTACTAATCTCGTACATCCCACCTTTGGTTTGAGTTTTCTCCACATACGTTCTTTCTCCTCCCCACTGATAATGGTTTTGAGCCATATTTTCAATGAGTTGGTTAGCTTCGTCGTAAGGCTTGTCCATCAGTGTACCACCTGCGGCGGCATCTATAGAGAGTCTTGTGTTGTACAAGAGTCCATTATAAAACGTGTGGATGATCAGCCATTTTTCTAGTCCGTGATGTGGGCACATTCACATCATATCTTTGTAGCATTCCCATGCATCGAATAGCAATTCAGTATCCTTTTGCCTAAATCTGTTGATTTGAGCTCTTAATGCAGCAGTCTTGCTTGGGGGAAAGTATCGTGCTAAAAATACAATCTTAAGTCCTTCCCACGTAGTGACGGAATTTGACAGCAAGGATTGCAACCAAGCCCAAGCTCTATCTCTTAGCGAGAAAGGGAAAAGACGTAATCTTATTGCATCTTTACTAACACCATTTTCTATAATTGTGTCGGCAAATTGAACGAATTTTGTAATATGTTCATTTGGATCCTCGGTAGGATCTCCAGAGAATTGGCGTTGTTGGATAACTGATATCAATGACGATTTCAACTCAAAATCGTTTCGATTTATTGCTGGAGCAGCAATGCTATTGTGGGGTTCTTGTTGTGATGGAGCTGCGTACTCCTTCAGTGGACGAGTCCTTTGTTCTTCGGCCATGTCTACTTCTGGATTAGTTTCGGTTTCAGAGGAAGAATTAGAATCTGTTTCAGAATCAATCTTAATTTCAGGTTTGGGTAAAGAAATAGCGTGATTTAAACAGTAATCCCTGACTGCACGTCTTACGGAAAGGATGCGTTCAGGTTCGTCCGTCAATTTGTCAAGTGAGCGAGTCCTTGGCATACAAATTGAAAAAGGGTTTCTGTTGCCTAGTCTAAACGCGCAACAGAAGAATCGTACTTAATTGACTAATCAGTCCCCGACAACAGCGCCAAAAACTTGATCGCTACTTTATGGGTCTATTGGGATACTAACTGCAAGTATACAGTTTATTCGTTCTAGTTTTAAATGATTATCGAACCCATAGAGACTGAGGATCAATTGCATACGATCTAATGCTACAATTGTTTAACTAAGCGATGAATATTTGGTTTTATGGGGGAAATAGTTTAATTAAAAATAATAGTAATAGCTATACCGGTATGTGATAGTCAGACTTCGGGAATTCGGTGAATCGCTTGGTATATAAAGTATTTTGGTAAAAATGAATTGTTTAAAAACCTGAGACATACACTCTCGTGTTCATGAAATAAGTCATGCTACTAAACCTAGTGGATGCACTTTAAATTTAATAACACTTTTTGGAAACAATTTGAGTTTAATTAATTTATTAAAACACTCTCGTGTATTTAAAAATTAATGTTTCGTTACCACTATCTGGGCCGAACCCCATCTCTCGCATGCAGGTTCTTGCCTTAACTAATTTCCCACTCTCGTGGCAAAATCGTGTTAATTATCCTCTCACTCTCGTGACAAGGGTAGTTAAATTAAACATGGAAATTGGAAACCATAAATTATTTATAAATGTTTTTAGCCAAGTTATCACCGAATTCTTTCGGTACTTAGGAGTCACATACCGGTACAAATTAATTTAGCCGGACATAATATATTTAGTAACTATGCAACTTAAAATATAATCCATAAAAATAAATGACATAACACAAGAATAAATAAATATCAATTGCATAAAAAAAAAACCTGGAAATAATGTTGTTGTGGTAATCTTGGATGCTTACAAATTCCTTGCAATTTAATCGAAATCTATAACTGTGTTAATTCTTTGATGAAGAATTAACACTCTAGAAACTAATTCTGGAAATAAAAATTATAGTACGAATGAAAATGGTTCAAAAATAAATAATATAGTTTAATGTAGAAAAGCAGCAATTTTGTTATGTAGAAAATTCTTCGACCATCATCCATTGAACTACCACATATATATAGAAGAAGATTTTGCAGTTGAGAAAATTCTGGAAAAGCTTGAGTGGAGGAAGACCCGGATTCATGGTTACTGAGGTTGAGGAAATATAGGAGAAGAAACTGCCCACAATGTTGCCCACGTCTCCATTAATTCATAACGTTGCTTTTAAGCGTGTGACGGTCGTCACGAGGGTGTGACGGTCGTAATGCACTTAGATAGCGCGTTATGCTCGTCAATGGTGTGTGACGAGCGTCCTTCTAGTTGTGGGAGCGTTACGGTCGTCATAGGGTGTGACGGTCGTCACAGCTACAAAATCTGCAGACTTTGCAGATTTGGTTCTTTTTCTTCTGATTTCTTGGTTAGCTTCCTTCATGTGATCCTTTTTCATTGATTTGAGTTGACAAATGTTGTACCTGTGAAAAGACATAAAAACTCGGAACAATCGGGAGTTAAACGACTCAATGTATTATGAAAATCGGTAAAAAGTGTAGTAATTATATGATACGACTTCTCGTTATCAAAGTGTTTCAAGTGCGACAAAGTGGGTCATAAAGTTGTGGATTGTAGAGCTGGTTCCGGTGTGACTTGCTACAACTGTGGTGAGCAAGGTCACATTAGTACCAAATGTACGAAATTGGAGAAGGAAAGAGGGGAAGTGTTTTCCTTGTCAGGCGTTGAGACTTCAGCAGATGAGAGATTGATCAAAGGTACTTGCTTTATTCATAATGTGCCTTTGATTGCTATTGTTGATATAGGTGCGACACATTCTTTTATTTCCTTGGAATGTGCTACGAGATTGGGTCTTGTGTTATCTGATATGAGTATGAGTATGGTAGTAGATACGCCTGTTATGGGTTCGGTTTCTACTTCAGCTATTTGTTTGAAGTGTCCCTTAAGTATTTGTGGTAGAGACTTCGAGGTGGATCTAGTGTGTCTTCCGTTGATTCAGCTAGATGTCATTTTGGGTATGGACTGGTTGAGAGCCAACCATGTCTATATCAATTGTTTTGATAAAGTGATTCTTTTTCTCGAGTCCGAGAAGGAAGGTGTTTCATTCTTGTCTACTCAACAAGTGAAGAAGTATGTGCGAGATGGAGCTGAATTGTTTGTGTTGATGGCAAGTATGAACCTTAGTGAAAGTGGGACGAGGAAGGAATTTCCAGTTGTTTGCGACTTTCCTGAAGTGTTTCCGGAGGAAATTACTGATTTACCTCCAGAGCGTGAAGTGGAGTTTGTTATTGATTTAATTCCTGGTACTAGTTCTGTATCGATGGCTTCGTATAGGATGTCACCATCGGAGTTGGTTGAATTGAAGAGTCAACTTGAAGAGTTACTTGATAAGAAGTTCATTCATTTGAGTGTATCTCTGTGGGGTGCACATGTGTTGTTAGTAAAGAAGAAAGAAGGAACGATGAGGTTATGTGTGGATTATAGGCAGTTGAGCAAGGTGACTATCAAGAATAAGTATCCACTTCCTATAATCGACAATTTGATGGACCAGTTGGTCGGTGCTTGTGTATTCAGCAAGATTGACTTGAGGTCTGGTTATCACCAGATTCGTGTGAAAGCAGGTGATATTCAGAAAACTACATTCAGAATGAGGTATGGGCACTATGAGTATTCAGTGATTCCTTTTGGTGTTACGAATGCACCTGGTGTGTTTATGGAGTATATGAATCAGATTTTTCATGAATACCTCGATAAGTTCGTTGTGGTATTTATTGATGACATTCTGATCTACTCAAAGAGTGAAAAGGAGCATGCTGAGCACTTAGGAATTGTGTTGTCCGTGTTGAAAGAAAATCATTTGTTTGCTAAACTTTCTAAGTGTGAATTTTGGTTGGAGCAAGTAAGCTTTCTTGGTCATGTGATATCTCGTGGAGGTATTTCCGTTGATCCAACAAAGATTGAAGCTGTGTCGGAGTGGAAATCTCCGAAGTCTATTTTTGAGATTTGAAGTTTTCTTGGTTTAGCTGGATACTATTGTAAGTTCATTGAAGGATTTTCAAAGATAGTGTTACCTTTGACACAATTGACGAGAAAGGGTCATGTGTTTGTGTGGACTATTCAGTGTGAGGATAACTTTCAAGAGCTTAAGAGGAGGTTGACTACTGCTCCTGTATTAATTTTACCTAATCCTTCAGAGTCGTTTGTAGTTTATTGTGATGCTTCATTGATGGGGTTAGGTGGTGCGTTAATGTAAAATAGGAAAGTTGTGGCTTATGCTTCGAGGAAACTTAAAGTGCATGAGAGGAACTATCCGACTCATGACTTGGAGTTGGCAGCTATTGTTTTTGTGTTAAAGATTTGGAGGCACTACTTGTTTGGGTCGAGATTTGATGTATTCAATGATCATAAAAGTTTGAAGTATTTGTTCGACCAAAAGGAATTGAATATGAGACAAAGAAGATGGTTGGAGTTCTTGAAAGATTATGACTTTAGCTTAAATTACCATCCAGGAAAGGCGAACGTTGTTGCCGATGCGTTGAGTAGGAAATCCTTGCACGTGTCGATGTTAATGGTGCCATAATGGGAGTTGCTTGAACAATTTCGTGACTTGAGTTTGGTTTGTGAGGAAACTTATTTTGGTATGAGACTTGGTATGTTAAAGCTTACAAGTGGAATCTTGGAAGAGATTAAAGAAGGGCAAAAATCGGATTTGGTTTTGGTTGATAAATTGACTTTGGTTAATCAAAATCAAGGTAGTGATTTCTGGATTAATGAGAATGATGTTTTGAGATGTCGAGATAGAGTTTGTGTTCTCGATGTGGGTGATGTGAAAAGAAAATTCTTGAAGAAGGACACCGAAGTGGATTGAGTATTCATCCTGGTGCTACCAAGATGTATCAAGATTTGAAAAAGTTATTTTGGTGGCCGTGTATGAAGAAAGAAATAGATGAGTTTGTGTATTCGTGTTTGATTTGTCAAAAATCTAAGATCGAGCATCAGGAGCCATCTGGATTGTTGCAACCTTTATCTATTCCAGAATGGAAGTGGGATATTATTTCTATGGATTTTGTTTTCGGATTACCGAGGACTCCGAGTAATTGTGAAGCTATTTGGGTTATCATGGATAGATTGACGAAATCTGCTCACTTTATTCCAATTAGAATGGATTATCCGATGGAGAGACTTGCAAAGTTGTACATTGAAAGAATTGTGAGTTTGCATGGTATTCCGACGTGTATCGTCTCGGATAGAGATACGAGATTCACTTCTAGATTTTGGGAAAGATTGCAAAGAGCTTTGGGAACTAAGTTGCGATTGAGTTCTGCTTATCATCCGCAGACGGATGGTCAAACAGAAAGGACGATTCAGTCGCTCGAAGATCTTTTGCAAGCTTGTGTTTTGGAACAAGGAGGTTCGTGGGAGAGTTACTTACCGTTAATTGAGTTTACTTATAACAACAATTTTCGTTCTAGTATCGGCATGGCTCCTTTTGAGGCATTGTATGGACGATGTTGTAGAACACCTTTATGTTGGTATGAGTCGGGAGAAAGTGCGGTAGTTGGACCGAAGATTGTTCAACAAACCACATATAAGATTAAGTTGATTCGAGAAAAGATGAAAATTTCACAAATTCTCCAAAAGAGTTACCATGATAAGAGGAGGAAGCCTCTTAAGTTCAAGAAGGACGATCGTGTGTTTTTGAGAGTGAATCCTACGACAGGTGTTGGTCGGGCTCTAAACTCGCGTAAGTTGACGCCACGTTTTATTGGTCCGTATCAAATTTCAGAGAGGATTGGTAATATGGCTTACCGGATTGAGTTAACGCCGTCACTTTCAAATCTTCATGATGTTTTCCATGTTTCGCAATTAAGGAAGTATATTGCGGATCCGTCTCATGTTGTTCAAGTGGACGATGTTGAAGTTAGAGAGAATTTGACCATTGAGACTTTGCCGACAAGTATCGAGGATCAGAAAGTGAAACAACTCTGAGGAAAAGAGATAGCTTTGGTGAAGGTTGTTTGGGGTGGATCGGCTAGAGGGAATGTAACTTGGGAACTAGAGATCCGGATGAAGGATTCATATCCCGAGTTGTTCGTTTAGAGGTAATTTTCGAGGCCGAAAATCTTTTAAGTGGGGTAGAGTTGTAACACCCCGATTTATTTAATATTATATTTATAATAATTTATTATTTATATTGTTTACTTATTAAATACTTCGGTGTGATAATTTAAATAATTATGTGTTTTGAGTGTATTAATTATTTATTAGAGGTATTTATTTTATATGTTAGTAATGGGTTTTATGGTGTGTAGAGAGAATATAAAAATATAGTGTTTTATTTTATTAGTAATAAGAATATAAGTAAGAGAAAGAAGAGAGTATTTAATTTTAAATAAAAAAATAGAATTGGTGGTTAGTAAGAGGTAGAAGAGAGAAATAGAGAGAAAGAGGAGAAAAGAAGAAGAAGAGAGAAAAAGGGCTAGGGTTTGAAAGAGGAAGAGGAACTTGGTAAAGGCAAGGTGCAAGAAACATCAAGAACTCATAAGGTAAGGGTGGTTATTTTATTTCTCATGCTTGTATGTGATTTAGAGCTATGAGTAGAATATATTTTGGATGAGTTCTTATAAAAAAAATTAGGTTAAGAGAGTGATGATTTTGTTGATGAAAGAACTGATGATAATCCAAAGTAGATGGGTTTATATTTATAGGTTGAAATCTATGAGTATTATTAGGAATTATAGATATTGAGAATTCAATAATTACTATTTATATTAAATTGGAATCTGTTCATCAAAGTTTTAGAACTTTTGGGGTGATACCTGAAGCACATTTGTTAGATGAATTTTGGTGCAAATTGCATGTGCTTTAGTTTTTAGTACAAATTTTGGTAGAGCCATATACTTGTACATAAATAAAATGTATTTACTTTTACGCATAGGTAAGTTAGTAGCTTTAGTTATATATATTATTTTTAGAATCAATAGAACTTAGATACTTTATTAGACAAAATACTGGTACATTATTAGATATATATTTTTAGTTTATATTATTAGTATACCATGAATTAACAATCCCATGCTAAAGGTTATATGAATATATACTGATACAATATGATAACATATAACTTATGGTAACAAATTAATGTAGTTACTGTTGTACTATATTAGTAGCAAGTCAATATAATTACTCTGTTTCATATTTTATATCAGTAATAGGAAATAAAAAAAAATACTATTATACATATATTCAGTATTATTTAGAAATAGGAAAGGATTAATACCTGAGTCGTATTAATCGATTAATAAATAATTAATGATTGAGCCGATAGCTATGAATCGGCAAGGAGTTGTTTAAGTTGGAATTAAGTAAAAAGGGTTCCGTTCGGTCGAATTAGCCGGTTTAGGCGGTAAAATTAGTTATCCGAAATTTAATGAAAATTGACGTGGTAACTAAGTTTAATGCGTAGGTAATTATGGTTGTGTTATTTTGTCGAGATTGCGACATTTTCGGAGAACGATCGAAATTGTGTTTTGTTTGATTATGTTTATGGAAGTAACTTGTTTGAGCTTGTATGTTACTTGATGTGTGAAATATATTTGTAATGCATGTACAATTGTTGGTATTTCATTGTGTTGGAATATGTGGTATGTGTATGTTAAGGTCGGGAGTGGTCTTAATTGAATACGAGTTGTTCGATTGTACATTGCATGGCATGGTTGGTCTTGAAACATAGACGGTGAAACGGTGGGTTCACATTTTATAGACGTTGATCCTTAATTGGAAATGGGTGTAGTGGCTTTGACTCGGAAGGGGAACATAGGCGGTGAAACTTTGGGTTCACAAAAATAGACGTTGATCCTTGATTGGAAATAGGCGTAGTGGCTTTGATCCTATGTGAAAACATAAGTGGTGGAACTTTGGGTCCACGAGTCAGTACCGTATTCGCATTTGTTGCGTTGTGTCGTGAGTCACATGCATAATTGTTATATTATGAGTTTATGTGAATTGGATTGATTATATGGTTTGTGTGATTGGAATGATTCTTGAATAATTTCCGAGTGAGTAACTATGTGAAATAATATGTTACTAATATTTATATAGGTTTATGTAAGGCGATGAATTTCTCTAATTTATATTCTATGCATTGCTTATTTTACATACTATTATGATTATTGGAATACTCACCCTTCTATTGAAATGATGCTTAATAATGGTAT
Organism: Vicia faba; assembly: GCA_948472305.1. NCBI lineage: Eukaryota > Viridiplantae > Streptophyta > Magnoliopsida > Fabales > Fabaceae > Vicia > Vicia faba. The sequence continues at coordinate 163,885,888 of OX451741.1, read as the reverse complement.
CGCTCAGGTACCGAAGACGATTGTGCGAGGCACAAGGATTAGCAGATGCACCTAGGCTTTGTATTCCGTTATTTTGTTATTCGAGTCGATGCTCTGATTTTGTAACACATGGGGGTTTAGTTTGTAGTATTCGAACTCGTGTTTTGATATGGATTATACATGTATATGATCCTTTATGTTTTGATTATGTTTGATGTATATAACATGATACTTTAATGACATGTATATGCATGAACCGAATGGCCTAGATGCCAAATGTATCATATTTTGGTTACTCCATTTGGAGAATATGATTGTGTTGTTATTCCGTTGCGTTTTGCATGAAGAAAATGAATATGTTATGTATGTATAACATGATTATGTGAAATAAAGTATTGATTTGATTTATGTTTGGCTTTTCATGGAAGATGGAAAGTGACTTGTGACACTCCTTACATACAATTTTATTTCTCTGATTTAAATTATATCGTTTATTCAGGGTTATTAGAAGGGGTGTTACAACAATCATTGAAGGCAACTCATAAAGACGCTTTAGAAATTATCGCTTAAGAGACTAGATCATTTACCGAAGGCAACATCGAAAGGGTCATCGTTGGACTATGATTTTTTATATCGAATGGACTTTGCTAAAGCGTCCCCACGTTCGAGGGACATGACTGTTTTATTCCGAAGACAACAAGAGAGGTTACCCTAGAGGTGCGCATGTGCAATTGTTTTGTATTCATTTATTTTGTCTTGAAGTTAGGTTATCTATCGATTGAATTTTATCATTCCATACAACCCTAATTACTAAGCGGTAATATAGTAAGTATAAAAAAGACAGTAAAGGTGCGGAAAGTAAAAGCAGATAAAACTAAACCTATTACACGATTTTGGGGCAGTTACATAATAGAAAGCGGAAGGTAAAAACCCTAAGCTATTACAACCCGGAAAACAGTTACATCATAATGAAAAAGGAAAGCGAGAAATCTAAGTTATTACAAATTGCGAATCCCATACACTTTATCTATGAAAATAAAATAAAATTAAAATAGAGAAAAAAAGAAATGTTTTTGATGATTTTTTTATGGAAAAGGTTTTTTTAATGATGATTAAAATAAACCTAAAAACTAATTAATTTTAATTAACAAAAATAGTTGATTAATTAAATTAATAAAAAAAGGTTAATGATAATAAACCTAAAAACTAATTTATTTAAATTAACAAAAATGATTGAGTAATTAAATTAATAAAAAAAGGTTAATGATGAAAAACTTAAAAATTAATTAATTTTAATTAATAAAATAATTGAGTAATTAAATTAATAAAAAAAGGTTAATGATGAAAAATCTAAAAATTAATTAATTTTAATTAATAAAATAATTGATTAATTAAATTAATTAAAAAGAGGTCAATGATAAAAAATCTAAAACCTAATTATTTTTAGGGTTTACAAAAAAAATATTTTAGATTTGTAAAAAGAAATGTTTGTGGTTTTATGGTTAGGTGAAAATAGGGTTAAGCTTGCGAAATGATTTAGGGTTTTTGGGAAGAAATAGGGAAAAAGAACAAGTTAGAAGCAAAATCACACAAAATGTCAGAGGTGGGTGTTGAACCCACGCCCTTAGCCTTCCACACTGCGTTAAGGGAAAAAATATGGAAAAAGAACAAGTTAGAAGCAAAATCACACAATGTCAGGAGTGGGTGTTAAACCCACGCCCTTAGCCTTTATCACTGCCTATCTTGCCACTGCGTCAGAGCTCACATATTATGCATCAAACTTGATCTAACGATGTATATGAACACATGTAAACGTATCAAATTAGTTAACAATGCATAAATCAAAGGTTTAAATTAAAAAAAAACTACCAAAACCAGTAAAGATGAACGTGGTGTTATGGGCACGATCTTGACTGCTTAAGGATTGGGATGGATTCCTGGGTACTTCAAGATGATAATGCAATGCTTGGTTTCAATTGAGAAGGACTGGAAACAAGGGTTTTGTGTTGCCCTAGTTTCTTGAATTTTTGGAAGTTTTAGAATAGTTTTCTCTACAAGAGTTTTCGTGTGATGTTATGTTTGAATGAAGAGCAATATATAGAGAAGAATTAGGTTAAACCATTATGGGCTTGGACCTTGTAAGAAAAGCCTTGACTTTATCTTATTTAATTTTAAATTTAAATAATTAAAATAAAAAATAAATGGAATAAAAATTAAAGGGGTGTATGAATAAGTTCAAAGGTTCACTATGAGGCCTAATACACATTTGGACCTTGAAACACAAGGCCATTAGCCCAAAACTCCGAGTTTAATCAATTTGGGTTTCATGCATTTTTTTCAAAATTTCCCAACTTGTGTTAATCATAACTCTCTCAATTTTTATCATATGAAGGTGATCTTGAACTTTTTGGAAAGCTCAAGATGTCCCCTACAATCTCTTTGTTGATCATTTTTTCATTTGAAGATTTTATATTTATGTAAGTTGTCTTGACAAAAAGTATCTTTTTGTTAACTTTTGGAATGACCTATAATATTTTGGCCCATATCTCTCAAATGAAGAATTTTTTGGACTTAAGCTTAGAGAAACAAAGGTTTAGAGAACTGAATTTCCTTCAAAACAATCTTTGATTGAGAAAAATATGATGAAGCATGTGAAAGTTATGCTTTGTCAAAGAAAAGTTTGGACCACTATAATATAGTACAAACACGTCACATGGATTGCCAACTTGTACTTATCAATGGCCAAGAATCATTCTCACACTTCACATGGATTGCCAACTTGGACTTATCAATGGTCAAGAACCATTCTCATAAAGTCACATGAATTTCCCCATCAACACTCTCATCTCATTCACCCTATAAATAAGACTTATCTTTCTTTCATTTGAGAGGACAATACCATAAATCATTCACTAAACTAAGCCAAAACTCTCTTCTTTTTTTCTCTTCATTTTCTTTCAAGTAATTTATTCCTTTTATTGAATAGGTAGGATATTATATTTTTTCTTTATTTAATTCTATTTCATTTTTACTCTTTATTTATTTATTTAGTACCATAATTATCACCATTTTGGAAGGAAACTCCATTGATTCAAAACCAAGAGTTGAAAAATGTTCTTGAACCTCCAAAAGAAAAAGTGATTTATTATTTTTTAATTTTCATTTTTTTCTGTAATTTTTTGTTATTTATTTACTTATTTCGAGCATGGATCCTTGGTCGTGAGATTGAGTAGATAAACTTTCATTACTCATTTGTTTAATCTCATGAAAAATTGAGAAAGTTATGAGATTTATACTATTTTTATTATAGAGTCCATCTTATTCTTCTTTATCTATTTTATTTTTATTTTTATTTGGATCTATTTGGAAAGCATTTGAGATTTTTTAATTCATCTAAGCTTGTCGGATATTTGATGAACTTTCATCATTTCCAATCTACCTCTAAATAGTCCTTTGATCATTCAAGGTACTTGGGATTGATGATAAGTTTGTCATAATGTATCTTCCTTGACTTTGTCTTGATCCTCCATGTTTGTTAATTGTACTACATGTATAAGAGAATGAACTTCAAAGTGTCATTTCTCTAACATGTATAGGTACATACATTCTATGCTCCATATGAAGTTACATTTATCCCAAATCAGATTATTAACTTTATGTTATACTAACTTTACTTTAATATTATTTATATTTTTACACTTTATATTTTCCTCTCTTTACTTCTATGCCATTTATCATCCACAGCATTTTATTTTCTTTACTTTATGCATTTTTTCTTTGCTCACATGAGCATTTATCTTCTCTTTTCTCACTTGAGCTATTTATTTTCTTTTTCTTGTTATAAGCCACTTAATAAAGAGAACAAAACCTAAAATTGGTTCTTTAATCCTTGGACTATGGTTACTATCCATTTTTATTTGATGCATGGTTCTTGTCCGGTCTTCATCTGATTATTATCTTTGTGTTTGAATCCAAGGGAAAGGATCGTCTCATTGACTTTATGTTATTGTGAGTCTTTATATTTTGTCCTCCATATTTATTTCCCATTAGTTAAAACCTTTAAAACCCTATTTTCAAATTTACACCCTTTTAAGCCAAAACCTCAACATTAGGTCGTTGCATTTTCAAAAATTCTCATCTCCCCGATCCTTTTTGCAAACAAACTTTTTAATCAAAAACACAGATATTTCAAAAGGTTCCTATAGGATACTATAGATACGTAGGATGCTAGTACCTTCCCTTTGTATAACCAACCCTCGAACCTTCGATCTTTGTAAATGCATTGTATTTCTTTACTTTTAGTATTGCATTTACTTTGCATATTTATGGGTTTTATTTCGCACTTTTCCCTTTTCCCTTGGAAATAATAAAGCGCGGTGGCGACTCTTTCTTATTTGCGAGTCAAGTTAAATTAATATCTTGATCTCCGATTTTTACCGCTACAATCTTGCATAGCTATAAACCAATGTTCATCGAGTAAAGCATCTTTGGGGTTTTTAGGCTCAATTTGTGAGACGAAAGCAAAATGATAACAAAAGTTACTTATCTTGGACCGTGTAGTGACTCCTTTGGTGATATCTCCAAGGATATTTTCGATGGGATGATCCTTGATAGATTTCCATTCCATTGAGAGATTTTTTTCATCGATGTTAACATCCGGATCTTTATTTTCAATATATTTCCATTCCAATGGGAGATCTTCTTTATCACTTTTAACATCCGGATCTTTAAGTATACTCTTTGAAGATACACCTGAACCCTCCAACATAATACCTTTTCCAGTCAATCTCAGACAAGATTCATCAAACGACACATGCACGGACTCCTCAACAATTAGTAACCTTTTATTAAATACCCTATAAGCTTTACTAGATTGAGAGTATCCGAGAAAGATACCTTCATCCACTTTTGAATCAAACTTGCCAAGATTTTCCTTTCCATTGTTCAATACAAAACATTTACATCCGAAAACGTGAAGGTGTGAAATATTAGGTGTGATACGGTGGGAGAACTGACTATGGAGTTTTGCGTTTGTATTCGCACTTGTTCGGTTGAGCAAGAGTCGCCACCGACTTTTTATTTTATCCTAAAGGAAAGGTTAAAAAAGCACAGCAAAAACCTTTTGAGATATTTTGTGGGTCTGGGGGGTAGATTATGTAAAACAAAAAGGCTTGGGCGTTGGAAAAAAGTGTTAGGCCCATTTGCTTGAAACAATTTTAGGGTTTGAAGGTTTTGTGTTCAGTTGAAACGCGTTAAGGTTTTGAGACAGAGGCACCGTTGCTAGCTTCGTTCGTCTTCGTTCATCCTTGCCATGGCCGTCTGAACGTCACCTTCTTCGCCTAAGCCATCAGCGTTTCCTTCGCCTCCTTTCCCTCTCCATGGTTCAGTGGAACCAACTAAAAGGTAACCCCCTTTTGTTCCCTCTTCTGGCTAGCGCGTTTAGGGTTCGAATCCTTCTTATATGTTACTGTTTACTGCTTTTTTGATTAAGTGTTTGACTTTGTTTGTTTAACGAGGATGAAAAGGGAAGGGAAGAGAATTTGACTACCTTTCGTTTGAGGGAGGAATGGTGGAGGTGCTCGGAGGCTCAGTGGTGAAGGGGATTGCAGGCGCTTGATGCTGGAAGCTAGCTTTGGGAAAACTTGGTATTTCTGTACCCTTTTGCCATTTTTAGGGTTTTATGATGATATTGACTGAAAACCCCTTTTGAAAATTCACTTCTTTCTTCTTCTCTCCTACTGTATGCTCGTTGCTTATGTTGCCTTTAACGCTTGCCTTTGAATGCCTTTGAATGCCTTTGAATGCCTTTGCCTTTTGTATGCTTCTGTATCTTTTTTGCCCAAGGATGAACCTAGGGTTCTGAGGGCTCTGAATGCACGCTTATGTTGCCTGTGTTGGATGCCTTGAGATGCTTCTTTTACTTGTCCCTCAGTTGCCTTTGGAATGTTTGTTGCGTTATCCCCTTTTGCCCAATGATGAGCCTAGGGTTCTGAGGGTTTGACTTTGAATGCTTTTGGTTGCCTTGAGTTTGATTTGGATGGTGTTGGTGTTTAGGCAGGTATGATACTTGACAGAGGTTTGGTTGTTTTGAATGTGATGATAGGCAGGTTATCGGTGTTGAAACTGGCCTTTAGCTTTGAACTTGGTTTGAGCTTATTTCTTTATGGTCTTAACAGGTTATGGTGCTGGATGTTTGACATAGGTTACAGGTTACAGGCATATGCTGTTTTTGTACTGGTTATCTTAGGCAGGTTTAATGCTTTTTGTGTTTAAGGCTTGGCCTTGCTTGCTTCAGGCAGGTTTGAGGTCTTTAGTGGCTAGGCTGGTATGTTGTTTATGTGCAGGTAAAGGGGCTTAGCAGGTTTGAGTCTTGACAGGGTTTTGAAAATGGTAAGGCCTTGGATATTTTTGTTCTTTGACAGGCAGGGTGAGGCTTGGGCATATGTTAGTTATGTTTGTGGTGTTTGAAGGTTTCAGACTTGAGGTTTTTTGCAGGTTTTTGATACTTGACAGTGGTTTAAGGCTTTCTTGGATTTGCTCTCCTCCTCCTCTTACTGTACTGTGTTTAGTTCTTTATATTTTCTTCCTTCCTGCCTAAAGCCTAAAACCTACTTTCTTTTTCTCTTCTTCTTCTCTCTCTAGTACAGCTTTGCATTAAGATATTATTTATGCTTTGTACTTCTTTTTCTGAAAGGGCCACTTCTTTTGGGAAATGATGAAAAGAAAATGTGTTTTGCTTGCATAACAATTTTTCTCTGCATTCTTGTCTCTTCTTTTGACAGCTTTTGTACTTTTGGATCTTTTGATATCTTCCCAAATCTTCTTTTCTTTGACAGCTTGGGTAGCCTTTTGGCATTTTGACAGCAAGTTTGAATTTTTCAGTTTGGACTTCTAGTTTGATTTGCACTTGGAGTTTTGAGACTTGAACTTATGCAGTTTGGACAATTTTTGAATTGTGCAATTTTGACTTTTGGTGCATTCATTTTTAGCAAATAAACATTCGTCCCTCTTTGTGAACCGGGAGAAATCCCGTGATTTGCAGAGAGGGTTAACTGATCCCAATCAGTGGCCCTTAATGATGAATTGTCTTTTTTTTATTTGTCATTATTTATTTATCTACTATTTGACTTTTCTTCTTTTCTTTTGCAGATGAATATTTGAATGGAGAGGGGTATTAAATGAAGAATGAAGAATTAGAAAAAATAGGATAGTTTCATTTTTTTATTTAAATTTAAACTAATGTAAAATCATTGTTGTAAATAAATTGTAAACAATAATTGTACGAATAATTTAAAAATAAATAAAAGTTTTTATTATCCAATTAATTCTATTTCCTTTATTGTTTATTTATTATTTAAAATTCTTTGAATTAAAATAATTGAAAGATAAATTCCAATCACTTAATCTTAGAATAATAAATAATTTAGCACTTGATCAATTAAACCTGGCGTTTCCAACACCCAAAGCAAAGCAACAGTTAATCAAAACAACTGGTCAGGCGCATTCTCTTTTCACTGATTTTTACCAAACACTGTAAATCCAAACTGCATGGATCTTTTGACTGGTTCAATCAAACGAACGTGAATTCAAACCAAATGCCTTCTTTTACTGATTAAATCAAACAATGCGAATCCAACCCAAATCTCGGAATAACTTGCAAAGTGCTGTAGAATTTAAATCCTTCTGAGAACGTGCCCAAAAAACCCTAATTCCTGATTAAATTCCAAAGAGCGTTCGCCTGATCAAAGTTGAGCCAAAATCAACCAAAACCCTAAGCCAACTGTGTGAAACATTCCAGAGCCCTGAAAAATCAATAAAACCCTAATTTTGCTTGGCTGACGAGAAAAGTCCGTTTGACCGATTTTTGAGCCAATCTGAAAAATCAGGAAACGCCTGAAGCTGTGATTTTTTGTGGAAAAATGCGAGGGCAAATTTTGGGGTACAACAGTTGCCCCTGTTCAATCTTCTTGAACCTGAAGAGTTAGATTGGCAAGTTTGCCTTTCGCGACTTGAAGGTAAAAGAAGATTGGACACTAAAGTACCCAGAAAATTTGCACTCGGCGATGTGATGGTAGAGGTGAATGGGCTTAAAGATGCCATTTGGTGATGGGGTTAAAGATGCCATCTGGTGCGATAGAATCTTGTCGGGGGATGGGCTTAGAGATGCCATCTGATAATGGGCTTAAAGATGCCATTTGGAGACTGCTGGTAGGAGGATGGGCTTATAGATGCCATCTGGACATGTTGAACTGTATGTCAATGGTGAGTGGACAAGTATCAGAAAGGCACCCATGTTTTGGAACATCTCTGAATTGGGGGTCCGAGTAAGCAATAGATTGACATCCATGTTTGGAGAATCCGTAAACTATTTTAAAGTTGAGATTGAGTAAGCAATAGAGCCATATCCGTTGTTGGGAAGCGTCCGTAAACTGTTTTCAAAAGTTGGCATCTGAAATAGTTGGTAGATTAACATCCGTTGTTGGGAAGAATCCGTAAACTGTTTTAAGAAGTCTTGAGAAGAATCTGAACAAGTGATAGGTTAGCATCCGTTACTGGAGAACCCGTGAACTGTTTTCAGAAGTCTTGAAGTTGAAGAGGAACCGGTGTAGGGTTTCCTGATGATGCGTCTGAATGGATCTGGAATAACTATCAGAATGTCGCCGTGTCCGGGTCACATCTGAACTATTTCTGGATGAATCTCGGGAGGTGATCTTTGTCTGTCGACTGATCTTACCTGAAAAAGTAAAGGGTTAGTTGTATGCAATGTCATGATGCATGATGCAATGTATGTGACATCACTGTTTACGACATGAATGTGATGAATATGCATGTAAGCTGATGAGCTATCTTGCTGAGGATAAATGAATCTTGGACGGCTGAAGATAAAAGAATCTTGACTGCTGCCGGGAAAATAATTCCTTGGCTGTTGCTGGGGATAATGAAACTTGACTCTGAGTGGAGTTAGCTTCTAGAAGGTTCTCTGGCTGGGGATTGCGAGAGTTCTCTGATTGCTGCAGGTGAAGGCTTGGAATCTGAACAAGCGATAGATTAACATCCGTTACTGGAGAATCTGTAAACTGTTTTCAGAACGTTGAGAAGTGTCTGAATAAGTGATAGGTTAACATCCGTTACTTGGAGAACCCGTGAACTGTTTTCAGAAATCTTGAGGTTGAATAAGCAATAGAGCAGCATCCGTTGTTGGGAAGTGTCCGTAAACTATTTTCAAAAATTTCATCTGAACAAGCTGATAGATTAACATCCGTTGTTGGGAAGAATCCATAAACTGTTTTCAGAAGTCTTGAGAAGAATCTGAACAACTGATAGGTTAACATCCGTTACTTGGAGAACCCGTGAACTGTTTTCAGAAATCTTGAGATTGAAGAAGCAATAGAGCAGCGTCCGTTGTTGGGAAGCGTCCGTAAACTGTTTTCAAAGGTTGCATCTGAACAAGTAATAGATTAACATCCGTTGTTGGGAAGAATCCATAAACTGTTTTCAGAAGTCTTGAGGTTGAATAAGCAATAGAGCAGCATCCGTTGTTGGGAAGCGTCCGTAAACTGTTTTCAAAAATTGCATCTGAACAAGCTGATAGATTAACATCCGTTGTTGGGAAGAATCCATAAACTGTTTTCAGAAGTCTTGAGAAGAATCTGAACAAGTGATAGGTTAACATCTGTTACTTGGAGAACCCGTGAACTGTTTTCAGAAATCTTGAGATTGAAGGAGAACCGGTGTAGGGTTTCCTGATGATGAGCTCGTGTAAAACTACATCTGGATGAATTTGGAATAAGTATCAGAATGTCGCCGTGTCTGGGTCACATCTGAACTATCTCTAGAAACAAATCTGAATAAGTTATAGAATGTCGCCAAATCTTGGGTCACATCTTGAACTATATCATGTCTTTTGAGGTGATAAGGAAATTGTTGAACACTTTTGACATTCGAATGCCCCAAGTGGTGATGACGGAGACTTGAATCAGATTACTCTACATATTGAGAGATTTCTTGAAATCTTGACTGGACTGCCCCAGGTTAACTGAATTTTGAAAAGATCTGTTGGACCTTGACTGGACTGCCCCAGGTTAATTGGATGGTGACATGCCATGCCCCCTGCTGATAGGAGATTTGCAATGGAAGTGTTATCCTCTTGAAGTGACTTTTACTTACTGAGAGAGTTTTCATTCCTCCGAACATTCGCTGTATGAATTTCTTTGCTGTCAAACAAAAAGCCAAATGCAGACAGTGATATTCCAATAATGCAAAGTTTATGTTTGTCTCGAAGTTTTGAAAAATGTGTTTTTAGCAGAAAACTTTTCATAAGACAAGTCAACACAATATTTAGAGTAAAGCCCTACGGGAGTCAGGGTACCCTTTGTAACAGTATGCTTTCGAACTAACACATGCTTCAATTAGGACTTTTGAAGGGTTGTAACGTGGCCTGGTTCATGGTTTAAGAAACAAAGGATAAAGGCTCAAAGTATATTTGTACCCACCCGCTCTTCGTGATGTTCTTCATACCTATGCTCAGTTAATTGCGCGTCATACTCTGTTTTGAGTCTGGAACGACTTTCGGGCGATGGTTCACCAGTTAAATTTGGGGAGACAGTCATCCTCTCCTTTTTTCTTTTTTTTTCATTTTTCATGTTATTGAGGATTTTGTACTGACCTCACTATTTTGATTTTGATTTGTTATCCCTAACTTTTGCCTGACTGTTCCCATTTTCGAGATTACAGTCAGCAGGATGCCCCAGCTTTCTTAAGCCTCCTTTATAGGTTTTGGCTTGGTGGGCTTTTCTCTTTTAAGAGATTGACTGTCTATGTGATAGGGAACCACCCTTGACTTTTGATTCCAAAGGAACGCTTTTCTTGTCATCCGTCGTTCGTTGTGTTACGAACTTGAGTTCGCGACTTCAATGTGCATTTTCTCTTGAATTAACTGAGAGACTACCCTGCCCTAGGTTTATATCAAAGGTTTTGATTGTTTAGAACAGAAAACTCCTACTTCTTTGGCTCGAAGGGGTTGACTAGGGATTATCTTCCTTATAACTCCAGTGTTTGGGAATTGAAATAAATGCCTGTACATCATCAGCAAGGTCTGTTCAAAAGCATACTGTATAAGATCATGGTATTGTTTCGTCATCCTCCCTCTAAAGGCTTACAACTTTTTATCAAGAGTCAAATATCATAAAGAAAAGCATGAGAATAGTGAAACGAATGGATGAATTCAAGACAAACATATGCAATGCATTAATGAAAACAGAGTTTTTAACACCAACAGATAATTGTTTGACAACAAAAGAAATTACAAACTTTGAAAATTCAAAATGAAGCAAAAGTCTTTCAGCTTGAGCTTTGGCACTTCAGGTGGAGAACCCTTTAACGGAATATTTTCATCTCGCCGTCTGGCATGAATTCCAGCACCCCAATGTCGATCAGATCTTGAATCTTGTTCTTCAGGGCCCAACAGTCGTTGGTGTCGTGTCCCGGGCTGTAGGAGTGGTAAACACAAAATGCATCAGGATGATAGTGAGGAGAGGAAATATTGGGCTTCTGAGGAGGGTCCTTTAAGGTAAGTAAGTTGACCTCCAACAGGCGCTTCAGTATGAAAAATGATGGTATTTCAGTCTCCGTGAACTGTCTTCCCGACGTTTCTTGCTTACGCCGATTACCCCGTTGACGCTGGCGAGGTTGTTGACGGGCTTGTGACCCTGAAGCAAGCAAAGGAGCTTTCCCCTTGTCTTCTTGAGTGGATGGAGGCTGAGCGGTGACTTGCTCTTCAACCTCAGCTATTTTCCCCAGTTGGTTGTTTGGAAGCAGTTGGCGGACAAGAACTCTGAGTTCCTCTTGTCTTTGAGATAGGTCTTGGATGAGAGCCATCTGGCCCACCAACTGTCCCATCACTTGGGTCCTTAATGTCGTCAGATCAAACTGCAGCTCCGCAAGCTGATCACTCCTGGCATTGTTGGAATTCTCCAAGCCCTTTGTGAGGAGAGCTTTCATCTCTTCTTGCCCCAAAGACAAGTTCAGGAACAACTCCTGCAGCTGAGCAGTCTGGTCTTGGATGTCTTTGACAGACCTTTCTAGAGCCATCTCTTACTGAAATAAACAGCAGGAGAGTAAGGAAACCTGAAAAAGGAAAGACTGTCAAAATGCAATGCATGATATGTGGATGCATGCTTTCAAGGATGTCTTGGGGTAAACACAAGAAAATGTTAGAGGTTGAACTTTGCTCTTGGATTGGAGATCTCCGCACCGGTGGATGTCTTTCCACGAGAATCAAGCTCACCATGTCGAGTGGGTCATAGCCACTGATTCAAGTTGTTGCACTTGATCTTTGTTTGGAGAACTTTGTATCGGTGGATGTCTTTCCACGAGAATCAAGCTCACCATGTCGAGTGGGTCATAGCCACTGATTCAAGTTGTTGTACTTGATCTTTGATTGGCATTGGTTAGAGGAAAAACCCCTTGCCCTTTGATAGACGTCTGGTTCAACGTAACCCTGCATCAAAAGAACCCTCGAGATCCTTGAAATGGTTATTGAAAATGCTATGGCATGATGTTATGATGTTATGTACATGTATGCAAAAAGCAAGTGAGTGTATATACAGACAAACATATTCACACAAAGCAAACAAGTCCTTAGGTTTTAGGCTTGTATGAGGTTTAGGTAAGTACCCTCTTGAAGTTAGTTGGCTCATCCTGTCCTAAAATAGAAACCGGGTTCTAAGGAGCTCAATATCATTGGATTGTTTTCTGTGTTCATTGTTTCGGTTTAGCCACTTACTGGCAACCAAAATATTCCAAGAAAACAACCCTCAAATGAGTGTAGTATCGAGTATCTACCAACTTCGGACTGCACCAAAGTCGGTCATCTCACTACCCCTAAAAAGGCTAAGATGGTCAATTAAGGTTCTAAGAGTTCGTTAGTGCTTCACGACATCACTCAGCGGCCCCGTACTCTCCTTGATTGAACTCAAGGGTTACCGATACTCACAAATATGTCACACTAACATAGCTTACTGCTTCAACCATGTCGGTATACCCCACACAGTTCCCTCACAGTTTTTTGCTATTTACCTAAAAAGGTGCCCCAAATCCGGGTGGAGGATTTACAACAAACCCAAACAATAATCCAAAAGATAAAGCAATCAAGTCAATCAAAGCAAGAAAGTAAAGGTGATCTAAACCCTAAGGTAACCCCACTAGTGAACCTTCTCCCCAGCAGAGTCGCCAGTTCTGTGATACGGTGGGAGAACTGACTATGGAGTTTTGCGTTTGTATTCGCACTTGTTCGGTTGAGCAAGAGTCGCCACCGACTTTTTATTTTATCCTAAAGGAAAGGTTAAAAAAGCACAGCAAAAACCTTTTGAGATATTTTGTGGGTCCGGGGTGTAGATTATGTAAAACAAAAAGGCTTGGGCGTTGGAAAAAAGTGTTAGGCCCATTTGCTTGAAACAATTTTAGGGTTTGAAGGTTTTGTGTTCAGTTGAAACGCGTTAAGGTTTTGAGACAAATGCGTCGTTGCTAGCTTCGTTCGTCTTCGTTCATCCTTGCCATGGCCGTCTGAACGTCACCCTCTTCGCCTAAGCCATCAGCGTTTCCTTCGCCTCCTTTCCCTCTCCATGGTTCAGTGGAACCAACTAAAAGGTAACCCCCTTTTGTTCCCTCTTCTGGCTAGCGCGTTTAGGGTTCGAATCCTTCTTATATGTTACTGTTTACTGCTTTTTTGATTAAGTGTTTGACTTTGTTTGTTTAACGAGGATGAAAAGGGAAGGGAAGAGAATTTGACTACCTTTCGTTTGAGGGAGGAATGGTGGAGGTGCTCGGAGGCTCAGTGGTGAAGGGGATTGCAGGCGCTTGATGCTGGAAGCTAGCTTTGGGAAAACTTGGTATTTCTGTACCTTTTTGCCATTTTTAGGGTTTTATGATGATATTGACTGAAAACCCCTTTTGAAAATTCACTTCTTTCTTCTTCTCTCCTACTGTATGCTCGTTGCTTATGTTGCCTTTAACGCTTGCCTTTGAATGCCTTTGCCTTTTGTATGCTTCTGTATCTTCTTTGCCCAAGGATGAACCTAGGGTTCTGAGGGCTCTGAATTCACGCTTATGTTGCCTGTGTTGGATGCCTTGAGATGCTTCTTTTACTTGTCCCTCAGTTGCCTTTGGAATGTTTGTTGCGTTATCCCCTTTTGCCCAATGATGAGCCTAGGGTTCTGAGGGTTTGAGGGTTTGACTTTGAATGCTTTTAGTTGCCTTGAGTTTGATTTGGATGGTGTTGGTGTTAATCAGGTATGATACTTGACAGAGGTTTGGTTGTTTTGAATGTGATGATAGGCAGGTTATCGGTGTTGAAACAAGCCTTTAGCTTTGAACTTGGTTTGAGCTTATTTCTTTATGGCCTTAACAGGTTATGGTGCTGGATGTTTGACATAGGTTACAGGTTACAGGCATATGCTGTTTTTTTACTGGTTATCTTAGGCGGGTTTAATGCTTTTTGTGTTTAAGGCTTGGCCTTGCTTGCTTCAGGCAGGTCTGAGGTCTTTAGTGGCTAGGCTGGTATGTTGTTTATGTGCAGGTAAAGGGGCTTAGCAGGTTTGAGTCTTGACAGGGTTTTGAAAATGGTAAGGCCTTGGATATTTTTGTTCTTTGACAGGCAGGGTGAGGCTTGGGCATATGTTAGTTATGTTTGTGGTGTTTGAAGGTTTCAGACTTGAGGTTTTTTGCAGGTTTTTGATACTTGACAGTGGTTTAAGGCTTTCTTGGATTTGCTCTCCTCCTCCTCTTACTTTACTGTGTTTAGTTCTTTATATTTTCTTCCTTCCTGCCTAAAGCCTAAAACCTACTTTCTTTTTCTCTTCTTCTTCTCTCTCTAGTACAGCTTTGCATTAAGATATTATTTATGCTTTGTACTTCTTTTTCTGAAAGGGCCACTTCTTTTAGGAAATGATGAAAAGAAAATGTGTTTTGCTTGCATAACAATTTTTCTCTGCATTCTTGTCTCTTCTTTTGACAGCTTTTGTACTTTTGGATCTTTTGATATCTTCCCAAATCTTCTTTTCTTTGACAGCTTGGGTAGCCTTTTGGCATTTTGACAGCAAGTTTGAATTTTTCAGTTTGGACTTCTAGTTTGATTTGCACTTGGAGTTTTGAGAATTGAACTTATGCAGTTTGGACAATTTTTGAATTGTGCAATTTTGACTTTTGGTGCATTCATTTTTAGCAAATAAACATTCGTCCCTCTTTGTGAATCGGGAGAAATCCCGTGATTTGCAGAGAGGGTTAACTGATCCCAATCAGTGGCCCTTAATGATGAATTGTCTTTTTTTTATCTGTCATTATTTATTTATCTGCTATTTGACTTTTCTTCTTTTCTTTTGCAGATGAATATTTGAATGGAGAGGGGTATTAAATGAAGAATGAAGAATTAGAAAAAATAGGATAATTTCATTTTTTTATTTAAATTTAAACTAATGTAAAATCATTGTTGTAAATAAATTGTAAACAATAATTGTATGAATAATTTAAAAATAAATAAAAGTTTTTATTATCCAATTAATTCTATTTCCTTTATTGTTTATTTATTATTTAAAATTCTTTGAATTAAAATAATTGAAAGATAAATTCCAATCACTTAATCTTAGAATAATAAATAATTTAGCACTTGATCAATTAAACCTGGCGTTTCCAACACCCAAAGCAAAGCAACAGTTAATCAAAACAACTGGTCAGGCGCATTCTCTTTTCACTGATTTTTACCAAACACTGTAAATCCAAACTGCATGGATCTTTTGACTGGTTCAATCAAACGAACGTGAATTCAAACCAAATGCCTTCTTTTACTGATTAAATCAAACAATGCGAATCCAACCCAAATCTCGGAATAACTTGCAAAGTGCTGTAGAATTTAAATCCTTCTGAGAACGTGCCCAAAAAACCCTAATTCCTGATTAAATTCCAAAGAGCGTTCGCCTGATCAAAGTTGAGCCAAAATCAACCAAAACCCTAAGCCAACTGTGTGAAATATTCCAGAGCCCTGAAAAATCAATAAAACCCTAATTTTGCTTGGCTGACGAGAAAAGTCCGTTTGACCGATTCTTGAGCCAATCTGAAAAATCAGGAAACGCCTGAAGCTGTGATTTCTTGTGGAAAAATGCGAGGGCAAATTTTGGGGTACAACATTAGGCTTTCTTCCTTTTAGTAGTTCATATGGAGTTTTGTTTAGAATTGGACGGATTAGGATCCTATTTAAAACATAACAAGCCGTACTTATGGCATCGACCCAAAAATACTTAGGAAGGGCATGTTCATTGATCATAGTTCTTCCGAGTTCTTCTAACACACGGTTCTTGCGTTCCACAACTCCATTTTGTTATGGAGTACGTGGTGGGAAAAAATTATGATCAATGCCATATTTTTCACAAAATTCCTCAAATAGATGGTATTCAAATTCACCTCCGTGATCGCTTCAGATAGTAGCAATGTTAGTTTTTAACTTATTTTAGAACATCTTAGCAAATTTTTCAAACGCGGAGAAGGTGTCACTTTTGCTAGCCAAGAAATTTTTTGAACAAAATCTAGAAAACTCATCTACTATAACAAAACCATAATAATTACCACATAAACTTTTTATTCTAGAGGGTCCAAAATGGTCCATGTGGAGAAGCTCAAGTGGTTTTATTGTAGAGATAATCTTTTTAGATTTAAATGGAATTTTTGTTTGTTTATCCATTTGACATGCATCACATAAGTAATCTTTAGAAAACTTTATTTTGGGTAAACTAACAACTAGATCTTTTGATACAATTTTGTTTAGCAAGTCAAAATTGACATGCGCTAATCGCTTATGCCAAATCCATGAGTCTTCACTCATGGAGACAAGACATTTAGCGGCGGTCAAAGATACTTCATTCAAGTCAAGCATATATACATTATTAACCCTCAAGCCTTTAAACACAATTTCCTTATCACTATTTTCAATTAAGCAACAATCTTTTGAAAAATAAACTTTATATCCTTTGTCGCATAATTGACTAATACTAATGAGATTGTGTTTAAGACCCTCAACTAAAAGGACATATGAGATAGTAGTAGAAGAGGGATTAACTACACTACCTTTTCCGATTATAGCTCCCTTGTTGTTATCACCATAGGTTACAAAGCCCTTCTTCTTAGCCATAAAGTCAAAGAATAGGGAAATGTCACCCATCATATGCCTTGAGCACCCACTGTCGAGAAATAATCTTCTCTTTGTAGTCTTAAGACATTCCACATTCTTTTTCTTTTTTTGATGCGCCATAAGACAAAATTTTTCCATTTCCTCTTCATCACTAGAGTTATCTTTTCTTGATGAATCATTATCACTATCCCAAGCAATGTAATATCTTCTAGCTTTGTTTGGCTTCTTTTGAAACTTGTCTCTTACTTTGTCTTTCTTGAACAAGGGACAATCTGGTTTGTAATGACCGGGTTTCCCACAATTGTAACAAGAACCTTTTGACTTATCTCTCTTGATTTCAAAAGGTTTGTTTGGCTTAACTTTCCTTCTATAGTCAACGAGATTCTTATCCGAATGTTAGATTTCATTCTTCCGAAGATATCTATTGTACTTCCTTACGAATAAACCCAAATCTTCATGCAGACTCTCAGCTCCATCACCTGAGTTACTTCTGCACGAATCTACGGTGGAAAACTTGGAACTTGAATCCCTTAATGCGATGGAATTCTTCTTCGTGTCCCTCAGCTTTTCTTTCTTCTCTTTCTTCTCATGCTTATTTAGATTTGTGAGCTCTTGCTCATGTTCTTGAAGCTTACCAAACAATGTTGTAAGTTCCAATGTAGTTAGATCATTAGCTTCCTTGATTTCCGTGACCTTAGGTTTCCATTCCTTGTTAAGACATCTCAAAATCTTGTTAATATTAACAACATTGAAAGTAATATGACCAAGTGTGTGTAAGCGATTTATTATGTGAGAAAATGTGTTTTGCATGTCCGCAATAGTTTCACCATGCTTCATGTGAAAAAGGTCAAACTCTTGAGTTAATGTGTTAATACTTGCTAATTTGATATCATTTATACCCTCATGGGTAACTTGTAAAGCATCCCATATTACCTTAGCGGTAGCACAATGTGAGATACGAAAGTATTCATCAACTCCAAAAGCTTATATGAGCATATTTTTAGCTTTCCAGTCATAAGCATAGTTTTTCTCATCTTTTTCATCACATTGTGCTTCCGGTTTAGGCACAACGACACCAGCATTGGTTAACATAGTTATGGCCATAGGACCTTCTTCTATGACCTTCCAAATTTTTCTATCAACATAATTGATATGCACACGCAAACAATCTTTCCAATATCTATAGTTTTCATCGGTGAAAATAAGCGCTCTATTGTACGCCCCTTTTGGATCGTTGTCCATTGTCTAAATAGTTATATGTGAAGCACTAGATAAATCGGTGCTCTAATACCACTTTTTAGATGATAGGACATATCTAGAAGGGTGTTGAATAAATACTTGAATTTTAAAATGAGTTTTTAAACAAAGTTTGAAACGCAGTGAAAGCTACCCAGATACACTCGTCTAAAAATGATCCTCTATTGAAAAGACTGGATATGCGTAAAACCAAATGGAATGAATCGATGAGAATTGTTAACAGTTAATTAAATTATAATTGATCACTTATACTCTTTAACTATTGTCAATTACTTCCAATGAATTGTTGAGAAGAAAACTCATAATTTTGCACTTTTGGACTTTTATCGAACACTTGGTGTGCGTAATCACACCAAGTCCAATCTATCTTAATTTGTAGTGTTGAAATCAATTATAGTAATAAAAGTAATTACTATAGTTCTTAGTAATAGTTCTATTGCACTACAAATCAAGACAATTGGAACCACAAGAGAAAATTTACAGATTATAGCAAATAAACAGTAAAAGACGAGAAAGAAAAATGACACGCGATTTGTTTAGGCAGTTCCCCCTATCGTCCTTGCATGGGGTACGTCTGCCCCTAATTCTAGAATTTAGAATTAGGATAATTGCTATTAAGATTGAAAAGTTTATACAAGATATAAAAAATAGTCACCACAAGTCAAACCCAATATGTTGAATTGAAAACTAAGCTCCTCTCTTCCCTTGATTCTATTTGAACCAAGTATGTCACCAATCTTTGATAAACCTCCGGTTGTAGCTACCTTGTTGAGAACCTAAACTGTTTCTCAAACCCTCTGCTCGGCTGATTTGATCGCAAGATGATGACCCTAATTTTCCTTTAAAATCCTCCGATTATAACTACCTTGTCGAGAGAACCCACGGTTCCTCAATCCCTTAAGCACAACTGAATTTGATGAAGCAAAGAATTGTCAAAAACCCCTAAATCCCAATGATCTTGGAGGACAAAACCCTCAGATTTTATTCAATAAAAACCCACTGTTGTACCAAAAAATGTTCCCTTCCATTTTTCATTCAAGATGCTATCCTAGGGTTTCTCAAATACCTAGTTTGGCTCAGAAGATTAATCAGACAGATTCTCTTCCTAGGCAATAAGTCAGCAATTAGGGGTTTGCATTTCTCAAAGGAAATTGAGTCTTCAAGGTTTCAAATGGTCTTCATAGGTCTCCATGTCTCCTCAAGGTTGTTTAAGTAAGTTTTCAAACCTCGCATTGCAAGTTTTCTCAATCAATGGCCCAGATAACTGAAAACGACTACATTGACTTGAAAATCGCCCTTTTGCGAGAACAAATTCAAACGACCATTCCTTCTTTATTATTCAATATTTTTGAGCGGTTTTCCTTGCGTTTGATTCTTCTTGATGCCATCTCAAATTTCTCTTCACATCTCAAGAGCTGATTACGCGTAGAAGATCACCAAAATTCGAATGCGTTAGAAGTCGCATCATGAATTTTGACCTAATTTCAAACAACAGTCGTCTGATTTCTAAGAATTGTGATTCCTCCAAATTACAAGACCTTGAGGCATTTATTTCTGGTCATGGTTATATGTGATATCGTTCATGGGTTTATCTTCAAATAATTCAAGGAAAATTGGGTTTGGAGGATTTTAAAACTATTGAATCGTTGCAAGGCATTTGTTGATTTTGAATTTTTCTTACCCACAGTTTACTGAAGGATTGATGGTTGTTCTTAAGAGCATGTTTGTTTGGACAAGATGTGAAGATTACGACTATAATTTAAAACAATCATGATTTTGGATTCAAGTTTACTAATTGAATTACATTCTTAAACATCTATTTTGTTTAGGAATTGGAGTACAAGGTGCAAGTTTGTTTGAAATGCAGTTATAAAGTCAATTGTGATTATTTGGAATTCAAGTTACCAGATTGAAGTATTTTATTTTAAATATTCTGATCGGGAATTTCAGAAATACAAAAATTTGTATAAGATCCTATCATGCCAAAGTTGTTCAACTCTTTGTATTATTACACTGCAAGAGAAATTACAAATTTTGTTGTTTACAAAAATCACAAATATCTTAGTTACAAAGAAAAATTACAAATGTTGTCGTTTACAAAAAAATTCAAGTTTACAAAGAGAAGTTTCTTCTTCAAGTCTTCATCTTCATCTTCAAGTTAGTCATCCAATCTTTGTTTGCATCCAAGCCTCGCTTGCCGTTCATGAAACAAGAAATGGAAAAGTTAGCGAAATTCAAGCGAAATAATATGCGAAAAAGAATAATTCATCATTAGGGTTTGCGGCTTGGAATCAGAATGTTTTTTTTGTTTCATCACATTCCATTTTCCCCCAATTTCAAATCACAAGAAAGTTGTCTTTCTTGGTTCACAAAAAGGGGAAAAAGGAGAAACACAACAAGAAAGTTCAAAGCTCACAACAAGCAGGTCAGCAAATGCACAAAGCAACAAAATTATTGCAGCAAACCAAACAAGTTGCCCAAACAAGCCTGCAACAAATGCACAAAGCAACAAAACTATTGCAGCAAACCAAACAAGCTTCCCAAACAAGCCAATGCAGCAGCCCAAAGCTGCCAAATAACAGGCAGCAATGCACTAAAAGAAACAAAGCAGCAAGATATCAACAATACAAGCTATCAAAGCATGATGTCATCATTTTCCTAAACTAAGCAAACCCTTCAGAATTTTTGAAGTAAAGAAAAAGCAATTTGGCTTTGTATCATAGAAATATGAAGAGGGAAAAAGAAAGATATCACATAGGCCACTAGCAATCCCAAAATTACCAAGTCAGCTACTATCATAAAACAGACAACACTGTTGCTTCTGCTACAAGCTTTGCATAACTGTCTAAAAACTGTCCAAATCCTGCCCAAGACTTGTACAAAAATGGCAAAAACCAAAAACTGCAACAAAGAACATCATCAAAGTATACCACAAGTGTTCAAACGACTATTTCCCCCCCATTTTCTTTTCGATTCTACTGTCAATATAGAGGGGAGAGGCACAAGCAAAACAAGGAGAGAGGTCAAAAGGAAAAAGATATGAAAATCACTAAGACAAAGATACTTCCATCAAACACCTTCCATTCTATTATAACACCAAAATCACTGAAAATACCATCAAAAAAAGCCACATCTCTTTCACAGCAAGATACAAAAATAGCCAGCAAGTATACAACACCAAAAAATCACCAAAAACACCATTACCAAATACCATCACAAAAATCCACATCTCTTTCACGGCAAGATATAAAATAGCCAGCAAGTATACAAAATCAAAGATAATACTAAGCCAATATACAGAAAAACAACACAAAAACCAGCAATCTCGGGCATCAACACTGGGCCAGAAAATATACAGATCTTTAGTCTCAAGCCAAACAGAATCAAACATATACGAAAGCAAAAATAAAAAAGAAGTATAAAGAAGGAGATTCGGACACCATACCTAGAAGATCAAAGCATCAGCTTCGATCTCCTCTTCTCCATTTCGCAAATCGCAACCAAGGCAAACCCTAGCCTCACAGGTAAATCTGAAAACCTCATTTCTCTTCATCGTTTCCTTTATACCATGCAATAGCTCATAGTTCCAGGAACAAAACCCCTATACTCACTGTTAAGATTGATGAAAATGGAGAGTTTAATTTGAACTTGAAACAAATTAGGGTTTTCTAGTTTTGGCTACCGATTGAAGGGTTTCATAGAGAAGTTGGTAGAGGTTTGAATTGATAGAAGTTAGGACAGTTGGTTTCATGGTTAAAATCCGGCGACTGTGAAACAGGGTGGCGAGGAAGAAGGCGCCGGTCTGGGGCGAGAGGAAGAATTGAGAAGACTGAGAGATATTATTTTCCTCTTTTAGTTTACATATTAACTTAACCTAGATTTAACTAGTAAACCTTAGGTTTAGTCTTCTTTTTTTTAAATTTATTTTAGTTTTATTTTATTTAGTTACTTAACATTAATTTAGGTTTAATACATCTTAGGTTTAATTTATCTTAATTAGCTTTGTTTTAGGTTAGTTATTTTCTTTAGTTTATACTTAACATTAATTTAGGCTTAATACGTTTTAGGTTTAACTTATTTTTAATTAGCTTGTTTTAGGATAATTTTTATTTAGTTGTATTTAACTTAATTTAGATTTAGTCAATAAATTTTAGAATTATTTTTATTTAATTAGTTTGTTTCAGGATAATTTAATTTATAATTTTAAATTAGTTTTTTTTAGATTACTTTAAATGACTTTTTAATTTAAATTTAATTTTGTTAATCTTTAATTTCAATTCAAAAAATGTTTAAAAATCAATTTATTTTCTCATAAACAAAAATATCCAAATTTTTTATGCTTTGTCAATTAATTTTTTATAGACTGTTATAATTCTAGTTAAATTGTTTTCTATTTGAACTTGGTGATCACATTCGACTCATCCCTATTCATTAATTTGTACCCCCATTCTTGAAAACTCTGTAATAGCGTAGAATTTCAATTTCCGTAACTTACTGTTTTCTTTATGCTCTATAGTAATTATGCGTGTATGGCAAGATTCAAAATCAATCGCTAGATAACCTAATTTCGACAAAATTAAACTTGAATGAATACACTTTTTCACACGTGCACCTCTAGCGTAACCTCGCTCGTTGCCTCAGAAATACAGTTATGTCCCTCGAATATGGGACGTTTTAGCAAAGACCCTTCGATAAAAAAAGATCGTAGTCCCTCGATGACCCTCAATGTTGCCTCCGGTGAAACGATCTAGTCCCTTACGAAAATTGCTAAATAAGTTGCTTTCGATGACTGTAAAATTGACCTGCGCATGTCCCTTCACATCCAACGATGGGGCTTCTTACAAAATCAATGGTAAGATAGCAACATCTAAAGGAGTAAAAAAGGAACATTTAAGGCCTTTCGAGTAAGTAGATTCGCTCCTAGTTACTCGCTTACTCACGACAAAAAAACATTTTTACACCCACACTTTCATCTCAAAACATTTTCAAAAGATGAATTTTTTGTGTGTACGTTCATATAGAGACGAGAACCATTGCAAAAAATATTTTCAAAATCACTTTCAAAAACACATTCCACTACACTTCTTTGAATTAATTTTCGAAACAAAACTTTGTACGTGTTCTTATAGAGACGATAACCACTACAAAGACATTTTCGAAATACTTTCTAAAACCACACCACAAGCATATTGTCAAACAAAAGCAAGTGATCTAACGAGTAACTAAGAGCCCGTAGATAACTAAGGATGAAAAGGGTGCTAATACCTTCCCTTTTCATAATCTACCCCCCGAACCCGAGAAATAATCTCGAAAGGTCTTTCCTGTGCTTTTTTACCTTTCCTTTTGGATAAAAGAAAATTCGGTGGCGACTCTTACTATTCGCACAATTGCGATCAAAACGCAAAACCTCAAGTCAATTCTCCCACCGTATTACACCCACAATTACTCAACCCGAACAAGATCGCAATCTACTACTTCAGACGTTATCAACATACGCTCCACACCTTGATCGAAAAAAATTATTATATGTAGTTGTCAATGGATGAGTGAGAGGTTGAAGATGATGAGTACCTTCTGTATCTATTTCACTTTTCTTGTTCAAAACAAAATAATAGAACCAAACAAGATTATATATGTTATCTAAAGTCAAGACCCAACTAACAGAATGAAAAATAGCTTTAACGAGCGAACGATCGACCTATGTAGAAGGGTGACTCGACCTGAGCATTCCCGAAAGTGCCATATGACAATGTGCATGATCCATGCGTTGACCTATGCATAAGGGTTACTCGACCTAAGCATTCCCGAAAGTACCATATGACAATATGCACTATTCATGCATCGACCTATGTAGAAGAGTGACTCGACCTGAGCATTCCCGAAGGTGCCTCATGAAAAAGTGCAAGATCCATGCGTCGACCGCTCTAGGGCTATGCGTCGATGCATAGTTCCCAGGACGAGTCGACCATATAGTCGATGTGAGCAAACCCGAGACTTCCCAAAGAAGCAACTTTCAATCATGCATCGACCTGATCTTTCTTTGAGTCGACTCACAGCATGTAAATTTTTAAAAATACCAATTTTTGAACACTTTTCATGCTACCTTGTTCACCAAATCATCTAGAAACATTTCCAACATATAGTGGGAAGTTTTGGCATCATTGAAACCCTTATTGAAGGAACCTTTCCCTCATAGAGATATTTCTTATTCATGAATGAAATTTCACATGAATTCGGTCTCTTTACTAAATAATCTCATTCTTATAAGTCTCATGCATAACTAAGATGGACAAATCAATTATATAGATAGAGCATTCAAGATATATTAATAGTCATAATTAGTTGGTGTCATACTGAGAAATAGTTAATTTTGATGGGGCAGTGGTGAATTTGAGATAACTACATAGCGAATAAATTAGAATGTAATATCGGTTCACAAGAAAGATATCTTTAGGCCCACTTGAAAGCCCCTGTAGCACTTCACCCCACTAAACATAAGGAGGGAGCGAATCCTTCAAAATTTAGTCCATAGCAAGATCATTCCTGAGCCCCACACCTCCAAAGAAGATTCCATGGGAGTGGTCCGGATAAATGTTTCTAGTATCACTAGATATTGGACCATCATATATAAGATTTCCACCATTTGAAGCATGATATTAAAAAACTAATTCAAGGAGGTCGCCAATAGAGATATGCACATGGATATTTCCAAGGTTTGGAAAGAAGAACCCTACAGCAAAAAAATTCCTATCAGAGAACACCTTGGCCAAGAAGGATATGAATTATTGAGGAGGGTCACAAGCCCTTTCAAAGAAACCACATGTTGAATACGATTGTTGGAGGTTTGACGGGAGATGGAGAATCCAGTTTGTCCTGGAAGAAGTTGTTGGACGTGTGATTCCATACACAAGAAGGGGTGTGGAGGTTTGAAAATTGTTAATTTAAAGAAAAATATTTCTAGACCAGAGTTTGAAAACATTATATAAAAAATGTTTGAAAAATGCAACGAAAATTCAAACTAAAGAAAATACGCGGAAAATAAAAGAGACGAGGGAAGAGAGACCGACACCAAATTTATAGAGGTCTGGTATTAAGGAAGTGACCTACCTCTCTCCCCGAAAAACTGATATTGAGAGTATCCACTATTACTTGAGAGCTTTTAGAAGTTTAAGCCCATGTAACCCCTTTATACAAGGAAATAAAGTTTCAGGCTAACTTCCAACCAAACAACGAACTGGGGTTCGAAGTTGTTAGTCTCCAAAATAAAAACAAACAGAGCATCAAGCGGTTAGTCTCTAAGATAAATAGAGATTTTGCACTTGCTGATATCAAACCAAGGTAGAGTTTTGAGTTGGTTATCCTCCAAACTGAACCGAGATTTTACATGGCCTAACCCCGACTAGAATCGAGATTTTTATTAGGATGATCTCGAACCTATTAAGATTTTAATTGGGATGAACTCAAAAATTGAGTGAGATTTTACGCCATGTTAATCTCAAACCAATAAAGCTTGTGACGGGCTGAGCCCAAGAACCGTTGTGAAAATTTTTCTCTGCTTATTCTTCACTAATCCAAAAGAGAGATTTTCTTCAATGACGGAGCTCATGAACTAAAAATATACTTATTATAATCCTCAAAAGATAAACAAATAGCTTTTACAATGGTTTAGCTCTTAAAACATAGTCACTTTCTATGGAAGAATAATTTACTCGAGAGAAAAACTACTCGTGGTAAATTTACAATTACACCCTCACTAAGAACAAATTCCTTACTAAACTCAAAACACTCTCAAAGCAATATGGCTAAAATATGCAAGAAAATTAGAAAATATTTTGAAAGAAAAGAAAAGTGAGATTTTTCACATTTTCTAGATGATTTGAAATGATAAAGAGGATCTCAAAAGTTCTGGTGGATCAAAGAGCCCTAAAGGATATTTTTATGTGTGTGGCAAACACATTCATTATGATCGACTTTATGAGCATAATAAGCCTCTAAACGAGGAAAATGTTGCTCAAATCGATGATAACATAATTACTAAGGTGACAGAATTATGGCGATTAAAGTCAAGTTATAAGGATGGTTGTATGATAATTATTCTATAGTCCATGTTTCCTACGAAAAACATAGTTTAAAACCTATTATAAAGTCACTGATGGACAAGAGGTTCAAATGGGAAATTAAGGATGTTCGTGGATCATTAGAATGGGAATTGTGGAACTTGTAACACCCAAGATTGCCTTCAGGATTACTGAATGACCCCAAAAACCAACACATGTCTTTTCAGCATCATTTGTCCTCACTCACACGTTTTTCAGGAAACATCCCAAAAGGTCACTCATCCCAATACTACTCCAAGTCAAGAACCATTAACTATGGAGTTCTTATGGACATGCTACTGAAAAGAAGATGCATCTTATTGGTATAGAAAGTTCTAATCAATCCTTATAAGACATCTTTCAACCATGCAGTCCCTTCCTTGCACAACCTCAGGATCCCTCTCATTCTAATGTGAATTCTAAAATAACTCGTCGTCCTCTTCAGCCTCGGGAGTGTCTCATTGTCATTCCTCGTGCACCAATAACCACTCTCCCTGCCCTGATTAGCCTCGGGTGTTACATGCCCACCAGCTTCCGCTTCATTCGTCCCCAAACAAATCGTATTGGGAGAGGTATGGCTCTGATACAATTTATAACGCCCCAGATTTACTTCAAGATTACTGAGTGACCCCACAAACCAACACAAGTCTTTTCAGCATGATTTATCCTCACTCACACGCTTTATGGGAAACTTCCTAAAAGTCATCCATTCTAATACTAATCCAATTTAAGCACACTTAACTATAGAGTTCTTATGGTTAGGCTACCGAAAACAAGATGCATCTTCTTTTCGGTAGCCCATTCCATAAGAATTCCATAGTTAAGTGTGCTTGACTTTGATCAATTTAGGGATGGGTGACCATCTGGGAAGTTTCTCAGAAAACATGTGAGTAAGGATAAATCATGCTGAAAAGATTCGTGTTGGTTTGTGGGATCAATCGGTAATCCTGAAAGCAGTCTGAGGTGTTATAAATAGTATCAGAGTTAGACCTCTCCCAATAAGATATGGTTCGGGGAAGAATCAAGCGGAAGCTGGTGGGCATGTAACACCCAAGGAAAATGAGGGTAGAGGGAGTGGTTGTCAGTGCAAGAGGTATGACAATGAGACACTCCTGAGGCCAAAGAGGGAGACAAGGGGTTGCCAAATTCTCATCAGAATGAGAAGGATTTTGAGGCTATGTAGGGAAGGGACTGCATGGTTGAAGGATGTCTTATAATGATTAATAAGTACTACCTATACCAATAGGATGCATCTTTTTTTTGGTAGCCTTTTCCATAAGAACTCCACAGTTAAGCATGCTTGACTTGGAGAAATTTTTGGATGGGTGACCTACTGGGAAGTTTCCCGAAAAGCGTGTGAGTGACGATAAATCATGTTGAAAAGACCCGTGTTGGTTTGTGGGGTCAATCAGTAATCCTGAAGGAAATATGGCACATTACAACTGGTATTAGAGCCAGACCTCTCCCAGTACAATGTGGTTCGGGGAGGAACCAAGCGGAATCTGGTGGGCATATAACACACGAGGCCAACAAGGATAGGGGGAGTGGTTGTCAGTGCATAAGGCATAATAATGAGACACTCCCGAGGCCGAAGAGGGCGACGAGTGGTGTCGAATTCACATCAGAATGAGAGGTATCTTGAGGCTATGAAGGGAATGGACTACATGATTGAATGATGTCTTATAAAGATTGATAGGTACTACCTATACCAATAAGATGCATCTTCTTTTTGGTAGCCTGGTCCATAAGAACTCCACAATTAAGTGTGCTTGACTTGGAGAAATTTTGGGATGGGTGATGTGATACGGTGGTAGAACCGACTGTTTAATACTGGTTTTGCATTTGTATTCGCAAATGTTACGGTAAGCAAGAGTCGCCACCGACTTTTCTTTTATCCAAATTAAGGAAAGGGTGGAAAGAACAGAAAAAGACCTTTTCGAGAGTTTTCTGAGTAAGGGGGGTAGATTATGGAAAGGGAACGTGTTAACACCCTTTCCATCCGTATTTATCTACGGGCTCTTAGTTTCTTGTTGTTCACTTTGCTTTGTTTGAAAAGTTCTTATGGTGTGGGTTTGAAAATATTTTGAAAATGTCTTTGTAATGATTCTCGTCTCTATAAGAATGCGTGCAAAGCGTTGGTTTTGAAAATAGTTTAAAGAGGTGTTTGTGGAAAATGTTTTTTTGAAAGTGATTTTAAAAAGTGCCTTTGTAATGATTCTCGTCTCTATAAGAATGCGTACAAAGAGCTTTGACTTTTGAAAATGTTTCAATTTGAAAGTGTTGGTGTGAAAGATGTTTTTTGTTATGAGCAAGCAAGCAACTACAAGCGTCCTAACTACTCAAAAGGTATAACGTTCTTTTCCTCCTCCTTTAGATGTTGCTGTCTTACCATTGATTTGGTAAGAAGCCCCATCGTTGGATGTATGAGGGACATTCTAAGGGACATACATTCATAAAGGCAACAATGTAGTGATGCTTTAGCAATTTCTGTTTAGGGACTAGATCATTTACCGAAAGGCAACTGTAGGGTCATCGAGAATCTATGATCTTTTGACTTATGGGTCTTTGCTAAAGCGTCCCTGTCTCGAGGGACATGACCGTTTTATTTCCGAAGGAAACCAAAGTGGGGTACCCTAGAGGAGTATATGTGCAAGTGTGTTATGTTCAGTTATCTTAGTCTTGTGTTAATTTTGCTAACATTTTGTTATTAGTCTTATCATGCAATCCTAGTTACTAGCAGTTAATATATATACAAGAATTTAAAGTGCAGAAATGTAAAGTGCGGGAATGTAAATCCTACACTATTACATGGCTTTGTGAGAGGTACATTATAGAAATGCGAAAAGTAAAGTCCTAGTTAATATTACAAACTGGGAGGCAGTTACAATAAGATGAAACAAAATGAGAAAGTAAATAAATGCGCAAACGTATTAAAAGGGACGTCTAAATCCTAAGGAAAAGAAATCTTTTTATTCGTTTTGTTTATTTTAAGAAAATACAACCTAAGTCTATTTAATTTTAATTTCAAGAAAAGGATAAAATGATTAATTAATTTATTTACAAATTAATTTGATTAATAAAAACTATCCTAATGTTTTGTTGTGATTTGTTTTTTATTTAAAGTTGATTTAACAAGAGAAATAATGAAAACAAAAATAAAGATACAAAGGGGGCATCCTTCGATCCAGAGAGAAAAGGGGGTTTTTCGATTCAGAGGGGAAGCTGCATTTTGATCCAGGGAAAGATGGGACTTTCGATCTAGGAGGGATGTTGCCTTTCGATTCTATGAAGGGTGTTACCCTTTGATCCAGTGAAAGGATATGGCTTTTGATCCAGAGGGCGTTGCTGGAAGGGCCTGATGGATCACCTGTGAGGGCACTTAATCTGCAAAGATATGTTAGCAAAATAAAAATGCAGGACCTGGGTATCGAAACCTAGGCCTTTCGATCATGTGCGTGTTGGGTCTATTCAGGCTATATCTGCAGCAAGTGTTAGAAACAAAGCAAAATGAAGATCTGGGTGTCAAACCTAGGTCCTTAATCTTAAATACAGATTGAATGAACTACAAAGGCTAATATGTCATGCAAATGTAAGTTTGATCTTTTTACCCATTCTTACTAAGGATGATGTATGAATTTGTTGTTTCAGACGTGGGTACCCTTGTTTAAGGATTGCTCTGATTTGGCACTTCTGGATATGGGGATACTTGCTTAAGGGTTGGGGATGATTGTAAAAGCTTCAGGAAACCTCCAAGAATGTGTTTTTAATTTCGTGTGACTCTCTCTCCAGATGTGTCCATCCTCCTTGGAGCTTGCTAGTGTGTTCTTCATATAGAGGGGATGGAGGGGACAAGAGAACAAAGGTTTAAACAACAATAAACAAGTGTTTTCAAAGCCATGAATGATGTTTTGTAACTTTGCCAAAGTCATGGAAACTTATCTCTTTTTTGAATTTGAATGAATATGGACAATTTTGGCTTTCGAATACCTTCAGTCCCTACCCTTCGATTGGACCTCTTGTATATCCTTCAAATGGGTCTTTTGAATGGACCTTTGTGTACCCTTTGAATGGGCATTTGGTTACTTCCTTCGAAGGGGTCTTTTGAATGGACCGTTTGTGTATCCTTCGAATTGGCCTTTGGTTGCCTCATTCGAATGGACTTTTTTAGTGTCTTTCATATGTATGTTTTGTTCCCTCTTCGAATGGGCCACCAAGGTGTGTCCTTAGAATGTCTCAAATCTCATCATTGGGGCCTCTTCTATTGATCCCCTACTCAGCTAGCCCCAACAAAAAACTCTTTCCAGGATAATCGAAGCTTCCTTCAGAATGCTTGTGCAGGAAACTTGAGTATGGCAATATGTGGGATTTTGGGCCAACCAGCATCTTTGCATATCTCTCTTTCATTTTGGCTAGCAATATATGTATTTGTTGTACCCCAAAATTTGCCCTCGCATTTTTCCACAAGAAATTACAGCTTCAGGCGTTTCCTGATTTTTTCAGACTGGCTCAAGAATCGGTCAAACAGACTTTTCTCGTCAGTCAGGACACAATTAGGGTTTCATTGATTTTCAGGGCTCTGGAATGTTTCACACAGTTGGCTTAGGGTTTTGGTTGATTTTGGCTCAACTTTGATCAGGCGAACGCTCTTTGGAATTTAATCAGGAATTAGGGTTTTTTGGGCACGTTCTCAGAAGGATTTAAATTCTACAACACTTTGCAAGTTATTCCGAGATTTGGGTTGGATTCGCATTGTTTGATTTAATCAGTAAAAGAAGGCATTTGGTCTGAATTCACGTTCGTTTGATTGAACCAGTCAAAAGATCCATGCAGTTTGGATTTACAGTGTTTGGTAAAAATCAGTGAAAAGGGAATGCGCCTGATCAGTTGTTTTGGTTAACTGTTGCTTTGCTTTGGATATTGGAAAGGCCAGGTTTAACTGAGTAAATTGCTAAAGCATTGTTTATTTAAATTATTTATTATTCTGAGGTTAAGTGATTGGAATTTATTTTTCAATTATTTTAATTCAAAGAATTTTAAATAATAGATAAACAATAAAAGAGGAAATAGAATTAATTGGATAATAAAAACTTTTATTTATTTTTAAATTATTCGTACAATTATTGTTTACAATTTATTTACAACAATAATTTTACATTAATTTAAATTTAAATAAAAAATTGAAACTATCCTATTTTTTTCTTCTAAATCTCAAATTCTTCATTCTTCATTTAATACCCCTCTCCATTCAATTATTTATCTGCAAAAGAAAAGAAGAAAAGTCAAATAGCAGATAAATAAAAGACATATATAAAATTCATCATTAAGGGCCACTGATTGGGATCAGTTAACCCTCTCTGCAAATCACGGGATTTCTCTCGGTTCACAAAGAGGGACGAGTTTTTATTTGCTAAAAATGAATGCACAAAAGTCAAAATTGCACAATTCAAAAATTATCCAAACTGCATAAATTCAAATCTCAAAACTCCAAGTTCAAACCAAACTAGAAGTCCAAACTGAAAAATTCAAACTTGCTGTCAAAATGTCACAAAGCTATTCAAGGCTACCAAAGAAGAAGATTTGGAAAGATATTAAAAGCACAAAATCTGGAAGAAGGGACAAATATGCAGAAGAAAATTGTTATGCAAGAAAACACTCATTTTCATCATTTCCCCAAGTGGCCCTTTCAGAAAGTACAAAAGCATAAACAATATTTAATTCAAACTGTACTGAGAGAGAAGGAAAAGAGAAAAAGAAAGCAGGCTTAGGCTTTAGGCAGGAAGATAATATAAAACAAAAACTGAACACAGTGGATAAAAGGAGGAAGTAAACCAATACACCAAAAACAAGAGGCAAAAACCTGCTGAACCTGTCAAGGCCATAACCTGTCAAAAGGCCTAACATGAAGCTTGAGCCTCAAAAGCCTAACAACCTGCTAATAACCACAAATCCATCAAACACCAACCTGTGTTAAAAGAGCAAACCAATACACCAAAAGGAAAAAAAAAGCATAAGCCTTCAAGCCTCACAAAAGAAAACCAACAATCTGAAAACACAAGACCTGCATAAGCCTTATCCCTTTTCCACAAAAACATAACCAAGCATATGCCAATACCTGCCTGAATAACCCAAGCATCAAACCTGCCTCAACATCAAACCTGAAGCATCAAACCTGCCTCAGCATCAAACCTGCCTAAGCATTAAACCTGCCTAAGCTCATAACCAGCAATAACATTCAAACCTCAAAAACAGTTTATATGACCACAACCTGAAGCATTAAACCTGTGTATCATACCAACATAAGCAGAAGCCTAAACAAAACAAGTTCAAGGCCAAGACCTGCAGAAGTCTACAACCAGCAAAACTTCACAGTCCTCAACCCAACTTAAAACAGTAAAACCTGTCCCAGCCTCACAAAAAGCCTAAAGTTACAAAACCTGAAGCCAAGCCATGCAACGTCAAACATAAGCTCTTAAGCTTTTCAAAGCAAAAAGGCTCCAAATAAGCTCAAACCTGTCTAAAAGCATTCAAAGCCAATCCTAAGCCCTCAAAAGGTTCATCACTGGGCATAACAAAAAAAAACAAACATTCCAAAGGC
The DNA here is from genome assembly GCA_948472305.1 of Vicia faba. Taxonomy (NCBI): domain Eukaryota; kingdom Viridiplantae; phylum Streptophyta; class Magnoliopsida; order Fabales; family Fabaceae; genus Vicia; species Vicia faba. The sequence goes on along the minus strand of OX451741.1, from coordinate 163,852,785 downwards.
AACAAAAGGCAAAGGCAACCAAAGAAGCACATTCAAGGCAACTCAGAAACGAAGAAGAGAGACAACAAAAGTGTACAGAAGGCAACTCAAAGTAAGGCATCAATCTCAGCATATTCAAGCATACGAGAGACAAAGCGTACCAAGGCAACCAAACAGAGGCATTCAAGGCCCTCAGAACCCTAGGTTCATCATTGGGCAAGGAAAAAGCAAATAGGCAACTCAATAAGGCAACAGGGAGAAGAAGAGAAAGATATAAAAAGTGTTTCGAGTACCAGGGTTACCAAAAAAAAAGCAAGCCCAACGTCACGCATCTCCCCTCTTTGCCATCAAGCCGCCGTAACACCTCCTAATCTCCTCCTTCTCCGTCTCCGACAGGTAGTACTCCCTTTGTAACACCCTCTAAAAACCCCGAATAAAATTTTCGCGAATAATTAAAATCATAATTTCAGAGTACATGTATCAACGAGGATGCTACAATTCTCTTTAAATAACACAAATTCCTGTCATGCATAGTCTTAGTAGTAACTCATACATGTTTACACAGCGGAATAATTTATTTAATAAAACCAAAGTTATAATATTTTCAATCATCAGGGATTAACACCTGGAATATATCAACATCATATTATAACCAAATACTAAGGAAATAAACGAGTCTGACTAAAGCAGCTCGACAAACAAACGTTCCCGGAGTTACAACTATCAGAGCATGACCCGGACAATACTAAAACGAAAAATAAACTAGAACGACAAGCCTTCGCCAAGCACCTGAACGAAGCTCCTCAATCTGAAATATTCAACAGTAAGGGTGAGCATCTCAATTATACATTTGATTATACGTTCATAACAATCAATTCAGAAAATCATAAGCATCACCCAATAATTAGCATTTTTCATAGTTTACAAAAACCTTTGCAATTCATACAACCATAATATATTGCTTTTCATGTTTGTAATTAACATCAAACATCGTCAACCATTTAGCAACCATACGTGCATACAAACAATCAAATACAACATTGGAAAAATCATCCATTCATGTTATATTCAAGGTAATGCAACACATCCATGCATGTGGTACCACTTTACCGCCCCATTAAATCTCGGGTCACGGATAACTCACCGTTCCATTATATCGCGGACACGGCTACCACCTCAACGTTCCATTAAATCGCGGACACGTATATTGGCCACCATGTTAATTCCACACAATGGGAATTAACAAATGCAACATGATATGTAAGTATGTAACACTCAGCATACTATGAACATCAATCAACATATCATGCAACATCAACAACATCAAATCATAACAAGATATGGATAGCATGTAATCACTCAGCATACTATTTAAACATCAATCATATCAAGTCATATCATAATTCATGCTCGATAACATTATCCAAAAGCACGACAATAAAATCCACAATAACGCACAAAAACCAAAATTCAGAAAAATCAACACAGCAGAGCAACACGGGTGCCCGTGTTGTGCAACACGGCCCGTGTTGTTGAACACGTCCAGAAAACACACATTTTCTTTTTCTCATTACAGGGGACCTAACACGGGTACCCGTGTTGTGCAACACGGCCCGTGTTGTGCAACCAGAAGCACACCATCTCCCAACACAGAAGAGCAACACGGGTGCCCGTGTTGTGCAACACGGTCCGTGTTGCTGAGCGCGTACAGGATTTTCCTGAACCTGCAGCAGCTCAGAACAGCAGCCAAACGCGGGAAAATGCCAGCCAAAACGCGCATTTCGGTACCTAACGACATCGAGTTTGTATAATTCAAAACAACACCTCAATTTCCTAAATTTCAACAATCATTATAGTAACCGTAACCGGGATTAATCGTCCCTTTTAGGGAATTTCTGACAACATTAAGGTTATCCCTAAACCTCTAAGGTAAATTCACGATCATGCAGATATACTCCATCATGCAGATATACTCCCAATCCACCATTTGGAACCTAAAATTCCTAATTGATTCATAAAAATTGGGAACCTAACCATTTTCTAACAAGGTTCAATCCTAAGGGTATCGATTCCCACTAACATCTAACAATTGGGGTTTTTCCCTACGATTACCCAAATCAACCGTACATAAACCCATAAACAAAGGTAAATCGAGTAATAGCCCCCCTTACCTTATCAATTAGCAGCTTTGAACTTTTGAGCGATGTTCTTCGTTCTTCGTACCTTCAGAGCTCTATTTCCCCAAATTCCCAACTTCTGTTTATCGTGAAAAAATGAGAAAAGTAACTTGAGTTCCAAAACATAACTTTACTTCTTTTTCACCCCCACTCTTTACTAACAACATCCAAGCCCAATAACTTAAAAACTCAGCATTTCTTATTTCTTTTATTTTCCTCTATATTTCAAAATAAATAATTCCTTTTTATTTTATTAATTCTAATAAAATAATTTCCCAAATTTAAATAAATCAAATAATTGAAACTGGGGTGTTACAACTCTCCCCCACTAAAAGAGTTTTCGTCCTCGAAAACATACCTTAGACGAACAGTTCCGGATAAGCCTCTTTCATCTGGCTCTCCAGCTCCCAAGTGATATTTCCATCTGCTGGACCTCCCCAAGCAACCTTCACTAATGCTATCTCTTTACCTCTTAACTGTTTCACTTCCCGATCTTCTATCCTCATAGGCAATGTTTCTACTGTCAGGTTATCTCTCACCTGTACATCATCTATTTGGATTACATGAGATGGGTCTGGAATGTATCTTCTCAACTGAGAAACATGAAAAACATCGTGCAAATTCGCAAGTCTCGGAGGTAAAGCAATACGATAAGCAACTTCTCCAACTCTTTCCGTAATCTGAAACGGACCAATAAAATGCGGAGTCAATTTCTTAGATTTCAACGCTCGACCAATACCCGTCATCAGAGTAACTCTCATAAACACATGATCTCCAGCACTGAATTCTAAATTCTTTCTCCTCTTATCATGATAACTTTTCTGACGACTCTGAGAAGCTCTCATCTTCTCTTGAATCAATTTGATCTTTTCAGTAGTCTGCTGAACAATCTCTGGCCCAACTACCGAACTCTCTCCAGATTCATACCAACACAAAGGTGTTCTACACCGTCTACCATACAATGCCTCGAACGGAGCCATACCAATACTCGAATGGTAACTATTGTTATAAGTAAATTCAATCAATGGCAAATAGCTATCCCAAGCTCCACCCTGCTCTAAAACACAAGCACGCAATAAATCTTCTAATGATTGAATCGTCCTCTCCGTCTGTCCATCAGTCTGAGGATGGTAAGCTGAACTCAACCTCAATTTAGTACCCAAGGCCTTCTGCAATCCTTCCCAAAATTTCGAAGTGAATCTCGGATCTCTATCTGACACAATACTAGAAGGAACTCCATGCAAACTCACTATTTTCTCAATATATAACTGTGCCAATCTCTCCATTGAGTAATCCATTCGCACCGGTATAAAATGAGCAGACTTAGTCAACCTATCCACAACGACCCATATCGCTTCACAATTCATAGGAGTCGTCGGCAACCCAGATACGAAATCCATAGAAATACTATCCCACTTCCATTCTGGAATAAACATTGGTTGCATAAATCCAGACGGCTTCTGATGCTCAATCTTCGATTTCTGACAGATTAAACATGCATACACAAATTCAGCTATTTCCTTTTTCATTCCCGGCCACCAAAACAATTTCTTCAAATCATGATACATTTTCGTGGCGCCCGGATGAATACTCATCCCACTGCGATGTCCTTCCTCTAATATACTCTTCTTGATTTCCGCGACATTAGGAACACAAACTCTATCGCCAAATCTCATAACATCATTCTCATCAATTCTAAACTCACCACCTTGACCTTGGTTGATCAATGTCAATTTATCAACTAAATTAACATCAGATTTCTGCCCGATCCTGATCTCTTCTAGAATACCACTAGTAAGTTTCAACATACCCAAACGAACACACTTCGGAGTACTTTCACAAACTAAACTCAAATCTCGGAATTGTTCAATTAAATCCAATTCACGAACCATCATCATAGACATATGCAAGGATTTCCTGCTCAAAGCATCTGCAACCACATTTGCCTTACCAGGATGGTAATTCAAACCAAAATCATAATCTTTGAGAAATTCCAACCACCTTCTTTGCCTCATATTGAGCTCTTTCTGATCGAAAAGATACTTCAAACTCTTATGATCACTATACACTTCAAATCTCGAACCATACAGATAATGTCTCCACAATTTCAAGACAAACACAACTGCTGCCAACTCTAAGTCATGAGTAGGATAGTTCCTTTCATGAACCTTCAACTGCCTCGAAGCATACGCAACTACCTATTGATTCTGCATTAAAACACCACCTAGACCCAACAGAGATGCATCACAATAGACCACAAAAGATTCCGCCGGATTCGGCAAAATCAGAATAGGAGCACTAGTCAATCTCTGTTTCAATTCTTGGAAACCTTTCTCACAATCAGAATCCCAAATAAACGCTTGTCCTTTACGAGTCAATTTCGTCAACGGCAAAGCTAGCTTTGAGAATCCTTCGATAAACTTCTTCTCCAGTAAATCTTCCAACTGACTCTTCAATTCAGCCAACTCAGACGCAGACATACGATATGGCGCCATCGACACCGGTCTCGTACCAGGAATCAAATCTATAGAAAATTCCACTTCTCTCTCTGGAGGTAACTCACCAACATCATCCGGAAAGACTTCTGGAAAATCACACACCACTGGCAATTCGCCACTCCTGACCTTTCCTGTTGCATCTAATGAAGCAAGTAACATAAACACATTAGCACCGTCTTCCATTGCTTCTTGTACCTGCCTAGCAGTCATAGTCAAATTCTCGACACCAACTGCTTCTGGAAAAATCACCGTCTTAGCAAAGCAGTTCAGATGAACCCGGTTGAATTCCAACCAGTTCATCCCAAGGATAATATCAATTTGTTCAAGCGGTAGGCACACTAAATCCATACCGAAACCTCTACCAAAAATCTCAATAGGACAATTCCTACATACAAGTGAAGTTGTCACTGAACCCGATGCAGGAGTATCAACAATCATGCTACCTTGCATACCAGATATGTCCAGTTTCAACCTCTCAGCACAATCCAAAGAAATGAAAGAATGAGTTGCACCAGTATCAATAATTGCAACTAAAGGTGTGCCATGAATAAAACACGTACCTTTAATCAATCGATCCTCTGGAGTAGTCTCAGATCCAGACAAAGCGAACACTTTTCCACCTGACTGATCCTTCCTAGGCTTAGGACACTGCGGACGAATGTGACCTTCTTCGCCACAATTGTAACAAGTAACAGACTTCCCTTTGCAATCAATAGACAAATGACCAGCCTTTCCACATCTATAGCACTTCTTCTCATCACTCTTGCAATCTCGAATGTGGTGACCAGACTCACCACACCTGTAGCATCTGATAGGAGCCTTAGAATCTCCCCCACTAGGCCTTTTCCATCCACCTGATTTCTGGTTATCTCTACCATATGGCTTGCCACGGTCCATATGTTGCTTTCCTCTTTTATCAACAGCCCCACGAGAGTGAGACGACCTATTCTTGGTAATATCTTCTTCCAAGATCCTGCTACAATCCACCAGATCAGAAAATCTACGAATACGCTGGTACCTGATTCCCTGCTTAATCTCATCTCAGAGACCATTCTCAAATTTGATACATTTAGAGAATTCTCCAGCCTCATCATTGTTGTAGTGTGCATAATACTTTGCCAGCTCAGTGAACTTAGTAGCATATTCACTAACAGTCAGATTGCCCTGCTTAAGCTCCAAAAACTCAATTTCCTTTCTTCCCCGAACATCTTCAGGAAAGTACCTCCTCAGAAAAGCCCTTCTGAAGTTAGCCCAAGTTAGTGCCTCTCCATCCTGAACCATTTCAGTCCTTGTGGCAACCCACCAGTCGTCGGCCTCTTCTGCCAACATATGCGTACCATATCTGACTTTCAGATCTTCAGCACAATCGATCACACGGAAAATCCTTTCGATTTCCTTCAGCCACTTCTGAGCACCTTCAGGGTCATGTGTACCTTTGAACAACGGAGGATTGTTCCTTTGGAAATTTCCCAATTGCCTATCAGCACCAATCACGCCTCCAGTTGGGTTTCCAGCAAGTACACCAGCTAACATCCCCAAAGCCTCAGCGAGTGCAGCATCATTTCGTCCGTTACCTCCTCCAGCCATATTCCCGAGAATTAAAACATACTCCACATTAGAATACAGTATCGACAGTGTTATCTTACACTAATCGCATACAAAAGGGATGACTGACTCAAGACTCTGGTCGCAACGACCGACTATGCTCTGATACCACTATTGTAACACCCTCTAAAAACCCCGAATAAAATTTTCGCGAATAATTAAAATCATAATTTCAGAGTACATGTATCAACGAGGATGCTACAATTCTCTTTAAATAACACAAATTCCTGTCATGCATAGTCTTAGTAGTAACTCATACATGTTTACACAGCGGAATAATTTATTTAATAAAACCAAAGTTATAATATTTTCAATCATTAGGGATTAACACCTGGAATATATCAACATCATATTATAACCAAATACTAAGGAAATAAACGAGTCTGACTAAAGCAGCTCGACAAACAAACGTTCCCGGAGTTACAACTATCAGAGCATGACCCGGACAATACTAAAACGAAAAATAAACTAGAACGACAAGCCTTCGCCAAGCACCTGAACGAAGCTCCTCAATCTGAAATATTCAACAGTAAGGGTGAGCATCTCAATTATACATTTGATTATACGTTCATAACAATCAATTCAGGAAATCATAAGCATCACCCAATAATTAGCATTTTTCATAGTTTACAAAAACCTTTGCAATTCATACAACCATAATATATTGCTTTTCATGTTTGTAATTAACATCAAACATCGTCAACCATTTAGCAACCATACGTGCATACAAACAATCAAATACAACATTGGAAAAATCATCCATTCATGTTATATTCAAGGTAATGCAACACACCCATGCATGTGGTACCACTTTACCGCCCCATTAAATCTCGGGTCACGGATAACTCACCGTTCCATTATATCGCGGACACGGCTACCACCTCAACGTTCCATTAAATCGCGGACACGTATATTGGCCACCATGTTAATTCCACACAATGGGAATTAACAAATGCAACATGATATGTAAGTATGTAACACTCAGCATACTATGAACATCAATCAACATATCATGCAACATCAACAACATCAAATCATAACAAGATATGGATAGCATGTAATCACTCAGCATACTATTTAAACATCAATCATATCAAGTCATATCATAATTCATGCTCGATAACATTATCCAAAAGCACGACAATAAAATCCACAATAACGCACAAAAACCAAAATTCAGAAAAATCAACACAGCAGAGCAACACGGGTGCCCGTGTTGTGCAACACGGCCCGTGTTGTTGAACACGTCCAGAAAACACACATTTTCTTTTTCTCATTACAGGGGACCTAACACGGGTACCCGTGTTGTGCAACACGGCCCGTGTTGTGCAACCAGAAGCACACCATCTCCCAACACAGAAGAGCAACACGGGTGCCCGTGTTGTGCAACACGGTCCGTGTTGCTGAGCGCGTACAGGATTTTCCTGAACCTGCAGCAGCTCAGAACAGCAGCCAAACGCGGGAAAATGCCAGCCAAAACGCGCATTTCGGTACCTAACGACATCGAGTTTGTATAATTCAAAACAACACCTCAATTTCCTAAATTTCAACAATCATTATAGTAACCGTAACCGGGATTAATCGTCCCTTTTAGGGAATTTCTGACAACATTAAGGTTATCCCTAAACCTCTAAGGTAAATTCACGATCATGCAGATATACTCCATCATGCAGATATACTCCCAATCCACCATTTGGAACCTAAAATTCCTAATCGATTCATAAAAATTGGGAACCTAACCATTTTCTAACAAGGTTCAATCCTAAGGGTATCGATTCCCACTAACATCTAACAATTGAGGTTTTTCCCTACGATTACCCAAATCAACCGTACATAAACCCATAAACAAAGGTAAATCGAGTAATAGCCCCCCTTACCTTATCAATTAGCAGCTTTGAACTTTTGAGCGATGTTCTTCGTTCTTCGTACCTTCAGAGCTCTATTTCCCCAAATTCCCAACTTCTGTTTATCGTGAAAAAATGAGAAAAGTAACTTGAGTTCCAAAACATAACTTTACTTCTTTTTCACCCCCACTCTTTACTAACAACATCCAAGCCCAATAACTTAAAAACTCAGCATTTCTTATTTCTTTTATTTTCCTCTATATTTCAAAATAAATAATTCCTTTTTATTTTATTAATTCTAATAAAATAATTTCCCAAATTTAAATAAATCAAATAATTGAAACTGGGGTGTTACACCCTTTCCCTCATTTCAAAATCTTGCGTAAACCATAAACAAAATCAGAGTATATAAAAATCAAAACATGCGTAAAATGTGAAACCCTCAAAGGATGCGCTAGAACAAAAGTTTTACCCTTTTACCGTTGCTTGAACAAACGCGAAGGGAAGGATGAGAGGTGGCGTAGGTGGCTAGGCGGAGGAGATTGCACTCAGGAACGATCGGAGAAGATGAACGAAGAACGAACGAACGGCGCGCCTCTACAAACCCTAAGCGTATTCCCAAATGAAAAAGAAACTCAAGAACCCTAAACAAAAACATGTGCATTTGTTTGGGCCTCACCCCACTTTCCGCGCCCCAAGCCCAATGAATTTCCAGTTAACACCCCCCATCCGTTGCTCTCTTATTTTGGGCCAGCATAATCTCCCTTGGCCCATTTCTAATTTCTTTCTAAAAACAATTTATATTCTTTTACAAAATTAACATGAGTTTTATTATATTAAATTTTTTCTTTTTTATAACATATTCATAATTTTTTGAACACAATATATTAAGTATTAAAACATTTTCTTTTTCTTTTAAGTAAAATAAATATTTGTACGTAAATATATAATTTTTCTTAAGATTAATACTTAATTTGTACATTAATACTTTAACACTCTTAAAATATATTTTTCAATATACATAACTTTAAAACATTTAATTAAAATACTTTTTGTACATAAATTCTTTTTTAAATAAATACATTTTCATTTTCTTTAAATTTTTGTACATAATAAATAGAAAATACATAAAAATACATTTTTAATTTAAAACATTTAATTTAAATTTTCTTTGTACATAAATAATAAAAATACATTTTTATTACACCATAATTAAAATTGAAAACACCTTTTTCTTTTAATTCAAATATTCTTATTAACAATATAAAGATACTTTTTTATATCAATTTAAATAATAACTTTCAAACTTAGAATATTTTCTTTTCTTAAATTTTCCTTTTGTACATATAAAGAATATACAAGATTACAAGACTAATTAAGTAAATAAACATTTAATTCTTTAAGTCAAAACAATGCTTAATAATACTCTCTTAAATTCATTTTCCTAACCTGTAAATAATTACATACACATATGCACGTACACTTACACAACATACTTGTACTTGATACCTTATACATTTGCTTATTTTGTATATTCGTTACATTTACATTTGGTCGCAAATTCGATTTGGTTGTAATCTATTAGACACTATATTCCTAAGTCTCATCCCCATTCGTAAATTTGTACCCCCACTTCCGGATACTATTTGTAATAGCGTAGACTTTAAATTCTCGCAATTTACCGCTTTCGAATTATACCATGGTTAGACCTAGGGTTTGCATGTACATAAAATCAAACGCTAGATAACCTAATACATGACAAATACATGAAATCAATACACAATCACACTTGCACCCTCTAGGGTAATCCCACATGTTGCCTTCCAAAATGGGCCATGCTTGCACGTCGAGTATCTTTGACAAAACAAATTCAAATGATCATAAGTCCCTCGATGACGCTTTCGAAAGTTGCCTAAATGGAATGATCACAGTCCCTTCAAAGCAAATTGCCAAAGACACTTGGCATCATTGCATTCATGGTCCATAAGATGACCCGCGTCCGTCCCGTTAAACATCCTAAACGCAAGATTGTCTATCAAATTCAATGGTGGAACAAAAATTGTTAAAAAAGGGTTGAAAACATAGAGAAAACCTTTGAGTACAATAGGGTAGACAAAACTTTTAGTTACTTGAGATCAACTTGCAAAAACACTTGCCTTCTTTTCAAAAACCACATTCCACAAACACTTTCAAAACAAACTCTCAAAAAACATTTGAAACATCTTTTCGAAAAAGATACAAAACTTTGTAAAACATTCGAGTAAAGAATTGTTACAAGGGTAGCCTAAGACAAGGCATCTTCTTCAAAAACATTTTCAAAACACACACACACACCACAATTTCAAGCAATCGAAAATCAAGGCAAGTGATCTAAAAAACCAAGTAACTAAGAGCCCATGGATAACCATGGATGAAAAGGGTGCTAATACCTTCCCTTTTCATAATCTACCCCCCGAACCCAAGAAAAATCTCAAAAGGTTTTTGTTATGCTTTTTAAACCTTTCCTTTAGGATAAAATAAAAAGTCGGTGGCAACTCTTGCTCAACCGAACAAGTGCGAATACAAACGCAAAACTCACAGTCAGTTCTCCCACCGTATCACAGAACTGGCGACTCTGCTGGGGATAGGCTTAAAAGTGGGGTTACCTTAGGGTTTAGATCACCTTTACTTTCTTGCTTCGATTGACTTGATTGCTTTATCTTTTGGGTTCTTGTTTGGGTTTGTTGTAAATCCTCCACCCGGATTTGGGGCACCTTCTTAGGTAAATAGCAAAAAACTGCGAGGGAACTGTGCGGGGTATACCGACATGGTTGAAGCAGTAAGCTATGTTAGTGTGACATATTTGTGAGTACCGGTAACCCTTGATTTCAATCAAGGAGAGTACGGGGCCGCTGAGTGATGTCGTGAAGCACTAACGAACTCTTAGAACCTTAATTGACCATCTTAGCCTTTTTAGGGGTAGTGAGATGACCGACTTTGGTACAGTCCGAAGTTGGTAGATACTCGATACTACACTCATTTGAGGGTTGTTTTCTTGGAATATTTTGGTCGCCAGTTAAGTGGCTAAACCGAAACAATGAACACAGAAAACAATCCAATGATATTGAGCTCCTTAGAACCCGGTTTCTATTTTAGGACAGGATGAGCCAACTAACTTCAAGAGGGTACTTACCTAAACCTCATGCAAGCCTAAATCTAAGGACTTGTTTGCTTTGTGTGAATATGTTTGTCTGTATATACACTCACTTGCTTTTGCATACATGTACATAACATCATAACATCATACCATAGCATTTTCAATCACCATTTCAAGGATCTCGAGGGTTCTTTTAATGCAGGGTTACGTTGAACCGGACGTCTACCAAGGGGGCAAGAAGTTTCTCCTCTAACCAATGCCAACCAAAGTTCAAGTGCAACAACTTGAATCAGTGGCTATGACCCACTCGACATGGTGAGCTTGATTCTCGTGGAAAGGCATCCACCGATACAAAGTTCTCCCATCAAAGTTCAAGAACAACATTTTGAATCAGTGGCTATGACCCACTCGACATGGTGAGCTTGATTCTCGTGGAAAGGCATCCACCGATACAAAGTTCTCCCGTCAAAGTTCAAGTACAACAACTTGAATCAGTGGCTATGACCCACTCGACATGGTGAGCTTGATTCTAGCAGAAAGACATCCACCGGTGCGGAGATCTCCAATCCAAGAGCAAAGTTCAACCTCTAACATTTTCTTGTGTTTACCCCAAGAGATCCTTGAAAGCATGCATCCACATATAATGCATTGCATTATTGACAGTCTTTCCTTTTTCAGGTTTCCTTACTCTCCTGCTGTTTATTTCAGCAAGAGATGGCTCTAGAAAGGTCTGTCAAAGACATCCAAGACCAGACTGCTCAGCTGCAGGAGATGTTCCTGAACTTATCTCTGGGGCAAGAAGAAATGAAAGCTCTCCTCACAAAGGGCTTGGAGAATTCCAACAATGCCAGGAGTGATCATCTTGCAGAGGTGCAGTTTGATCTGACAACCTTGAGGACCCAAGTGATGGGACAGTTGGTGGGCCAGATGGCTCTCATCCAAGACCTATCTCAAAGACAAGAGGAACTCAGAGTTCTTGTCCGCCAACTGCTTCCAAATAACCAATTGGGGCAAGCATCTAAGGTTGAAGAGCAAGTCACCGCTCAGCCTCCATCCACTCAAGAAGACAAGGGGAAAACTCCTTTGCTTGCTTCAGGGTCACAAGCCCGTCAACAACCACACCAGCGTCAAAGGGGTAATCGGCATAAGCAAGAAACGTCGGGAAGACAGTTCACGGAGACTGAAATACCATCATTTTTCATACTGAAGCGCCTGTTGGAGGTCAACTTGCTCACCCTAAAGGACCCTCCTCAGAAGCCCAATACCTCCTCTCCTCACTATCATCCCGACGCATTTTGTGTTTACCATTCCTACAGCCCGGGACACGACACCAACGACTGTTGGGCCTTGAAGAATAAGATTCAAGATCTGATCGACATTGGAGTGTTGGAATTCATGCCAGACGGCGAGATGAAAATATTCCGTTAAAGGGTTCTCCACCTGAAGTGACGAAGCTCAAGCTGAAAGACTTTTGCTTCTTTTTGAATTTTCGAAGTTGTAATTTCTTTTGCTGTCAAACAATTATCTGTTGATGTTAAACTCTGTTTTCATTAATGCATTGCATATGTTTGTCTTGAATTCATCCATTCGTTTCACTACTCTTATGATTTTCTTTATGATATTTGACTCTTGATAAAAAGCTGTAAGCCTTTAGAGGGAGGATGACGAAACAATACCATAATCTTATACATTATGCTTTTGAATAGACCTTGCTGATGATGTACAGGCATTTCTTTCAATTCCCAAACACTGGAGTTATAAGGAAGATAATCCCTAGTCAACCCCTTCGAGCCAAAGAAGTAGGAGTGTTCTGTTCTAAACGATCAAAACCTTTGATATAAACCTGGGGCAGGCTAGTATCTCAGTTAATTCAAAAGAAAATGCGCATTGAAGTCGCAAATTCTCAGTTCATAATACAACGAACGACGTCGAAAAAGAAAACATTCCTTTGGAATCAAAAGACAGGGGTGGTTCCCTATCACATAGACAGTCAATCTCTCAAAAGAGAAAAAGCCCACCAAGCCAAAACCTATAAAGGAGGCTTAAGAAAGTTGGGGCATCCCGCTGACGGTAATCCCGGAAAACGGTAACAGTCAGGCAAAAGTTAGGGATAACAAATCAAAATCAAAATAGTGAGGTCGTTACAAAATCCTCAACAACATGAAAAATGTTGAAAAAGAAAAAAAGAGATGATGACTGTCTCCCCGAATTCAACTGGTGAACCATCACCCAAAAGTCGTTCCAAACTCAGAACAGAGTATGACGCACAATTAACTGAGCTTAGGTATGAAGGACATCACAAAGAGTGGGTGGGTACAAATATATTTTGAGCCTTTATCCTTTGTTTCTTAAACCGCGAACCAAACCACGTTACAACCCTTCAAAAGTCCTAATTGAAGCATGGGATAGTTCGAAAGCATACTGTTACAAAAGGTATCCTGACTCCTGTAGGGCTTTACTCTAAATCTTGTGTTGATTTGTCTTATGAAAAGTTTTTTGCTAAAAACGCATTTTTCAAAACTTCGAGACAAACATAAACTTTGCATTGCTTGAATATCACTGTCTGCATTTGGCTTTTTGTTTGACAGCGAAGAAATTCATACAGCGAATGTTCGGAGGAACGAAAACTCTCTCAGTAAGTAAAAATCACTTCAAGAGGATAACACTTCTGTCACAAATCTCCTATCAACAAGGGGCATGACATGTCACCATCCAATTAACCTGGGGCAGTCCAGTCAAGTTTCAATAGATCTTTCAAAGTTCAGTTAACCGGGGGCAGTCCAATCAAGATTTCAAGAAATCTCTCAATATGTAGAGTAATCTGATTCAAGGCTCCTTCATCACCACTTGGGGCATTCGAATGTCAAAAGTGTTCAACAATTTCCTTATCACCTCAAAAGGCAAGATGTAGTTCAAGATGTGACCCAGAGATGGCGACATTCTATAACTCATTCAGACTTTCAGAAATAGTTCAGATGTGACCCGAAGACGGCGACATTCTGACACTTATTCCAGATTTATCCAGATGCAGTTTTACACGAGCTCATCATCAGGGAACCCTACACCGGTTCTTCCTCTAACTTCAAGATTTCTGAAAACAGTTCACGGGTTCTCCAAGTAACGGATGTTGACCTATCACTTGTTCAGATTCTTCTCAAGACTTCTGAAAACAGTTTATGGATTCTTCCCAACAACGGATGTTAATCTATCAGCTTGTTCAGATGCAATTTTTGAAAACAGTTTACGGACGCTTCCCAACAACGGATGCTGCTCTATTGCTTATTCAATCTCAAGATTTCTGAAAACAGTTCACGGGTTCTCCAAGTAACGAATGTTGACCTATCACTTGTTCAGATTCTTCTCAAGACTTCTGAAAACAGTTTATGGATTCTTACCAACAATGGATGTTAATCTATCAGCTTGTTCAGATGCAATTTTTGAAAACAGTTTATGGACGCTTCCCAACAACGGATGCTGCTCTATTGCTTATTCAATCTCAAGATTTCTGAAAACAGTTCACGGGTTCTCCAAGTAACGGATGTTGACCTATCACTTGTTCAGATTCTTCTCAAGACTTCTGAAAACAGTTTATGGATTCTTCCCAACAACGGATGTTAATCTATCAGCTTGTTCAGATGTAATTTTTGAAAACAGTTTACGGACGCTTCCCAACAACGGATGCTGCTCTATTGCTTATTCAATCTCAAGATTTCTGAAAACAGTTCACGGGTTCTCCAAGTAACGGATGTTAACCTATCACTTGTTCAGACACTTCTCAACATTCTGAAAACAGTTTACAGATTCTCCAATAACGGATGTCAATCTATCGCTTGTTCAGATTCCAAGCCTTCACCTGCAGCAATCAGAGGACTCTCGCAATCCCCAACCAGAGAACCTTCCAGAAGCTAACTCCACTAAGAGTCAAGTTTCATTATCCCCAGCGAAGCTAAAACTTCAAATTATCAATCCCCAGCGGAGCCAGACTAATGAACCTTCTCCCCACAGAGTTACTTCCCGCCAAACTGAAGATTCTCAGTCTTACTTCCCCAGCATAAGTCAATTAGATTGGAACTCCCCAGTAGAGGTCATCAGGAATTCTCTTCCCCAGCAACAGCCAAGGAATTATTTTCCTGGCAGCAGTCAAGATTTCTTTTATCTTCAGCCGTCCAAGATTCATTTATCCTCAGCAAGATAGCTCATCAGCTTACATGCGCATTCATCACATTCATGTCGTAAACATTGATGTCACATACATTGCATCATGCATCATGACATTGCATACAACTAACCTTTTACTTTTTCAGGTAAGATCAGTCGATAGACAAAGATCACCTCCCGAGATTCATCCATAAATAGTTCAGATGTGACCCGGACACGGCGACATTCTGATACTTATTCCAGATCCATTCAGACGCATCATCAGGAAACCCTACACCGGTTCCTCTTCAACTTCAAGACTTCTGAAAAAAGTTCACGGGTTCTCCAGTAACGGATGCTAACCTATCACTTGTTCAGATTCTTCTCAAGACTTCTGAAAACAGTTTACGGGTTCTTCCCAACAACGAATGTTAATCTACCAACTTGTTCAGATGCCAACTTTTGAAAACAGTTTACGGACGCTTCCCAACAACGGATGTGGCTCTATTGCTTACTCAATCTCAACTTCAAAATAGTTTACGGATTCTCCAAACATGGATGTCAATCTATTGCTTACTCGGACCCCCAATTCAGAGATGTTCTAAAACATGGGTGCCTTTCTGATACTTGTCCACTCACCAATAAACATACAGTTCAACATCGCCAAATGGCATCTTTAAGCCCATTTCCAGATGGCATCTCTAAGCCCATCCCCCGACAAGATTCTATCGCATCAGATGGCATCTTTAAGCCCATCACCAAATGGCATCTTTAAGCCCATTCACCTCGACCATCACATCACCGAGTACAAATTTTCTGGGTACTTTAGTGTCCAATCTTCTTTTAACTTCAAGTCGCGAAAGGCAAACTTGCCAATCTAACTCTTCAGGTCCAAGAAGATTGAACAGGGGCAACTGTTGTACCCCAAAATTTGCCCTCGCATTTTTCCACAAGAAATTACAGCTTCAGGCGTTTCCTGATTTTTTCAGACTGGCTCAAGAATCGGTCAAACAGACTTTTCTCGTCAGTCAGGACACAATTAGGGTTTCATTGATTTTCAGGGCTCTGGAATGTTTCACACAGTTGGCTTAGGGTTTTGGTTGATTTTGGCTCAACTTTGATCAGGCGAACGCTCTTTGGAATTTAATCAGGAATTAGGGTTTTTTGGGCACGTTCTCAGAAGGATTTAAATTCTACAACACTTTGCAAGTTATTCCGAGATTTGGGTTGGATTCGCATTGTTTGATTTAATCAGTAAAAGAAGGCATTTGGTCTGAATTCACGTTCGTTTGATTGAACCAGTCAAAAGATCCATGCAGTTTGGATTTACAGTGTTTGGTAAAAATCAGTGAAAAGGGAATGCGCCTGATCAGTTGTTTTGGTTAACTGTTGCTTTGCTTTGGATATTGGAAAGGCCAGGTTTAACTGAGTAAATTGCTAAAGCATTGTTTATTTAAATTATTTATTATTCTGAGGTTAAGTGATTGGAATTTATTTTTCAATTATTTTAATTCAAAGAATTTTAAATAATAGATAAACAATAAAAGAGGAAATAGAATTAATTGGATAATAAAAACTTTTATTTATTTTTAAATTATTCGTACAATTATTGTTTACAATTTATTTACAACAATAATTTTACATTAATTTAAATTTAAATAAAAAATTGAAACTATCCTATTTTTTTCTTCTAAATCTCAAATTCTTCATTCTTCATTTAATACCCCTCTCCATTCAATTATTTATCTGCAAAAGAAAAGAAGAAAAGTCAAATAGCAGATAAATAAAAGACAGATATAAAATTCATCATTAAGGGCCACTGATTGGGATCAGTTAACCCTCTCTGCAAATCACGGGATTTCTCCCGGTTCACAAAGAGGGACGAGTTTTTATTTGCTAAAAATGAATGCACAAAAGTCAAAATTGCACAATTCAAAAATTATCCAAACTGCATAAATTCAAATCTCAAAACTCCAAGTTCAAACCAAACTAGAAGTCCAAACTGAAAAATTCAAACTTGCTGTCAAAATGTCACAAAGCTATTCAAGGCTACCAAAGAAGAAGATTTGGAAAGATATTAAAAGCACAAAATCTGGAAGAAGGGAATAATATGCAGAAGAAAATTGTTATGCAAGCAAACACTCATTTTCATCATTTCCCCAAGTGGCCCTTTCAGAAAGTACAAAAGCATAAACAATATTTAATTCAAACTGTACTGAGAGAGAAGGAAAAGAGAAAAATAAAGCAGGCTTAGGCTTTAGGCAGGAAGATAATATAAAACAAAAACTGAACACAGTGGATAAAAGGAGGAAGTAAACCAATACACCAAAAACAAGAGGCAAAAACCTGTTGAACCTGTCAAGGCCATAACCTGTCAAAAGGCCTAACATGAAGCTTGAGCCTCAAAAGCCTAACAACCTGCTAATAACCACAAATCCATCAAACACCAACCTGTGTTAAAAGAGCAAACCAATACACCAAAAGGAAAAAAAAAAGCATAAGCCTTCAAGCCTCACAAAAGAAAACCAACAATCTGAAAACACAAGACCTGCATAAGCCTTATCCCTTTTCCACAAAAACATAACCAAGCATATGCCAATACCTGCCTGAATAACCCAAGCATCAAACCTGCCTCAGCATCAAACCTGAAGCATCAAACCTGCCTCAGCATCAAACCTGCCTAAGCATTAAACCTGCCTAAGCTCATAACCAGCAATAACATTCAAACCTCAAAAACAGTTTATATGACCACAACCTAAAGCATTAAACCTGTGTATCATACCAACATAAGCAGAAGCCTAAACAAAACAAGTTCAAGGCCAAGACCTGCAGAAGTCTACAACCAGCAAAACTTCACAGTCCTCAACCCAACTTAAAACAGTAAAACCTGTCCCAGCCTCACAAAAAGCCTAAAGTTACAAAACCTGAAGCCAAGCCATGCAACGTCAAACATAAGCTCTTAAGCTTTTCAAAGCAAAAAGGCTCCAAATAAGCTCAAACCTGTCTAAAAGCATTCAAAGCCAATCCTAAGCCCTCAGAAGGTTCATCACTGGGCATAACAAAAAAAACAAACATTCCAAAGGCAACAAAAGGCAAAGGCAACCAAAGAAGCACATTCAAGGCAACTCAGAAACGAAGAAGAGAGACAACAAAAGTGTACAGAAGGCAACTCAAAGTAAGGCATCAATCTCAGCATATTCAAGCATACGAGAGACAAAGCGTACCAAGGCAACCAAACAGAGGCATTCAAGGCCCTCAGAACCCTAGGTTCATCTTTGGGCAAGGAAAAAGCAAATAGGCAACTCAATAAGGCAACAGGGAGAAGAAGAGAAAGATATAAAAAGTGTTTCGAGTACCAGGGTTACCAAAAAAAAAGCAAGCCCAGCGTCACGCATCTCCCCTCTTCGCCATCAAGCCGCCGTAACACCTCCTAATCTCCTCCTTCTCCGTCTCCGACAGGTAGTACTCCTTTTCCCTCATTTCAAAATCTTGCGTAAACCATAAACAAAATCATAGTATATAAAAATCAAAACATGCGTAAAATGTGAAACACTCAAAGGATGCGCTAGAACAAAAGTTTTACCCTTTTACCGTTGCTTGAACAAATGCGAAGGGAAGGATGAGAGGTGGCGTAGGTGGCTAGGCGGAGGAGATTGCACTCAGGAACGATCGGAGAAGATGAACGAAGAACGAACGAACGGCGCGCCTCTACAAACCCTAAGCGTATTCCCAAATGAAAAAGAAACTCAAGAACCCTAAACAAAAACATGTGCATTCGTTTGGGCCTCACCCCACTTTCCGCGCCCCAAGCCCAATGAATTTCCAGTTAACACCCCCCATCCGTTGCTCTCTTATTTTGGGCCAGCATAATCTCCCTTGGCCCATTTCTAATTTCTTTCTAAAAACAATTTATATTCTTTTACAAAATTAACATGAGTTTTATTATATTAAATTTTTTCTTTTTTATAACATATTCATAATTTTTTGAACACAATATATTAAGTATTAAAACATTTTCTTTTTCTTTTAAGTAAAATAAATATTTGTACGTAAATATATAATTTTTCTTAAGATTAATACTTAATTTGTACATTAATACTTTAACACTCTTAAAATATATTTTTCAATATACATAACTTTAAAACATTTAATTAAAATACTTTTTGTACATAAATTCTTTTTTAAATAAATACATTTTCATTTTCTTTAAATTTTTGTACATAATAAATAGAAAATACATAAAAATACATTTTTAATTTAAAACATTTAATTTAAATTTTCTTTGTACATAAATAATAAAAATACATTTTTATTACACCATAATTAAAATTGAAAACACCTTTTTCTTTTAATTCAAATATTCTTATTAACAATATAAAGATACTTTTTTATATCAATTTAAATAATAACTTTCAAACTTAGAATATTTTCTTTTCTTAAATTTTCCTTTTGTACATATAAAGAATATACAAGATTACAAGACTAATTAAGTAAATAAACATTTAATTCTTTAAGTCAAAACAATGCTTAATAATACTCTCTTAAATTCATTTTCCTAACCTGTAAATAATTACATACACATATGCACGTACACTTACACAACATACTTGTACTTGATACCTTATACATTTGCTTATTTTGTATATTCGTTACATTTACATTTGGTCGCAAATTCGATTTGGTTGTAATCTATTAGACACTATATTCCTAAGTCTCATCCCCATTCGTAAATTTGTACCCCCACTTCCGGATACTATTTGTAATAGCGTAGACTTTAAATTCTCGCAATTTACCGCTTTCGAATTATACCATGGTTAGACCTAGGGTTTGCATGTACATAAAATCAAACGCTAGATAACCTAATACATGACAAATACATGAAATCAATACACAATCACACTTGCACCCTCTAGGGTAATCCCACATGTTGCCTTCCAAAATGGGCCATGCTTGCACGTCGAGTATCTTTGGCAAAACAAATTCAAATGATCATAAGTCCCTCGATGACGCTTTCGAAAGTTGCCTAAATGGAATGATCATAGTCCCTTCAAAGAAAATTGCCAAAGACACTTGGCATCATTGCATTCATGGTCCATAAGATGACCCGCGTCCGTCCCGTTAAACATCCTAAACGCAAGATTGTCTATCAAATTCAATGGTGGAACAAAAATTGTTAAAAAAGGGTTGAAAACATAGAGAAAACCTTTGAGTACAATAGGGTAGACAAAACTTTTAGTTACTTGAGATCAACTTGCAAAAACACTTGCCTTCTTTTCAAAAACCACATTCCACAAACACTTTCAAAACAAACTCTCAAAAAACATTTGAAACATCTTTTCGAAAAAGATACAAACCTTTGTAAAACATTCGAGTAAAGAATTGTTACAAGGGTAGCCTAAGACAAGGCATCTTCTTCAAAAACATTTTCAAAACACACACACACACCACAATTTCAAGCAATCGAAAATCAAGGCAAGTGATCTAAAAAACCAAGTAACTAAGAGCCCATGGATAACCATGGATGAAAAGGGTGCTAATACCTTCCCTTTTCATAATCTAACCCCCGAACCCAAGAAAAATCTCAAAAGGTTTTTGCTGTGCTTTTTAAACCTTTCCTTTAGGATAAAATAAAAAGTCGGTGGCGACTCTTGCTCAACCGAACAAGTGCGAATACAAACGCAAAACTCACAGTCAGTTCTCCCACCGTATCACAGTATTATTTGTTTTAAACCAATGTGTGTGCTCTTTTTAAGGGACCACATGCATCACTTGTATGCATCACTTGCCATTCCTTCGAATGGGCCAAACAAACTTTCCAAGGGAGATAATGCCCAGTCGAAGCAGGAATCAAGCTTGCATGCAGGTAGTCATCAAGACAAATCTGTAGAGGCCATTGCCCAATCGAAGCAGGCATGCAGGTAACCATTACATTATGAATCAAGCAAGCATGTAAAGTCAATGGTGCAGTCGAAGGATGTATGCAGGAGGCCATTGCTTTGTGCCTGCTGGCATGAAGGAAGTTCCTGCCTTGTGAATTGAAGGCAAGCATAGAGAAGGCACTTGCCTTCTGAATCGAAGGAAAGCTGCAGGAGTCCATTGCCAACATCTTCTGAATCGAAAGAAACCAGTAAGAAGCCAACGCCCTCTGAATCGAAAGAAGCCAGTAGGAAGCTACTAACTTCTGAATCAAAGGAGGCTGTTTCAAAGGAAACACATGCCCAGTCGAAGCTTGTATATAGAAAACAAGCAAAAGGCCAAGGCTTCAATCGAACCTTGGAAATTTGAATCAAGCTTGAAGGAGGTTAGGTGATCAATCAAAGCCTGTCAAGATGCCAATCCAAAGACACCTTGTTCATCTTTAAAATTTTTATTTTTCTTTAATCAAGTGCTTGTGACCACCTATATAACAAAGAATATTGGAAAACATGAGAGTGCAAATTTTGGGGTACAACAGGTGACCTTTAGGAAAGTTTCCCGAAAAGCATGTGAGTGAGGATAAATCATGATGAAAAGACCTGTGTTGGTTTGTGAGGTCAGTCGATAATCCAGAAGGTCATCTTGGGCGTTACAGAACTCGACTTCACTTATGGAAGAAAGTTACTCTTATTGATGTACTTCATGTCGTCGACATGAATAAGAACCTTGTTAGTGGGGATCATTTCTGAAAATTGAGTACTAAATATGTGTATGAATCAGGCAAGTTAATATTGACCCGTAATGGTGTATTGGTGAGAAAGGGTTATTCCTATTAAGGAATGATTAAGCTTTTTACTATTTACAACATTATTAATAAAGTTTCTATTTTCAATTATATGATTGAATCCATTTTTTATGGCATAGTAGATTATCGCATATTAGTATTAATACTATGAAAACATAAATTAAATCTGGTTTAATTTCATGTGATGTTCGTAGTTTGGAAACATGTGAAATATGTGTTAAGTTGAAAATGATTAAAAAAAACCTTTCTATAGTGTAGAAGGAAATACAATCTTGCTTGATCTTGTGCATGTCACATTTATGAGAGTTTAATTGCATGTCAACATATGGAAGAAAGAGGTATTTTATTAATTTTATTTATGATTGTTCTAGATTCACCCATGTATATATTTTAAAGCATAAAGATGATTCTTTTAATGCATTTAAAGTTTATAAAGCGGAAGTAGAAAATTAATTAAGTAGAAGTATTAAAGTCCTTAGGATTTATAAGGGTGGTGAATATTTTTTTCTACTGAATATGATGCATATTATGAAGAATATGGTATAATATAGATGAATGTTTCGTACTTCGTAAACCATAACAAAATGGTCTAGCTGGAAGAAAGAATAAGATATATCAAGAAATGATAAATGCCATGTTAATGCATTCTGAGTTATCATTTAATTTATGGGGTGAAACTTTGATATCTTCTTGTCATATATTGAATAGAATTCCTTTGAAGTAAACCAATATTTCTCCATATGAGGTATCGGAAGACAAAGCGCCAAATATCAGTTATTTTATAATGTGGGGTTGTGTAGCTTATTATAATAACATGGATCCTAAAAGGAGTGAGTTGGGTACTCTAAGGATCAAATGGGCCTTGTAGGCTATGCATCTATCAGTAAAGCATATAAACTTTTGAATTTGGATTCTAATATAATTATTGAATCTCAGGATGTGGAATTCTTTAAGAACCTTATCACGAAGAGTAACGAATCTGAGAATCCCACAAATGAAGAACCTCGTGAAGAAGGTTCTCCATGGATAATTGAAACACAAACCAAAAGTTCTTTAAGTATTTTTTAAACACAACATGAGCTTAAGATAAGCAAGAGAGCTCGAAAGGCTAAGGATCTAGGACCAAAAAAAATAGATTCTCGACTTATTTATTTTTATCTAGTAGAAGGAAATAGTTAGAATTTGTTTGCAAGATTCCTATTATTATATAAGTTGAAGATGATCCTAAGACTTATAAGGAAGAAATAGCTTTGAGGGACTCCTCTTTTTGGAAGGAAGTTATCCAAGACGAAATGGATTTAATAAATAATGTCAAACCACACTTGGGAACTTGTTAACCTACCAAAAGGATTAAGACCCATTGGATGCAAGTGGGTAGAAGAAAGTTTCATAGTGATGGTATACTAAACATCTACGAGGCTAGATTAATAGCCAAGGGTTTTAAACAAAAGTAAGACATTGATTATTTTGACACATATGCATCGGTAGCAAGGACGACGAAAATTAGAGTATTATTTGTATTAACTTCTTTGCATGATCTTATAGTTCATCAAATGGATGTCAAAATGGAATTCTTAAATGGAGATCTCTATTAGGATATTTACATGGAGTAACCAAAAGGTTATGTGCTTCATGATAATGAACAAAAGGTGTAAAAGCTTGTCTAATCATTGTATTGAATAAAACATGCACCGAAACAATGGAATAAAAAGTTTGACTTTGTCATACATTCAAATGGATTTGTTTCTAATTAATGTGATAAGTTTTTGTACACAAAGGTGGATGAAAATATTATGATATTATTTTTTTCCAATGTTGACGACATGTTGATCATTAATAATGAGATGAATAAAATTTTAGAAACAAATAGGTTTCTAACTTCCACATTCAATATGAAAGATCTTGGATCAATTGATACTATTTTGGGGATCAAAGTAAAGCAAAATAGTGGGGGTTATGAACTTAGTCAAACACACTATGTTTAGAGAGTTCTTGATAAGTTCAAACACTTATGTTTCAAGGAAGTGAATACTCTATTTGATCCTAGTGTCAAGCTTCAAAAGAATAATGGAAGAGTTGTGGCTCAATTGGAACATGCTAGTGCAATTTGTTATATAATGTATTTAATTCAATACACTATACCTGGAATAACATTTGAAGATTTTGAAGTGAGTAGATTTACTAGCAACCCAAATAGTGAGCATTGGAAGTCCAACACAAGGATTTTAGGTTATATTTTGAAACAAAAAAGTTTGGCCTCTGTTATGGTAGGTTTGTTTGCCATACTAGAATGATATACCGATGCGAGTTGGATATTGAGTGTTAGAAATCATAAATCTACAATTAGTTGGATATTTATACTAGATATAGGTGCAATTTCTTGGCAGAGAAAGAAACAAACGTGTATCATTCTATCAACCATGGAATCATAGTTTGCGGCTCTTGCTTCTGCTGGTCAAGAAGTTGAATGGTAGATGGAACTTCTCTTGGAAGTTCTATTGGCTAAAGACAATGTTTTAAAGGTGTTGATACATTACGATAGTCAAACAACTTTATCTAGAGCATACAACAAAGTGTATAACATAAATTCTAAGCACATAGGTCTTAGACATTCCCTCATGAGAAAATTCATTAAGGATGGAATCATTTCACTCACATATATACATTCAAGCTATAATTTAGCTAATCAGTTTACTAAACCACTAACCATAATTTAGTAAATAATACCTCGAGAGATATAGGATTAAAACTCCTTGATTAAGAGTTTCAACAATGGTAGAAACCCAATATAATTTTAGGAAAACATTAACCTTAGAATCAACAGGTAACAAAAAATTGTAGATATGGATGTATGTTCGATATTATGTAATAATGTTGACCTTTGCATTTGGAAGATTGAGTTTTTAAAACTCTTAATGAAGTTAAATGTTTATAATATTTATATAAGTTAAAGTAAATAGAATACAAACTTCACTCATGTAAATTTAGATATGGTGTCATTTCAAAGTGAGAGTTAGAGTTTCTATCACGATAAATTCGCGAGACAGGAAAAGCACATGACCATAAATAGTGCTTAGCAAGATATCTAGAAGAAGAACCTATTAGAACAAAATTGGTTTATACCATATCCCTTAGGTTTTGATGATAACAAAGTATTTAAAGAACAATTGGGTAGACTTATGTGTATTCAAGTGTGCAGGTACAAAACTTAATAAATTAATTTAAAGTTAGTTCTGATATTGCACTGAACATTGAAAGAGAAGCTCTGAAGAGACAGATTCTAAATATTAGAATCTAAAGAATCAACTTCTGATGATCATAACTTAAGGGTCCATATTATTACCAAGTCAATGTTTTAAGAATCAGAGTCTTAAGGATCGGAAGCTAAGACTCAGACTCTGAAGAACGAGAACCTGAACCTAGTCAAAGCTCAAGAATCGAGGAATTCCTGAAAGGTCACTATCAAACTCTAGAGTTTATTTGTCATGTTATAGTCACGTGAAGACATAGCATAAATTTGTAGAAGCCTAAATATTTATAACTGATAATTCATTTTGTAGAAAAGGAGTTTCAAATGGGATTGCAACAACACTAACCATATCAGGAATCTTTACAATAAATCTATTGATGCTTTTCTCAAAGACTCTCTTGTGCTTGAAGTTTTCACCAAGGCCTCTTTCATGTAACTATATAAGAGTAGCTGAAACTTTTGAGAAACATACATCTATGCGCCTTTGCAAGAAAAGAGAAGTTACTCTATTAAAACAAAGAGCATAGGATAACTTAGAACTTCTTATCAATTGTACATTCTTAGAAGTTCTTAATTCTTATAATTTTCTATGTTGTATTCTTCTTACACCTCTAATTGTATATCAAGTCTAATTATCAAACTTTCAACTATAATTTATCTGCTAGATAGATTGTTAGAAGTATCTTGCTTGTGTGCTTGAGAATTTGGAAGTCTCTTGCTTGTGTGCTTAAGTAGTAAAGTCTATTTCATGCATGTTTGAGAAATTGGAAGTCTCTTACTTGTTTGCTTGGGCATTGAAGTCTCTAGCTTGTGTGCTTGATAAATCAGAAGTCTATTGCTTATGTGCTTGAGCATTGCAGTCCCTTACTTATGTGTCTGGGAATTGGAAGTCTCTTTCTTGTATGCTTAAGCAACTTGTAATCAGATTTGGTTATAGTGGAAGAACCAGGATAATTGCTTTTTATATTTTCTTGATCTCTTCTTTATTTCTAATCATATTATTCCACTGCTATCACCATCAAACTCTGACTCATATTTTGTCTCTGTGACCAGAATCTGATAAGATATTTGAAGATAAAAAGAAGAAAAAGTTAACACAATTTAATCAATTTTCTTGTGTTTTTCTCACCTTCAGAACCATTAAACTATGTATGTAAGGTAATACTGATCTAATCACAAGGAATAACATGTTGAAATTTTTGCTACCTAAAATTATTATTAGGTTTTATGTTGTCTTTACTAAGGTTAAGTTCAAATCAATAGATACTTAATTGTACTAGCATTCTTTGTTTCCTTTTTTGAAATTGGTCTTGCCATTATTAGAACAAGTGGGAGATTGTTTTAATTAATAAATAAAATTAATAACCATTGATATGTTCCAATAATAATAAGACACCACGCAAGTGAGTAAATGAACATTCAATGTATAGGAAATAGTCTCACATTGAAAGTTTAACTCACTTTAATACTCCTTATATAAAGTTGCACTCATTAACTTATAAAAGAGTAAATAAGGGAGAGTGTCACATGGATAAGTATTGTGGTCCCAAATCTTATTTCATTTGTCACCTTCACACCCCTAGTAGGTCTCCCACTGATGACACCAACTTCATCTCCGGGACAGAGGCGTGGGTGTAGAGGTGCTAGTACCGACTTGATGTGTAGATCGACTTTCAGCGTTCGACCTTCAGCTAACGTTCGACCATTGTCATTGTCACTACTACTGACTACCCGACCTTTAAGTCTTTGGTTATTATCTAGGGTGAGATCTTAGAAGAATCTAGACATGTTGCTTAGGAAAACCTCAAGTCAACATTTGGAAAAGGATGTTCGGAGGATCATGGTCTATCCTCCTTCTCGATAGGCAGATTTCAGTTTCAAAAATAGGGATGTACATAATTATTTTCCAATACCAAATTCCATAATACGACGATGCTTGAAAGAAAATATAATGATGATAAATTATAAAATAAACTATGTGCTGTGTGGCTAGGATATCTTAAATGGACAATGAAAATTTCATTTTTGGATTCCTCTTGAAATAAAATCTTGGTCATGAAATGTATAAAAGATTACAAACTTGACAAAGATAATACATGAATATAGATAGATCCATATTTGTGGCATAGGTTTCATATTTATAGTTTACGCCTCGCTAGATTTCAATTTATAAGTGTTAACTACATAAATAACATAGGAACAAGTATATATTTATAGTAAGTATTTGTTAGATTTTCCATTTATAAGTGTTAACTACATATAAATATAATGAGTTGTACAAGTTTGTTATATATATATATATATATATATATATATATATATATATATATATATATATATATATATATATATATATATATATATATATATATATATATATATATATATATATATATATATATATATATATATATATATTTGTTATGTTTTTTATTATAAACATAATTAATTAATAAAAAATGAATTAACACGATTGATATTAATACTAAACAATAATTATTAAATAATTATTTATTTTCAACGTACTTGAATAAAATAATGATGGAGAAGTCAGAAGTACAACCATCATGTTTTATGGATCGTTGACTTGTTTTTGAAGCAAGTTTAGACAAGCATGATTTCAAGGCAAGGTAGGGTGGTTAGCAACTTTAAACACGTCTAATCTGAGTTTGCAGGCATGATTTATGGGGAAGTACACTCAAAAGCAAAGTAAAGTATGGGCTCAAAATAAACTTTGTACAAAATTTTGCTTTTCAAGGATAACAGTGGTACTTTTATGCCACACGTGGGAAGATCTTTTGGATAAAGACTTAAACACTGGGATAAAGACTCAAAATTTGTTGTAAGCATTAAATTATGATGAGATTTAACAAGCAAGAAAGCCTACAACATGAGATTATGCAGTATAGCTTGAAACTGGATCAGAAGTTCAGCATAAACGTAACTTAGATTAAGAACAAATGTCCAACTTCTAATCTTTGATTCTCCCCGCTCCAGCATGATCTGAATGAGTTCTCAGACTTTTCAGAAAGCTTGTAACATTATTTTTAACCCCTCTTTGAATCATTTTTGCAAACTCTGATTGTACCTACGTGATAACTAGCCCAAAAGTTCTAATCAAATTTTGACTTGGAAATGCTCAGAATTTACTAAGTGTTTTAGTTTCATGAACGTGTCTTCAAGGATTTATAACTTGAAATCCCAACATTTCTAGGAGGAATTATGGTCTATAATGTTTTAGATCTCATTGAGATCTACAAATCTTGTGTCAGAAGTTCTTCCTGAATCATCTTGCATCATGATGAAAATCTGGCCAAAAGTTCTGAATTTATCAAATTTTCTGAACACTTAGAAAAATTTCTAAGTGTTTAGAACTTTGACTTTTCCAAATTAATTTTGACTTTTGATTTTCTTGATGAACCAACTTCAATATTCTAACATGTCTTGATGAAACGTGATTCTTGAAACTTGATTTTTGATCAAAGAGTCAAAGTTTGACTTTTCAGTGTGCATTTTGACCATTTTCCCTTGTGCCAATTCCAAACCTAAATTGATGTATCAGTGCTGCAAACTTGAGTCATGGAAGATCTTGTGAGAAGAGGGAAAATTTTGGGGTACAACAATAACAATAATCATAATTTTGGTCCAATTATTGGCCAGTGACCTCTATTACAAATCACAAATCCAATCTTTGGTTCACAATAAAGGTTGAAAAAACAATTTGATGTGCAAATACGAGCTCAGAAACAGGCATCACAAGCATCATAGTATCTGTGATACGGTGGGAGAACTGACTTGAGTTTTTGTGTTTGTATTCGCACTTGTTCGGTTTAGCAAGAGTCGCCACCGACTTTTTATTTTATCCTACAGGAAAAGTTAAAAAGCACAGGAAAAACCTTTTGAGATGTTTCGTGGGTTCGGGGGGTAGATTATGAAAAGGGAAGGTATTAGCACCCTTTTCATCCATGGTTATCCATGGGCTCTTTGTTACTTGGTTTTAGATCACTTGCCTTTGATTTTCAATTGCTTGAAATGGTGTGTGGGTGTGTGTTTTAAAAATGTTTTGAAAAAGATGCCTTGTCTTAGGCAACCAATGTAATGACTCGTGTTTGAGTGTTTTACAAAGGTGTGTATCTTTTCGAAAAGATGTTTCAAATGTTTTTGAAAGTTTGTTTTGAAAATGTTGTGGAGTGTGGTTTTGAAAAGTAGGCAAGTGTTTTTGCAAGTTGGATCAAGTAACTAAGAGTTGTCTACCCCTATTGTACTCAAAGGTTTTTCTTATGTTTTAACCCCTTTTAACAATTTTGTTCCACCATTGTATTTGGTGGACAATCTTGCGTTAGGATGTTAACGGGACATGCGCGGGTCATCGTATGGACCATGAATATAATGGTGCCAAGTGTCTTTGGAAATTTTGCTTGAAGGGACTATGATCATTTTGATAGGCAACTTTCGAAAGCGTCATCGAGGGACTATGATCATTTGAATTGTTTTGCCAGAGAAACTCGACGTGCAAGTATGGCCCATTTTGGAAGGCAACAAGCGGGATTACCCTAGGGGTGCAAGTGTGATTGTGTATTGATTTCATGTATTTGTCTTTGTATTAGGTTATCTAGCGTTTGATTTTATGTACATACAAACCCTAGGTCTAACCATGGTATATTTGAAAGCGATGAATTGCGGGAATTTAAAGTCTACGCTATTACAAATGAGTATTCGGGAGTGGGGGTACAAATGTTTACAAATGGGGATGAGACTTAAATGGGAGAGTAGTGTCCAATAATTTACAACCAAATCGAATTGCGATCGCAAATGTAATATGTATCAAATGTACAAGATAAGCAAATGTAAACGTATCAATGTATTTGTGTATTGTAAATGTGTAAGTGTATGATTTATTTACAAGTGCGAAAAATGTTAACTTAATGAAAAATTAAGTATTGATTATTTATTCTTTTTGGATATTTGTATTTTTGTTAATATGTACAAAACAAAATATTTTAAGAAAAGAAAAGTTTTAAGAAAAAGATTAATGTTTTAAGTTTAAGAAAAAGAAAATATTTTAAGTTTTATGTATTAATGTTTTTAGGTATTTATGTTAGTATTTTTTATGTACAAAGATTTAATTATATCATAAAAAAAATGAATATTGTCAATTAAATTTAATATGAACAATTGGTTTATTTAACAAAAATAAGTTGTGTAAAAATGTCATGTGATAAATGAAAAAAAGGTGTTAGTTAAAAAAAGAATAGAATGGGCCTAAAGGAGTTATGCTGGCCCAAATAAATGATCAGAATAAAAAGGAAAAAAGGGGGTGCGCTTGTTTTGATGGGCTTAGGCATCCTGAATGGGCAAGGCCCACGCGTTTTTGATAACATTTTCGTTTAGGGTTTTGGTGTTTCGTTCATTTGGGAAAGGGTTTGGCAAGTTACAGCGCGACGCCGTTTGTCACTTTGCTTCGTTCCTCTTCGTCTTCTTGCTCGAACCATGCCTCTGAACAGCGCTAACCGTCCATGGCCACCCAACGTCACCTCCGTTCTCCTCTCTCCACAAGGTTACTCCAGGCGGTGGTCACGAGGTTTGATTTTCGTTCTGTATGTTTTACGCCTTTGCATGTTTTTACTCATTTCTGATTCTTGATTATATTGCTTGATGTTTGTGCAAGATGTGGAAAAGAAAAGAAAAAAAAGAAGGGTTTATACCTTTGGAAAGGAGGTGAGGAGACGGATTGGAAGGCGCTGTGGGCGGCCAAGGGCGAGGGCGATGATGATGTGCGCTTTGGAATTCCTGGTACTTTTGTATTTGCCTTTTTTGTGGTTTAATGATGAAGGTACTGAAAACCCTAGCATAACCTTCCTTTTCCTCTTCTCTTTTGATTGCTTCTGTTGCCTTTGATTCTTGCCATGCTTGATATGCTTATATGTTGATATGCTGAGATATTTGGTATGTTGAGATATCTGGTATGCTTCTGAGTATGCTTGACCCTATTGGCTTCTGTATGTTGCTTTTGTTTGTATGCTTAATGATGATTATCTGAGAGCTTATGACTCGTTGTTTTGCTTCTTTTCCTCTTCTCTTGGTTGGCTTGCTGAGATACCTGTTGATGTTGGTTATTGCCTTGTATGCTTGATTCGTTTGGTTGCCTTGAAATGCTTGTCTGATGATATTGATGTGTTGTTGTTCTAACCCTATGATGAAAGTTTTCTGAGGGTTTTGGCTATTTCGCTGACTCTAAGATGGTTTGGATTGATGGTATGAATGCTTAGTGTTGGTTCTAGTTTATACACAGGTTTGTGGCTTTTTGAAAGGAGCAGGTTATGCTTTAGGCTTTTGATATGTTGGTTTGAGCTTTTTTGTGAGAAACAGGTTATGCTTTAGGCTTTTGATATGTGACACAGTTTGTGTTGTTTGAGGCCTTTACTGCAGGCTTCAGGCTTGAGGGCTCAAGCTTGGACAGGTTATGTGCTTGAAGTTGGGTTTAATGCAGGTTTAACACTATCTTAAGAGGGCTTGTGGTGCTTCTGCAATACTTTCTTTTTGTGTGTTTATGTCACAGTTTGTGGTTTACTTAGGCAGGCATGGAATTGTTTACAAGTTAAGAGCTTTTAGGCTTTGTTTGACAGGGCCTGTAGAGGTTTTATTTTGGTTTACAGGTTGTGTGTTACAGCTTGAAGCAGGTTAAGGATTGGGCTTCATGTTCTGGTTTTAGGTTTGCCAGTTTGTTGGTGAGCTGGTTAAGACTTGAGGCAGGTTCATGGCTTTGGATCAAGGCTTGCTTTTGTTTTGTGTTACAGTTTGGAGAGTTTATGGAGGCAGCTTTGAGACTTTTTACAGTTTTTGTTTCCTTGGTATTTCTGCCCTCCTCCTCTGATATGCTGGTATATCTTTTCTTATATCTTTCTCAGCCTAAGCCCTGTAAGCCTATCTTCTCTTCTTCTTCTCTCTCCCTCTTTTTGACAGATTAAAAGCATATTTTATATTGCTTATGTTTGTCCTATTCTGACAAAGCAAATGGCCTTGAAAATGATGAAATTGAAACTTTGCTTGCATTGTTGGTTTACTCTGCATACTTCCTGCTTTCCTGCATACTTTATGTACTTCTTTGACATCTTTTTATATCTCTTAGACAGCTTTGAGTAGCCTTTTGTACTTGTTGATGTTTTGGACAGTTGTTTTGACAACTTTTGGCTTAGTTTGACATTGTGACTTTGTAGTTCTAGTTCAGTTCAGTTTGCCTTTGGATTTTGTACTTGCACATGCTGTTTGTTTGGAAACTATGCAGTTGGTTGACAAATTTGAATCATGAACTATGCAATTTGTTTGACCATTTTGAATTTGTGCAATTACAACTTTTGTGCATTTCATGTCTTTTTCTTTTGCAAGCATTTTTCATCCCTCTTTATGAACCGGGAGAAATCTCGTGATTTGCAGAGAGGGCGAACTGATTCCGGCCAGTTGCTTTTAATGATGATCTTTTTAACTGTCTACCTTTAATTATTTTATCTGCTTTGACTTTTCTTTTGTTTCTTGTTTTTTTTTTTGCAGATAAAATCAAATGAGCAGAGGGAGCATTGGATAGAAGATGAAGACTTAGGAATTAGGATGAAATTTTATTTCAATTTTTAATCATTGTAACCATTATTATTATAAATACTTTGTAAATAAATACTGTATTCAAATAACAATTGTAACAAATAATTAAAGATGAATAAAATCCAATTTTGATCAGTTAATTCTTTTTATTTCTCTTTCAAATGTTTATTTAATTGTTTATAATCCTTAAATTATAATAAAATGGAAATAAATCCCAATTATTCTAATCTTAGAATAAATAAACAATTGATAAACACTGTGGTCTTGACATCAATCAATAATAAACCCGGCGCTTCAAATATCCAAAGCAATGCACAATTAATGAAACAAAACGTCCACATGTCCTTTTTTCACCGATTAAATCCAAACACTGCAAATTCTCAATCATCAGCCTTAGTCCATATCTCAGAGTAAATTGAAAAGAACTGTAGAATTAATTCTTTCTGAGAATGCGCGCACAAAAACCCTGATTCTTGATTAAATGTCAGAGAAGCGTTTGCCTGATCAAAACCTGAGCCAACTCAACCAAACCCTAAACAATCTGTTTGAACTGCTTTAAAATCAAAGAAAACCCTAAATTTTGTCTGACTGACGAGAAAAGTCTGTTTGACCGATTCTTGAGCCAGTCTGAAAAATCAGGAAAAGCCCGAAGCTGTGATTTCTTGTGGAAAAATATGAGGGCAAATTTTGGGGTACAACAGTTGCCCCTGTTCAATCTTCTTGAACCTGAAGAGTTAGATTGGAAAGTTTGCCTTTTGCGACTTGAAGGTAAAAGGAGATTGGACACTAGAGTGCCCAAAAATTTGCACTCGGTGACGTGATGGTAGAGGGAATGGGCTTAAAGATGCCATTTGGTGATGGACTTAAAGATGCCATCTAGGGATGTGACAGATCCTTGTCGGGGATGGGCTTATAGATGCCATTTGAAAGTGTAATGGATAGTTGTGGAGATGGGCTTACAGATGCCATCGGGAGGTGCGACAGAACTTTGTTGAGAATGGGCTTATAGATGCCATTTGGAGTTGTGTGTCAATCGCGTAAGCGATTCCTTAGCGAGAATTTGCGTACTTGAGAAAGAAAGATAATTTCCTGGCCTGTTACAGGGGTTGATCTTCAGTCTCTTCATGCAGACATGCCCTGGCTGAATACAGGTATCGAATCTACAATCGATTGCTCACAGATATGCCCTGGCTAGATACAGGAATCGAATCTGGAATTAGTCGTCTACAGATATGCCCTGGCTGGATACAGGTATTGAATCTGGAAATTGTCGTCTACAGATATGCCCTGGCTGGATACAGGTGTCGAATCTGGAATTGTCGTCTACAGATATGCCCTAGCTGGATACAGGTGTCGAATCTCTAAACTCTTCATGCAGACATTCCCTGGCTAGATACAGGTGTCGAATCCATAATCAGTTACTCACAGATATGCCCTGGCTGGATACAGGAATCGAATCTGGAAATGGTCGTCTACAGATATGCCCTGGCTGGATACAGGTGTCGAATCTGGAAATTGTCGTCTACAGATATGCCCTGGCTGGATACAGGTGTCGAATCTGGAATTGTCGTCTACAGATATGCCCTGGCTGGATACAGGTGTCGAATCTCTAAACTCTTCATGCATACATTCCCTGGCTAGATACAGGTGTCGAATCCACAATCAGTTACTCACAGATATGCCCTGGCTGGATACAGGAATCGAATCTGGAAATGGTCGTCTACAGATATGCCCTGGATGGATACAGGTGTCAAATCTGGAATTGTCGTCTACAGATATGCCCTGGCTGGATACAGGTGTCGAATCTCTAAACTCTTCATGCAGACATTCCCTGGCTAGATACAGGTGTCGAATCCATAATCAGTTACTCACAGATATGCCCTGGATAGATACAGGAATCGAATATGGAAATGGTCGTCTACAGATATGCCCTGGCTGGATACAGGAATCGAATTTGGAATTGTGACAGTTAATAGTAATCATCTTTGGATTGTCCTTTTTCCTGAAAAGGAAAAACATCAGTTGTATGCAATGTCATGATGTATGAAATGCATGTTGTCATGATACTCAAAATGAGATAGTGTTGTATGGACTTTATCATGTATGTAAGCAGGATGTATGAAATGTGAAATGTCTATGAATGTATTTTCGTCTAGGAAAATAAATCCTTGACGAGTGCCGGGAACTTGTTGATCCCTGGGCTGACGTTGAAGAGTAGAGTTCTTCGCTTCCGCTGGGGATGATGGTTGCAAGAATAAACCGGTAGGAGAAGATGACTCCGTCGGGGAATAAACTTGTCGGAGAGATTACTCTGCGGGGAATTACTCTGTGGGAAGAGATACTTCGCTGAGGTTTTGATGAGAGCTCCATTGGGGATTCCACTGATAAGTTATGTTGGGGAAATTGATGAACTCCACTGGGGATAAAAGAATTTTGACTGCTGTCGGGGAAAGTGAATTCTTGACTGCTGCAGGGGAATCCGGAGCTTGGGTTGTATGCCAATCTACTGGGGATTCTTGTCTTGAGGGGATCTTCACTGGAGAACATTCGAATATTCTGTGAGGAACTGAGAATGAGAGTCTTCCCTCCGCTTGGAGATTGATAGTTGGAAGTTTTAGCTCCACTGGGGATTGACAGTTTTGGCTCTACTGGGGATTTTGAAACTTGACTCTGAGGGGAGTTAGCTTCTGGAAGGTTCTCTGGTTGGTATTACAGGAATCTTTTGAGCTTTGAGAAGGAACCAGTGTAGGGTTTCCTGATGATGAGTCCGTGTAAAACTGCATCCGGGTTTTGAGAAGGAACCTGTGTAGGGTTTCCTGATGATGAGTCCGTGTAAAACTACATCTTCCAACAGGTGATGAAGGAATT
Organism: Vicia faba; assembly: GCA_948472305.1. Lineage (NCBI taxonomy): Eukaryota > Viridiplantae > Streptophyta > Magnoliopsida > Fabales > Fabaceae > Vicia > Vicia faba. Next base: position 163,816,974 of record OX451741.1, on the reverse strand, counting down.
GTTGAACACTTTTGACATTCGAATGCCCCAAGTGGTGATGAAAGAGACTCTTTATGTAGATAATTTCCTGGCTTGTTACAGGTGTTGATCCACAATCAGTCATCCATAGATATTTTCCTGGCTTGTTACAGGTGTTGATCTGGAACTTAAGAAATGTTGGTCGAGGAGATACTGTCCTGGCTTGTTTCAGGTGTTGATCTCTGACCTGAGAAAGAAAGATGGTTCCCTGGCTTGTTACAGGTGTTGATCTTCAATCTCTTCATGTAGATAATTTCCTGGCTTGTTACAGGTGTTAATCCATAATCAGTCGTCCACAGATATTTTCCTGGCTTGTTACAGGTGTTGATCTGGAACTTAAGAAATGTTGGTCGAGGAGATGTTGTCCTGGCTTGTTTCAGGTGTTGATCTCTGACCTGAGAAAGAAAGATGGTTCCCTGGCTTGTTACAGGTGTTGATCTTCAATATCTTCATGTAGATAATTTCCTGGCTTGTTACAGGTGTTAATCCACAATTAGTCGTCCACAGATATTTTCCTGGCTTGTTACAGGTGTTGATCTGGAACTTAAGAAATGTTGGTCGAGGAGATGTTGTCCTGGCTTGTTTCAGGTGTTGATCTCTGACCTGAGAAAGAAAGATGGTTCCCTGGCTTGTTACAGGCGTTGATCTTCAATCTCTTCATGTAGATAATTTCCTGGCTTGTTACAGGTGTTAATCCACAATCAGTCGCTCACAGATATGCCCTGGCTGGATACAGGAATCAAATCTGGAATTTGTCGTCTACAGATATGCCCTGGCTGGATACAGGTGTCGAATCTCTAAACTCTTCATGCAGACATGCCCTGGCTATATACAGGTGTCGAATCCACAATCAGTTACTCACAGATATGCCCTGGCTAGATACAGGAATCGAATCTGGAATTGGTTGTTGTTCTGTTGGTAGTTGTAATTTCCAGCAGGCGATGAAGGAATCGTTGGACACTTTTAACATTTGAATGCCCCAAGTGGTGATGAAGGAATTGTTGAACACTTTTGACATTCGAATGCCCCAAGTGGTGATGAAGGAGTCTCTTCAGGTTACTCTGCAATTGAGAGATTTTGTTGAAATCTTGACTGGACTGCCCCAGGTTAACTGAAATTTGAAAGATTTGTTGAAACCTTGATTGGACTGCCCCAGGCTGACTGGATAGTGACATGTCATGCCCCTTGTTGATAGGAGATTTGTCAATGGAAGGGTCATCTTTTTTTTGAAGTGATTTTACTCACTGAGAGAGTTTTCGTTCCTCCGAACATTCGCTGTATGAATTTCTTCGCTGTCAAACAAATAGTCAAATGCAAACAGTGATATTCAAGCAATGCAAAGTTTATGTTTGTCTCGAAGTTTTGAAAAAATGCGTTTTTAGCAGAAAACTTTTCATAAGACAAAATCAACACAAGATTTTAGAGCAAAGCCTTACAGGAGTCAGGATACCTTTTGTAACAGTATGCTTTCGAACTAACCCATGCTTCAATTAGGACTTTTGAAGGGTTGTAACGTGGCTTGGTTCATGGTTTAAGAAATAAAGGATAAAGGCTCAAAGTATATTTGTACCCACCTGTTCTTCGTGATGTTCTTCAATCCTAAGCTCAGTTAATTATGCGTCGCACTCTGTTTGAGTTTGGAACGACTTTTGGGTGATGGTTCACCAATTGAATTTGGGAGACAGTCATCATCTCCTTTTTTATTTTGCAACATTTTTCATGTTGTCGAGGATTTGTAATGACCTCTCTATTTTGATTTTGATTTGTTATCCCTAACTTTTGCCTGACTGTCTCTGTTTTCGAGATCAACAGTCAGCGGGATGCCCCAACTTTCTTAAGCCTCCTTCACAGGTTTTGGCTTGGTGGGCTTTTCTCTTTTGAGAGATTGACTGCCTATGTGGTAGGTAACCATCACTGTCTTCTGATTCCAAAGGAATGCTTTTCCTTTTTTGATGTTATTCGTTGTGTTACGAACTGAGAGTTTGCGACCTCAATGCGCATTTTCTTTTGAATTAACTGAGATACTACCCTGCCCCAGGTTTATATCAAAGGTTTTGATTGTTTATAACAGAAAACTCCTACTTCTTTGGCTCGAAGGGGTTGACTAGGGATTATCTTCCTTATAACTCCAGTGTTTGGGAATTGAAAGAAATGTCTGTACATCATCAGCAAGGTCTGTTCAAAAGCATATTGTATGAGATTACGGTATTATTTCGTCATCCTCCCTCTAAAGGCTTGTAGCTTTTTATCAAGAGTTAAATATCATAAAGAAAGCACAAGAGTAGTGAAAACGAATGGATGAATTCAAGACAAACATATGCAATGCATTAATGAAACAGAGTTTAACATCAACAGATAATTGTTTGAATAACAAAAGAAATTACAACTTTGAAAATTCAAATGAAGCAAAAGTCTTTCAGTTTGAGCTTTGTCACTTCAGGTGGAGAAACCCTTAACAGAAGATTTTCATCTCGCCGTCTGGCATGAACCTCAGCACTCCAATGTCAATCAGATCTTGAATCTTGTTCTTCAAGGCCCAACAGTCGTCGGTGTCGTGTCCCGGGCTGTAGGAGTGATAAACACAAAATGCATCGGGATGATAGTTAGGAGCGGAGGTATTGGGCTTCCGAGTAGGATCCCTCAAAGCAGTCAGATTGACCTCCAACAAGCGCTCTAGTATCAGAGATGACGGTATGTCAATCTCTGTGAACTGTCTTCCCGACGTCTCTTGCTTACGCCGATTACCCCGTTGACACTGGCGAGGTTGTTGTTGGGCTTGTGACCCTGAATCAAGCAGATGAGCCTTCCCCTTGTCTTCTTGTCTGGATGGGGGTTGAGTGGTGACTTGCTCTTCAACCTCATATGTTTGCCCTAGTTGGTTGTTCCGAAGCAGTTGGTTGACGAGAACTCTGAGTTCTTCTTGTCTTTGAGACAAGTCCTGGATGAGAGCCATCTGGCCCACCAGTTGCCCCGTCATTTGGATCCTCATTGTAGTCAGCTCAAACTGCAGTGCCTCCAACTGATCACTCCTTGCATTGTTTGAATTCTCCTGGACCAAGCCCTTTGTGAGGAGAGCTTTTACTTCTTCTTGCCCCAAGGACAGGTTTAAGAACATCTCTTGAAGCTGAGTAGTCTGGTCCTGGATATCCTTGACAGTCCTTTCTAGAGCCATCTCTTACTGAAATAAACAGTATGAGAGTAAGGAAACTTGAAAAAGGAAAAATCGTCAAGATGCATGCATGATATGTGGATGCATGCTTTCAAGGATCTCTCGGGGTAAACACAAGAGAATGTTAGAGGTTGAACTTTGATCTTTGATTGAAGATCTTTGCCCCGGTGGATGTCTTTCCAAGAGAATCAAGCTCACCATGTCAAGTGGGTCATAGCCCCCGATTCAAGTTGTTGCACTTGATCTTTGATGGCATTTGTTAAAGGATAAACCTCTTGCCCTTTGGTAGACGTCTAGTTCAACGTAACCTTGCATCAAAAGAACCCTCGAGATCCTTGAAATGGTTATTGAAAATGCTATGGTATGATGTCATGATGTTATGTACATGCATGCAAAAGCAAGTGAGTGTATATACAGGTAATCATATTCACACAAAGCAAACAAGTCCTTAGGTTTAGGCTTGCGTGGGGTTGTAGGTAAGTACCCTCTTGAAGTTAGTTGGCTCATCATGTCCTAAAATAGAAACCGGATTCTAAGGAGCTCAATATCATTGGATTGTTTTCTGTGTTCATTGTTTTGGTTTAGCCACTTAACTGGCGACCAAAATATTCCAAGAAAACAACCCTCAATGAGTGTAGTATCGAGTATCTACCAACTTCGTACTGCACCAAAGTCGGTCATCTCACTACCCCTAAAAAGGCTAGGATGGTCAATTAAGGTTCTAAGAGTTCGTTAGTGCTTCACGACATCACTCAGCGGCCCCGTACTCTCCTTGATTGAACTCAAGGGTTACCGGTACTCACAAATATGTCACACTAACATAGCTTACTGCTTCAACCGTGTCGGTATACCCCGCACAGTTCCCTCACAGTTTTTTTGCTATTTACCTAAAAAGGTGCCCCCAAATCCGGGAGTAGGATTTACAACAAACCCAAACAAGGACCAAAAAAGTAAAGCAATCAAGGCAATCAAAGCAAGAATGTAAAGGTGATCTAAACCCTAAGGTAACCCCACTTTTAGATTTTTCCCCAGCAGAGTCGCCAGTTCTGTGATACGGTGGGAGAACTGACTTGAGTTTTTGCGTTTGTATTCGCACTTGTTCGGTTTAGCAAGAGTCGCCACCGACTTTTTATTTTATCCTAAAGGAAAAGTTAAAAAGCACAGGAAAAACCTTTTGAGATGTTTCGTGGGTTCGGGGGGTAGATTATGAAAAGGGAAGGTATTAGCACCCTTTTCATCCATGGTTATCCATGGGCTCTTAGTTACTTAGTTTTAGATCACTTGCCTTTGATTTTCAATTGCTTGAAATGGTGTGTGGGTGTGTGTTTTAAAAATGTTTTGAAAAAGATGTCTTGTCTTAGGCAACCAATGTAATGACTCGTGTTTGAGTGTTTTACAAAGGTGTGTATCTTTTCGAAAAGATGTTTCAAATGTTTTTGAAAGTTTGTTTTGAAAATGTTGTGGAGTGTGGTTTTGAAAAGTAGGCAAGTGTTTTTGCAAGTTGGATCAAGTAATTAAGAGTTGTCTACCCCTATTGTACTCAAAGGTTTTTCTTATGTTTTAACCCCTTTTAACAATTTTGTTCCACCATTATATTTGGTGGACAATCTTGCGTTAGGATGTTAACGGGACAGGCGCGGGTCATCGTATGGACCATGAATGCAATGGTGCCAAGTGTCTTTGGCAATTTTGCTTGAAGGGACTATGATCATTTTGATAGGCAACTTTCGAAAGCGTCATCGAGGGACTATGATCATTTGAATTGTTTTGCCAAAGAAACTCGACGTGCAAGTGTGGCCCATTTTGGAAGGCAACAAGCGGGATTACCCTAGGGGTGCAAGTGTGATTGTGTATTGATTTCATGTATTTGTCTTTGTATTAGGTTATCTAGCGTTTGATTTTATGTACATACAAACCCTAGGTCTAACCATGGTATATTTGAAAGCGATGAATTGCGGGAATTTAAAGTCTACGCTATTACAAATGAGTATCCGGGAGTGGGGGTACAAATGTTTACAAATGGGGATGAGACTTAAATGGGAGAGTAGTGTCCAATAATTTACAACCAAATCGAATTGCGATCGCAAATGTAATATGTATCAAATGTACAAGATAAGCAAATGTAAACGTATCAATGTATTTGTGTATTGTAAATGTGTAAGTGTATGATTTATTTACAAGTGCGAAAAATGTTAACTTAATGAAAAATTAAGTATTGATTATTTATTCTTTTTGGATATTTGTATTTTTGTTAATATGTACAAAACAAAATATTTTAAGAAAAGAAAAGTTTTAAGAAAAAGATTAATGTTTTAAGTTTAAGAAAAAGAAAATATTTTAAGTTTTATGTATTAATGTTTTTAGGTATTTATGTTAGTATTTTTTATGTACAAAGATTTAATTATATCATAAAAAAAATGAATATTGTCAATTAAATTTAATATGAACAATTGGTTTATTTAACAAAAATAAGTTGTGTAAAAATGTCATGTGATAAATGAAAAAAAGGTGTTAGTTAAAAAAAGAATAGAATGGGCCTAAAGGAGTTATGCTGGCCCAAATAAATGATCAGAATAAACAGGAAAAAAAGGGATGCGCTTGTTTTGATGGGCTTAGGCATCCTGAATGGGCAAGGCCCACGCGTTTTTGATAACATTTTCGTTTAGGGTTTTGGTGTTTCGTTCATTTGGGAAAGGGTTTGGCAAGTTACAGCGCGACGTCGTTTGTCACTTTGCTTCGTTCCTCTTCGTCTTCTTGCTCGAACCATGCCTCTGAACAACGCTAACCGTCCATGGCCACCCAACGTCACCTCCGTTCTCCTCTCTCCATAAGGTTACTCCAGGCGGTGGTCACGAGGTTTGATTTTCGTTCTGTATGTTTTACGCCTTTGCATGTTTTTACTCATTTCTGATTCTTGATTATATTGCTTGATGTTTATGCAAGATGTGGAAAAAAAAAAGAAGGGTTTATACCTTTGGAAAGGAGGTGAGGAGACGGATTGGAAGGCGCTGTGGGCGGCCAAGGGCGAGGGCGACGATGATGTGCGCTTTGGAATTCCTGGTACTTTTGTATTTGCCTTTTTTTGTGGTTTAATGATGAAGGTACTGAAAACCCTAGCATAAACTTCCTTTTCCTCTTCTCTTTTGATTGCTTCTGTTGCCTTTGATGCTTTCCACGCTTGATATGCTTATATGTTGATATGCTGAGATATTTGGTATGTTGAGATATCTGGTATGCTTCTGAGTATGCTTGACCCTATTGGCTTCTGTATGTTGCTTTTGTTTGTATGCTTAATGATGATTATCTGAGAGCTTAGGACTCGTTGTTTTGCTTCTTTTCCTCTTCTCTTGGTTGGCTTGCTGAGATACCTGTTGATGTTGGTTATTGCCTTGTATGCTTGATTCGTTTGGTTGCCTTGAAATGCTTGTCTGCTGATATTGATGTGTTGTTGTTCTAACCCTATGATGAAAGTTTTCTGAGGGTTTTAGCTATTTCGCTGACTCTAAGATGGTTTGGATTGATGGTATGAATGCTTAGTGTTGGTTCTAGTTTATACACAGGTTTGTGGCTTTTTGAAAGGAGCAGGTTATGCTTTAGGCTTTTGATATGTTGGTTTGAGCTTTTTTGTGAGAAGCAGGTTATGCTTTAGGCTTTTGATATGTGACACAGTTTGTGTTGTTTGAGGCCTTTACTGCAGGCTTCAGGCTTGAGGGCTCAAGCTTGGACAGGTTATGTGCTTGAAGTTGGGTTTAATGCAGGTTTAACACTATCTTGAGAGGGCTTGTGGTGCTTCTGCAATACTTGCTTTTTGTGTGTTTATGTCACAGTTTGTGGTTTACTTAGGCAGTCATGGAATTGTTTACAGGTTAAGAGCTTTTAGGCTTTGTTTGACAGGGCCTGTAGAGGTTTTATTTTGGTTTACAGGTTGTGTGTTACAGCTTGAAGCAGGTTAAGGCTTGGGCTTCATGTTCTGGTTTTAGGTTTGCCAGTTTGTTGGTGAGCTGGTTAAGACTTGAGGCAGGTTCATGGCTTTGGCTCAAGGCTTGCTTTTGTTTTGTGTTACAGTTTGGAGAGTTTATGGAGGCAGTTTTGAGACTTTTTACAGTTTTTGTTTCCTTGGTATTTCTGCCCTCCTCCTCTGATATGCTGGTATATCTTTTCTTATATCTTTCTCAGCCTAAGCCCTGTAAGCCTATCTTCTCTTCTTCTTCTCTCTCCCTCTTTTTGACAGATTAAAAGCATATTTTATATTGCTTATGTTTGTCCTATTCTGAAAAAGCAAATGGCCTTGAAAATGATGAAATTGAAACTTTGCTTGCATTGTTGGTTTACTCTGCATACTTCCTGCTTTCCTGCATACTTTATGTACTTCTTTGACATCTTTTTATATCTCTTGGACAGCTTTGAGTAGCCTTTTGTACTTGTTGATGTTTTGGACAATTGTTTTGACAACTTTTGGCTTAGTTTGACATTGTGACTTTGTAGTTCTAGTTCAGTTCAGTTTGCCTTTGGATTTTGTACTTGCACATGCTGTTTGTTTGGAAACTATGCAGTTGGTTGACAAATTTGAATCATGAACTATGCAATTTGTTTGACCATTTTGAATTTGTGCAATTACAACTTTTGTGCATTTCATGTCTTTTTCTTTTGCAAGCATTTTTCATCCCTCTTTGTGAATCAGGAGAAATCTCGTGATTTGCAGAGAGGGCGAACTGATTCCGGCCAGTTGCTTTTAATGATGATCTTTTTAACTGTCTACCTTTAATTATTTTATCTGCTTTGACTTTTCTTTTGTTTCTTGTTTTTTTTTTTTGCAGATAAAATCAAATGAGCAGAGGGAGCATTGGATAGAAGATGAAGACTTAGGAATTAGGATGAAATTTTATTTCAATTTTTAATTATTGTAACCATTATTATTATGAATACTTTGTAAATAAATACTGTATTCAAATAACAATTGTAACAAATAATTAAAGATGAATAAAATCCAATTTTGATCAGTTAATTCTTTTTATTTCTCTTTCAAATGTTTATTTAATTGTTTATAATCCTTAAATTATAATAAAATGGAAATAAATCCCAATTATTCTAATCTTAGAATAAATAAACAATTGATAAACACTGTGGTCTTGACATCAATCAATAATAAACCCGACGCTTCAAATATCCAAAGCAATGCACAGTTAATGAAACAAAACGTCCACATGTCCTTTTTTCACCGATTAAATCCAAACATTGCAAATTCTCAATCATCAGCCTTAGTCCATATCTCAGAGTAAATTGAAAAGAACTGTAGAATTAATTCTTTCTGAGAATGCGCGCATAAAAACCCTGATTCTTGATTAAATGTCAGAGAAGCGTTTGCCTGATCAAAACCTGAGCCAACTCAACCAAACCCTAAACAATCTGTTTGAAATGCTTTAAAATCAAAGAAAACCCTAAATTTTGTCTGACTGACGAGAAAAGTCTGTTTGACCGATTCTTGAGCCAGTCTGAAAAATCAGGAAAAGCCCGAAGTTGTGATTTCTTGTGGAAAAATACGAGGGCAAATTTTGGGGTACAACAGTATCGAAGTAAAAAAGAGACAAGTAAAAAATCATAGATTTCCAGCCTAACAAGTAAAGGCCTCATTTGTTACATAACAATAATCAGAATTTTGGTTCAATCATAGGCCACGACCTCTATTGCAAATCACAAACCTGATTTTGGTTCAAAATGAGAGGTTCAAGAAGCAAGTTATTGAAAACTCAGTAAAAGGCCACAAAGTAACAATTATAGCATTTAGTAAAATAGTTTGTAGTAAAATCAGAATGGATGAAATCGCAAGCTCTAGCCTAAGCAACAAACAGACCCATATATCGGTAAAAATGGCAAACAAGAAATCTCAGAAAGAATGAGCGTATCGGAGTTTGCTAAAGTCCAATAATAGGGTTGCTGAAACAATACATTAAAATGAGAAAATATAAACACATGTCACGGAAAAGCCCGAAAGAGAAGGAAATTCAAAGCCTGTTAAGAAAACTCAGAGCAACCAAACAGCAGAAGCCCTAACTATGTCAGTATAAATACAATTTAATGCATAGAAATCAGGGGGGGAGGGACTCACGGCTTGAGATCACATAATAAATAACAAAGAGAAAAAGTAAACTTACCTGAGCTATCGCTCGAACTACAGTCATCTCCTCGCTAGAAATCGCATCCACCGCACCAGAAATCACAGCCACCGCACTGGAAGCCATCAACAATAGTCGTTCTTCTCCTCTACATCTCTGAAGGTTGAGAACTCTTCTCTGAAAGTGAATCCACCCTTATTTGTTTTCTTTTGTTTTGATTTTTGTTGTTGGAAGACAAAGTTTTCTGAAAATCCCCTTTTAGATCTATAAACTTCCAATAATTTTCTTCAGAAACTATTTTGTGATTTGAAATGAGGGCACGAAACCTCACGGAATAATGTAAATTTTTTTCAAATATCAGTTTCTCGCGGTGGCGCCGCTGCGAGTTCATCGTCGGCCGCTGCGAGTTCACCTCCCCCACCATCCCGTTCTTCCAAAACTATCGTGTTGATCTTCTTTCCCTCTATTTGCATTATTTGTTTTTTTTTGTAAAGAAGATAAGCATGATATGATAATGTTGTTTTAAAAGAGAGAAAGACATTGTGTTTTTTTTTCAATTTTTTTTAATGGTGGCCTAATTTAATGTATGAGACTATTGGGTCTCATGGTGCATTTGTTCATTTTCTTCTTCTGACCAATAGCCATCAAGATCCGTGCCACCATGCATGGAGGACAAGTGGTCCCTCCGACATTTGTCCTCGTCTGAGAAGATGATTGGATTTTTTTTATTCTCTACGCGTGTTTCTATTCTTTTTACTATGTACCTTCGTTTTAGATCACGGATCTGGCATAATGTTGATAATTGACTTGATCAATGGCTCGCCATTTTTTTCTGTGTTATTTTCTTTTACTATTTTAATTTTCATTCGCCTTTATCTTAAAAAGTTAATTTTAAGTTCATTTCAAAAACACTAAACTAAACATCTAATAAAAATTAAAAATACCTCAGTAACACTAAACTAAACATAACAGAATAAGAGTAGAAAATAAAATCAAAAATAGAAAATAAAAATAAAATTCTAAATATTTACAACTAAAAATTAGAAACTAAAAATATAAAGATAAACATTTAATAACTAGCAATAAATAAAATTCTAATTTAAGTTAAAAATATTTTTAAAAATAACAAATGCCACACAAAAATTTCCTTGTTGAAATCAACAATCCTCGCAACAACACCAAAAACTTGATGACTTCTTAGCAAGTGTACAAATAATTTCAAAGTAATAATAAAAAAATCATCTCCACAAAGATTTTAATTTAACAAGATAATTATGTGGGAAATTAAGTAATTAATTTGGGAGTTTTCGTTAGAATAACGGTTCTAAACAAGAAATTAAAAGATGAAATTCAATGTTTGCAAAAGGAAATTAGGACTATTTATTGAATCCTCTTATTTTTCCTGTTGACCAATTGTGTACTTTTTAAATTTCAATCATATTATTATCTCACTATGAATTAACATAACCATTGTACCCAATTTTTTAGTGTGCAACTCATTAATTTATACAATAATTCTCTAATTTTTTAGGAAAATTCAAAGTTAAATTACGCGTTCCAAGCACGTTAATTCATTAGAAACAACTTCTAAATTCATATTCCTAGTTCATTACAAAGTGGAATGAATTGCCTAGTTCGGATAATTAGACTAACAGTCAGAAATTCCTAATTATCTAGATCGATTCGTACGACCGTAAGCGACTAAAAGCATTCAACAGAAGAATAATTTAAATAAAATAATAACATTAAAATTACTTAACAAATCTCAAACAAACATATGACCCAACAGAGTAAAAAGAAGGTTCATCTCAAAAAGCCCTAATCTAGAGAAACTTAGTTACTCATTGATAAATTAACAAATATCATGAGTGGAGAAATATTCATCATCAAAATATGTGGAAGAATTGCTCTCTAATAACTCTAATATGCTCCAAAATTACCCCTTTAATAACCCTAGCCTCCACTTTCTCTCTCTGGTTTAAAACACTTTAATAAATAGCCAAACAACCCTTTAAATAATATTTTTTTCCTGTTAATAAAAAGTGTCTCATCGCGTCCGTGATAGTCTTCATCGCGTCAGTATCGTGCGCAATGAATCCAGTAGCAATATCTCCTTTTTAGCTTTCTTTTGCAAAAAAAACTCTTTTTCAATACGAGTTACGAAACTGCAGATATGATCAAACTCCATATATGATCAAATTTCTTCAATAATTTCACTAACTCTTGTTGTACCCCAAAATTTTCCCTCTCATTTTCTCAAGATTTCTCTCGCATTTGTGATTACAAAAACCTGTTTAAAGAAATAAAGAAAATGTAAAATTTTGAAGATGTTAATGTGCCTTTCGATTAGGTCGGAAAAAAAACAAGTTGGCTTTGATTTAGCAAAGTTCGATTGGGCAATGTAGTCTCCCTTCAGTCACAAGCTTCAATTTGGGCATTGGATTCCTTCGACGTAACCCCCTTTGATCCATAAATTAGGCATATGGATTCCTTGAAGTAACCTCCTTCGATCCAAAAACTGGGCATATGACTTCCTTCGAAGTAACCTCCTTCGATCCACAAGATGGGCATGTAATTTCCTTTGAAGTAACCTCCTTCGATCCACAAGTTGGGAAATTAAACCCTTCAAAGCAACGTACTTAGATTACACCTCTAAACTCTTCAACACACATAGTTTCTACACTATGAATCATAATTGGTGGATTCGAATGACATATAATGGGTCCATTCGAAGAACACACTTTGTTGGAAATGAATGTTGTTGTCTGATGATGAGTCCGGTCGAAGTGATCAAAATGAAAGGGTGAAGTAGTCAAGATGCTTGTTGACCAAAGTCCTATATACTGCCAAGCTCAAGCCAGTTGTACTTCTATGCAAAAGTCCTGCACCAAGCTACCACAACACTCCAAAATACTGCTGAGCCTGCATTGTCTCAGTCCCATACTTGCACAAAAAAGGGTACATAAGAGCTGCATCGAAGAAAACAAGGGGACAGTATACCTAAACAGTTCAAATGCTATTTGTTTTTCCCCCCAAAACCACAACAAAACTCCTATATAAATAAACTATTCTTCATAACATCAAAGGGGGGGGGGGGGGGGGGGGGGGGGGGGGGGGGGGCTGGAGACGCTTGGTGGAGAAAAAAGAGAGTTGGGAAACAAAACATAAACCTTTGTAACTTTTGCTCACTAAAAAATCAACTCTACTTTCATATACAAACACATAATCAAAATCCATTATCTCATCTTTCCAACTCTTATAAATCAACCATCCAGAACACCCCACATATAGAAGTTTGTTCAAACTCAAGGACAATCTTCTATGACAACTCTTTGAACCAAAAGCAAACCCACTGTGATAACTCTTCGAATTCCAGAACCGTCCAGGCAGCAGTTCAAGTTCGAAACCCACACTCCAACTTTAAGGTAAGTCTTTCTGACTTTAAGTCTTTCATTTCAAGCATCTTTGTTGATTCATCTTCGAGGCCAACATGTAATAACCATGGCCTTCTATGTTAATCTTTTGTGTTTTCCCTTAAGAACTAATCTGTACAGACCCTAAAAAATGTTGGAGTAAAAAATGCATACTTTGATATAAAGCCTTTAGGCTTCGACATGCTCAAACAGAAAGGAAAAGAATGTGTGCTTTAACACACACCTGTTCGTTGCACATACATGCTTCGATACACCTACTTCGATGCACACACATGCCTCGACACGGACATGTTCATCACACACACACATGCTTCGATACACACTTGCTTCGAACACACTGACTTGCAGGCCTAAACGAAAGAAAGCATAAGGGATGTGTGAATCAAAGGACTTATGCTTCGAATCACACTGGTTTCGATTTGGAGAAACAGGGTCGAAGGAGAGAATGTTTCGATGCACACATGCATGATTCGAAATATGCCTCAACACTGGAAATCGAAGGATTTGATTTCCTTTATTTTTGCGCTATTCTTTTCACATGTTTTCATATTTTTTGCTTCATATCTTATTTCGATATGGTTATAATATTTAGACATCCACTTCATCCCACTTGTAAATTGTACCCCCACTCCCCTACTAATGCAATAACGTAGGATTTAATTTTTTCCCCTCAAACTTACCGCTTTTCATTGCTAGTAAAATAGGGTGTGGCAAGATAAAGACAAATCTTAGACAACTCTAACCAAAAACAATGCATGCAATCAAACACACTTGCACAATTACACATCTAGGGTAACCCTCACTTGTTGCCTCGGAAAATACTTATGTCCCTCGAATATGGGATGCTTTAGCAAAGACCCTTTGATAAAAAGATCGTAGTCCCTCGATGACCCTTTGATGATGCCTTCGATAAAATGATCTCGTCCCTTACGAAAATTGCTAAAGTGTCACATAAGTTTCCTTCTATGACTATACAAAACGTCCAACGCTCATCCCTTCACATCCAATGATGGGGCTTCTTACCAAATCAATGGTAAGATAGCAACATTTAAAGGAGGGGGAAAAGAATACTAGACCTTTTGAGTAGTTAGGACACTCCTAGTTGCTCGCTTGCTCACAACAAAAAAATTTTATACACCAACACTTTCATTTGAAACATTTTCAAAAGTTAAAACACTTTGTACGCGTTCTTATAGAGACGAGAACCATTACAAAGACACTTTTCAAAATCAATTTCAAAAATACATTCCACAAACACTTCTTTAAACTATTTTTCAAACAACACTTTGTACGCGTTCTTATAGAAACGAGAACCATTACAAAGACGTTTTCAAAATACTTTCAAAAGCCACGCCACGAGAAAATTTTCAAACAAAAGCAAGTGATCTAGCAAGAAACTAAGAGTTTGTAGATAACTACGGATGAAAATGGTGATAATACCTCCCCTTTTCATAACCTACCCCCCGAACTCAAGAAATAATATCGAAAGATCTTTTCCTGTTCTTTTCAACCTTTCCTTATTGGATAAAAGAAAAGTCGGGTGGCGACTCTTGCTATCCGCAACAATTGCGATCAAACGCAAAACACCCAAGTAAGTTCTCCCACCGTGTTACAATTCCCTGTTTCTTTCACTTGATAGATTTTTGTTCACTTATTCACACTTTGGCATGGCTTTTGCGCACTATTCCTTTGATTTCATCTGAAATTGCTCGTAAAAATCATGTAATGATGACTGTCATCAATCATTCTTAGGCCTAGGATCCTCTTATGCAAAGTCAATCAAGCACTTCGTCCTTTATCAAACAGTTGTGATTGAGAAACTGTATAGTGATATATTATTAAGGATCCATACGAGGTGATGGGATAATATCGGCCATAGGGGGATGACATCGCTCAAACATATATCAATCGCCAAAAGTAGGAAAACGTGGGGAGTGATGTGGTTGGTCAAAGATGATGCATAAAATAAATCGGGGGAATAATCAACGTCTCCTTTTGAAATAAGAATTCAACTGTCCACTATCATTATGAGAGTGCGTGATTTCTATTTCTAAGAAATCCAAAATCTAAACTCATAATCCTCTATAATTAACTCAACTTTAGGGTTGATAAGATATTTTGATATTTACCAAAAATAACTCAATAACATAGTTTTTCACTCTCGTAATCTTGTTCTAACCACACATAAAACACCTCCAAAATAGGACTTTTCACCCTCATGAGCTTATCCTAACATCCAAATACACTAAAATCCCTAACAACCCCTGCCAGTCCAAATACACTAAAATCCCTAACAACCCCTGCCAGTATAGAATTGCTAAGCATTTGTAATTTTTTTTAAGTATAATGAGTATCCCAAATTATTCTACGAGTCAATTTTAAAAGTTAGAAATTCATTGTTAATTTTATCTTAAAGGTATATTAATATGTTCTTAAGTTTATATTAACTTTATGCTATGTTAAGTTGGTGTTCATTTTATGTTAGGTTAAGTTTATGATCATATGTTGTTAAATTTATGTTAACTTTATAGGTTAGATTTATGTTATACTATGTCCCCCTAATAAACAAATAGTTAATACTTAAATAAGTGTATATCGAATTTATAAAAATCTAATGCCACCCCATCACTTCGAGCTATTTTGAAACGATTGGTGGCAATCAAAACCTTTATTGAATTTCTGGTAGAAATTTATGCATTTATATTGAATTTTCCTACAAATCCAGTGTCAGCCCCACATTTTATACTAGATTTTAAAAAATGTCTAATAAAAACTTAAATATTTTTCAATTCTTTTAGGTATTGCGTGAGAGGTATGGATTACGGCAAGAATCTAAGATTCAATGTCGCACTATACCGCAATCTATTGGATCACCTTGACCCGGATGATGTACGTCGTACCTTTCAACTTTTCTACTTTTAAATTATTTATATATTACATTTTCATTAACCTGATTTAATTTTATCTGCAGTTTGTCTGGAGACCATATTTGGGTTTGGACCATGAACCAAACCCCGATGATGCAGCAATTTGGAGCGCAAAGACTGCAATCATACGGTTTAATGTTATAGAGATGCACCATATCGACCGTGTAAAGATGCAGTTTGGAATGCATCAAGAGATACCCAGCGATCCGACTTGTTTGTCCCCGTGACATCTCAAAAGGGTCGACGCCCAATGGGGTCTTACCAACTGGAAAGACTTTTCTCCAGAATGGTGTAAGATGTGGCAGAGGCGTCACTGACATGTCTTGCAATTCCCAGTTTTTCTCAACCATGGTAGTATGCGATACACATATCCGTATTTATCTTGGTACAGATCGGTTAGTACCCTTGAAATGCACGTGTCTCATCCAAGGTATTTGGTTGACCCACTAACACAATGAGCACAACCTTTATTTCCCCAACAACAAACCCAACACACATCAACCTCCCACCAACTCCCCCGACAAAACAGAACCACAAACACCCAACCCCAATCACCACCACAATACAATTACACCCACATGCCCCACAACCAACCACAATCACCACCTCAGTACCAATACCCCCATATGCCTCACACTCAACCACGATTTCAATCACAATACCAACACACCCGCATACCCCACACACAATTTCAGTCTTCTGCATATCTCAATATGAGCCTCTCAACATCCAACCTTAGCCCTGATCTGGGATTGTCCGAAGATTATGAACCAACCGACCCAACTTACCATCAACCACAACATCACCAAAGCACCCAACATCCTCAATACCAAACACCCCAAGATCCATTTTCTTTCTACCCCCCGTACTCAGGCGACCAGTGTTACAGACCAACCATGGAACCCCACCCACCACCAACACGACTAAACTTTGAGGGTATGAGTAACCGACTGTACCAAAGTGGATCTTCTAGATATGGAGATTTGGCCGATTTCATGGATCTGGAACGCATTGACTTCGCTGGGCCATCGATCCTGTCACAGCAGGAACCGCGACTAAACCCAAGCACGGGAAAGGCGAGGACGGGGATGCGGAACCGGGTGTCATTACCGGGTCCCGGGGGACCACTGATTAATCTGTATTTTTTTTATGTAATAGTTATGTGTGTAATCATATTTTGTAAATAAAAAATCAATTTTGTTGATCCTATATCGAATACGTAACGCACCGCATTTAAAATAAAAAACGCGAAAATTTGTCTTCCAATTGCACTAAGGCGCCATCTCACTTGGCTAAGGGCAAGCCTTTAACACCTAGGCGCCAAATGAGATGACGCCTCCCCTCAAAAATTAGGTGTAGGCGTTAAGTGGGATGGCTCCTCCCTTGAAGAGTTTTTTGAAACATGATTATTTTCGTAATTTTCTCCGAAACATGATTATTTGCAATTTTTTTTTAAATACATAGTTATTTCCAAAAAAAAAATCAGATTTTGTTGAGTTGAGAATCAATAACTACATATACATGGTGAGCTTGCTAATCTTCTCCAATTTATTCATAATATTTTATAGTGGTTTCAAAATACACTGCCAAAAGGCAAAAGCTCATGATAGTATCTCAGTGTTTGTAACAGATGTTAATCATTATTTATTTGTGCATTTAGAAATACATATAATTTCATGATTAGCATCTGTTAGATTCACTCTTAGAATTGTTCTTATATGACTATATTTTTTTTTTCCAATTATCTATAATTATCTCAATGGTTAGGATTTATTTATTTTGTTGTGCGTTAACAATTTTAGTCAGATCCGTTGTTACTAGTTTCGTGCTATTTGACTATATAAGATTAAAATTAAGATTAAATTGATTTGAGTTAATTCAGTTGAGTTGATTTGTACTTATGAGAACTTCTATTTTTATGTAAAGTGTAGGGTGTCAAGTTTCAATTTTAGGTAAATTTTCTCCTAATCAATTTATTGGTTGCTGATTTTAAAATTTTGTTAGATGGTGTTACATTACCAAAAAGACGTTTAAATATCTATTACATAAGTTATAGGTGAGTCTAAAGGCATTTGTCAGCACATATGTCATGCGCCGTGCACCAAATTCTCTAATACCCCAATGCTTGAAAGAAAATATAGTTTACTCCAATATAAGAATTAATGATGATAAATTATACAATAAGTTTTTGTTGGTCTGTGACTCCGATATCTTGAATTGACAATCAAAGTTTTTGTTTAAGATCTTTTAAAATAAAATCTGACATAAAATCAGTGTTTTAAAATCCAGCCCGACCCGATCAGTCGGATCGGTCTGATCGAGAATCGGTGGGTCAGACGGCCCGATTAAGGGATAAGACCGGAATTACATTTAAATCAGATGAAATCGGTGTAAACCGGCCGCATCATCGGTTAAATCAGTGAACCGGCGGTTTTTACTGAACCGGCAGGTTTGACTATTTATTTTATTTTTTAGGACTTTTGAAAAAAAAATTAACATAAACGTTTTGCCTTCTCGTTTCCCAAACCTAAGCATTTGAAAGGTTTTCTTTTTTATTCTGTCTTTTCTTTTTCTAATTGAAGTCATATTCTCAATTTTCTCTTCTAACAAAAACTCTCACTTGCTGCTGTTATTTGATATTCTTTGTTTGCCGTCAAAAATTTCATCAAAACATCAAAAACATGTTATTTCTTTTTTACTTGGTATAATTTGCATTGATGTTTTTCAATATTAATATTATTGTTTCATTTTGTTGATTAATTGATATAGAAAATAAATGATTAAATTTGATCATTTTCTATAAAATTGAGTCTTTTAGCTTAACAAATTGAGATAGAATTTGTATGAATGAAACAATTTTATATTTTTATGAATTAACTTATTATAGACTGGTAAATAAGTTGTTGTATATTGGAGATAGAAATTGGGATATATATATATATATATTACTGTAATAGTCGTTGTATATATTATGGAGATAGAAATTGAGTTTAAAACTATGTAATCTAAATTATATAGTAAGATAAAGTTTTCTGTTTTTTATTAATTTAAATTATATAACAAAGAAAAGTTTCAGGATTTTATTAATCTAAAATATATAGCAAAGGCTGGAAAACAAAGTTTCTATTTTTTTATTATATATGGTGATGCACGGTAACGATGTTTGGTAGCCTATATGTAATATACAACAACATATTCATATATTTTGGATTTAGATATGCTACATATTTAATGTTTCTTATAATGTTTTTATAAATTCAATAATTTTTGTTTAGAATTGTATTTTGTTAATATTTTTGTAATATAGTTTTGTATTTTTAAATTTTGGTTGATATTAGATATGGCATCACCCGCTTAAGTAATAACTTTGGAAGAAGTTACATCTCAAAATCCAACCCAACTCCAGAGCAGTAGGGGAAAAACTGATATAGCTTGAGGTCATTGTAAACAAATTGAAGAGAAAGGAAAACTTGTTAATTTGTGTATTTACTGTGATACAATTATTAGAGGAGGGGGATTAATAGGTTCAAATTCCATTTGGCTGGAATAAAAGGTCAAGTTAAAACATGTAAAAAGGTGCCTCCAGATGTTCAATATCAAATGAAACAAAATCTTGATGAAGGTGCAAATAAGAGAAGAAAGACTCAAGCACAAAATTTTGATGTTGATCTTACTACTCAAGAGGGTGGTGTAGTAGAAATGGATATAGAACAATCAAGATCAAATTCGGTGATTGTGTCTCAAAAGAGAAAGAATACTAGTCGTATTGGTAATTATTTTATGCCTAGAACAACTCCTGGAGCTCAACCTTCTTTAAAAAGTGTGTTACAAAGTAAGGAATTGGTGGAGAAGTGTGATCTAGCTATTGCAAGATGGTTTATTGATTCTTCTATGCCATTCAATGCAGCTAATTCTGCGTATTTTCAATCTATGGCTGATGCACTTTGCAGCATGAGTCCGGGGTATAAAGTTCCAACTATGCATAGTCTTCGTGGCTATTTGTTAAATAAATGGGTTGAAGATGTGAATAAATTGATAGAGGAGTATCGTGAGATTTGGAAGAAAATTGGTTGTACTCTAATGGCCGATGGATGGACTGATCGAAAAAGAAGAACTCTTATAAACTTTCTAGTTTATTGTCCCAAAGGTACTATTTTTCTAAAATCCGTTGATGCTTCTCATGCTTCAAAAACTGCAGATATGTTGTATAAGCTTTTTAGATAGGTGGTTTTATTTGTTGGGCCTGAAAATGTAGTTCACATAGTGACAAATAATACTGCAAATTATGTTGCTGTTGGAAGGTTATTAGAAAATGAGTTTCCTACTTTATTTTGATCTCCTTGTGCGGCACATTGCATTAACTTGATGTTGCAAGACATGAGAAAATTAGAGGAAGTAAGTGAGACAGTGTCACATGCTTCTAATGTTACCAAATATATTTATAACCATTGTTATGCATTATATTTAATGAGAAAGCAAACAGGTGGAAGAAAAATCCTTCATCCTGCTCTAACTCGGTTTGCCACTAATTTCATTGCTTTGCAAAGTATTTTGTCTCACATAAATTCACTAAGAGCCATGGTAACATATAAAGAATGGACAAGCTCAGCATATGCCAAAGAAGCAAAGGCAAAACAGTTTGTGGATCAAGTTTTAAATTCTGGATTTTGGAGTAAATGTGCTAATGTAGTTAAACTCACTAAACCACTTGTGTGTGTGTTGCGTATTGTTGATAGTGAAGATAAACCTGCTATGGGCATTCTATACAAATCTATAGTCAAAGCTAGAGAGGAGATGGTGAGGAGATTTCAAAGAAATAAGAAGAAAGTGGATCCTTACTTGAAAATCTTAGATAAACATTGGGATTCACAGCTCCGTAAAAATCTTCATGTTGTCGGTTATTGGGTTAATCCAGCTTGTAGATATAATGATGTAGAATTTGAAAAACATGCATCCACAACATCAGGACTTTTAGATGTCATTGAAAAGCATGCTAATGGAAATTCTGAACTTCGATTGAAGTTAACAGATGAGATGAGAATATTCAAAGACGGTGAATTAGATTTTGGAAGGAAATCAGTCGTGGATGAACGATGTATTGTGAGGGAAG
Source organism: Vicia faba (assembly GCA_948472305.1). Classification (NCBI taxonomy): domain Eukaryota; kingdom Viridiplantae; phylum Streptophyta; class Magnoliopsida; order Fabales; family Fabaceae; genus Vicia; species Vicia faba. The sequence goes on along the minus strand of OX451741.1, from coordinate 163,796,203 downwards.
GTAATTTCATAACTTCTAACTCTTGATATATATTTTATTTTATATTTCAATATGTTTATAAATTTATTTAATCACATGGTATAAACAGATCAATGGTGGGAAACTTATGGCACTTGTACACCAATTTTGCAAAGGTTAGTTATTCGTATTTTAAGCCAAACTTATAGTGCTTCGGGTTGTGAACGCAATTGGAGTATATTTGAGCATATTCATTCCAAAAAAAGAAATAGATTGGAGCACCAAAAACTTAATGATTTAGTGTTTGTTCGTTACAACTTGAGAATTCAAAATAGGTATCATTATAGTTATTTTTCTCTGGTCATTATATTTTTATATTTAAATACATATACTTAGATTTAATTCATGTGTGCTTAGGAAAATAAGAAATGGGAGTTATGATCCTATCAATATTGAAACAATTGTCGACCATTCTAGTTGGGTATTAGAGGATTCACCACCTCTCTTAACCAATGAAGAGTTGGAAGCATTGCGGAATGACCTTGCAAATATGACCATCCAACCAATTTCAAGTGATATTGGTATGTTTTAATATGAGCATAATATTGTTTGTGGTTGTGAATCAATTTAATGTCTCATATTTACCATCTCTAAATTTTTTTTTTGAATTATTTTTTAAAATATTGTTATAGATCAAATAGATTTAGATGAGGATGAAGATGGAGATATGAGTAATGCACAAGATACTATTGTTGATACTGTGAATCAAGAAAAAAGCAAAACCAAAGAAGATGAAGTTGGTGGAGAAGACAATGAAGTTGAAGATGGATATGAATATCAAGATTATGACAATTTGACTTCATGGATATAAAAAATTATGGATCGTTGAGTATGGATTTTTGTGACTTATTATAATACTAAAACTTATGAATTGTTAAGTTTCTATCACTTCTTTGAATTTATAATTTGCTACATTAAGTTTCTATCACTTATTTTGATTGTTACTAATACTTTTGTTTATTCTAAATTATTTGAATTTATAATTTTCTATATTATTATAGTTACAAATTTCAGGTAATGAATATATTTTTTATAGAAACTGGGTCAAAAGTCATGCGGTCTGACCAGTGACTCACTGGTCCGACCAGTAACCCAGTGATCCAGTAACTTTACCGAGTCGATCACCAGTCTGAGTTTTAAAACATTGCATAAAATGCATAAAAGTTTCCAAACTTAACAGGGAAATACATGCATATTTGTGGCGTAGATTTCATATAAAAGCATGGGGTAGGATTCACTTTCTTCCATTTGTATAATAATAACAAGTATACTGGTATACAATTAATGATATTTATATTGATATTTTTCATTTTAATTTTATTTGAAGCCTGAATAAAAATACGGTTGTGTAGGGTATAAGTGTATCAGAAAAAAATAATTAAATTGATAATTTAAATTTAATTAAATTGAAATAAATTCAATTATTTTTTGTTAGATTTTAAAACCAAAATAAATGGATGAAAATCAATGTAGTTTGGTTTGGTTCTCAATTTTAGTTTTAGGAACCACCAACCGATTAACTAAATCAATGGAGTTATGTTTTAAATATTCTATTTTACTCATTATTAAGCTCAAATTTTGTATCGGTCTAACTATTCTTCATCTTTGTTTACACTTCCTTCCTTTCAACAAAACAGGTGTTTAGAATCGAACTCCAAAATATAAAAAGTAGAAATCATAAGCCACAAAAACCTGCTTTCACTGAACTGTTGCTCTCGCTGACCTTCACAATTGTTGCTTTCTTTACCGTCATTATGATTTTTTATGGTTGAAGGTGCGAGAAACACAAAAAATGAAGGCTTGGAATTGAGTTGCACCAAATATAATCTTTTCGCAACACAAACACAAATCTTAACAAGTGAATAAAATAAATGAACACAATTATTTTTATCCTAGTTCACTATTAACTAAGTTACTTCATTCCATCCCGCAAAGTGATTTCCATTATGCACAAGGACTTATTGACACCTTGTGATCGGTGGGAATGAGAACTGACTGTTTTGGAATGCTGGTTCGCATTTGCGTTTGTTTTTGTAAAATGTCGCGGTAAGCAAGAGTCACCACCGTCTTTTATTTTATCCAACAAGGAAAGGACAAAAGCACAGAAAAATTCCTTTTCGAGATTTTTCTCGGGTTCGGGAGGTAGATTATAGAAAGGGAAGGTGTTAGCACCCTTTCTATCCGTGGTTATCCACGGGCTCTTAGGTACTTGCTCACTATGTTTTCAAAAGTTTGCTTTTCTTTGTGTTTGTGGGTTTTGAAAAGAGTTTTGTTTTTTTGAAGAGAGTGTAAGTGCGAAAAGTTTTTGTTTTGTTTTTTAAAGGAGCAAGTACTTAAGAACCTCTACCTACTCAAAAAGGAATTAAATTGTGCTAATGTCCTTTAGACAATGCTATCCCACTATTGAGGAGTAGGTAGCATCGTCGTTGGAGTTTTCGGGTCAATTCGATTTAAGGGACGTGTGGTCACTAAAGCAATGTTAGGATGCTTTAGCGGTAACCCTAATGTCTTAGATCATTTTTATCGAGGCAACCGTTTCGAGGAAACTTTGATCTTTAGACAGGAGGGTGACCTCTAAAACATCCTATACTCAATGACCACGTTCGAGGCAACCAAGTGAGGTGTACCCTAAGAGTGGCATGTGCAAGTGTATTATTTTTCAGTTATATTATCTTTGTACATGTTATGGTGAGCTACGATTGATTTAAAATTAAAGGTTAATCTTGTCATGCAATCCTAGTTAGCATACATCTAAACAGTTAATATATGTACAGGAATTTAAAGTGCGGGAATTGTAAATCCTACGCTATTACAAAGCTTCGGGGAGGGGGATTATTTACATGTCCAAAAATTGGGGAAATAAAAGCAGTAAAGTAAAAGTCTTAATTTAAGTTACCACAAACCAGTAAGCAGTTACAATAAAAATAAACGCGCGTGAATCTAAAAAATCCTAAGAATAAGAACTCTTTTTTGTTGTTTTATTTTATTTTTTGGGAAAATGCTAAATGTTCAATTAAGTCAAATTTAATTAATTAAAAATACTGATTAAAATTAACTCTAAAACAAACCTAATATTTTTTGCATTTTTTTTGGTTTATGAAAAGGATTGAATTTAAATAAATCCTAAGTCTACTGATTTTAAAATTGGAGAAAATAAGTTAAAATAATTAACTAAATTAAATCCTAATTCTAAGTTACTTATTTTTATGATTTTTATGTTGATTAAAAAAAACAAATAAAATGGTCCAAACGAAAATGAAATCAGGCAGTAAATCAAGAAAAAAAATGATCCTGGAGGCCTGGGTCGAAAGAGGTGTAGGCTGTTTTTCGACCCAGTGAGAGGCTGGATCGAAGGTGCATGAGGGGCTGCACTCTGAGGGTGTTCGATCTGGACATGTCATCCTTCAATCTGGAAATCCTGGGTCCAGTTCAAAGCTAAACTGCTGAGCTTCGAAACTCTGAACAGGAATCTGAGAATGTAGTTCCTGCAAAACGAAATAGATGTTAAAGGTCCAGGGGGGACTTTACCCCCATGATTCGAATCTACCCTTATTCGCACCTGCTGAATCTGGGTCTGGGTTTGTTTTATCCTGGGATTCGAAGGAGAAACTCAGATTCTGCCCAAGCAATGGCACAATCTCATCTTTGCGTTGTAGCTTATATGTATCCCATTAAATCATTCACAAACAATAGTAATAACGTGAATATGCAATCAAAATGAATTTAAAAATGAGTTTGAGATTAGATTTTTCTTTTACCAAATAGAGGTGTTTTGATCTGTGGTTCTGAGTGTGGAATGGCTTGTGTAAGGATTGGGTATGGCTTCCTGGAAGTGCTGATGACCTTTGGCAGCGTATCTCCAAGTTCTCCTTGTTTCTCTCTTTTCTCTATTTTTTTCTGTATATTTTCGTTGTTGTTGTTCACCCTTTGAAATGTGCCAGTGGCCCTTGTATTTATAGGAGCGTGGGGGTCTAGTAACGGCAAGAGACAGCCAATTAAACAGGCCATTAAAGCCAGGAGACAAGAATCAGACACATTAAATTATTTCCTTTTTTGAAATATTCATGTCTCTTTGGAATCTGGAATGAACTTGGACATGTTTTGATTTTCGAATGCCTTCAGGCCATGCTCTTCGATTGGCCTTGAGTTGCCTCCTTCGAATGGACTTCTCATGTACCTTTCGAATGAGCCTTCTGAATGCTTCTTCGAATGGTCTTGAGTTGCTTCCTTCGAATGGACTTCCCATGTATCTTTCGAATGGGCCTTCTGAATGCTTCTTTGAATGGTCTTGAGTTGAACCAAAACACTATGGTCGAATCAGCTCTTTAGGAACAAAAAAGGCAAGAATCTGGCCTTTATCTCAGGAATTAAATCCACAATCAGCATTTAATTATTTCTACATTTGCAAGGGAAACATGTGATTTTCTCATGTTCAGTGTACCTGTACATGTTTTTTGAGTGCCCTCTTGATGGCCTCTTTCGAATGGACTGGAAGGAGTTCTTCAAATTGCCCTGTCGAAGCTGCCTTGACACAATGCTAAATCGAAGGATCCCTTGGCATGCCAATTGAAAAGCTTGACCCAGGGTGCCAAACGAAAAGGTCTTTCAGAATTCTAATCAAAGGCCTATTTCAGAATGCCAATCGAAGACCTTGACATAATGCCAATCGAAGTGCTTGTCCATAATGCCAATCGAAATGCTCCTTCAGAATACCAATCGAAGGGTCTTTCAGGATGCCAATCGAAGAGTCTTTCAGAATACCAATCGAAGTGCTTGTCCATAATGCCAATCGAAAGGCTCCTTCAGAACACCAATCGAAGGGTCTTTCAGAATGCCAATCGAAGTACTTGTCCATAATGCCAATCGAAAGGCTCCTTCAGAACACCAATCGAAGGGTCTTTCAGAATGCCAATCGAAGTGTACTTAAAGCACCAATCAAAAATTTTCCTTTTCCTTAGGCAATAGTTTGTGATCAACCATGCAGGGGGAAGACTTTGGGAAACATGAGAGGGAAAATTTTGGGGTTAACCATATTTTCAAGAGGTTCATAACTTACGAAACATACGATGTATCAGAACTTATTTCAACTTTTAACTCAGTTAGAAACTTCTGACCAATACATAGTATCAGAGCATGATTTTATTTAGACAATTCACAATTTATAACGAATACATGTTTTCAAATGCTTAGCTCATCAAAGCTTACTTCATGCATCTTGATTTTGTCTTATGATTTCCAGATGATAATTTTCAGATATCCAAATAACCCATCTATAACTATCAGTAAAAAAATTATATCATGTTTCGGTTTGAGATTCTGAGCATAAATACTATCAAAATCATATACTCTTTCTCCCCCTTTGTCAGAAATAAAAAAGATTTAAAAGACAAATAAAATATTTCATTAAAATGAACGGGATAAATATACAATTGTTTTATAAACAAAATAAAAATTATTCTTATGTTCTAAGACAAAGGGCTAAGGCTTCAAGGATATTTCTTGTCAAACTTTGCCATGAACTGCATCAACACATCAGAAAGTTTCTTGAACGAAGCCTCCTGAGCAGAAATCCTTTCATCCTGCGTGTCCAAGTGTTGATGGATGAAACGATTATCTTCCTACCACTTATCCAAAACAGCCTTCAGTCCAGCTGACTGGTCCTCAGCTTCCATAAAATCTTGTTTCTTAGATTTATTTTTATTTTTAGAAGAATCACCCTGAAATTCTTTCCCAGAACGTTCCCTCTTATTCTTCACCATTTTCTTCTTATCAGATACGACAGAGAACAAAAACTTAGGTCGATGAACCATTGGAGGAAAGAATATTTTCCTTCTTGAAATGGCTTCTTAATCACATTAGTGATTAAAGATATGTTTAGAAAGTCTTCACCGTTGAATGATTTTCCAATAAAGATTCCTGGCCCAGCCTGTAGGTGCAAGGATTCTACAACTTTGCTGACAATCAGAAAAGCAGAGATTAATATATCATAAGGAATCCAATGCCTTTGATTCTTGGATATCCTTGTAGAGAAACTAACTGAGTGGCGAAGATAATCAAAGAGACTTGCAGGCAAGTTAATCCTTTCTCAATTTGCCAAGTGATACAGAAGATACTTGAGATCTATATCCATAGACTTAGCAGAATTTGTTGAGCTCTTGTGAAAAATGCTGCCAATGAGAACTTTGAACCAAACCCTTAAGTTATCAAAGAGGTTGGTTTCCAAATTAGAATCTTTTCTGTTTTTGAAGATGACTAGAGTGGCCTTATGAATAGCCTCTGAACAATCTGACTTAGCTCTTAGTAACAGAGTTTCCCTATTGTTATAGTACCAAACGCCAGAATTGTCATGTTGAAGAAGTTTAGAAATAACAACTTCACGAATGCAAATTTTTGACCCCTTACATTAGAGCATACATTATATGCATCCAAAATGAAGGCATTGGCCTAACATTATTTAACGAGACCAAGATAGGTTGGTCCTTTTAGAAGATTGAAGTATTTTTCCCAACCTTGAGTCTTCAAAACATCAGAGAAGTTGAATCCATGAGCAGCATGATTGTCAAAATCAACTATCATTTCAGAGAGAACATGTAGATGTTCAATTGGCAAGGCCATAAATGTTTGAGATGCATCATTGTTTTGGATAGAAGACAAGCCTTGATGTTTTTCTAGTTGTTATTGTAGAAGAATTTGTTGAGTGTTAGAAAGGTAGTTGGCCATGGATGAGAGTGGTCAAGGATACAAACTGGTTTTTGGAATAAAGATATTTTTAGAGCCAAAAAAGGATAAAAATGTGGGAATGTTGTAGCGATGGTGTGTGAAGTGGAGTGAGTGAGTTTATAAAACATTATTTCAAGGATGAGAAATAATTGTTAGAAGTGCAGAAGTCTGACGTAAGGTGAAGAGTAATATATATTGTCTAATCCCAAGATAATCTCATCTCCCAACGCGCCGCATTGAATTCTAGGCAAGGTTTAGAAAAGAAAATTGTATTGACTAGCCTTTTATTTTCATGACAACTCATTTGATAAAGTAAGTTCATCAGTTTCCAAAGGACAAAGACACTAATAAGAGAATATATTAACCATGTATACTTCTGATATATGAAAACTTCATTAGATTGAAGTATCGCATCCCAATAGCTGACAATAGAAATTGTTCTTGCGTAAGAACACTAAATGAGTGACTTCCTAGTAGGAACAAGGAGAGTCACAATAAGGGTATATTTCGGTATGATTTTAGTTGATTTGGGTACTACGATGATAGTTTTTATTGACCCAAGATGAATCGCTTGCTTATACCTCTGGAGGGAGCCCCTCTCTTTTTTATATGCCTCTCATTCGTCTCCTTTTCTGTTCTCCAAGGACCCTTTATATAGGATAATATTTGGTATAATGGCCATTAAGCCATTTCGTAATGTTTGTAATCGCATTTCATTACTGTAACGTCTTCATTAACCAAGTGTAACTTCCCCATCAAAAGTTTGTAATTGACACCTATTGAATTCTGTAACTGAAACACAGCTAGGCCAGGAACAACTTGACCAACACAACTAGGCAAAGGATAACTCGGACAATACAACTAGGCCAGGAACAAGTTGGCCAACACAGCTAGGCCAAGAACAATTTGGCCAACACAACTTGGAAAATAATAAATCGGCCAACACAGTTAGGCCATGAACAAGTCGGGCAATAAAACTAGGCTACAACTAGTCGGCCTCTATTGTTTTAACATTGATCGACATATCTGATTGTATTACTCGACTCATAGAATTATGGGATGTCCAGAAATAATACATACCTTAGACGTTCATTTATCATTCTAAAGGGTTGCATGCTAATAACACATCTTCTCCATGCAAGCCATCAATGATTGAGCTCTTCTTGTCAGGACAAAATCCAACCTTTGTTCAGACGAGCTTCACCAGAGATGTAGACTCACTTAGAATCGGTTCCTTAGAATGTGATGATCTCTTTTTGTGCTTCCTCAAATTCTGATTGAACATCTTCTGAGTCTTTGATTTCTTGTCCTTCTATAGCAGCTTCAGTACTTGAAAATGTAATCTCTTGATTTTCAAATATTTCAATTGGCTTTGACTTTTCAAGTTTAAGATTATCTTCAAATCTAACATTGATTTATTCTTCAACAATAAGTGTTTCTTTGTTATATACTCTGTATCCTTTTTAGCCTTCAGAATATTCCAACATGATACAACTTTGAGTTTTAAAATCAAACTTGTTAAGATTCTTCTTTAAAACTAAATATAAAACAAGAGCATTCAAAAAATAAGAAATATTAGGCTTCTTGTTCTTTCATAATTCATATGAAGTCTTTACCCAAAATAGGCCTTAGAGACACACTGTTATGGAAATATCATGTTGTGTTTACAGCCTATACTTAGAAGTGTTTTTCCATGTTAGTTTCATTGATCATGGTAATGGCCATATCTTGCAAAGTCATGTTCTTAGTCTCTTCAACACCATTTGGCTGTGGAGTTCTAGGAAAAGAGAAGACAAGGGAAATGCGATTCTTATCACACAACTTCTCAACGAGTTTGATCTAAAAATTTTAACCATGATCACTTCTAACCTTGGAAAATTTGCGACTCGTCTCTTTCTACACTAGGTTACATAAGGTGGTGAACACATAATGTGATTCATGCTTGTTTCAAAATAAATAAATGACACATCCATCTGCTAGTTATCAATAATGACTAATCCATACTTCTTACCATTAATTGACACTGTTTTTACTGATTCAAACAAATAAATGTTAGAATACAGAACCAGATCTAGAGGGGGGGTGAATAGACCCCCAAATAAAAATTACCTTTCAAAAAGATTATTTAAAACTTATTTGAAAAACAATGTTGAGCGGAAGGATTTTGGCCTAGATCAACATAGTAGTCTAAACGAACCTAGCCAAATGGAATTAACATAATGATAAAATCAATCAACATTCTAACATCTCAATTAACTGTTTAATATTCAACAAAATGGTTTTATATTTCCAATGAAATCATATTAAAAACATAACATGACAATTTGTCGAACATGTGGCGCACAATCAATTTTTCATAATTTTCTTTGAGATTTATTGATATGCAAAAGCACTTACAATCAAAGTGATTATAAGATAATCAACAAAGCAATTTAAAATTTAATAATCAAAGAGAAATTCTATAAGAATCAATCAATCAAACAACACATTCAACAATTGCATATAGAGAGTAAATGAAAGTAAGAGACAGAACATTGCAATTTTCCTTTAAATTAAACAAGCTAAACACATTCAACAAAACAGGTGTTTAGAATCGAACTCCAAAATATAAAAAGTAGAAATCATAAGCCCTAAAAACCTGATTTCACTGAACTGTTGCTCTCGCTGACCTTCACAATTGTTGCTTTCTTTACCGTCATTCTGATTTTTTATGGTTGAAGGTGCGAGAAACACAAAAAATGAAGGCTTGGAATTGAGTTGCACCAAATATAATCTTTTCGCAACACAAACACAAATCTTAACAAGTGAATAAAAATAAATGAACACAATTATTTTTATCCTAGTTCACTATTAACTAAGTTACTTCAGTCCATCCCGCAAAGTGATTTTCATTATGCACAAGGACTTATTGACACCCCCAACAAGTTCGTAGATCCATATTGCAAATTCACTATGACTGCAGCCAAAGTCTTGTTGAGAATTCAGACTCACAAAATCTCTCAAGGAACCTATAAACAATTGTTGATTTACAAAGATGTGTGAGGGAAATATTCATGTTTTCATGATGTCAAAACCTCTCATATCCTCAATGATATGTGTGCTACATAAAATATACTTGGGACAAAGTATGGGATGCAAGCTTGGATGAAAATAACCTTTTTGGCAAGAAAAATGAAGCCTGCCCGATGCAAACTAGCTCCAGTCGACTTAAAGCTTTGTGCTTCTCCCAGGTTGTGTTGCACCGACCCCTTGGTCGACTCAACCTTCCGTGTAATAGGGGATCATGGTACTCCTAGTTCACCTTTAGAAAATTTTAAAACACAAGTGTGTTGGTTAATTTTAAGAGAGGAGACATCATCGTCTTATCCGAGTGGAAAACATACTTACTACCCGCGATTATGAGAAAGGAGAATTTGCATCATCTCAAAGTGGAGGATATAACTTGGATTTTAAAATCAACAAAGCCTCACTCAACACCCAAGTGGAAAATATCTCACTTCACTATATAACATAGAAGTATAGTATTTCGCATCACTACAAGGATTGACAAGAGTCTAATCTTTTGAAAAAAATTTAAGATAAGAAGCCAAAGTGGCAAAATGGTTTGAATAAGATTGATTGACAACACTTGACATACTGAGTCAATGTAGAATTCTCATCCTTTGGATTTGAAACCACACAAGCAAAGATAATAAAGCTCTTAAGAAAACCAAACTTCAATTGCATTAAGTCTTTACAAAAATTAGGCAGAGTATTAGCTGTATACAGATGAATTTTAGATCACAGACAAAGCATGTAATCACAATAACCTGCACACAAAGAAAACAAACAACCCAATGTCTTGAGGTAAACCCCAAGAATTCCAGACAAAAATAACAGTTGAGGTCACAAGGTCTCAAGGTAGGTCAAAGTCCCTAATCCTAAGTCCAAGAAGATCATTACTCCATAATGCCAAGGATAGTTACCAAGTAGTCCAAGTAACATTAAAGTTTTTTATGGTTCAAGTTGATTACTAAGTATCTTCAAAAAGAAATGAAAAGCTCAAGTGAGAAAATTAAAAATGACATAAAAGTAAATGCTCAAATGAGCAAAGATGAAAATAACATGAAATGTAAATGCTAAAATAAATGTGCTTAAAGTAAAAGCATAAAGTAAAAACACAAAATAAAGCCAAATGTTAGAAATTAGAAGTTAGTTGAATGACCATCTTGAAACTAGCATTTGAAACTCATTAGAAGATTGATATAATCAAAGCCTCTCAACAATAAATTTCATTTGCTTTTTGTCAAGTATATCATCCATTTAAAATTCTCAAGGCAACAATGAATGATCAATGATGTTTAAGTGATTCACTTTAACCAAAGTTTGTGAAGATTCATTAGAGGATTGATAATACCAAAACCTCCTAACAACAAATCTCAAGGTTATTGGATCAAAGGATTCAAGTTAACATACTTGGGCTTACAAATATGGGTTTGGGCCACGAATAATCATTTCTTAAATCGAGACAAAATTTAGTGCTATGTTAAGCAATCGTAAGTGGACTTATATAGAAGTCACACCTATTTTGAGGCCGGTCAATAGCAAACTATGTACTTTTTTTTTTAGAAATGATATGCAAATCATTCTCCAATAACATTTAGTACAATAAGAAGGGGATAAGAATGAAGAGGGATTGGATCCTTCCATATTTTTTTTCCAGAATTTAAAAATTAAGAAATGTATTTTTTAAACATTTAAAACAATTCAAACAAATTAAAAAATTATAAAAAATATCAAAGCACAAAATAAAATTGTGAAAAAAATAATAATCAGAAAGAAAAAAATCAAAAGTATTTTTCATAATTTTTTTAGATTTTTTGAAATTAAAATGAATTTTCTATGATTTTTTTAAGTTTAAAACAATTTAAATATAAAAATCATAAATAAAAAATAAAGTCAAAAAAATGTGAACCAATGGATGAGAGTCAAAACGCGTTAGTAAGCTAATCTAATGGATCAGACGCGTTGTGCAGGTCATGGTCTTTAGTGAATAAAACACATAATCATTAATTAAATAAGATTTGAAAAAAATGTGTGGCACGCTATCATTGGTTGAGAGATGACACGTTGGTCATCTTCAACCTCCAGCCACAAGATTTTAAGGTCCTTGAAACTGTAAAAATAGATGCTCGAGACTGGTGTCATTCGCTTCGTCTCTTCAAGACGATTCCAGTGGTACCCTCGCGAAAAATTTATATAAGGTGTAGCTCTATCGTTTTGGAAGGAAAGATTTGAAAAGGGATTTGAAATTTCATGGTCAAAACTCTCTTCCAGTTGAAAATAAATGTTGTAACTAGAATCAGTATGATGAGAGCTTCATAACAGTATCACAGTTTGAGAGAATTGGAGAAGGAATCTACCTATTGAAGTTAAAATTCAGAGCTCTGAAACTTGACTTGGCTAGCACGATTTAGGAAGTTTTAGAGCTTGGTTCTTCTTCTGTTAGCTTCAGTGAGGTTCAAGGATGAAGAATTGACAAAGAAATAGATTGAGGAAAGTTGTAAGAGCAAATTCGAAGTTGCAAAAAATTAGGTCCAAGAGGAATTTGGTAGGGTGATTCTGGCTCTCTAAGCTTCAGAAAATGAATGAGGTATGACCCTCTATTTATAGGGAATCAAATAGAATGCTCAAGCGTGTGGAATAATGAGATTTGGAGGGAAATCGTGTGAACCTGATACATGAGGAATGTGTGAGGTTAAACATGTTTAGACCAAAAACGCGTGCTAATTTGATGTTTAGAAGCCACAACATGAATTTCAAATTCTGACTTGAAGTGAAACTTCAGTTTCAAGGTACCATTTTTGAATCAATGGCATTCATAGCTCAAGGAGTCTTAGGACATGATTCTTGAAGCTTTATAAAGATGAGATCACAAGCTTTATAATGTGCAAAAAATGGAATCAAATGGATGCTTGAGCTGAAAATTGTGATGAGTCAAAGTTGAGAAAAAGAGGTTGACTTTTATACTTAGAAAATTTCTAAATTTTTCTTCAAAAGTGACTTATAATGTCTTGCATCCAAACATGGCCTTCCATTTGAAATTTTCTCTTTACCATAAAATATGGCATGAAATAGATCTCTTGAATGACATTTTGAGACTTGAACCATTTAAAATTTCAAAAAAATGAGAAAGTTATGACTTGTTGAAGTTGGTGAAAATTCATAAGATGACCTATAATCTTTTGCATCCTTAGGGCATCTTCCATCCATTTTCAAGCTTAGCAGATAAAAGAAAGGTTCAAGTTCACACCTTCAAGATCATCATGGAAGAGTATGGGCTCAAGGAGATAAAAAGTGACAAAGTTATGATCCTTTGAAGTCATATAAGGGAATTTGATGATTTATCTGGAGGACTTGTAATCTTTCTTCATCATTAAGTATCTTCCACACAAAACTTTCTTGAAACTTTTGAAGTGATTAGTTGATAACCCTTTAAAGAGAAGAGTGTTTTTGGAATCACTCAAAAATACCAAAATATGAGCAAGATATAGCCCTTAGAAGTTCAAAACCCTAGCTCCTAGAGCACCAAAGTGGCTTGGAAACCCCTTTCAATTTTGACAAACTTTCTTGCACAAATACTCTTGTCATGTAGATAGAAGTTGTTGAGGATGATAATAAGGAACCATAGCAACCATAACCAATTCCAAATATTGAGAATTGAGGGAAATATGCACTTGTGATCAAGAAATCAAAAACCTATCCAATTAGGTCAAACTTCTTCAATCAACCCTTACATTTTTGAACTATCTTTGCTAACTTGAGGTATGATGAATCATAATAGACTTTGTCATGATATTACTTCAAATTAACTTCAATGATGAAGCTTGAATCTCAATGAAGCTTTATTGAAGAAGGCATGGAAATCAACTCATGAACCTATAGATCAACCTGAGGGAATGTGTTGTGTTTTCACCTATGATATCAACAATTAGGGCAAACATTCATTGTATTTATTATTTAAAATTTAATCAATACAAAACATAGATGATCACAAAATACAAGTCAAGGTGCTAGGTGATTCCCCATAAGCAAAACTAAAGATAAAGATATGAGCCAAACCCTAGTGTGATCTTATTGTGATTGAGTTGATATGATATGATAGAGGAATCTTATGGGGAAAATTGGGGTACAACACATACTACCATTCATATTAGATAACTTCAGTCCTAACATGTTAGCATATTCACGCGAGATAAACAAATGTGTAGCACCAATATCAAAAATAGCAACCAATTCAACATCATTAATGAAACAAGTACCTCGAATCAAGTTGTCCCCCTTGGAATCCTCTGATCCACTTAAAGCAAACACTCAATCGTTGGTCTGGGCAGCAACATCCCTCTTTGGCTTCTGACATTGGATACTGATATGACCATGCTCTCCACACTTAAAAAAGGTTGGACAATCGTTCTTGCATTCAGGAGAACGATGACATGTCTGACCACATTTGTAGCACCTAAACACCTTATTCTCACATTCATTAGAGCGGTGACCTTTCTCACCACACCTATAGACCTTGACAGGAGCGGGAGATCCTCCCCCACTCGTCTTCTTACCATCATAAGCCTTATGTTTCCCTTTATTATCTAAGGCATCATAAGGCTTCTTACGGTCTTGATACTGCTTTCCTCTCTTCTTGTTCAAACTCTTGTAGTGAGCTGGATGAGCTTTGTTGTCTTATTTATAGATCCTACAGTTGTTCACCAACTCTGATAACACACGATTTTTTTAATATCCAATTGCCTGTTTGATTTCCAGATGCAAACCATTCTCAAACTTGATACACCTTGAGAACTAAGTTGTCACTTCAATGTAATACTTTGCCAGTTCCACAAACTTTGATGCATACTCTTTCACAGTCAAGTTTGCTTGTTTTAACTCTAGAAACTAAATCTCTTTCTTTCTGCACACATGCTCAGGAAAGTACTTCCTCAAAAACTTCCTTCTGAACACAACCCAAGCAATAACTTCACCCACCACTGTCAGTCTCTGATGAGTTCCAACCTACCAGTCATCAGCTTCCTCTTCCAGTTGATGTGTACCAAACCAAACCTTCTACGTCTCTGAGAAATACATGACTCGATAGACCCTATAAATCTCCTTGAGATAAGTATGTGCTCCATCAGGATTATATCTACCTTTGAAAATAGTCAGATGATTCCTATGAAACGTCTCCAAAACACGAGATCCATCATTCCCATCAGCATTAGGCTGATGTTGCACAACCTGAGCCATAACATGCAAAGCAGCAACAATCACATCATTGTTTCTTCCAGCTGTTTCTTTGTTTCATGACAATAACAGTCACAATGGTTAGAAACTATCTTGATAGTATTCCACTGTCATAAACTACTGACTCAACAACCTGGTCGGAAAAATCGACCTGCTCTGATAAAACTAATGTAACACCCTTCTAAACCCACATATATTTCGCATATAATTTTACAAAAAATAATACAAATAGAATCACCACCAAGGGTGTCACTTCTTCACATAAACGTCATACTAACATCCTGCTCCGTAACACGGGTTTTTGAAAATCAATTATAACTAATACTTCATTAATGACAATTTCACTTCAACTTCTCGCAGCGGAATTCATAGTTTCAAAACACTTTATTAAAAGAAATACTTCGTAGGATCATCATCATAATTTCTTATCTATGATTCACAACTCAATTAAAACAAATACAGTGAAGGTAGTTTAAACTTCAAATTAAACAAAGTTACATAATTATTCAAGTCAAACGATCCCATCCCCAATGTTACATATCAGAGCAAGACCCCTTCATTCTACAAGAAATAAAGAACACACTCGACATCTATCCTCTAAGCTTTGGCGAACTATTCTTGATTACCTGAAAGTTACCCATGTATAGAGGCAACATTTTCAAGCAACAGGGGTGATTAAATCATAATCATTATAAAGTACATAAGGATTAAATATAGTAGTCATGATACAACATCAAAGAAATGCACCATCGAAAACCTCATGTTCATACTCACACCTTCAAGCATCATAATACGCATCATACACATGGTAATGCCATCAATTAACAACTATCACAAACACGCATTCACAAAACATCAGTCAATTAAATCATCAAGCAATGCCACATACAATCCAATGCAACTTCTTTAGATTCATGCATGTGGTACCAAAAATTCACTGATAACACTATCATCGTTTTTCTCCACAGATCCCCACCAATAGGATCGATTCCTGCTTGGAACCAGAGCACATCACAATTTGCACTCAATATACACTGAGGCCATCACTAGACTATTCTTCCTACAAAACTCACTGGAAGAACATCCTACAACCATCACTAGGCTACACCTTAACTTATGTCATGAATGCATGATGCGAACATCTTAATAATCAAATAACCACGACTAGTCAAACTGCATAATCATTCATATAGGTATCATAAATATCAACACATACTTCATAACACAAAACAACATCATCATAACATCAACAATTCATTGTATACACATACACCATATTAAACAATCATTGAATCATCTTATTCATAAAATAATAGGTACTGGAAAACACTACACCTATCCTAATTTATCCCACCAACATATAGTCATCGCGTTAGCTTTCAAATGCTTCGAATGACGCGTCAATCAGATTCCTAAAACTTATGTTATGACACTTTAAAAATCTCCCGCTGTCCATCGCATGGTGCTCGCTCGGTGATGTTGACTGCTCGCCTGAGGCTCGCCCGACGATGAGAGAGAAATAGCTTCCTTCCCATAAAAAAATCCTGGGGCTCTGTTTCCCTCTAGTCTCCATCACCCGATGGCGCATCTTGATCGCCTAGCAATCCCTCTTCTCTTTTGCATCACACGACGATGCAGGCGCGACAGATCACCCTCCATACAAAATCCAGGGACTATGTTTTTCACCCATTATCCTTGCTTCTTGCTCGCCTGGCACTGTTGGAGCGAAACTCCTTCACCCGACGACACGGATCTTATCCCAAATTCACACGATTTCATTATGTTACAGGTAACAAATCCTCATAGCTTTACTTGGTTTCATCAAATAACAACACAAACAATCATACATCATATGCATCAATTATTTGCAACAAAACATCATAATTTCACTAATTTTCATCAAAATATCACATTGACATCATCATCCTAAATCCCCAACACAACCTAAAATTATCTAAACCTTAGATCATTTATAATAACATCGATAAACCCCTTTACCTTAGATTCTAGTTTGATTCCTGATCTAAGCTCTACAGTTGATTCTCTTCTCTTCTCTTCGTGCTCTAGCTCTTCACTATTTTCTTCCCAATTTTCACGATCCTACAGAATGAAACACTTTTTTTCTCTACTTGTCAATCTACCCCCTTGGACCCCTCACATTTGTCCTCACTTAACCTCTTAAAATTGACCGTTATACCCTCGTCATTCCTAACATTAATATTATTCTATTTTTCTAACTAAAATAATCCTAATTAATTATTTTAATTATCTAAAACATCCAAATTATTCTAAAATACTATGTACCTTCTAAGTTCCTACTACCCCATCATACACCAAACAAACATCATATCTAGCATCACGATCATCAATACACCACATAAACATCACAAAAACTCATCATAATTAAATTAAATAATCTAATTATTTTGGAGTGTTACAGTTACTGTCTTGATGACTCGGATCAAACATCAAAATTAATTCACTGCTTCTCCCAGAAACTTGAATCTTTCCACCAGAAGGTGCAAAACATAATGTCATCAGAAGGTTCAGTACCTGAACCATTTCCTGACTAACCATATCTTTTGAACATGTCTTTTGGCCATGTCTCAGATCATGTCATCTGAACATTTCTTAGAACATGTCTCTGACCATGTCTTTTAGAACATGTCTTAGACCATGTCTTAGATCATGTCTTAGACCATTTCTTAGACCATGTCTTAGACCTGTCTTTATACCATGTCTTTAGAACATGTCTTAGATAATGTCTTAGACCATGCCTTAGACCATGTCTTATATCATATCTTAGACCATGTCTTAAGAACATGTCTTAGACCATGTATTTAGAACATGTCTTAGACCATCTCTTTTAGACCATGTCATTTAACCATGTCTCTTGACCATATATTTAGAAGTTTCACAACCTATCAATAATTCCTAGTTGAACACAAAATTACTACACTCCCAGAAGGTCACAAGTTTTGAAGTATCTGAGTCTGGTTTATCAGGTTCTTAATACAAAACTTTCAGGCAGTTTTCAACTTATGAAAAGTTTTGTGGTAACGGATAAAATGTTTCCAAAGCATACATTGACATTCTTTCAGATAGTTAACAGCTTCTGAAATGAATTCTTAGTAACATATCAACTTCGTCAAGCTTCCAAACAGTTCACAACTTCTGAAACGTCAAAGTCTGATCACCATACTTTCAGAAAGTTCACAACTTCTAAACAATAGGTGTTGTCAAGACACAATTAACTTACTTTCAGAAAGTTCACAACTTGTGAATAGTGTGAGGAATTAGAGCTTGATTTAACCATATTTTCAAAAATTTCACAACTTCTGAACAATAGGTGTTATCAACACATGATTACCTTTCTTTTAGACGTTTCACAACTTCTAAACAGTGTGAGGAATCAGAGCTTGATTTAACCATATTTTCAAGAGGTTCATAACTTACGAAACATACGATGTATCAGAACTTATTTTAACTTTTAACTCAGTTAGAAACTTCTGACCAATACATAGTATCAGGGCATGATTTTATTTAGATAGTTCACAATTTATAACGAATACATGTTTTCAAATGCTTAGCTCATCAGAGCTTACTTCATGCATCTTGATTTTGTCTTATGATTTCCAGATGATAATTTTCAGATATCCAAATAACCCATCTATGACTATCAGTAAAAAAATTATATCATGTTTCGGTTTGAGATTCTGAGCATAAATACTATCAAAATCATATACTCTTTCTCCCCCTTTGTCAGAAATAAAAAAGATTTAAAAGACAAATAAAATATTTCGTTAAAATGAACGGGATAAATATACAATTATTTTATAAACAAAATAAAAATTATTCTTAAGTTCTAAGACAAAGGGCTAAGGCTTAAAGGATATTTCTTGTCAAACTTTGCCATGAACTGCATCAACACATCAGAAAGTTTCTTAAACGAAGCCTCCTGAGCAGAAATCCTTTCATCCTGCTTGTCCAAGTGTTGATGGATGAAACAATTATCTTACTACCACTTATCCAAAATAGCCTTCAGTCCAGCTGAATGGTCCTCAGCTTCCATAAAATATTGTTTCTTAGATTTATTTTTATTTTTAGAAGAATCACCCTGAAATTCTTTCCCAGAACATTCCCTCTTATTCTTCACCATTTTCTTCTTATCAGATACGACAGAGAACAAAAACTTAGGTCGATGAACCATTGGAGGAAAGAATATTTTCCTTCTTTAAATGGCTTCTTAATCACATTAGTGATTAAATATATGTTTAGAAAGTCTTCACCGTTGAATAATTTTCCAATCAAGATTCCTGGCCCAGCCTGTAGGTGCAAGGATTCTACAACTTTGCTGACAATCAGAAAAGCAGAGATTAATATATCATAAGGAATCCAATGCCTCTCATTCTTGGATATCCTTGTAGAGAAACTAACTGAGTGGCGAAGATAATCAAAGAGACTTGCAGGCAAGTTAATCCTTTCTCCATTTGCCAAGTGATACAAAAGATACTTGAGATCTATATCCATAGACTTAGCAGAATTTGTTGAGCTCTTGTGAAAAATGCTGCCAATGAGAACTTTGAACCAAACCCTTAAGTTATCAAAGGGATTGGTTTCCAAATTAGAATATTTTCTATTTTTGAAGATGACTAGAGTGGCCTTATGAATAGCCTCTGAACAATCTGACTTAGCTCTTAGTAACAGAGTTTCCCTATTGTTATAGTACCAAACGCCAGAATTTTCATGTTGAAGAAGTTTAGAAATAACAACTTCACAAATGCAAATTTTTGACCCCTTACATTAGAGCATACATTATATGCATCCAAAATGAAGGCATTGGCCTAACATTATTTAACGAGACCAGGATAGGTTGGTCCTTTTAGAAGATTGAAGTATTTTTCCCAACCTTGAGTCTTCAAAACATCAGAGAAGTTGAATCCTTGAGCAGCATGATTGTCAAAATCAACTATCATTTCAGAGAGAACATGTAGATGTTCAATTGGCAAGGCCATAAATGTTTGATATGCATCATTGTTTTGGATAGAAGACAAGCCTTGATGTTTTTCCAGTTGTTATTATAGAAGAATTTGTTGAGTGTTAGAAAGGTAGTTGGCCATGGATGAGAGTGGTCAAGGATACAAACTGGTTTTTGGAATAAAGATATTTTTAGAGCCAAAAAAGGATAAAAATGTAGGAATGTTGTAGCGATGGTGTGTGAAGTGGAGTGAGTGAGTTTATAAAACATTATTTCAAGGATGAGAAATAATTGTTAGAAGTGCAGAAGTCTGACGTAAGGTGAAGAGTAATATGTATTGTCTAATTCCAAGATAATCTCATCTCCCAATGCATCGCATTGAATTCTAGGCATGGTTTAGAAAAGACAATTGTATTGACTAGCCTTTTGTTTTCATGACAACTCATTTGATAAAGTTAGTTCATCAGTTTGCAAAGGACAAAGACACTAATAAGAGAATATATTAACCATGTATACTTCTGATATATGAAAACTTCATTAGATTAAAGTATCGCATCCCAGTAGCTGACAATAGAAATTGTTCTTGCGTAAGAACACTAAATGAGTGACTTCCTAGTAGGAACAAGGAGAGTCATAATAAGGGTATATTTCGGTATGATTTTAGTTGATTTGGGTACTACGATGATAGTTTTTATTGACCCAAGATGAATCGCTTGCTTATACCTTGGAGGGAGCCCCTCTCTTTTTTATATGCCTCTCATTCGTCTCCTTTTCTGTTCTCCAAGGACCCTTTATATAGGATAATATTTGGTATAATGGCCATTAAGCCATTTCGTAATGTTTGTAATCGCATTTCATTACTGTAACGTCTTCATTAACCAAGTGTAACTTCCCCATCAAAAGTTTGTAATTGACACCTATTGAATTCTGTAACTGAAACACAGCTAGGCCAGGAACAACTTGACCAACACAACTAGGCAAAGGATAACTCGGACAATACAACTAGGCCAGGAACAAGTCGGCCAACACAGCTAGGCCAAGAACAATTTGGCCAACACAACTTGGAAAATAATAAATCGGCCAACACAATTAGGCCATGAACAAGTCGACCAATAAAACTAGGCTACAACTAGTCGACCTCTATCGTTTTAACATTGATCGACATATCTGGTTGTATTACTCGACTCATAGAATTATGGGATGTCCAGAAATAATACATACCTTAGACGTTCATTTATCATTCTAAAGGGTTGCATGCTAATAGCACATCTTCTCCATGCACGCCATCAATGATTGAGCTCTTCTTGTCAGGACAAAATCCAACCTTTGTTCAGACGAGCTTCACCAGAGATGTAGACTCACTTAGAATCGGTTCCTTAGAATGTGATGATCTCTTTTTGTGCTTCCTCAAATTCTGATTGAACATCTTCTGAGTCTTTGATTTCTTGTCCTTCTATAGCAGCTTCAGTACCTGAAAAGGTAATCTCTTGTTTTTCAAATATTTCAATTGGCTTTGACTTTTCAAATTTAAGCTTATCTTCAAATCTAACATTGATTTATTCTTCAACAATAAGTGTTTCTTTGTTATATACTCCGTAGCCTTTTTAGCCTTCAGAATATCCCAACATGATACAACTTTGAGTTTTAAAATCAAACTTGTTAAGATTCTTCTTTAGAACTAAATATAAAACAAGAGCATTCAAAAAATAAGAAATATTAGGCTTCTTGTTCTTTCACAATTCATATGAAGTCTTTACCCAAAATAGGCCTTAGAGACACACTGTTATGGAAATATCATGTTGTGTTTACAGCCTATACTTAGAAGTGTTTTTCCATGTTGGTTTCATTGATTATGGTAATGGCCATATCTTTCAAAGTCATGTTCTTACTCTCTTCAACACCATTTGGCTGTGGAGTTCTAGGAAAAGAGAATACAAGGGAAATACCATTCTTATCACACAACTTCTCAACGAGTTTGATCTAAAAAATTTAACCATGATCACTTCTAACCTTGGAAAATTTGAGACTCGTCTCTTTCTACACTAGGTTACATAAGGTGGTGAACACATAATGTGACTCATGCTTGTTTCAAAATAATTAAATGACACATCCATCTGCTAGTTATCAATAATGACTAATCCATACTTCTTACCATTAATTGACACTGTTTTTACTGATTCAAACAAATAAATGTTAGACTACAGAACTAGATCTATAGGGGGGTGAATAGATCCCCAAATAAAAATTACCTTTCAAAAAGATTATTTAAAACTTATTTGAAAAACAATGTTGAGCGGAAGGATTTTGGCCTAGATCAACATAGTAGTCTAAACGAACCTAGCCAAATGGAATTAACATAATGATAAAATCAATCAACATTGTAACATCTCAATTAACTGTTTAATATTCAACAAAATGGTTTTCTATTTCCAATGAAATCATATTCAAAATATAACATGACAATTTGTCGAACATGTGGCGCACAATCAATTTTTCATAATTTTCTTTGAGATTTATTGATATGCAAAAGCACTTACAATCAAAGTGATTATAAGATAATCAACAAAGAAATTTAAAATTTAATAATCAAATAGAAATTCTATAAGAATCAATCAATCAAACAACACATTCAACAATTGCATATAGAGAGTAAATGAAAGTAAGAGACAGAACATTGCAATTTTCCTTTAAATTAAACAAGCTAAACAATTTGTCAAATACTTAGCGTGCATTAAAAGTTTCATAATTTTCCTTTGTGTTATGTTGATATTAAAGATCACTTATAATCAAAAGTGATTATAAGAGACTCAACACACAATTCAAAACAAAAAACAGTTTTGGAAAATTCCTACGCGTCGATAAATTACTCAATGCTATTTCACAAATCGATGTATGAAGATTAAAGCAAGTAAAACAATAAAATAAAAGAGACACAAGGATTTGTTTAGGAAGTTCACCAATCGTCCTTGCTATGGCTACATCTCCCCCCAATTCCAAATTTGGAATTAGGATAATTCTTACTTTGCAAACGTATGGTTACAAGAGAAGTATTCAAGAGCAATCCTACAAACCCTTATCGTTTGATGTTGATTCAACTCCTTCTCTTCTTTTGATCTTCAACAAGACCATGACCGATATATTCAACCTATTCGCCGCTTAAGTTACTTTCTTGAAAAGATTTCAAACACTCCAAGTTTCCTTGCAAAGATTTCAAACACTTCAAGGGATTTTTCACTCGAGTAAATTTGATTGAACACTATCAACATAAGATCACCGATTCTATCGTCCAATTCTTGCTACTTCCTTAAAAATATTTCAAACACTCCAACGGATTTTTCACATGGACGATTCCTTCTAACACGATCTTGCATGAAAACCCCCATTTCAACAAATGATTTTGGAGGATAAACCCGTTGGTTTTTCCGGATGAAGACCCCTACAAGAACTCAACCCAAACTAATTGAAAATCCATAATTCTTCGTCTAGATGGCACCCCGACGGAACATCATCACAATGTAATGTTGGTGTGTATGCATATATTGGAAGGTTGAAGAAGAAGAAGAAATGTAGGCTAATTTTATGGTATCATCAAGTTAGAAATGATGCATAAATGAGTATTTATAGTTTGGAAAAGTTTAGGGCAAGAAGGAAAAATTTAGAATAAAAGAAAATGAAAATTTGACCAAAAGAGAATTTATGTGTCGACCTCAAAATTGTATGTGTCGACACATACTTCATAAAAAGGCTGCATGTGTCGACCTAAAATACTCTATGTGTCGACCTGAGCAAGTCAGTAGCTACAGTCTTTAAAATGTGAGTAAATGTGTCGACCTGAAATATGGATGTGTCGACACATAAAATAAGAATTTTTTCAATTTAAGAATTCTTTCAGTATGTGTCAACCTAAAGGCTATATGTATCGACCTGTGACTTACCGAAGCTTACAGACTTAAACCCTGAGTTGCATGCGTCGGCCTAAAAATTGAATGTGTCGACACATGCAACGTAAAAACATGTAGAAAAATGTTTTTCAATGAGTTTGGTCAATTTCAAAGTGCTTTTTGATGATTCCTAAGACCTATGATGCAGAGGAGTGCCACAAGACAAAAATATATAATTAATTTTACCGCTGTTCCATCTTTACCACTATGCCATCTTTTTGATGAGATCATGCAAAACACCTTATTTGGAAGTTGCACTCACAAACTCCCCCCTTTTGATGATGGAAAAACTCGCAACGATGCATTTTATGTTGTTATCGAAGGCTCCCCTTGAATTTGTGCTTCCCACTTCATCTCACGTTTTTTCTCCCCCTTTGACAACATCAAAAAGAAAGAAGGAAAATCGTGAGAAGTATCATATTCCAATACCAATACTAATATATCACACAGAGGCATTTTGACAAAGAAGAGCATACAACTATACATCCTCATATACATGTAATGATGCAAAAAAAATTAGATAACAAGAATACAACATTACCAAACATGTAATGTAATTGCATGAATAATAATGAATGTGATGCAAGAGCAAGCTAGTTAAGTTTCTTCTATAGTGTCACAATTTTGTAACACAACACAATGGGATTCCCGATTCCGCACACACATATGCCTAGAATAGTAACAATAACATGTCACTACTCAATCCAATGTTGCCATAAAATATGACTCAACTACAACATAAACCGTACATGCAATTACCATGCTCACATTCAACTCATGCACAAATGCAAGAAATAATAATAGAAACACATACTTGTACATCAAGAACAAACTTATACAAATGTGAAACAATTAATACATGAAGTCATTATAAGCATATACATTGAGTATACACAATGGTTATCAATCAAAAAATTTGGAAATGAACATTCATGGTTTTCATCATTTGAGATCATATCAAGCATTTTTCATCAACTAAAACATGTACTAAGAAACTTCTTACTTTTAAGGAGAAATTTGGAACAATATCACCTCACTCTTGATGGAATGGAGGTTGCACTCACATGATGTAAAATACTTAAAAGAATTGTTAAAGAAAAAGTATAAAAGTGCAAGCATCATAATAAAGAAGGCAACAATGGAAACATTAATAATCCACAATTCCATATATTTGTTGAAAGACGGTTTGGTTGCAAACATTTTGTGAAAACACAGGCAAGTTGATTTTCACTATCAAGATGCACAAACACAACATCCACTTTTTCAACATGATCGTGAAGGTAATTCCCCACGTATATGTTCCTTCCTTGAGTTACTTTATTTTGAGTTCGAGAGAGTAATTCAACTCCCCATAAGATTCAATTCAAATACTCCATGCATAAGCTTAGAGAATTCTTTGACAAGTCGCATGTTAGTAGAATCAAATATAATCTAATGTCAAATATATTATGCTGGATGTTTAATGAAGTTAAACATGCTTATGTACACATAAGTGTTCATAAAAAAACATGAAAATATAATATGGTGAAGTCATTTCAAGTATATAAATTGATAACTCACTATGATTATCAATTAAGAATTATGTTACAAATGAACACTCATAATATGTATACCATACATCAAGTATGTCACGCATTTATAGAAATAAACAAGTAAAAGAGAGAACTTACTAACAAAGTGAAAGTTAAATCGATACTACCTCACCGTATAATATGATGGAGGGTGCACTTGCATTTCACACGGGACTCTCGAAAGAATGTTGACCCAAGTGAAAAGTATGCCACAAAGATTTTAGAACAACACGATCTTATCACTTTTCACTTTGCCAAAGTACCTAAAGTATAACTTGTGATGAATCCAAGAAGGTCATTAATTTGATGATCATTCATTTTGATTGAACTCTCATCATTTATCCTTTCCATGTTAGTTATCTTTCTCCTCCTCATGTTTCACAAATTTGGGTTGATTAATACCTTCTCCGGGGTCATTGAGTATGTCTCTTGAAGATAAACTGATACCATGAAATGAAATACCTTTTCCGAGTATTCTCAGATACAACATCAAAAGTAAATTACACATATTTTACCAATTAAACAAAACTTTTTGTTGCTTTCTAGATCACATAATCCACCATCTTGCCCCATATTTAATTGAATTAGAATATGTTCATATGCCTTGATCCACCATAAATGAGAACCCGTATTCTCTTTATAGAGTCAAGAAAATGTTCCTACAAAACAACAAGACAAGCTAGGTAGCTAATCTTCATTAGGTCCTTGGGGGTTAGTGAAACAATTGGTTTCATTTGGGAAATAAAATCATGGTGACAATTTAAATCTTCACCATCACTAAAATCACTATTGTATTACGTGCTCACAAATTGAGGATCTTAAACTTGACGCCCTAAGAGCTTTAGGCTTTGTTCTTTCCTAATTATCCATGTATTTCTTCTTTTTCTTCTTCTTCTCAAGCTTTTTCTTATGCTTATCTAAGCAAGTAAGTTCTTGCTCATGTTCTTCAAACTTACTAAACAATGTATTAAGATCAAGTGTTGTAAGATCATTATCTTCCTTGATCGTGGTGACCTTCGGTTGCTAATTCCTAATAAGACATCTCAAAACTTTTTAGTAGCAATTTAATTGGAAATAGGTATACCAAGTGCGTTCAATTAATTAATGAGATTTGATGAATTTTTCTTATCATCATTATTTCATAGTGCTTTCGGCTTAGATGTGACAATGCCATTAGCATTATTTTGAGTAATAGCGTCACACATATCCTTGTTATATGAATTAACATAAATGTGCATACAAGCTTTCCAATAAATATAGTTTTCTTCTGGAAAAAATTTTGGGGCTGTTTTGTCAATCCCTTTAGGTTCGTATGTATTGTACCCCTTTACGATTTCCTCTTACTAGGATCTCAGTCTCTTTGTACAAAAGCGCCTAATTCATGGGTAAGACATCAATACAAATATACTTTGAAGTGCAAACTTTTTTGTTTTTCCTGTTTTGAGTGCAAAAGTGTCCAACGACTAAAATTGAATGAACATATGCATATGAACATGATTAAACTTTTAACAAATGTATGCTTAAAAACAGTGACAAGCATCTCCTTAAATGCATTTGAGATATCCCCACAGAGTTATTTCAATATCATTATCCCCACAAATTTGGATTCATAAAATCCCCAGCCAGAGTTTCAATCTCCAGAAAATCCTCTCCCCAGCTAAGTTGGTCTTAAAAGGAAGCCTTATGGAATTCTTCCTAAAAAGATATATCCTCCCCAGCAGTTCGTCAAATATCCTCTTCAACAGGGTTTATTTTCCAAACAAACTACAGATTCACTATCTTGAGTTTTCCCCGCAGACTATTACAAATCAAGGGACTGCAACCCCTAATCCCCAGTGAAGTCGTCAACAAAGTCATTGGTATCTACGAAAGTTGATGTAAAGCCTGGAGCCCGACCAGATAACAGTCAACTTCATCCTTTCAAGTAAGTTACTATGAAACCTGGACCCGACCAGATACTAGTTCAACTTCATCCTACTCTAAACTTCATGTGAAGACTGGACTCTACCAGATAACAGTAAATCTCAATTCCAAGTTACTAAATCCTGGACCCGACCAGATAATAGTTTAACTTCTCAAATTGGTTAAACCTGGAACCGACCAGATAACAGCTCCAATTTATGAAACCTGGACCCGACCAGGTAACAGTAAATCTCAAATTTAGTTGCTAAAGCCTGGACCCTTCCAGATATTAGTTTAACTCCTTCAGCTGCAGATCCTGGACCCGACCATTTAATAGTTACTGAAACCTAGACCCGACCAAATAACAGTTGATCTCAAATTCAAATTGCTGAAGACTGGACCCGACCGGATAACAGTAAACTTAAATTTCAAGTGGATAGAGCCTGGATCCTACCAGATAGTAACTTAACTTTGCCATTTACTGCAAAGCCTGGACCTGACCAATTAACAGTTCGAGTTGCTGAAACCTGGACCCGACCAGATAATAGTTTAATTTCTTACAAATCACTAATAAAACTCCTCTTCCCTAGTAGAGTTTGCCACTAACCCAACGAGTTGCTACAAAGCCTGGAATCCGATCATATAACAATTAACTTCATTATCCCCGGCAAGTTATTATGAAACCTGGTATCTGACCAGATAACAGCTAACTTTCAAAGAGATAATTCCTCACCATAACAATGGACGACTAAAACTCCTGAATTCTGGTTCCCAAGCAAAAAATAAATCAACACTCTCCATAGAGTCTTCTCAAGCAAGTCAATATTCCTTATCGGAGTTTCTTCTCGACAAAGAAGGAATCCCCAGCGGAAGCATTGTTAACAAAGTCTGAAGATACACATACTCTTCATCCCTAACAGCAGTCTGAGATTTAACTTCTCAAAGCTCCCCAGTATCTGTCAAGGATACGCTTCGACAACATGTCGCATTTATACAACATACATAAAATATACATACAATATAATCTCATTTATTTTGAGAACATCATTACACCATGCATACATTCACATACAGCTAACCCCTTTTGTTCCTTGCAGAAAAAAATCATTAATCCAAAGATCTCTTCTAAATCAGAATAAATTCTTCCAATTAAAGACAGACAAGACACCTATTTTTCATCACGAGTCGACTAAATATTTATGCTGATGTTTCTCCCAGTTTCTATCATCATCTCTCCAAATTGCATCCGTAAGCCCATTCCCAGATCAATACATCATTGAGTGCAAATTTCTAGGCACTCTTGTGTTCAATCATCTTTCACCATCAAGTCACGAATGGTGGACCCGCCAATCTAACTCTTCAGGTTCAAGAAAATTGAACAGGCGCAGCTGTTGTACCCCAAAATTTTCCCTCTAAATTCCTCAAGAAATTTGATCAGATCATCAAAAGGGCAAAATTGTCAAAATTAGGGTTTTGACTGAGAAGGTTCAATTTTTGACTTTTGACCTAACACATGACTTGTTGGTTTGAGACGTGATATCAAGGATTCAAAAGAATAATTTTGACCTAATGTCATGGCTTAAAACATTCCCCAAAGATCAATTGATTGATAGTTGAAATTCAGTCAACTGATGAAAAGTCAACTAATACACTGAAAAGTCAAACTTTGACTTTTTGATCAAAATCAAGTTTCAAAAATCATATTTCATCAAGACATGTCAAAATATGAAGATTGTTCATCAAGAAATCAAAAATTCAAAATTATCTTTGAAAAGTCAAAATTCTAAGACTTAGAAATTTTTCTAAGTGTTGGAAAGTTAACCCTTTTTCATGACTTTGTGCCAAATTTTCACCATGATGCAAGATGATTCAAGGAAAAATTCCAACATGAAAGTTGTAGATCTTAGTGAGATATAAAACATTGTAGGAAAGAACTTTTTCTAGAGATGCTTGGATTTTAAGTTATAAATTCATAAAGACATGTCCATGAAACAAAAACACTTGGTGAAATTTGGCCCTAGTTAGTCATATTTTTGACCTAACTTCTTGACAAAGTTTCACATAGTTCCAAATTGAATTTTCAAAAATGTCCGAAATGAAAGTTTTAGAGCATGTTACAAGCTTTATAAAAAGTCCCAGAACTCCTTGAGATCAGTCTTGAGCAAGGAGAATCAAAGGCACGAAGTTAGCGTTTCATTATTGTTTTACAAGGAAGATTTTTAGGATAAACATGAACCAAATCCATGATAGGCTCCATAATCTTTTCTTTGCAGGCCCCATACTTGTTTGTCACTCTATAATTAATGGTTTACACAATTGCTAGAGCCATGATCCAAGCATTAGAGCCATTTTCCAAAAGATTCATCCATTTTTGGAAGAAAGCAACATTGCCATTCTTGAAAAGTGACTTTAATCACAAAGTCAACTTGCATTGAGCCTCTAACTTGTTCCTTCTGCACAAGCTTCCTTTACAAAGTTAGAAGAACATGTATAAAGTTTGCAACCACTCTAGATAGATTTGTACCATGCCTTGGAAAGGTGTTTGTCAAGATAACTTCAAAAACAAGTCAAAATCCACAAACATGTGATCTTGTACATCTGACTTCTCCAAGCTTCAAAACCTTTTCTCTATAAATAGAGACACTCTTTTCAACATAACACACGATTTTTCAAGCCCTCAAACTCCCTCAAACTCCCCAAAACCATAAATTGCAACACAAGCACAAAAAATTCTCATTTCTAATTTTTTAATCCAATCTCCAAATCCCTTCGTGTGTTTCTTGGCCAAACCATCCACAAAGCTTCTAATACACATATAGAAGCTATCCCAACCCCCGTTTGTAACACCATCTTCCCCAACCTCCATTTTCAAAAATAGGGCATTGCATCATGACTTCTCCAGACCATTCCAGCCATCCATAGCTTAAGCTAAACATTGTATTAGCTTCCTGGAGACTTGAGGATGCTAACCTGATCACCATAACTCCTTGAAAGTTGCTCAAAATCCCTACACGACTTCCATTTTTGAGGTAAGTTTTCTCAACTTTGAACTCTTCATACAAGCATCATTAAAGGTTAATTTGTGAATGAAAAATGTAGATATCATTACCCTGAAGCTAACCATGTATATAGTTTTCATTTATATTTCTTGAGCTTAGAGAATTTTAAGTTTGAATCTCTGAAAAAATTAGGTAAGAATTTGGTACCATTTAAAATTCGTGTTCATCTTTGAGTGTTAGCTTAAGTTATTTACATGGTTGGATTCGTGATGAAATTTCCAGTAACTTTCATGTTTATACTTTTGAAAATGGATGAGAAATGAGAGAGGTAGAAATTAAAAAAAAATCATGTTGAATAGCCTGGCGCAAGGTTAAAGATGATACATGCCTAGGAATGTGTTTCAAATATATATATATATATATATATATATATATATATATATATATATATATATATATATATATATATATATATATATATATATATATATATATATATATATATATATATATATATATATATATATATATATATATATATATATATATTTGTGGTTTTGTATTAATAAACGGATGTATAGCCACCCCAGTGGTAAGAGCGCGCGCCTGTGATTATAGGGTCCTGGGTTTGAGCCTCAGTGGTACCCTTTTGTTTTTTTACTTTTTCTTATTTCAGGTTCAATGCAAGCCAAGCCAACGCATGTACCATATGCCTTTCTCCATCACCATCAGATCAGCCAAGCTATTAAATCTAACACCTCACATGCATGTCCCCATGATGCACCCTTCAAGGCTGCCCACACTGGATCACCAGAGGGCGCTGAATTTGTTTTGGGCCTGGAGCATTTTTTGGCTTCTCACCCCCTGTTTGCTTTTAGACACAGGCCCATTTATTTTTTTTCTTTTTCTGACTTGAACAAAAATACTTTCGGGCCTAGTGCCCCTTTTACTAATGTTAACCACCATTTCTATTTTTTTAACCCCCTGACTTTAATTGTTATATTTTATTTTATTTTATTTTTTTCTATTATTATTATTATTATTATTATTATTATTATTATTATTATTATTATTATTATTTTATTAAATAAAAAAATATCAAAAATATTTTATATTTATTATTTAGATATTTAGTATATTTTCCATTTAATTTATTTTAGATAAAAAGACCAAAATAAACATTCCTTTAGCCAAATTCTCTTCTTAATTAAAATGATAATTAGACTTAAGTTCATTTTATTTTCTTTTAACTAAAATTAATTTATAACTTAGTACTTTTAAATTAATTAACTTTGTATACTAGTTTAATTTAATTAAAACCTTTTTTTCATCACAAACAAAACCCTAAACAACTTATTTTCTTAAATAAATTAATCTCTTTTATTAACTTAATTTTAATTTATTATTTTAGTTAATTATTTTCTTTTAAGTTAATTAGGTCAAAACTATTTTTCTTAACAAAAATCTAAATAAAATCTATTCCTTATCCATTTATATCCTTGTACATTCATTCATTCTTGTACGTTTAATTCTTGTAAATATTCAATATGGTTGTAATAGGTAATTAGAATTTAAATTCTTGCAATCCCCATTTGTAAATATATATATCCCACCCCCAAATGATGTAATAGCGTAAGATATTTACTTTTCGCAATTTACCGCTTTTATATAAATGCTAGTTTAATTATGGTTTGTATGGAAAGATGAAACCAATGATTAGAAAACCATAATCCAAGATAAACTCAAGCATGAAATACAATACACTTTCATACTTTGAAACTCTAGGGTTTACTCCACTTTGTTTCCTTAAAAATGGTCATGTTATACATGTGAGACATCTTAGCAAAAACAAACAAAATATAAGATTAAAGTCCCTCGATGACGCTATGAATGTTGCCTTACAAATGATCTTAGTCCCTTAAGGAAAATGCTAAGATATCTCACAACATTACTATTCATGACTATACGATGACCCACACCCATCCCTTTACATCCAAAGATAGGGTTACTTGCCAATCAATGGTGAGATAACAAAATCAAAAAAGGGGAGAAATGAACAAAGAGTTTTGAGTAGGTAGAACGTTTTTAGTTGCTTGCTCATGATCCATCTTCAAAAACAAACATCTTTTCAAACACACTAAACACTTTCAAAACATGAATATTTTCAAAAGTCCAACACTGTATGCATTCTTATAGAGATGAGAATCATTACGAAGTTTGCCTAAACGAAGGCGATTTTCAAAAATACTTTCAAAATCCACCACAAACACATTTTCAAACAAAGCAATTTCAAAAGTGATCTAGCAAGCAACTAAGAGCCCATAGATAACTATGGATGAAAAGGGTGCTAACACCTTACCTTTTCATAACCTACCCCCCGAACTCAAAAAAATATCTCAAAGGTATTTCCTGTTCTTTTCACCCTTTCCTTATTGGATAAAAGAAAATTCGATGGCGACTCTTGCTATCCGCAACAATTGCGATAAAACACAAAAACATCTAAGTCAGTTCTCCCACCGTATTACAGAACTGGTGACTCTGCTTGGGAACTGTTTAAAAAGTGGGGTTACCTTAGAGACTAGATCACCTTTAAATGCTTTCATTGTTTAACTTGTTTGCTTTACATTTTTGGGTCCTTGTTTGGATTTTGTATTGATCCTCTACCCGGATCTGCGAACACCATTAGGTAAGTAGCAATAGATTATGGAAACTGTACGACATAGACCGATATGGTTGAAGAAATGGCTATGTTAGTTGGATGCATTTGTTGTTACCGGTGTTGTACCCCAATTTTCCCCCCTAAGATCCCTTCATTATACCATTTTGTTTTAATCACCACAAGATCACATTAGGGATTTTGGTTCTTCTCCTTATCTTTAGCCTTGCTCTTCTGAGGAATTACCAAACACCTTGACTTATTTTCTTTGGTGAACATGGATATTTTGCTTTGATATTTTGCTCTAAATTAACAAATACAATATTGGTTTGTCTTACTTATTAATAATGTAGGTAAAGGCAATGAGGATTAGCAAGTTGTATCATGGGTTCATGAGTTTATTTCCATGCCCTAGTCAAAGCTTGAGAGATTCAAACCTCACCAATGAAGTTGTTTTGAAGATGGTATGGAAGTAGTTTTGGTGGCCATGAGTCCTCATCCCCATCCTCGACAAATTCTATTCACAAAGGAAGAATATGGGCACAAAAAGTTTGTTCAAACTTGGCAAAATTCCACCAAGCTTTCTCTTGATCTAGAAGCTAGGGTTTTGGACTTCAGAGGGGCATATCTTGCTCATATTTTGACATTTTTGAGTGATTCCAAAAGAATTCTTCTCTTCAAAGAGTTACCAACAAATCACTTCAAAAGTTCCAAATAGTTTTCATGTGGAAGGAACTTAGTGAAGAAGAAAGATTACAAGTCACCCAGATGAATCCCCAATTTTCCATATGTGACTTCAAATGGTCATAACTTGGTCAATTTTTATCATCTTGGGCCCATTCTTTTTTCATGATGATCCTAAAGAGGTGTAAGTCACGCCTTATTTTATGTGCAAAGTGAGAAAATGGATGGAAGTTGCCTTGAGAATGCAAAATATTATAGGTCATTTCATGATTTTTGGCCAACTTCAATAAGTCACAACTTGCTCAATTTTTTGAGATTTTGATTGGTTCAAATTGCAAAATGTCATTCAATTGATCTACTTCATTCCATATTTTTTGATCAAGAGCAAATTCTAGGTGCAAGGCCATGTTTGGATGCAAGAGATTATAGGTCATTTTTTAAGAAGAATTTGAAATATTTCTAAGTATGGAAAGTCAACTCTTTTTCTTCAACTTTGACTCCATGTAACTTTCAGCTCAAGCATCCATTTGATTCCATTCTTTTTCCATTGCAAAGCTTGTTACCTCATCTTTCCAAAGCATCAAGAATTTTTCCCTAAGACTCCTTGAGGTGGAAATGCCATTGGAATGAACTTGGTAACTTGAAACTGAAGTTTTCACCATAAGTCAGAATTTGAAATCCATGTTTTGGCCTTTAAACATCAAATTAGCACGCGTTTGTAATCTAAACATGTTTAACCAAGTTGCCAAAGTGGATTAGAGCCTTGAAACGCAAGGATTTGATGAGTTTTGGTGCAAATCAAATCACACTTTGCTCATGTATCAGGTTCACATGATTTCCCTCCAATTTGCATCATTCCACACACTTGAGCATTCCATTTGATTCCCTATAAATAGAGGGTCATCCCCCATTCAATTTCCCAAGCTTAGATAGCCATAATCACCATGCCAAACTTGCTTCACAACTCAGAGTTCAGCTACTTCGAATCCTATTCTCAAGGCTTTTTCAATCCATTTTCTCCATCAATTCACCTTCCTTGATCTTCCCTAAACCTAACCATACAATTACATTCAAGAATTGTACCCTACATTGCTCCATAGAAGTCCAGTTTCAGAGCTATGCAACTCAACTTCAATAGGTAGATTCCTTCATCAATTCTTCAAAACTTTGATATCATCGTGTTGCTCTCATTACCCTGGTTCTAGTTGTAACACTTACTTCTTACAGGAAACACGTTTTGACCATGAATTTTCAAATCCCCTTTCAAAACTTTCTTTCCAAATTGCTTGAGTTACAGTTTATATAAATTGGGCGCGAAGGTGTGGTTGTCTTCGTCTTGAAGAGACAAAGCGAATGGCATAGGTCTGAGCTTATGATTTTATAGTTTGAGAGACCTACAATTCGTGAGGCTGGAGGTTGAAGATGACCAACGTGTCATCTTCTAACCAATGAAAGCGTGCCATTTGTATTTTTGAATTTCTGATTTTACATTTGATTCAGTGCTTTATTCAGTAAAGACCATGATATTCACAGTGCACCAGATCCTTTGGATTTGATTACTAACGCGTTTTGAATCTCATCTAATGGTCCACATCTTTTTCTTTTATTTTCTTTTTCTGACTTTTATATTTTAATTGTTTTATATTTCAAAAAATCATAGAAAATTCATTTTTAGTCCAAAAAATCTGAAAAAATTATGAAAAATATTTTTGATTATTCTCTTTCTGTTTTTTATTTTTTCACAGTTTATTTTTGTGTTTTGGTATTTTTTATGAATTTAACACTTATTTGATTTGTTAAAAATATTTAAAAATACTTTTACACATTTTTAAATTCTGAAAAAATTATGGAATGATCCAATGATATTGTGATAAATATTGGTGACCTTATTTTATTTCCGTTTCTGAATTTACTATTTTTTACCATTTTTGTTTATTTCACCCATTTATTTAAATTTTAAAAAAATAGTTTCTGACTTTTAAAAATTCCCAAAAATTTTGAAAAAATTGCTTGGCCCCTTTTCTGATTTTTCTATGGTCTTATTTTTCATTTCTTGATTAGTTTGAATATAATTGGCATTTCCCTCATTATTTCCTTTTTTTAAACATTTTTTAAACCTTTTAATATATATATATATATTAAATGTGATATTATTTTGTGATTATTTTCTGGCTGTCTTGGGTTGATTTTTTGATCATAGCTTTATTAACATCATTGGATCCATGGTGTTGAGTTTAACTCCACAAAAAATGGATGAATAATTTTAATAATAGTTTGATTAAATTTTTTAATTCAAAAGTGGTTTATTCATCTTTTGCCCTAATCCTCTTCATCTGATCCCCTTCTCATTGCACTAAAGGTTGTTGAAGCATGATCTCTATATCATGTCTCAAAACAAATGGTGCATAGATTGCTATTGACCGGCCTCAAAATAGGTGCGACTTCTATATAAGTTCACTTACGATTGCTTAACATAGCGCTAAATTTTGTCCCGATTAAAATAAATGATCATTCGTGGCCCAAACTTATGATTGCAAGCCCAAGTATGTTAATTTGATCTCTTTGATCCAATAACTTTGAGATTCATTATGTGGAGGCTTTGGTTCTACCAATCCTCTAATGGATCTACAACACTTTTGGTCAACGCGGATCACTTAAACATCGTTGATCATTAAATGGTACTTATGAGAATTCCAAATGGATGATATACTTGACAAAAAGCAAATGCAACTTGTTGTGTGGAGGCTTTGGTTCTACCAATCCTCTAATGAGTTCCAAATGCAAGTTTCAAGATGATCATCCAACTAACCACTAATTATTGACTTATTTTACCTTATGCTTTCATTCTTTTTTATGCTTTATGTACTATTTACTTTTAGCATTTTTCATTTCATGCCATTTTTATATTTGCTCATTTGAGCATTTATTTTCTTGTCATTTTTACATTTCTCACTTGAGATTTTCTTATTCTTTCTCAAAATACTTAATAACCAACTCAAACCCTAAAAAACTCTTAATTTCACTTGGACTATTTGGTTACTATCCTTGGCATGGTGGAGCAGTGGACTTTTCTTGGACTTAGGATTAGAAACTTTGGCCTATCTTGGATATCTTATGATCTTATCTGATTATTTTGTCTGGAGATCTTGAGGTTTACCTCAAGACATTGGGTTGCTTATTTGTTTTTTGTGTGCAGGTTTTTTGTTATTACATCCTCTGTTTGTAATTTGGAATTCACCCGTATACAGCCGTTACTCTGCCCAATTTTTATGAAGACTTAATACACTTGAAGAGGTCTAGTATCTTTGCTTGCTTGGTTTCAATCCAAAGAATGGGAATTTTATCTTGGCTCTTAATGTCAAGATTTGGCTTCTTGTTAGTTAGATGGTCCTTATCCTTAGCTTTTACCTTATGCTTTAGGATAGCCTCTTCTACTCCTCCCATCTTCTTTAATTTCAAAAATCTTCTCCCTCCTTTTTTAAACTCTTCTTAACTTGAAACACTTTCATAATAAACTTGGACTTAGGTCCATACATTTTCAAAAAAAACATTTTCATCAATAAACTTTAATCAATGTAATAATACTTTGACACTTTTTTGTGAGAAGACTTAAAGTCAATCAATCTCATTTCAAACCATTTTTCCATTTTGGTTTTTTTTATCTTTAAAACTTTTTCTCAAAAGGTTAGACTCTTGTCAATCCTTGTAGTGATGTAAACAACTATACTTCTACAATATGTAGTGAAGAGAGATATTTTCCACTTGGGTGTTGAGTGAGGCATTGTTGATTTTAAAATCCAGGCCATATCCTCCACTTTGAGATGATGCAAATTCTCCTTTCTCATGATTGTGGGTAGTAAGTATGTTTTCCACACGGACAATGACAATGATGTCTTATCTCTTAAAATTAACCAACACACTTGTGTTTCAAGATTTTTTAAAGAGGAACTACGTGTACCCTGATCCCCTATTGCACTAAAGGCGGTACGTAGGCACTAAAGGTTCACAACCGCGGCGGGTGCAAAAAATCATAAAAAATATTTCTTTTCTCACCTCCACCATCCATTTTATATACAACACATTTTATATAGCCAAAATATACATATTTTTCAAAGAGGCTCCTGCGGAGTACCGTAGATATTTAGGGTGCTAATACCTTCCCTTTGCATAACCAACCCCCTTACCTTGAATCTTTCCCCCTTTTTGGGTTATTCGCTCTTTTCCCATTCCTTTGGAAACAATAAAGCGCAGTGGCGATTTTTATTTTGATTTGTATAAAGTCTAGTCAATCCAATGGCTTAGTCTTGAACATTTCTACCGCTACAACCGGTATCCCTTGTGTTGAATTGAGGAGAATACGAGGCCACTGAGTGATGTCATGAAGCACTGACGAACTTTAGAACCTTTAATTGAACAACTTGGCCATTAGGAAGTAGTGAGATAGCCAGTTTCGGTGGAAATCTGAAATTTTGTTGATACTCGATATTACGCTCATTGAGATTGGGCTTTTGGGATATTTTGGATACAAGAAAAGATTGACTGTGCTAAAACAATACCCAATGAAGAAAGATCAGTGATATTGAGATTCCCTAGAACCTGATTACTTTCTAGGACAGGTTGAACTAACTAAATTTCAAGAGGGTACTTACCTATGAAACCCATGCAAGCCTAAACCTAATGTTTTTTTGTGTGCTTTGTTTGTGATTATTATTCATGTCATCATAAACATCATAACCTCATAAATCATTCTCACTAACCATTTCAAGGATTTAGGAATTTATCTTTGTTCTGTTTTGTAGGTCATGACTTCCACTCATAGGAATACCATCTGAGTCAACTTCGTGAAAGTGCATCCTCAACTTCAAGAGTTAGCATCAAGAGTGTCTGGAGATTCTCCTTTCACCAAGAAATATGGTCGAATTCTCAACTTGGCTACCTCAAACTTCCAAGAAGAAATGATGTGTGTGCTTTTCCAAGTCTTTGATCCTATTATTCATTGCTTCAAATTTCCCGACTACCAATTGGTACCTACATTTGAAGAATTTTATCAATTGTTAGGAGTGCTTGTGCTTGATAAAATACCATTCACCGGTTTAGAAGAGACTCCAAAACCTGAAGTTATTGCCAAAGCTTTTTATTTGAAGAGATTTGACATTGTGGAAAATTGGGAGACAAGAAGTGGAGTTAAGGGTTTCTTAGCCAAGTTTATGTGGGAGAAGGCTCATTTGTTCTAGGAAGATTTGGATTTTTAAGATTTTGAGGATGTCTTGGCCCTTCTAATCTATGGTTTGGTTCTATTTCAAAATCTGGACCAACTCATAGATGTGAATGCCATCAAAGTTTTTCCCTCTCGTAATCCCATACCCACTTGGCTTAGAGACATTCTACATTGTTTTCGCACTCGCACCATGAAGAAAAGGGGTACTGTTTTGTGTTGCATTCCATTACTCTATAGATGGTTTATTTCACACCTACCTCGGTCAACAATAAATAATGATCAAGGCTTGACACAGTCTCAAAGATTAATGTCACTCACACATTCTGATATTTATTGGTGTGCTCAATCTATGGAGGACCTTACTATTATTGACCGTTATGGGGAATTCCATAATGTCCCTCTACTTTGAATTAGGGAAGGTATCACCTACAATTTGTTTGGCTTTGCAACAGTTTGGGTATGCTAGGAGGGATGGCCCTCATGATGCACTTGTCCTTGGAATTACATTTGGCTATGAGAGTGATTACTAAGGTTATCGTCAGAGAATCATAGGAGCTTAGGGCATGGTTAACAAGGTTGATAGCAAAACGTTGGGGCATAAGAACTCCATTACTTTAGAGCCTTATCTCAAGTGGGTGTGAACTCACACCCAAAACCTCATGATGCCTTAAGAAGCCATCCTACCAATCATCATGGAGCTTATTGTCGAAGGAGATGTTCCGTATACTGTCCTTTATCCTAACATACCTACTTCTCTTGAATATTTGCAAATAGCTTGGATTCAGCTAAAGGAAGAACAAGACACCTTCGAAACCCAGTTCTACACAAGTGAAAAGAAGGTTTTGGAGCTTACGAGACAGCTTCATGAAGAGCGAAGTTTGAACGCCTACATTCTGCGAAAGAGGATGCGCTCGACCTTTTTGTCTTAGGAGTTTATTTTGTATTTATTGTAATCCCAAGAGACATGTTTGTAATCAATTTGAACTTATTAATGCAATTGATGTTTGTTCCTTTTGTCTAAACAAATTTAAATCTTCTAATTCCTTGAAATCATTTGCATACGCATTTTCATGCATCATAACATAAACAGGTTTTCCATAACAGGTTTCCTTATCTTTCTACTGTTTATTTCAGTAATATGGATATCGAAAAAACAGTGAAGGACTTGCAAGTGCAGATTTCCCAGTTCCAAGAGACCTTACTGACCCAGGCTAAGAGGCAACAAGAGCTGATGACTATGCTAGTAGCCAAGAAGAAAACCAAAAAGAAGGCCTTCATCAACATGGGTAAGAGATTCAAAGGTCCGGTTCATCAGGTATAGATAGTCGAAGAGTCATCTGAGGAGGGCAAAAATTAAGACGAAGAGGCAAGGAGCACCCGCGCTCGGGGTTCCAATAATCAAGCTTCCGAAGACGAAGATTATTTTGATGAGAAATATCCTCCGGCAGAGGATAAATACAAGCAGTTGGAGGATAGACTAAAGGCTGTTGAAATTTAAGTTATGCCTGGCTTGGATTTTAGTGAGTTTGGCTTAGTACCTCGGGTCGTCATCCCCCATAAGTTCAAAATACCGGTCTTCGCCAAGTATGACGGGGTTTCCTGCCCAAAACTTCATCTAAGGTATTATGTGCACAAGATGCAACCACACACTACCGACAAAAAGCTGTGGATCCATTTCTTCCAAGAGAGTCTGGCTGGGACTCAACTAGAATGGTTCTATCAATTGAAGGGTCCCCACATCCATACACGGGAAGATCTAGCCAATATTTTTTATCATCAGTATCAATACAATGCCGATTTGGAACCTACTAGTGTCCAACTTCAAGGTATGACAATGGGTACTAATGAGGGGTTTAAGGAGTACGCACAAAAATGGAGGGATCTTGCTGGTAGGGTCCAACCATAACTAACTGACATTAAACTAGTTGATATGTTTATGGGTCCATTAACTGGCCCATTTTTCAATATGTTAATTGGAAGTTCTTCGTCTGGTTTCACCGAATTGATCCTAACTGGTGAAAGGGTTGAAAGTGGCATTAAGAACGGAAAAATTCCCATGACATATGCTTCGACATCCAACGCTGTAAAGAAGCCTTTCAATAGAAAGAAGGAAATAAATGTTGTGTATGGGGCAAGGGCCCATACCAAGAAGGATCATCGACCTTTTGTTAATGCTGTGTTAATCTCCAACCCTCAATCTGCTCAAAGGCAATCATCCAACAATCAACGATCCAAAGTTCCTCGGAGACAGTTCACGAGGATAAGCATGTCATTATCCCAAGCCTTACAACATCTGTTGAAGGCCAACTTAGTGACATTGTGCAATCCACCATCCAATCCAAATACCACATCACCGAAATATAATAAAAATACCAAGTGCGCATATCATTCTAACTTTCCTGGGCATGAAACTAATCAATGTTGGGCTTTGAAGAATAAGATTCAAGATCTGATAGACAATAAAACAATTGAATTTGATCTACCTGCTACTCTAAATGTGATAAATACACCAATGCTGAATCATGGAAAAGATGTTAATGCAATTGATGATACTACTTTTGTCTCCTCCATTGAAGATTTAACAACCCCATTAACTATTGTGAAGATTAATTTGCTGAGAGTCGGGGTGTTCTCTGGTTGTTCTAAAGATTGTGTTTTATGTGATCAACAAGTAAATGGGTGCAAGAAGCTGAAGGAAGGTGTGAAACGCCTGATAAATAGCCGCGAGATTCTATTTGAGAAAATTCCCACCATCAAGAGTTTAACCAACAAAGTTAAAGACCTTTCCATAATAACAATTTCCAACAAGCCTTTTAGGATCCCCTCAAAGGGTCATATTAGAATTTTAAATGAACCAACCATTGCTTCTTTAATAATAACTGCCGCTGGGCCTATTCCCTACTCCTCCAATAAAGCGGTTCCATGGAACTATGGTGCCGAGGTTTATTATCATGGGATAAAACAAGATTCTTGGATCAACAAAGACGAAGCTAATGTCACTAATATGGCAGGTTCTAGTAAAGTGACAAGAACAGGGAGAATATTTTCCCCTAATATTTCACCACCCACTACTACAACAACTCCTGTCCATATAACCCATGACAAGTCTAGTGCCAACACTAGAGGCAAAGAGAAAGAAGGTGAGCCTTCTGGGATAGAGGCACCTACCAAAAATATTGAAGCTGAAGAACCCTGAAATCCTGAAATCATAAAGAGTGACTTCAAAATAGTTGAGAAATTGGGGAAAACCCCCTCCAAAATCTCCATGCTGCCATTGTTACTCTGTTCGGACGCTCATGCCCAAGCTTTAATCAAGTTCCCAAAGAAAGCCCATGTGCCCCAAGAAACCACAGCTGACTAGTTCGAGAACTGTGTAGCAAGTTTAACGGCTGACAATGGATTAGGGTTCTCCGATGCTAATTTGACTCCTATGGGAAGGAACCACAACAAAGCCTTACATGTCTCTATTGAATGCAAGGGGATCACCCTGGCTCATGTCCTAATTGATACTGGCTCATCTTTAAATGTGTTACCCAAAGGTGCTTTAGACCAGCTAGATTATGAAGGACTGGTATTAAAGCCAAGCGATATTGTCGTATGGGCTTTCGATAGGTCTAAGAGAATGGTTCATGGAGAGGTGGATCTCCAAATTAAAGTTGGCTCGCATATTTTCAACCCTACCTTTTATATAATGGACATACATCCCACCTACTCTTGTTTTCTTGGACGCCCTTGGATCCATGGGGAAGGGGCAGTAACATCCACCCTTCATCAAAAATTAAAATACCCAGTCAAGGGGAAGATCACTACTGTTTGCAACGAAGAAGAATTTATGGTGAGCCATCTCAATTCCTTCAAGTATGTGGAAATGGATGGTGAATTCATAGAGACTCCATACCAGGATTTCGAAATTGTTCATCCTATGGTTGTTGCCACCAAAATCTCCTCCAACATATCAAAAGCTAATGAAGTTATACCAAGAATGGTTTCACTTAAGGACGCCCGTGCCATGGTCGAAGATGGAAACTATACCATCTGGGACAAATTCCCGACATTCCATTTAAAGCCGACAAATTCGGACTGGGTTTCACCATCAAAGCTCAGAAAGAAGTCAGGCGCGCTCACGTGGGAAAGCCACCTCTCTACATCGGGAATCATGAAGTGAGCACTGTGGAAGACTCTGATGATGAAAATACTTTTGAAAATTGGATCTACCCTACTGTCAAAGGAAAGCTCAACAACTGGCATGCAAAGGATTTCACTCCCATCTCCTTCATTGAGGAGTAATTACCGTTTACTATTTTCTCTCAATTCAAGAACCTTTATCTATAATCTTAAATTCCAAACAATGACTTTTAAGCCATGTACCTTTCCCGGGGCACTATGGTCCATTTGTTAAGGGTTTTGTTCATGTTCATTTATCATGTGATCATTTAATATAAACCATTGGACCTTTTGCATTCAAACTTTTATGTTAATTATATTTCTTTTCCTTTATTACATTTTTTCAATAGCCATGTATCTTACATGCACACACACTTGCATATCTTCATCCACTCCGAATCTCATTGCCAACGACTCTACTATTGTCAGTTATGACTTCGAACATCCAGTTAACCAAGCCGGAGACGAAGGGGAGGAAGATTATGAAATACCATGAGAATCAGACAGACTTCTAACGCAAGAAGAGAAAGCTATTAAACCTCATGAAGAGCCGTTCAAAGTTATCAACTTAGGTACTGAGACAGATAGGAAAGAATTCAAGATCAACGCCAACCTAGAAGATGGTATCAAGAGCAGATTGGTTCAGATGTTAAATGACTATGTTGAAGTGTTTGGTTGGTCGTATGAAGATATGCCAGGATTGGATACCGATATTGTGGTTTATCATCTACCAACAATAGAAGATTTCCCTCATGTTAAGCAAAAGGTTCGTCGTATGCA
The DNA here is from genome assembly GCA_948472305.1 of Vicia faba. Lineage (NCBI taxonomy): Eukaryota > Viridiplantae > Streptophyta > Magnoliopsida > Fabales > Fabaceae > Vicia > Vicia faba. The sequence goes on along the minus strand of OX451741.1, from coordinate 163,752,298 downwards.
GCCAGACATGTCTGAAAAGATAAAGGCTAAGGTAATGAAGAAATTTGATGCAGGTTTTCTGGCTGTCACATCTTATCCTCAATGGGTTGCGAACATGGTCCATGTGCCAAAGAAAGATGGAAAGGTTTGCATGTGTGTGGATTATAGGGCTCTTAATAGGGCAAGCCCCAAATATGATTTCCCTCTACCTCATATTGACATCTTGGTCGATAACACTGCTCAACACAAAGTCTTCTCCTTCATGGATGGATTTTCTGTCTACAACCAAATCAAGATGGCTCCCGAAGACATGGAGAAGACCACTTTTGTTACGCAATGGGGCACCTTTTGCTATAAAGTCATGCCGTTCGGATTAAAGAATGCAGGGGAAACATATCAAAGAGCTATGGCAGCGTTATTTCATGATATGATCCATCATGAAATAGAGGTCTATATGGATGATATGATTGCAAGGTCGCAAACCAAAGAAGAGCATCTCGATCACCTAAACAAGCTATTTGAGAGGATGAAGAAGTACAAATTGAGGTTGAACCCTAATAAGTTCACATTCAGAGTAAGGCTGGAAAGCTTCTAGGTTTTGTCGTCAGTGGTAAAGGCATCTAAGTTGATCCTGCAAAGGTAAAAGCCATTCAAGAAATTCCAGTTCCCGCTATAAGAAGGAAGTCAGAGGATTCTTGGGTCGTCTTAATTACATTTCCCGTTTCATATCTCACTTAACATCTACTTGTGAACCAATCTTTAAACTCTTGAAGAAAGATCAAGTAGTCAGATGGAACGACGACTGTCAATCTGCCTTTGACAAGATCAAAGAATATTTGCAAAAACCTCTTATCCTTATGCCTCCAGTGGAAGGAAGACCATTAATCATGTACTTGATTGTGCTAGATAATTCTATGGGGTGTGTGTTGGGCCAACATGACGAGTCTAGCCAAAAAGAGCATGTAAGATACTATCTGAGCAAAATTTTTACAGACTGTGAAACCAAATATTCACTGCTCGAGAAAGCTTGCTGCGCTCTGGCATGGGCTGATCGCCGGCTAAGATAGTATATGTTGACTCATACCACTTTATTAATTTCTAAGATGGATCCTATCAAGTACATCTTCGAGAAGCCAACTCTCTCTGGAAGGATAGCTAGATTTTAAATGATTCTGACTAAATACGATATTCAATATACAACATAAAAGGCCATTGAAGGAAGTGTATTGGCAGATCATTTGGCCCATCAAGCTATTGATGATTATCAATCTATGAACTTTTACTTCTCGGACGATAATATCATATTAGTGACTGATTGTGCAAGACTTCAACCGTATGACAGACCTGAACAAGGATCCCGATGGACTATGGTTTTTGATGGAGCTTCCAACGCTTTGGGCAATGGAATTGGTGTGGTGATAATTTCTCCTGAAGGTTGTCACACTCCTTTCACTGCTAGATTGTGCTTTGATTTTACGAATAACATGGCTGAGTATGAGGCATGCATCTTGGGTTTGAAGGCTGCTATTGACTTAAGGGTAAAGCATTTAGATGTATTCGGAGATTCTTCTCTAGTGATCGGTCAAGTCAAAGGAGAATGGGACACTAAGCATCCTAACCTTATTCCTTACAAGGAGCTTGTGTTGACCCTAATACCATACTTCGAGGAGATCACCTTTAAACATTTTCCTAGAGAAGAAAATCAGTTGGCTGACGCCTTGGCAACAACGTCTTCCATGTTCAAGGTTAAATGGGACAACGAAGCTCCTATGATAACAATCAAAAGATTTGACGAACCTGCACACTGCTATGAGCTTGACACCGACAAAGAGAAACCATGGTACCATGAGGTGAGGAGATATCTTGAGGCACAAGAATATCCTGAAGGAGCTTCTATCAATGATAAGAAATTATTGCAAAGATTTTCAGCCAAATTCTTTCTAAGTAACGAAATCCTTTACAAGCACAACCATGATTCTACTCTACTCCGATGTGTGGAAAAGAAAGGGGCGGAGAAAATTATGGAAGACATGCATGATGACCTATTTGGGACCCACTCTAGTGGACATACTATGGCCAAGAAAATCCTGAGGGATGGTTACTATTGGTCCACAATGGAAACTGATTGTCATTATCACTCAAGGACTTGCCACAAGTGTCAAATCTATGCTGACAAGGTCCATGTACCTCCTTTTCCTCTAAATGTCATGACTGCTCCGTGGCCGTTTGCAATGTGGGGCATTGATATGATTGGAGAGATAAAACCTACTGCCTCAAATGGACACCGTTTCATCCTTTTTGCCATTGATTACTTTACCAAGTGGGTCGAAGTTGCCTCATATGCCTCAGTCTCCAAGAATGTTGTAGCCAGGTTTATCAAGCATAATCTCATTTGCCGTTACTGTATCCCCGAAAGGATAATCACTGACAATGGAACTAATCTCAACAACGCTATGATTACAAAACTCTGCACTCAGTTCAAAGTCAAGCATCATAATTCTTCTCCATACAGGCCTAAGATGAATGGCTCGATGGAAGCTGCCAATAAAAATATCAAGAAGATTGTGCAAAAGATGGTGGTAACCTACAAAGGCTGGCATGAGATGTTACCATTTGCTCTCCATGGCTACCGTACCTCGACTCGTACGTCAACTGTGGAAACTCCTTTCTCCTTGGTCTATGGCATGGAAGCCGTCTTACTTGTAGAAGTTCAAATTCCCTCTCTAAGGATAATGAAAGAAGCAGGTCTAGGCGAAGACGAATGGATTCAGGCTAGGTTGGATCAGCTGATCTTGATTAACGAGAAGCAACTGGCTACTGTTTGCCATGGTCAGATGTATCAAAAGCGTATGACCAAGGCGTTCAACAAAAATATCAAGCCTCGAGTGTATCAAGCTAGCGACTTGGTAATAAAGTGCATCATTCTTCCACAAGGCGACCTCAGAGGAAAATGGACCCCCACTTACGAAGGACTATTTGTTGTAAAGAAAGTTTTCTCTGGTGGTACCATGATGCCGACTACTATGGATGGCGAGGACTTCCCACATCCTGTGAATGCTGACATAGTTAAAAAATACTACGCATAAAATGACCCGCTAGGTTGACACACCTGGGAAAAATATGGGCATCCCGACGAACCAAAGAGGTTTGGGAAAAATTAGGGATATATGCAAAATATTATACACTCGGCAAGTCAAAAACTCGAAAGGGAGGCTTTGGCAAAAATGGGTATCCCGGTGGGCTGAAAACCCGAAAGGGCGGTCTAGGAAAAAGTTAAGGATTAAAAGCGTATGACTATGTCCCATGGGAACTCTACATCCAGCTTTATTACCAAGGTCCAAGTTCAATTGACCCAAGATCAATCCAATCAACTCCTTTCAACGACAAGGGATGATGTTCAAAGATATAGGGGCAATAATGGGGTTGGAACATAATGAGATCACTTTCACATGGCTATTATTTGTGTTTTCACTTTGTATTATTTCCATTCTTTCGAAGATTTCCTCTTACTAGGATCTCAGTCTCTTTGTACAAAAACGCCTAATTCATGGGCAAGACATCAATACAAATATACTTTGAAGTGCAAACTTTTTTTTCTGTTTTGAGTGCAAAAGTGTCCAATGACTAAAATTGAATAAACATATGCATATGAACATGATTAAACTTTTAACAAATGTATGCTTAAAACAGTGACAAGAAACTCCTTAAATGCATTTGAGATATCCCCACAGAGTTATTTCAATAGCATTATCCCCACAAATTTAGATTCATAAAATCCCCAGCCAGAGTTTCAATCTCCGGAAAATCCTCTCCCTAACTAAGTTGGTCTTAAAAGGAAGCCTTATGGAATTCTTCCTAAAAAAATATATCCTCCTCAGCAGTTCATCAAATATTCTTTTCAACATGGTTTATTTGCCCAACAAACTACAGATTCCCCAACTTGAGTTTTCCCCGCAGACTATTACAAATCAAGGGACCGCAACCCCTAATCCCCAGTGAAGTCGTCAACAAAGTTATTGCTATCTCCAAAAGTTGCTGTAAAGCCTGGAACCCGACCAGTTAACGGTCAACTTCATCCTTTCAAGTAAGTTACTACAAAGCCTGGACCCGACCAGATGCTAGTTCAACTTCATCCTACTCTCAACTTACTGTGAAGACTGGGCCCGACCAGATAATAGTAAATCTCAATTCAAAGTTACTAAAGCCTAGACCCGACCGGATAATAGTTTAACTTCTCAAATTGCTTAAACATGGACCCGACCATATAACAGCTCCAATTTCTGAAACCTGGACCCGACAGATAACAGTAAATCTCAAATTTAGTTTCTAAATCCTGGACCCGACCAGATATTAGTTTAACTCCTTCATATGCAGAGCCTGGACCCAACTAGTTAATAGTTATTGAAACTTGGACCCGACCAGATAACAGTTGATCTCAAGTTCAAATTGCTGAAGATTGGACCCGACCAGATAACAATAAACCTAAATTTCAAGTGGCTAGAGCCTGGATCCGACCAGATAGTAACTTAACTTCTCCATCTACTGCAAAACCTGGACCCGACCAACTAATAGTTCGAGTTGTTGAAACCTGGACCCGACCAACTAATAGTTCGAGTTGTTGAAACCTGGACCCGACCAGATAACAGTTTAATTCTTACAAATAACTAATAAAACTTCTCTTACCTAGTAGAGTTTTCCACTATCCCAGCGGGTTGCTGCAAAGCCTAGAATTCGACCAGATAATAGTTAACTTCTTTATCCCCAACAAGTTATTGTGAAGCCTGGAATCTCACCATATAACAACTAACTTTCAAAGAGATAATTCCTCACCAGAGCATTGGACGACTAAAACTCTTGAATTCTGGTTCCCAAGCAAAAAAAAAAATCAACACTCTCCACAGAGTCTTCTTAAGAAAGTCAATATTCCTTAGTGGAGTTTCTTCTCGACAAAGTAGGAATCCCCAGCGGAAGCATTGTTAACAAAGTCTAAAGATACACATACTCTTTATCCCTAACAACAGTCAGAGATTTAACTTCTCAAAGCTCCCCAGTATCTGTCAAGGATATGCTTCGACAACATGTCACATTCATACAACATACATAACATATACATACAACATAATCTCACTTATTTTGAGAACATCATTACACCATGCATACATTCTCATACAGCTAACCCCTTTTGTTCCTTGCAGAAAAAATCATTAATCCAAAGGTCTCTTCTAAATCAGAATTAATTTTTCCAATTAAAGACAAACAAGACACGTAGTTTTCAGCATGAATCGACTAAATATTTATGCTGATTTTTCTCCCAGTTTCTATCATCATATCTCCAAATGGCATCCGTAAGCCCATTCCCGGATCAATACATCATTGAGTGCAAATTTCTGGGCACTCTAGTGTTCAATCATCTTTCGCCTTCAAGTCACAAATGGAAGACCCACCAATCTAACTCTTAAGGTTTAAGAAGATTGAACATGGGAAACTTTTGTACCCCAAAATTTTCCCTCTCAATTCCTCAAGAAATTTGATTAGATCATCAAAAGGGCAAAATGGTCAAAATTAGGGTTTTGATAGAGAAGGTTCAATTTTTGACTTTTGACCTAACACATGACTTGTTGGTTTGAGACATGATATCAAGGATTCAAATGCATCATTTTGACCTAATGGCATGGCTTAAAACATTCCCCAAAGATCAATTGATTGATAGTTGAAATTCAGTCAACTGATGAAAAGTCAACTAATACACTGAAAAGTCAAACTTTGAATTTTTTATCAAAATAAAGTTTCAAAAATCATATTACATCAAGACATGTCAAATATGAAGATTGTTCATCAAGAAATAAAAAATTCAAAATTATCTTTGAAAAGTCAAAATTCTAAGACTTAGAAATTTTTCTAAGTGTTGGAAAGTTAACCTTTTTTCATGACTTTGTGCCAAATTTTCACCATGATGCAAGATGATTCAAGGAAAACTTACAACATGAAAGTTGTAGATCTTAATGAGATCTAAAACATTGTAGGAAAGAAATTTTTCTATAAATTCTTGGATTTTAAGTTATAAATTCATAAAGACATGTCCATGAAACAAAAACACTTGGTGAAATTTTGCCCTACTTAGGCAGATTTTTAACCTAACTTCTTGACCAAGTTTAACATAGTTCCAAATTAAATTTTCAAAAATGTCCAACATGAAAGTTTTATAGCATGTTACAAGCTTTCTAAAAAGTCCCAGAACTCCTTGAGACCAGTCTTGAGCAAGGAGAATCGAAGGCAAGAAGTTAGGGTTTCATTCTTGTTTTACAAGGGAGATTTTTAGGATAAACATGAACCAAATCCATGCTAGGCTGCACAAGCTTTGCTTTGAAGGCCTCAAACTTGATTGTCACTCCATAATTAATGGTTTACATAATTTCTAGATCCATGATCCAAGCATTAGAGCCATTGTCCAAAAGATTCATCCATTTTTTGAAGAAAGCAACATTGCCATTCTTGAAAAGTGACTTTAATCAAAAAGTCAACTTGCGTTGAGCCTATAACTTGTTCCTTCTACACAAGCTTCATCTACAAAGTCAGAAGAATATGTTTAAAGTTTGAAACCACTCTAGATAGCTTTGTACCATGCCTTGGAAAGGTGTTTGTCAAGTTAACTTCAAAAACAAGTCAAAATCCACAAACATGTAACCTTGTACATCTGACTTCTTCAAGCTTCCAAACCTTTTCTCTATAAATAGAGACACTCTTTGCAACATAACACACTATTTTTCAATCCCTGACACTCCCTCAAACACCCCAAAACCAGAAATTGCAACACAAGCACAAAAACTTGTCATTTCTGATTTTTGAATCCAATCTCCAAATCCCTTCGTGTGTTTCTTGGCCAAACCATCCAAAAAGCTTCTAATACACATATAGAAGCTATCCCAACCTCTATTTTCAAACTATAACACCATCTTCACCAACCTCCATTTTCAAAAACAGGGCATTGCATCTTGACTTCTCCAGACCATTCCAGCCATCCATAGATTAAGCTAAGCATTGCATTAGCTTCCTGGAGACTTGGGAAAGCTAACCTAATCATCACAAATCCTTGAAAGTTTCTCAAACTCCCTACATGATTTCCAGTTTTGTGATAAGTTTTCTCAACTTTGAACTCTTCATACAAGCATCATTAAGGGTTAATTTGTGAATGAAAAATGTAGATATCATTCCCCTGAAGCTAACCATGTCCATAGTTTTCATTTATATTACTTGAGCTTAGAGAATTTTAAGTTTGAATCTCTGAAAAAATTAGGTCAGAATTTGGTACCATTTAAAATTCGTGTTCATCTTTGAGTGTTAGCTTAAGTTATTTACATGGTTGGATTCGTGATGAAATTTCCAACAACTTTCATGTTTATACTTTTGAAAATGGTTGACAAATGAGAGAGGTAGAAATTTAAAAAAAATCATGTTGAATGGTCTGGCGCGAAGTTAAAGATGATACAGGCCTAGGAATGTGTTTCAAATATATATTTATGGTTTTGTATTAATAAAAGGATGTATAGCCACCCCAGTGGTAAGAGCGTGCACCTGTGACTATAGGGACCTGGGTTCGAGCCCCAATGGTACCCTTTTGTTTTTTCACTTTTTCTTATTTCAGGTTCAATGCAAGTCAAGTCAGTGCGTGTACCATGTGCCTTTCTCCATAACCATCAGATCATCCAAGCCATTAAATCCAACATCTCACATGCATGTCCCCATGATGCACCCTTCAAGGCTGCCCACACTAGATAACTAGAGAGCGCTGGATTTGTTTTGAGTCTGGAGCATTTTTTGGCTTCTCACCCCCCTGTTTGCTTTTAGACACATGCCCATTTATTTTGTTCTCTGACTTGAACAAAAATACATTTCGGCCTAGCGCCCTTTTTACTACTGTTAACCACCATTTCTATTTTTTTAACCCCCCTGACTTTAATTGTTATATTTTATTTTATTTTCTTTTTTTATATTATTATTATTATTATTATTATTATCATTATTATTATTATTATTATTATTATTATCATTATCATTTTATTAAATAAAAAAATATCAAAAATATTTTATATTTTATATTTAGATATTTAATATATTTTCCATTTAATTCTTTTAGATAAAAAGACCAAAAAGAAACATTCCTTTAGCCAAATTCTTTTCTTAATTAAATTGATAATTAGATTAAGTTCATTTTATTTTCTTTTAACTAAAATTAATTTAGAACTTAGGACTTTTAAATTAATTAACTTTGTATACTAGTTTAATTTAATTAAAACTTTTTTTCTCACAAACAAGACCCTAAACAACTTATTTTCTTAAATAAATTAATCTCTTTTATTAACTTAATTTTAATTTTCTTATTTTAGTTAATTATTTTCTTTTAAGTTAATTAGGTCAAAACTATTTTTCTTAACAAGAATCCAAATAAAATCTATTCATGTAAATATTTTCAATATGGTTGTAATAGGTAATTAGAATTTAAATTCTTGCAATCCCCATTTGTAAATATGTATACCCCATCCCCAAATTATTTAATAGCGTAGGATATTTACTTTTCGCAATTTACCGCTTTCATATAAATGCTAGTTTAATTAGGGTTTGTATGGAAAGATAAAACCAATGCTTAGAAAACCCTAATCCAAGATAAACTCGAGCATGAAATACAATACACTTGCACACTTTGCACCTCTAGAATTTACTCCACTTTGTTGCCTTAAAAATAGTCATGTTACCCATGTGAGACATCTTAGCAAAAACAAACAAAATATAAGATCAAAGTCCCTCGATGATGCTACGAATATTGCCTTACAAATGATCTTAGTCCCTTAAGGAAAATGCTAAGATATCTCACAACATTGCTATCCATGACTATACGATGACCCACACCCGTCCCTTTACATCCAAAGATATGGTTACTTGCCAATCAATGGTGAGATAACAATATCAAAAGAAGGGAGAAATAAACAAAGAATTTTGAGTAGGTAGAACGTTCTTAGTTGCTTGCTCACGATCCATCTTCAAAAACAAACATCTTTTCAAACACTCTAAACACTTTCGAAAAATGAATATTTTCAAAAGTCCAACACTTTGTATGCATTCTTATAGAGACGAGAATCATTACGAAGTTTGCCTAAACGGAATAAATCGAAGCTCTGATACCAATTGTTAGACTACGACACCAGATTTAGAGGGGGGGGGGGGGGGGGGGTAAATAGATCCCCAAAAAAAATTACCTTTCAATTATTTAAAACTTATTTGAAAAATAATATTAGCGGAAATAATTTGGCCTAGATCAACATAGTAGTATAAATAAACTTAGTTATTTGAAACTCGGATATGCATGAGCCATATGGAATTAACATAATGTCAAAATCAATCAACATAATAATATATCAATTAACCTTTTAATATTCAACACAGCGGTTTCCTATTTCCAATGAAATCATATTAAAAACATAACATGATAATTTATCTAACACATGGCGCGCAATCAATTTTTTAGAATTTTCTTTGAGATTTGTTGATATGCAAAAGCACTTACAATCAAAGTGATTATAATCTATTCAACAAAGAAATTTAAACTTTAATAATCAAAGAGAAATTCTATACAGATCAATCAATCAAATAACACATTCAAGACATTTCATAAAGAGAGTTAATGAAAGTAAGAGATAGAACATTGCAATTTTCCTTTGAATTAAACAAGCTAAACAATTTGTCAAACACTTGGCATGCAATCAAAGTTTCAGAATTTTCCTTTGTATTGTGTTGATATGAAAAATCACTTATAACCAAAAGTGATTATAAGAGACTCAACACATAATTCAAAATAAAAAACAGGTTTGGAAAATTCCTACGCGTCGATAAATTTTTCAATGCTATTTGAAAAATCGATGTATGAAGATAAAAGCAAGTATAGAATTAAAATAAAAGAGACACAAGGATTTGTTTAGGAAGTTCACCAATCGTCCTTGCTATGGCTACATCTCCCCCAATTCCAAATTTGGAATTAGGATAATTCTTACTTTGCAAAAGTATGGTTAGAAGAGAAGTGTTCAAGAGCAATCCTACAAACCCTAACTGTTCGATGTTGATTCAACCCATTCTCTTCTTTTAATCTTAAACAAAACCAAGACCGATAGATGCAACCTATTCTCCACTTAAGTTACTTCATTGAAAAGATTTCAAACACTCTAAGGTTCCTTGCAAAGATTTCAAACACTCCAAGGGATTTTTCACTCGAGTAAATCCGATTGCAAACTATCAACACAAGATCACCGATTCTATCATCTAATTCTTGCTACTTCCTTAAAAATATTTCAAAATCTCTAAGGTTCCTTGAAAAGCTTTCAATAACTCCAAGGGATTTTTCACATGGAAGATTCCTTCTCGCATGATCTTGCACGAAAACCCACAATTCAACAAATGATTTTGGAGGACAAACTCGATGATTTTTCCAGATGAAGACCCCTACAAGAACTCAAAACAAATTGGAAATCCATAATTCTTCGTCTAGATGGAACCCCGACAGAACATCATCACAATGTAATGTTGGTGTGTATGCATAGATTGGAAGGTTGAAGAAGAAGAGGAAATGTAGGCTAATTTTATGGTATCATCAAGTTAGAAATGATGCATGAATGAGTATTTATAGTTTGGAAAAGTTTAGGGCAAAAAGGACAAATTCAAAATAAAAGAAAATGAAAATTTGACCAAAATATAATTTATGTGTCGACCTCAAAATTGTATGTGTCAACACATACTTCATAAAAAGGCTGCATTTGTCAACCTAAAAGACTCTATGTGTCGATCTGAGCAAGTCAATAGCTACAGGCTTTAAAATATGAGTAAATGTGTTGACCTGGAATATGGATGTGTCGACACATAAAATAAGAATTTCTGCAATTTCAGAATTCTTTCAGTATGTGTCGACCTGAAGGCTATATGTGTCGATGTGTGACTTACAAATGCTTACAGGCTTAAAAACTGAGTTGTATGTGTCGACCTGAAAATCGAATGTGTTAACACATGCAATGCAAAAACGTGAAAAAAATGTTTTTCAACGAGTTTGGTCAATTTCAAAGTGCTTTTTGATGATTCCTAATACCTATGATGTAGAGGAGTGCTACAATACAAAGAAATACAATTAATTTTTACCGTTGTTTCATCTTTCCCGGTTTTGACATCATGCAAAACACTTTATGTTGAAGTTGCCCTCACAATCAATGTGCAAAAGCTTCAATGGTTTGGAGGTAGAAACAAAACTCTTTATTTTAAAATATATTTTTGAATACTTTCCTTCTGACATGTGTAGCGGTAGAAATATTGAGACTAAGCCATATGATTGACTTAACTCGTACAGATCAAATAAAAATCGCCACCATGCTTTATTGTTTCTGAAGGAAATGGGGGAAAGAGCAAGAAAATCTAAAAAAGAGGGGGAGATAATCTAGGTACGGGGATTTTTTATGCAAAGGAAAGGTGTTAGCACCATAAACATCTATGGTACTCCGCAAGAACCTCTTTAAAAATCTGTGTATTTTTGGTTATAAAAGGTGTATACAAAAATAGATGGTGGAGGTGAGAAAAGAAGTTTATTTTTATGATTTTTGCACCCGCCGCGGTTTCGAACCTTTAGTGCCTACATACCACCTTCCGTGAAATAGGATATCATGGTACTCGTATTTCACCTCAAAAATTTTAAAACATATATGTGTTGGTTAGTTTTAAAGGAAGAGACATCATCGTCATATCTGAGTGGAAAACATACTTACGATCCACGATAATGAGAAAGGAGAATTTGCATCATCTCAAAGTGGAGGATATAGCTTGGATTTTGAAATCAACAAAGCCTCACTCAACACCCAAGTGGAAAATGTCTCACTTTACTACATATCATAGAAGTATAGTAGCTCGCATCACTACAAGAATCGACAAGAGTCTAATTTTTTGAGAAAAAGGTTATAAAGTAAAAAACCAAAGTGGTAAAATGGTTTGAATGAGGTTAATTACTTTTAGTCTTTCAAAAATGTGTCAAAGTATGGTTAAATTGATTAAAGTTTGATTACAAAAATATTTTTGAAAATGCTTGGACCTAAGTCCAAGTTTATTGTGAAAGCGGTTCAAGTTAGAAAAACAAGAAGAGTTTTGAAAAGGAGGGAGAAGATTTTTGAAATTAAAGAAGATGGGAGGAGATGAAGGGACTATTCTAAAGCATAAAGTAAAAGATAAGGAAAATAACGATCTAACCAACAAGAAGCCAACACTTGACATAAGAAGTCAATGTAGAATTCCCATCCTTTTGATTAAAATCAAGCAAGCAAAAATACTAAACCTTTGAGAAATACCAAGCTTCAGATGAATTAAGTCTTCACAAAAATTGGGCAGAGTAACGACTGTATACAGAGGAATTCTTAATCACAGACGAAGCATATAATCAGAATAACCTGCACACAAAGAAAATCAACCCAATTCCTTGGAGTAAACCCTAAAAACTTCAGACAAAATAACAACAGAGCAACAAGGTCCCCAAGTATCAAGGCTTCTAATCCTAAGTCTGAGAGATCCATAACTCCACAATGCTAAGGATAGTAACCAGATAGTCCAAGTAACCTTAAAGATTTTTTAATGTTCAACTTGATCATTAAGTGTCTTTAAAAGAAAATAAAGCTCAAGTGAGCAAAGATAAAATGAGATAAAGATAAATGCTCAAGTGAGCAAAAGAAAAAATGGCATGGAATGTAAATGCTAAAGTAAATGGTACATAAAAGTAAAGGCACAAAGTAAAGGCATAAATTAAAGTTAATTGTTAGTAAATTAGAAGTTAGAGGGTTAGTTGAATGACCATATTGAAGCTTGCTTTTGAAAACTTATTAGAAGATTGATAAAATCAAAGCTTCTCAACGACAAGTTTCATTTTCTTTTTGTCAAGTATATATCATTCATTTAAAGTACTCAAAGTAACCACATATGATCAACGATGTTCAAATGATTCACTTAGACCAAAATTCATTAAGTTCATTATAGGATTAATAGAATCAAAGCCTCCTAACAATGAACTTCAAAGTTATTAGATCAAAGGTTTCAAATTAAACATACTTGGGCTTGCAAACATAGGTTTGGGCCACAAATGATCTTTTTTGAATCGAGATAAATTTAGTACTATGTTAAGAAATCGTAAGCGGACATGTTAGAGAAATGATATATAGATCATTCTCCAAAAACATGTAGCATAAGTAAAAACAAGAAAGGGATAAGATGAAGAGGGAGGGGATGTATCAGATGAAATTAGGGTTTCAAATATCATCAACATCATTCATCCATTTTAGTAGATTTGGTTTTTCAACCTGTCAACACCCAAGGTCCAATGAGGTCGAGGAACTTGCCCCAAAATGACACCCAAATCAGGACCAAGCAAAAATAATAAAAATATATTTAATAAAACAATATTTAAATGATTAATAAAATGGAAATAATTGGTAAAATACACATAACATAATTGGTAAAATCAGGACCACACATAATTCTTTGAAACTCAAGCATTACGTGGCAATGGATGTGTCACGATTCTATTAGTTGAAGGATGACAAAGCATCATCTTCAACCTCCAGATTTTTGAAGAAATCGTCATTTAACAAAATGTAAAATTAGGCTTGCACACCAGTATCATTGGATTCGTCTCTTCAAGAAGATTTCAACCATGTCCTCGCGCTAGATTTATATTAAGTGTATCTTAGTCGATTTAAGGAAAACCATAGAAACTTGAAAACCTAAAAAAACTCAAAACAGGGGCATCAAATGCATCGATTGTTCAAAATTAAGCTAACAACAAGCATCAGTGAACAACATAGATCATTTCAGTAATTTGAGTTAGAAGATTTGATGCCTTAAACTACCTGAACGAAGTATGAAGAAATTGCTATGAAACTTGACTTGGCTAGCGCGATTTAGAGCACCTCAAGACTTAATTCTTCTTCTGTTAGCTTCAGTGAAGTTCAAGGAAGAAGAATGAATAAAGAAATTGGAGTTGGAAATGAGGAAATTATGATTTCGAAATCTCATAAATGTAAGCTATGGAGAAAGTTTGGCAGGGTGATTTTTGTTGTTCAAGCTTGATAAAATCATGTAGAGATGGTCTCTATTTATAGGAGCATTTAATAGTGATGAGAATGAGGAGAAACTATGAGGGAATCATGCATATCAAGTTGATCCAGTGGTGTGTGGAAATTGTGACTTGCACATGGCCAAAACACACTCAAATTATGCGTTTTATGCACTAAACACAATCCGGAATGTCATTAGAAATTATTAGTGAAATAATTATGAGCAAATCTTGCTTAATTTGTGAATTAGCAAGTTCAAAAATCTGACTCTTGAGCAAAAATATCAATCCATGGTGCCAACTTCCATAATGCATAGCTCACTACTCAAGGACTTTTTGGATTCATTCTTTTTGCATTTGGAAGATGCGGTCACAAACTTTACAATATGACAAGAAAGGAATCATTTGGAGATCTGAGAAAAAAGTTAGATCACTTTGAAATCGTGAAAAAAAATCTGACTTTTGTACTTAGACATATTTCTAAGTATGGGACCTTAAAATGACCTATAATGTTCTTCAAAGTTACATGTCTTTCCACTTAAAATTAGCTCATGATTCTAGAAGATGAAATGAAGTAGACCATTTGAATTGAATTTTGGAATTGAGATCACTCAAAAATCATAAAAATTGAAAGAGTTATGGTCTTTGGAAGATGATGAACAAATTTGGGGAAATTCACAAAGACCTATAATCTTTTTAATTCTTAAACAACTTTCCAAGCCTTTTCAAGCCTTGCATATTGAAACAAAGTTGTAGTAGACATCCCAGAGATTATTGTAGAAAAATAATGAGATCAAGGAGATAAAATATGATCATGTTATGATCCTTTGAAGTCACACAAGAGAATTTGATAGCTTTCCCAAAGGACTTGTAATCTTTTTCGACCATTAGTGACATTCCACTCAAAATTAACCTTATATCCTTGAAGAGAACTTGTTGAGCACCCTTTAAAGAGAATTATGGATTTTGAATAAATCAAAAATATCAAAAAATGAGCAAGATATGGTCCTTGGAAATCAGCAAACCCTAACTCAGAGAGTGTCAAAATGACTTGAAACCCCTTTCAACTTTTGATGATTTTTCTTGCACAAGTGGATCTTGTAATGTGAAGAGAAATTGTTGTAGATGATAATAAGAACCCATAGAAAAAATAACCAACTCACAATATTTAAAATTGAAATAGTTATACACTTGTGATCACTGAATCAAGCATTTTCTCAGTTAGGTCAAACTTGTTGAATCAACCTTGAATCTTTTGAACTTTATTTGCAAAATAGAGCATTATGGATATCATTATACCTTGAAATGGTTTTGTCTTGAAGCACACTCAAAGGTGGAGCTTAAGTCTCAATGAAATTTGTTGAAGAAGGCATGGAAATAAACACATGAAACTTTGAATCTTCTTGATGCATACCACCACCAACCTTGAGGAAGATTTGAATAAATGAAGTTGGGAGATCTATTTAGGACAAAGAGCTTTGATGCCATAGAGATTTCCTTGAAACTCAGGCTTTTTTAAATCCATTGAATCACCATTTAATTGAGGATCACCCTCTAAACCCTTAACTCAAGAGGTGCATTGAGGTGCACTTGGCTCCCTACCTACAATATACAAAAACAAAAACAAATATACACATATTTTGGATTTTATTTAAAGGTTAGCAAACATGATCATAACATGTATATGAGATACACAATTCAAGGTGCTTGGTGATCCCTCAAGAAAAAACTTAAAGATAGGATGAAGTAGAAGGGATAGCCAACCCTAATGTGTGATCTTGATGTATTGATAATATGAGATAATGAGAGATCTTAAGGGGGGGGGGGGAATGGGGTATAACAACATGATTCACAAGGAGCATCTGAAGAGAACTTCAGATTAGGAAGGCTTTTGACTTAATTAAGCTTGTTTAGCTGATATATTTTTCTCATACTAACCTATCCCAATCGTCTATGCCAATTCTATTTCTCTTCATTAACGGACATGAGACATTTTACGTTTTTCTCTTTAAGATTAGAAAGTATAATCTTATAAATGTTGTTTTTCCTTTTACCATTGAATAGGATAAAGTCATCCTTCTGATTGACAGCTTTTGTAGGATTCTTTAGTATGGATAACATCATAACCAATGTCACTTAATTGATTTAAGGACAACAATATATTCATTATTCCATCAAAAAGTAAAACATTAGTTAGAGAAGGGAGGAAACCATTACCAATTATTCTAGAGGGTGTGATTTTTCCCTTATGATCTCCTCCAAAACCCATAATGCCTCCAGGCTTAAGGTCTGGGATTTGGTACATATTCCTTCTTCTTGCCATGTGTTAAAAGCAGCCAAAGTCCAGGTACCATAACTGATGTTTCAACTGCGCTGCTGAGAATATCGGCAACATAGATTATCTGTTTCTTTGGTACTCACAATTTCTTGGGTCCTCTCTTGTTAGTTCTCCCATAGCTCTTGACAACTTTGGGTTTAACAATAGAATAATCATATTTACAAGAATTAAAATGAGAAGGTTTAGCCAAAGCTTTTTCCTTAGGTTCAGGAACATATTTCTCCTTTTCTTTTCCTTTGTCTTTTGGCACAAACCCATCAGAGAAAAAATGGGAATGAAGAGTATTAAGTTTATCTTTCTTTTCAGAATTGGATTCGTCATAGGAGTTATAACCAACACCATTAGTCCCATTTTTTCTGACGCCATAGATCATAGAGGCCATCATATTTCTCGTTATACTTTTGGCTAGAAACTTCTGGAAAGCTTTGTCATATTTCTTAATGACATCATCGGTACTCTCATAAGCTTTTGGAATATTTCTCGTGCCTTTGAGGGCAGAGTCCTCATCTTTAAGAAAAAAATTCTTCATTTAAAATGGAAAGATCTTCCTTGAATTAAATCTTGAGTAACTCATGTTTTTCCATAATTTCAAGTAAATAGGAAGTTAATTCAAAATGAGTAAGGTCAAAAAATACCTCTTTGGAGAATACCTCTTATGTGTCTTAAGAGATCTTTTCGTCAGATATTATAACATGAGCCATCAGCGCCACATTAGCATGTTATTATTCCGAGTCATCTTTTGAAGAATCAGAATCATCCCAGGTTTCCAGCAGCATTTTCTTCTTACTCTTGAGAGCTTTCTTCTTGGGCTTGTCCTTCTGAAGTTCACGACAATCATTTTTGCAGTTTCCTGGCCCATTGCACTCATAACAAGTGACTTTTTTTGCCACTAAACTTCCTTTGACCAGAAGTAGGATCGAAGCGACCATCAATCATTATTGCACTTCTAAATCTGTTGCCTTGATTTCTCTTCCAGAGACGGTTAACCCTTCTGGATAGTAGTGACAACTCATCCTCATCTTCATCAGAATCTTCTTATCAATCTTTAATATCTTCAGCTTAAAGAGCTTTGGACTTCTCAGATATTCTGACAGACTTGAGCGCAACAAAATTCCCTCTCCCCTGAGGTTCATCCTGTTCAATCTGAATCTCATGACTTCTTAGAGAACTCACCAATTCTTCTAGATAAGTGTTGTTGAGATCCTTTACAAACTTGAGTGCGGTTACCATATGCCTCCATTTGAATGGCAAGCTTATGATAATCTTCTTCACATGATCTAATGTAGAATATTCTTTGTTTAGAACTCTCAGCTCTGGAACTAAGGTTTGAAACCTTGAGAACATAGCCTCAACTTTTTCATCATCCTCCATCTTGAAGGCTTCATACTTCTGAATCAAGGCCATAGCCTTGGTTTCCTTGACTTGATCATTCCCTTCATGAGTCATTCTGAGAGAGTCAAATATAGACTTAGTTGAGTGTTTATTTGTGATCTTCTCATACTCAATATAAGAAATATAATTCGAAAAGATGGTTCTTGCTTTATGATGATTCTTACAATCCTTTTATGTTGATCAATCATCTCTTTCCTTTCAAGTTTCTTTCCATTTGCATCTGTGAGAGGATCATAGCCATCAAATACCATATCCCAAAGATCAACATCAAGACCTAGAAAGAAACTTTCTAGTCTATCTTTCCAGTACTCAAACTTTTCACCATAAAAAAGGAAGGTTTAGCATTGTAGTTATCTTTTTCAGAAACTGGAGCTGGTGGTGGTGGAGTAGAATCGACCATAGTGTTTCTAAAACCCATTTAGATCCTTATCTGACACGGATAAGTGTTTCATAGAAATCAATAACATAACTGGAGCTCTGATGCCAATTGAAGGTGCGAGAAACACAAGAAAATGGGGTTTGAATTGGGTTGCACCAAATATAATATTTTTGAAACACAAACACAAAGCTTAACAAGTGAATAAAAATAAATGAACACAATTATTTTTATCTTGGTTCACTGTTAACTAAGTTACTCCAGTCCACCCCGCAAGGTGATTTTCCTTATACATAAGGACTTTATCCAATATAATCAACCTGATTACAAACAACCATAATATGTTTGATCAACCTTATTGGCACCCCCAATAATTTTGTCGATCTTTATTATAGATTCACTATGACCATAGTCAAAGTCGTCTTGAGAATCCAGACTCACAGAGTCTCTCAAGGAACCTATCAACAACCAGTGATTTACAAACATTTGTATACAAAGATGCTTGTAAACATGCAGATTACACAAAGTTTAAGTACAAAAACATAAAAGTGTTTATAGAAAGATACAAACAAAAGCTCCTTGCCTATTTACAAAACTATACAAAGAATATCACAAAAGAGTTTGTGTAGTGGTTTAGTGTAGTTTTGTTTGAACTAATTCGTTGATTTCAAATTCTTCCAAGTCCTCCTTTTATAGCTGAAAAATTTGGAGGGTAGAATAGGAAACATAAATACAGTTGTTTTCTTCCCAACGGTCATGGTGGGAATGGTAGATAACAAGTACAAAAGGTATGTCCTGATGCCACCCTATTAGAGTAGGGATCATATAGTACTCTGTACTTTTATACTCACCATCACGTGCAATCATTTAGTCTTGATATTTGTTTTCTATATCTTCAGAGACTTATGATTTGTATGTTGATGAAGAATGTTGTAGAAGGATCAAAACTTTGTATCTTCAGAACCTAAATCTTTGAGTCTTCAAATTTTGTTCAGATAACCCTTGCCTTAGAGTCTTCAGCACTTGGTCTTTAAAAGTATGTCTTCATATCTTTAGAACTCGTTCAACAGAAACTTGTCTTCAGCTTCTTCAAAACTTGGAATAACTTAATAGAGCTTTAGAAGGCCTTCAAATCTTAACACGATCAGAAGCTCTTTTACTAGCGCTCCTTAGAACCATTTCATAAGAAGCATTCTATAATCTTGACTTAACTTATAACACACCAAAGGTATTCTTCCAGAGTGTTGAGTTCTAAGCCTGATGGCGTCATAAGCCTTCTCACCAGTGTCAGAACCTGTTTAGAAAAAGCTCCACACTAGACATAAACCATTAGAGTACACAATTTTTGTCTAAGATAACATGTAAAGTTATCATCAAAACTTAAGGCCAAATGCAGAACCAATCTTCTTCTTAAAATGGTCGTTTTTTTCGTGTTCAAGTTCTCTTCATTAATTTTCAATTTTTTTTACCTTTCTTGTTTCTTCTTCTTCAACAAAATTCATTCTAATTTATGTACAAAATAGTTTTGATGTGTGTTTATGATATGAAACATGTTAATTGATGTGTGGCTTGTTATGTTATATTTGTTAAGCTTTTAAATTTCCTCCTAACATTTTAAATTTATTCCCATCCTTCTTACGGTTGTGGCCATTATAATCGTCATGTAACTGTTAGAAATAATTCATGTTTAGGTAATGATTAGAAGGTGTTTTTACTCAGAAGCACAAGCTTTTGAGACTGCATTGTTGTTCTAGAAGTTTTGTCTAAGCTTCTGGGTTTAGTAGTTGTTTTTTCACGTGGAAGTTTAGCTTTATTGTTTAGCTTTAGATTGTGCCTATGTGGAAGCTTATCCTTTGTGTATTTAAACAAGTTTGTATCTAATTTTTGATAATGCAATCAATAGATTTTCTCTCTCTTAAAAGTTTGTTATAACCATTTTCTCTCTCTTCTTTCATCTTCATCTTCAACCTTGTGCTCCAACAATTGGTATCTAGAGCTCTGGTTTGATTCATAGGGAACACGAGTGTACATGAGGCATGTGTGATTGATTTTGTTGCTTGAATTCAAGTTAAATTCACGATCTGAATCGTAAAATAATTGCATTTCTTGATTTTGTGGGATCGGGAAACACAAGTGTTTGGTGAGATCTGAGATCTATTTGTGTTTCAGTGCACAAGAATGAAGATGAACGGCATAAACAATTTGAACACTAAGTTTCTGGTGTTTGATGGAAAGAAATGATGTCAGTGGATGATTCAAGTGAGTGTGTTATTCGGTGCTCAAGATGTTCTTGATCTCATTACCGAATGTTATGTTCTGGTTGTAGCGGATTCAACGGAGGAACAGAGAAACACACAAAGAGAAACAAGGAAAAAGGATCAAAATGTGTTATTCTACATCCATAAGTGTGTGGAAGTGAACGTGTTTGAGAAAATTATTGATTCACCAACGGCGGATATGAATTAGTGAATAAAGTGAAGCTTCAATCTCTACGTAAGCAGTATGAGAATCTCAACATGAAGAATAATGATAAGGTACCTAATTACATCTATAAAGTGATTTTTATGATAAATGAGATGAAATCTTATGGCGAAAATATGTCTTAACAAGTAATCATTGAGAAGGTATTGATATATATTACTCCTCCATTTGATTACATTGTTGTAGTAATTAAACATTCTAAAAATTTGAGCACCATGAGAATTGAAGAGCTGCAAAGAAAATAAATGGTGGTTCTTAGAACTCAGAAGCCCCAATCTCTGATGAGAAGAAACATCAGAAAGGAAAGGAGAAACTTGATAATAGAAAGGTTCAATGATACTGTTGTAATAGGTTTGGCAACTTTGATAAGGATTGTTGGTCAAACAAGGAAAGGAAGTCAGAAGAAGTAGACATAGCCATAGGATATTATGATAATGAACATGTGCTATTTATGGCTTCTGAGTCTGATTGTAGGTATTTGATAGACTGGTGGTATATGGACACTGGCTGCTCAAATCACTTGATTGGAAACATATATGGCTGGTTGATTTTGACTCCAGAAAGAGGACAAAGATCAAATATGTTGATGATAAATACCTTAATGTAGAAGGTATAAGAAATGTCAAAGTACGAGTGAAGAATGGAAGAATCGTTATGATCAAAGATGTTTGGTATATTCCTGGTATGAAGAGAAATCGGATGAGGGTAGGTCAACTCATTAAAAAAGGTTTCTCAATTATCATGAAGATCAATCTCTTGAAGTTGTATGACTGCAATTAGAAGCTAATTATGCAATATGAGCAGGGAAGTAACAGAACATTTAAGGTGAATGTGGAGACAACTAAAACTAAATGCCTTAGTGCAGAAGGCACTAAAGGTGACAGTGAGTTAAGGCATAAAAGATTGGCGTATCTGAACTTAAAAATCTTAGGACATCTAAGTTCTAAGAAGCTATTACATGGAATTCCTGATATTGTGATGTCTGAGATGTAATGTGAGATATGCATGATAGGAAAGCAACCCAAATTTCCATTTGCATTAGAAGTATCCCCAACAGCAAATAATGCTTTAGGAGTAGTGTATTCTGATGTATGTGGACCATTTCTAGTACATTCACTTAGAAGAAACAAGTATTGTGTCATTTGTAGATGAGTTCACAAGAATGACATGGGGAGAACTCATCAAGTTTAAGCATGAGGTGTTTACCGAGTTCCAGAAGTTTAAGGTGAAGTCTCAGAAACAGAGTGGTCAGAAGTTGAAAGTTCTTAAAACTTATGGTGGATGTGAGTACAACTCTATAGAGTTCCAGAAGTTCTGTGCGGAGAACAGAATTGAGCATGAGGTTACTACTTCAGACACTCCTCATCATAATGGTCTTGCTGAAAGAAGAAATAAAACTTTGCTATGACAAGGAGCATGATGAAAGAGAACAACTTGCCTCACACATTGTGGGGAAGAGTTGTTTCCACTTCATCATATATGCTCAATAGGTGTCCAACTAATAAGCTGAAGAAACTATTCCTTTAGATAAGTGGACTAGAGATACACAAAGTGTGAGTCATTTCAGGGTATTTGGTTCAGTTTGTTATAAACATGTTCCATATGCTAAGAGAAAGAACTTGGATGATAGAAGCAAAGTCACGTTGTTCATTAGGTACCACGGTACAAGTACAAGCTTTATTGTCTAGTCACAAATAAATTTGAAGTCAGTAGATACGTCATTGTGAAGGAGTAAGAAGCATAGGATTAGAGCAAGTCTCAATCCAACTCTGGTGTAGTGTCAACACCTGAGGTAACTTCTGAAAATAGTTCAGAATCTGAAGGTTTTGAAGATGAGTCAGAGTCAAAAGGATACTCTGAAAACGAGTTAGATCAGAATATGATTCTGATTCTGAAGGTGAATTTGATTATGATCTAGATTATGATGATGATCCAGAATATGGTGGTCAAGACTCTGGGGGTCATGCTTCTGAAGGTGGAGCTTATGGAGGTGGTCTAATTTTAGAAGGAAGTCTAGAAGGTGATAGGGTTCTAGAATCAAAAGAAGATTTTGAACAAGCCTAGAGGCCATAAAGAATCAGACAAATACCAAGGAGATTCAGTCTTTGACATGTTACAAGATACTAAAGCAGATTCCAAGGAAGAAGTCATTCAATGTGCCATGTTAGTAGACTTTGAACCAGTTAGTTTTGAAGAAGCTATCAAGAAAAAAGTGTGGTTGGAGACCATGAAAGAAGAACTTAAGGCTATAGAAAGAAACAAGACCTAGGAGTTGACTAAGCTTCCAAAAGAGAAGAAAACCATTAGCGTAAGATGGATTTTCGAAGTGAAATTTAAGCCAGAGGGATTAATTGGAAAACACAAAGCAAGGTTAATAGCTAGAGGATTCTTGCAGAAATCAAGACTAGATTACTTCAAAGTGTTTACGCCTATAGCTAGACATGAAACAATCAGATTGAGGATTGTTATAGTTGCAAATAGGAATTGGCCTCTGATACATCTAGATGTGAAATCTTCATTTTTGAATGATCCATTACAAGAAGAGGTATATGTGTCATAACCGTCTGGATTTGTGAAAAAGAAATAGGAAGGGATGTGTGCAAGTTACATAAAGCATTGCATGGACTAAAACAAGCTTCTAGAGCTTAGAATATGAAAATTGATTCATTTTTCAAGCTTCAAGGATTCAGAAAGTATGAGATAGAGTATGGCGTTTATGTTCAAAATATTTTTGAAAGAAATATGATTATGGTGTGTCTCTATGTTGATGACATATTTCTAACAGGAAGTTATTCAGATGAGATAGTCAAGTTCAAGAAGATGTTGATGAATGAGTTCAAGTTGATTGATCTGGGAAATATGGTATATTTTCTAGGGAAGAAGATTTTGTACTCTAAGAAGGGTATAATTTTTTATGAGCTGAACTATGAACTTAAACTTCTGAAGAGGTTTGAGATAACAAATTCCAAGGATGCAATCACACCTGTTGAGACGAATCACAAGTTGGATTCTGATATTAATGGTGATGATGTAGATGCATAAATTTTAAACATTTGGTTGGCTTATTGAGGTATTTGTGTAACACCATACCTGATATTTGCTATGCGGTTGGAATTGTGAGTAGGTTTATGAATAAGCCAAATTAGTTACATTTTGAGGCTACTATTAGAATATCTAGGTGTACATTAAAGGGACTTTAAGGTATGAAGTTTTATTCCCTTCTGGTGTTAAATGTGACTCCAAGTTTATTTGTGGTTTAGACTCTGATTGGCGTGGAGATAGAGTTTACCGAAGAAGTACTTCTGGATATTTTTTCAAGTATTTAAGAAGTCCTATTTCTTGGTGCTCCAAGAAGCAACTAGTGGTTGCAGTGTCAACTTGTGAAGGTGTATGTATTGCATGTGCTTTATCTGTATGTTAAACTGTTTGTTTAATGAATTTGTTGCAAGATCTTAAGGCCAAGGTTATTAAATCTGATAAGTTGATGATAGATAACAAATATGCCATAATCCTTGCCAAGAATCCAATGTTGCAAGAGAAAGTGAGCACATTGACACGAAGTTCTATTTTCTATGGAATCAAGTCCAGAATGGAGTGCTATAAGTTGTTTAGTGTAAAACCCAAAAGAAACTTGCAGATGTTCTGATGAAAGCTATTAAAACCGAACACTTCGTCCATTTGAGGAATGGAACCGGCGTTGTTAATTTTGGTTAGCTGCCATGAATTAAGGGATGTTGTTAGAAGTAATTCATGTTTATAAGGTAATGATCATACGGGGTTTCAACTTAGAAGCAGAGGCTTCTGAGGTTGTGTTGTTGTTCCAGAAGCTGTGTCTAAGTTTCTGGATTTAGTAGTTGTTTGCCCACGTGACAATTTAGCTTTATTTTTTTAGATTTAGATTATGCCTACATGGCAGCTTATCCTTTGTGTATTTAAACAAGTTTGTATCTAGTTTTTGATAATGCAATAAATAAAGTTTATCTTTCTTAAAAGTTTGTTATAACTGTTTTCTATTTCTTCTCTTTCTCTCTCTTCTTTCATCTCCATATTCATCTTCAACCTTGTGCTCCAACTGTAACTAATTGTTGTGGTACTTCAAAATTAATTGATCACTCGACTAATAATTTTTAATGGTAATTCTCTTTTTTCTTAAAATAGTTTTGTCATGGAAAAGCCTATGTCTCTGGATTATAGTTTCTTTAATTTGTTAAATATAAATAAAAAAAATTAAAACTAATATTCTATCTAAAACTTAAGTATATAGTAGAAGACAAAAATTATTGATAAATTGCAAGTAAAATAACATTATTGATTGATTGAGTGTGATTAAAATAAAGAGTAAATTATACTTTTCACTTCTGAAAAGATATTCAAATTATATTACTCTATCTTCTAATGCTAAAAAGCTCACTCTTCATCCTCTCATGTTTATATAAAATATATTACACGATTCTCATATGAGAGATACTAATAATATATTATCCTGTTAAAATATAAATTTCTCTCATCTCTTATGCAAAATTTCTCTCATGAGATATGTTTTTATTACATTAAATTCTCCTATTTTTTGTCTAGTCGACTGATGGTCATAATTTTACCTCTTAAAAAAGGAATAAGTAGGATGTCGTGCTTTCAAACTTAGTTACATGCACTTGGGTAATACTTAAAGTTGAATAGATTCTACACTTACATCTCTTCTTCGACAAAACATATTATAAAAAATATTACTCTCCTCCCTAAAAATCTGAATATATTTCATTCTCCTTAAAGGCTTTTTTTCCCTTATTTGCAAAGCTCAACCAAGTTGTTAAGAGTTTTAGAGCCCTTATTCCAATACTTTCAGCAAATATGGATTCAATTTAAAGTCCTAGACATAACATGAACTTCATTTTCTCATCATTGGTGTCCTTAACTTGTATCGCTTGTATGTTGAGCCTATCGATATATGAATGTATCGACTTTTCTTTCTGTCGAGTGGATCCTATACTTTCAATTGACTTGGGTTGCCTTCTCGACATTGTGAAGTGCATAAAAGACACTCATATCCCCTCTTTTGTAAAATATATTACACTTTTATCCCCCCAAGAGATACTAATATTAAGCTACCCTCCCCTCTTGTGTTAAAATATACATCCTCCTCCCCTCTTATGCAAAAAATATTACTCCCTTAATATAGTATCCTAATGGCCATAATGTCATCCCTTAAAAGGGATAAGTAGAATGCTACAGTTTCATACATACTAACATGCAATCGAACGCTAGTTAATGGTGAATAAATTATACATTTACATCCCTTCTTCGACAAAACATATTAGAAAAAATGACATTCTCATCTCCTAAAAGAATAATAAATTACATTTTCCATTCTTCTTAGCTGTTTATCTTTCCTTTTTCTAAGAAGCTCGCCCAATTTGTTGAAGTTTTTAGGGGCCCTAATTCTAACACTTTTGGAGAATGTCGACATAAATTTAATTCAAGACTTGACAGGTACTTCTCTCTCTCATTGTTGCCACCCTTGACTAGTACCACTTCTACGTCAAACCTCTCGATGCAGGATTGTATTTGCTTGTCTTTTCCTTGTCTGATGGATCCAAGGCTTTCCATTGAATTAGGCGACCTTATCGACACCATAAATTGAACGAAAAACATCTCCTTCTAATTCCAAAACTTTCAGAAAATTTGGACCCCGTGAAATACTTATTTTTCGTATGCTTGACAACCTCGAGAAGACAACCCATGTTAGAGGAAAGCCTGAGAGTGGACCCTTGCTAGAGTCTTATACTTAAAATGTACTTCTTCATCCTCTAGTTTGAACCCATTATTAGCGTTCTTCTCCATTGAAACTCTAGTTATAGGATTGTAAGGGTTCATTTTTCCCTTGTCTAATGGATCTAAGGATTTCCACTAACATGGGTTGCCTGCTTGACGCTGTTGTACCTCAAAATTTGCCCTCCCGCTTTTCATACAAGATACAATCCTAGGGTTTCCCGGATATTCAAGTTGGCTCAGAGATTGATCAGACAGATTCTTTTCCGAAGCAGTAAAATCAGCAATTAGGGTTTTGCAGTTCTCAAAAGAAAATGAGTTTTCAAAGTTTCAAACGGTCTTTATGGTCCTTCATGTGTTATAAGAGATATTTGTGCCAAGTTTCAAGCCTCGCATTGTGAGTTTGCTCAGTCAGTGGTTCAGACGACTGAAAATGACTCCAGTAACCCAAAAGATGACCTTTTTGCGACATCAAGTTCAAGTGACTGTAACTTCTTCGTTATTCGATATTTTTTTGGGCGTTTCTTTTGTGTATGACTCTCCTTGACGTCATCTCTATTTTCTCTTCACAAGTTAAGACTTAATTATGTGCGAAAGATCATCATAAAATTCGAATGCTTTAAAGGTCATTTTGCAAATTTGACCTAGTCACAAGAAACTCCTGTCGAATTTTTGAGACTCACAACTTATTCAATTTTCAATATCATGAAGTGATTATTTTTGCAAAGTATCACAAATAGTATTGTCTATAAGATTATTTCAACGATCAAAGTCAAAGTGCGTTTGGAAGACCATGAAATTTTACAAGACATTCATTAATACCTTCAAGTCCATTTATTTCTCATGCGTTCATTTCAAATTCAATGTGCTAAATCCGTGGATTCAAGGTCAAGTTCAAACGATTCAAGTTTTCTAGACCTAATCAGTTTGTTCATAAACTTCATTCAAAGTCTCATTATCCATTCAAGTTCAAAAGTTCTACATGTGAAACAAGTTCATATCAATTTTACATATTACAAGACAAGGTTTATTCCAAGTTTCCATTCTCAATTTCAAGTCCAAATCTTATTCCAAATTCAACTTTTCAAGGCTATATTCAAAAATCAACTCATCATTCTTCATTCAAATTTCATGAGGAGCTTACAAGACTACAAAATGACTTTTGAATACCTAAGTCCTCACCATTATCATTCAATTTCCTTTTGGTACAAGACTTACATCCAAAGTATTGTTCAAGATCAAAGAATGTACAATTGCTAAAGTTTTTACAAGCTTGCAATTACAAAAAAAATATATGTTACAAATTCTTAACAATGCACTAAAACTACAAAAGAGTTTTCTTCATCATCAAGCTTTCTTCAAGTGCTTCAAGCCACTCGTCGTCAATCCAATGGGCCCGTACATGTAAACAAAAAGAAAGCATTAGTTAGCAAAATTCATGTTGGAATAAGATTGGAAAATTTCAAAGAAAATCTCTATATTTTCATCATTAGGGATTAGTAAAAAGAATCTGAAATAAGGGGACAACGCTTCATCCGTATTTGGTCCATTGTAAATCACAATTTTCAATTGGTTCACAGAGGATAAATAAAAAGAAATGCAAGTCTAAATCAATGGTTTTATCATGGTTTCAAATGCTGGAAAATCAGTTTACATCACAATGAAAAAGCACAATCACAAAAAGCCAAGATGCTGTCAAAAAGAGGCTGCATTGCAGCCCTCCATATGCTGTCCACAAAAGGCCAGAATCTGTCTAAATAGCTGCAAACATACAGCCCAAAATTGCATAAATATAGGCTAAGTCAAAACTGCAATAACAAAAAGCAAAAGACAGCATAACACAATTGTTAAACCCAATGGCTTTTCCCCCCAAAAGTTTTGATTTTTCAGCATAAAACAGGGCCATTCGGCACATTAGAAAGGAGGAGAAAGATATTCATTATTCAAAAAACAGCAGCATACAACAGCATAACAAAAAGCATACCAAAAAACCCCAAGGATATTATCATCATTTTCTCAAATACCACCCTTCAGAAAAGAAGAAAATACAGAAAAAGAATAAAATTCAACTTCCCTGTCAAGCAAAAGCCAACATCAAGGTAAAATCCCTATCCCTTCTCTGCATTCATCTTGAATTTTTTTTCTTTCATCTGCATATTTACTAAGTAGTCAGTTAAGAAAAACAAGAAAAAAACAGTAACAGAATAAGAACAAAAAACTGCAGTAGGCTTAATTTTTGTTCAAGCCAAAGAACTAGCATCACCATCACCCAAAGAAACAGAACAAACCAACAGAACCAGAAAAACAGTAAGAACCAGAATAATCCAAATCCGTCCCAAACCATCATCAAATCAAATATGAAAAATATAGAAACAGAACAAACCAACCGAACCAGAAAACGGTAAGAACTGGAACAATCCAAATCCGTCCCAAACCATCATCAAACCAAATCTGAAAAAATATAACAAACCAACATAACCAGAAAAATAGTAGAACAAACATGCAACATCAACAAATCCGTCTCAAGCCATCACCATTCATCAAACCAGAAAAACCTGTTGTAAATACCAAAGATCCAAAAAAACCTACAAAAAAAAACTTCACAAAAGTAACAGAAGACGAAAACAGTAGAAAGTATAACAAACCAGAAAAGCCAACGAATCCAAATCCATCTCAAACCACCATTATCCAAAAAAAAGAAGCAGAAAAGCCAACGAATCCAAATCCGCCTCAAACCGTCACCGACCCACGATCAAAAACCCAGTACGCTAGCCACTTGTAAATCCGTCGGCGGCGAGATCCCAAGAAAACTCATCTCTTTCGAAAAAAAACACTTCTCAGTACCCTCAAGTAAAAAATTAAATTGGGACATCATGCATGTTATGTTTCGGTACAGAGAGTTTGGTTCTGTACTAGATTTCGAAAGGAAAATGGGTTTGAAGAAACAAAGAGAAAGAAACGCGTGAAGGGGAGAGGAGCCATCAGTGAGAGGGGTAGAAGATGAATAGGATTTGGGGAATAGCAGTAATCACAGTTTCCTTTTTATTTTTTTTGTTGTTTTCTTTTGTTTTATCAGAATAAGTAATATATTTAAGTGCTTTGAAAACAACCATATATCTTCCCAAGCAAAACGCCAACGCCCCTCCCCCCATTTTTCTATTTTCATTTTTACTATAGTTTAGATAATATTAGAAATAACTTAGGTGATATTTAATTTAACAATTTCATAATTAGCTTAGTTTAGGTTTAATTTATTAACTTAGAATTTTAAGTTAGTTTAGAATTACTTTATTTTAACTTAGATTTAATTTTTATTAATCGTTAGTTTTAATTCTAGAATCATAATTTCGATTTATTTAATTTTCTTAATTAGTTTAGTTAGTGATTTTGTGAATACATTAGTTAATTACCTTTTTATTTAGCTTTAAATTGTTGTTTAAATTCTTCATGATAAAAAATAATAATAAACACCAAAGATAATAGAATTTAATTTTTATCCTTCTTTAGATTTTATTTAAGTAAGTAAAAATACAAAAAAATAATACATACGATTTAATCAATTATTTTATTTTATTTTTAGAATAGGTTTTACTTTCCTCTTTTCAAGTAAAATACTTAAAATTTTATTTCCATATTTTGTTGGTTAATTTTATTTCGTAGATTATTGTAGCTTTAATTAAACCGCTCAAATTTCGATCTGGTTGTATTGTTTTCTATTTGGACCTTTTTATCGCATTTGACTCATACCCATTTGTAAAAATTGTACCCCCATTCCCGAACACTTTGTAATAACGTAGAATTTCAATTCCCCCAATTTACCCTTTTCCTTATACTGTATAGTAATTAGGTGTGTATGGCAAGATTCAAAAATCAATCGCTAGACAACATAATCAAAGAATAAAATAACTTGAAACAAACACACTTTTTCACATGCGCACCTCTAGGTTAACCTTGCTCGTTGCTTCGGAAATACAGTCATGTCCCTCGAATATGGGATGCTTAAACAATGACCCTTCGATAAAAAGGATCGTAGTCCCTCGATGACCCTCGACGTTGCCTTCGATAAAACGATCTCGTCCCTTATGAAAATTGCTAAAGCGTCTCATAAGTTGCCTTCGATGACTGTAAAATTGACCTGCGTCTGTCCCTTCACATCCAACGATGGGGCTTCTTACCAAATTAATGGTAAGATAGCCAAATTAAGAGGAGGAAGAAAAGAACAATTTAAGACCTTTCAAGTAGATAGATTCGCTCCTAGTTACTCGCTTGCTCACAATAAAAAACATGTTTACACCTACACTTTCATTTCAAAACATTTTCAAAAGACAAAACGTTTTGTATACATTCTTATAGAGACGAGAACCATTGCAAAACATCCTTTCAAAACACTTTCTGGAACACAATTCACAAACACATCTTTGAACCACTTTTTGAAATAAAACTTTGTACGCGTTCTTATAGAAATGAGAACCATTACAAAGAAATTTTTTAAAACAATTTCAAAGCCCACACCACCAACACACTGTCAAATGAAAGCAAGTGATCTAAACGAGTAACTAAGAGCCCATGGAAAACCATGGATGAAAAGGGTGCTAATACCTTCCCTTTTCATAATCTACCCCCCAAACCCGAGAAATAATCTCGAAAAGTCTTTCCTGTGCTTTTTACCTTTCCTTTTGGATAAAAGAAAAGTCGGTGGTGACTCTTGCTATCCACACAAATGCGATTGAAACGCAAAACATCAAGTCAGCTCTCCCACCGTATCACAGACGTCGTCAAGTGTACGAAAAATAAGCACTTCACGGGGTCTAAATATGCTAAAATTATTGGATCTATAAGGAGATGTCTTCCATGCACATCACAGTGTTGAGCAGGCAACCCAAGTCAGTTGAAAGTATGGGATATGTCAGACAAGGGAGAGATAAGTCGATACGATCGAACATCGATGAGAGGATGAAGTATCTATTAAGTCTAGGACTTCAATTGAGGCCCACATTTGGTGAACATATTGGAATTAGGGCCCTTAAGACCTTCAACAAATTTGTTGAGCTTCACAAATAAGGGAAAAACGAGCCACTATGAAGAAGGTACAATGTAATTTATTAATCTTTTAGGGGAGAAGAATTCCATTTTTTCTAATATGTTTTTTTTAGAAAAGGGATGTAAATGTATAACTTATTTACCTTTAAGTAGTGTCCGATTGCATGTGAGTGAGTTTGAAACTGTAACATCTTACTTATCCCTTTTAAGGGATGAAATTATGGTCATTTGGCTACTATACAAAAAACAGTAAAACATAAGAGGGGAAGATAATGTAATATGAGTATATCTCTGGAGAGGTAAGTGTAATATATTTTTTATTAGAGAGAAGGGGAGTGTATATTTTAACATGATAAGGGAGGTAGTGTAATATTAGTATCTCTTGTAAGAGATGAGTGTAATAATTTTACATAAGAAAGGATGAGAGTGTGTATTTCTATACAAGAGGGAAGGATAGTGAAATATGTGTATCTCTCTAGGGAGGAGAGTGTAATTTATTCTAAAATAAATTGTGTCGGTGGTTGTGATACGGTGGGAAAGAGAACTGACTGCTTTTTGGAATGCTGGTTCGCGTTTTGCGTTTGTTTTCGCAAAATGTCGCGGTAAGCAAGAGTCGCCACCTTCTTTTATTTTATCCAACAAGGAAAGGAAAAAAGCACAGAAAAATTCCTTTTTCGAGATGTTTCTCGGGTTCGGGAGGTAGATTATAGAAAGGGAAGGTGTTAGCACCCTTTCTATCCGTGGTTATCCACGGGCTCTTAGGTACTTGCTCATTGTGTTTTCAAAATTTGCTTTTCTTTGTGTTTGTGGGTTTGAAGAGAGTTTTTGTTTGAAAGGTGTAAGTGCGAAAAGTTTTATTTTGTTTTGAGAGAGCAAGTACTTAAGAACCATCTACCTACTCGAAAAAGGAATTAAATTGTGCAAATGTCCTTTAGACAATGCTATCCCACTATGAATGAGTAGGTAGCACCGTCGTTGGAGTTTAAGGGTCAATTCGATTAATGGACGTGTGGTCACTAAATCAATGTTAGGATGCCTTAACGGTAACCCTAATGTCTTAGATCATTTTTTCTGAGGCAACCGTTTCGAGGAAACTTATGATCTTTGGACAAGAGGGAGACCTCTAAAACTTCCTATACTCAATGACCACGTTCGAAGGCAACCAAGTGAGGTGTACCCTAAGAGTGCACATGTGCGAGTGTTTTATTTCGGTTAATTTTATCTTTGTACATGTCATGGGTAAGCTATGTTGATTTTAAGTTCATACATTGGATCTTGTCATGCATTCCCTATTATCAAACATCTAACAGTGTATAGTTGAGGAATTTAAATTGCGGAAATTAAATCTAAACTATTACAAGGCCAAAAACAACCCTTGAAATTTAAATTGCGGAAAATAAAATAAAGCGATAAAAATTTCCTAATTAAAAGCTATTACAAACCGGAGGCA
The DNA here is from genome assembly GCA_948472305.1 of Vicia faba. NCBI lineage: Eukaryota > Viridiplantae > Streptophyta > Magnoliopsida > Fabales > Fabaceae > Vicia > Vicia faba. The sequence continues at coordinate 163,719,357 of OX451741.1, read as the reverse complement.
AGTAGATTAATATGATAAAAATAAACAAACGCGTGCGGGAAATTAAATCGAGCACAAAGTTCTAGGGTTTTGACCCTTTTTGAAAGAAAGCATGTTTTTTTGTTATTTTTGAATTTAGAATGAAATTAAATTTAAGTTAATAATTTAATTAATTAATTAATGAAAATATTTTTGGATTTTTTATGTTTATGGAAATAAAATAAAATGGTTAAAAGTTAGTAAAACCTAATATTCTACATTGATTTTAATTTATTGCAAAAATATTAAAATTATACCTAATTAAAAACTAAATTAATTGATTAATATTTATTTACAAAAATATAAAAATGAAGAATTTAATTTTAATAAATAAAAATAATATTTTTTTGTGTTTTCTGATTTTATGAGGAACAATTAATTGGTTAGTGTAAATAATAATAATAAATTAACAAAAAACAATTAAATAAAAGAAATATAAAGAGAAAGAAATAACCAAAAAAATGGGTGCTGGGCCTGGATCAGGGTGTGAAGAGCAATTTCCAAGCCCAATTATGCTAGCCGGCTTTGACTTTCCAGATTGCCCACGCATGTGTTGATTGGAGAGCATGATGGGCGTTCAATTTTGACCTTCAGATTTGGCCTGGAGGCCATCTGGCACGTTGAGATTTGAAGTGTATGGTGGACCACAACATTAGCTTTGCACTGGATCGCCTGTAAACAAAATTCAACAAATATTGGGGGACCTGGGATTCGAACCCAGGTCCTGAGGGATATTGGAACACACCCTTTGCCACTAGGCTGAACTGATTTGTTCGTTGATATTTTTTTGATGCGCCTCCTTTTGTTGTTTCCCTTTACAAGACATTGATTTTGACTTTTCAAATCTCTCACTCAGCCAATTAGATTATGAAAATCGTCTAACTAATAATAATAAAGAAAAAAGCAACAAAATATAAAACAAACAGCTGGATCACACTAAAAAATTTGTTTCTTCTTCCTTTAATCATTTTCCCTTCAGACCCCAGTATGAAGCATTCAGAAACATGGATCGAAAGAGAAAAACGAAGAGCAAAGGAAAATTACAGTACCAAAATCCAACGGCGGTTGGGGGTATAGGCGGTGGTGTTTCCACTGAGGGACGCGGGTTGAGGGTGCGGTAACCATGGATGCCCGCTGGCCGGCGGTGGACGTTCCAACAAGCTTATCGCGATGGATGTGGACCGGTCGGTTGGAGGGCTGGACTCGTCGCAGTTCTGCCGGTGATTGGAGATCTGAAGCGGAGGGATGAGATACCGATAATGGTCGGAATGGTTGTTTCAGCGCTTGGAATGGCGGGATGCAGTGAGGCTTGTCGCCGACATCCGTAGTTATGCTGTTGTGCAGTTGAGCGGTGGAGAGATGATGGTGTGTTTCTGGAAGGATGTTGTTGTCGCTGATGTTGGTGATGCAGTCAGCGAGGGAGCATCGTGCGCAATGGTGACGACTGGATTCCGACCTTCTCCTTCTTATTTAATTGTTGTAGTTACTGAGAAAATAAAAAAAACAAAACATATTTGTTGCTAGCAGATAATGAGTTAGTTTAGGATTATGTAGATGAAGAACTAAAAATACTTTGTCAGTAGTAACAAGAAAAAAAAGGTTTTCGATAATAATAACAGAGCAATAGTTTTTTTTTAGTGGCAAACGTAAGAGAAATATTTTTGTTCCCTTTTCTGCTCTCACGTCTCCTCCTCCTTATTTCGTGTCCTTTGGCCTCTTTATGTATTATGGAATGCATTAGGTTAAAAATTTGGGCTTGAACCTTTAGGCATTGATGATTTTGGATTTGATATGATCCTCCATTTACAAAGCTTCCAAATTTGTCAAAAACCAATATTTTGTGCATGATATGGATTGGTTTTGATTTGATTGTGTTCATGATGTCCATTAAGACCTGTAATGATCAAAAAGATACCAAGTGATTAAGATTTGGATTTTATTTGGATTTAAATTGATTTAAAATGAATTAAATCAATAAAAATCAAATAAAATAGAAAAACTAATAATTGGACATAAAACTGAAGATAGGACACGTGTGTGGTGTGACAAGATCAAATCAAGTGGAAAAAAGTGAGCCCTTTTGACAAAATTTGAAGTTTTGGGGATAGTTGACTTTTGGCAATTTTGGAAAAATGCCCAACTTCAACAATGCATAACTTCTTCAATTTTGAACTTTTGGATGTGTTCTTGGACTTTTTAGAAACCTTGAGATGTACTCTAACCAACCCTTTCGGTATAATCTCATTTTGATATTCCATGCTCAGGTTATAAGCTTTGGAAAAAAAAGTTGTTTTTGTTGACTTTCAAAAATGACCTATAATGTCCAAATTTGTAACTTTTTGTGAGAGAATTTATTGATCTTGGGGTATGAAGATGGATTATAGGAAATTGCATCATCTTCAAAATTAGATTTGGATGGGTCATTTCTCATAAAGTATGAGAAAGTTATGCTTGGTCAAAGTTGAGTTGACTTTTCCTACAAAACCCTAATTTAGCAACTTTTGAATCTTGATGAATCTTGAGCAATCCTTGATGAATCATGATCAACCCTTGATAAAATGATGAATTATCCTTCAAAATGAGAATGTTGACAAAAAATCTTGAGGTTTGACTGTTTGTAGGTCACAGTTGACTGTTGCCCTAGCACAGTCGATTTTTGGGCCTCTTGAGCAATTGACTGACCAAAATTCCTCTGCAAGGTTTGAAATTTGACATGGATGATCTTAAGGAAATATTAGGACATTGGGGAGAACTTGAGGTCATTTGGATGTAAGGACCTTGATGCAACACAAAACCCTAATTTGAGATTGACTGCCTTAGGAGATGATTTGACTGCCTTAGGAGATGATTTGACTGCCCAACTCTTGAGCAATCTTGAGTCACTTGGAGATTATTCTTGAGAGGTTTTGAGAAATATGGGAGGGCAAATTTTAGGGTACAACATTTTCCCCTGTTCAATCTTATTAAACCTGAGGATGTAGATTGGCTTTCGGGCCCTTCGTGATCTGAAGGTGGAAGATGATTGAACACTAGAGTGCCCAGAAATTTGCACTCGCATGAAGTGGTATCAGCATTGTGATGTCGGGAATGGGCTTACATATGCCATTTGGAGATTGTTGGTAGGAGGATGGGCTTACCGATGCCATCTGCAGGAGTGTCGATCTCATAAGAGATTCCTTAGCGAGAACTTGCATACCTGTTGTTGTAGAAGATTCCGCTGGGGAAGCCTAACTGTTGTTGAGATTTAGGAACTTGCCTGTACTTCAACTGAGAGAATTCCTCGGCTGAGTCTTAAGAACCCGTCCATAATTCAATTGGGGGGAAACATCTTCATCAAGATCTAGGAACTGTCTGGTCTTCAACGTAGTATGCCGTTGAGATTACAGAACTCGTCCACACTATGACGGAGGAAAACATCAAGATCTAGGAACTGACTAGTATTCAACGTAGTATACCGTTGAGGTTATAGTACTCGTCCACACTATGACGTAGGGAAACATCTTCATCAAGATCTAGGAACTGTCTGGTCTTCAACGTAGTATATCGTTGAAATTACAAAAGTTGTCCACACTATGACGGAGGAAAACATCAAGATCTAGGAACTGACTAGTGTTCAACATAGTATACCGTTGAGGTTATAGAACTCGTCCACACTATGACGTATGGAAACATCTTCATCAAGATCTAGGAACTGCCTGGTCTTCAACGTAGTATACCGTTGAAATTAGAGAACTCGTCCACACTATGACGGAGGAAAACATCAAGATCTAGGAACTGACTAGTGCTCAACATAGTATACCGTTGAGTTTATAGCACTCGTCCATGCTTTGACGTAGGGAAACATCTTCATCAAGATCTAGGAACTGTCTGGTCTTCAACCTAGTATACCGTTGAAATTACAGAACTCATCCACACTATGACGGAGGAAAACATCAAGATCTAGGAACTGAATAGTATTTAACGTAGTATACCATTAAGGTTATAGCACTCGTCCACACTTTGACGTAGGAAAACTGTCGAGATTGAGAACCTTATCTAAAATTCAACCGAGGATGATTCAATTGAGATTTAAGAACCGGTCAGGTCTTCGACGTAACTGAGAACTTTAACTGTATCTTTCCTGAAAGGTAAAGGTCAGTCATATGCAATGCATGATATGGATCAAGCAATGATGTTCTCAAAATAAATGGGATTGTATTCGTATGATGCGTATATGCATGTATCATGATGTATGGTAATATAATGTTTTAGCTGGGGAAAATAAATCCCGGAGCTGCTGGAGAATAGAGTTGAGTTCTTCGTTTCCGCTGGGGATGATGGACGAAGATGATTTGTGAGAATAAACCTGCAGGAGAAAAGAACTCCGTTGGGGAATAAACTGATGAAGAGATTACTCCGAGGGGAATTACTCTGTGGGGAAGGGATACTCTGCTGAGGATTTTAACGATAAACTTCGTTGGGGATTCTGCTGATAAGCTCCGCTGGGGATTTCAACGATAAACTCCGCTGGGGATGGATTACCGTTGCTGGTGATATTAAATATGTTGAGGATTAAATTCCTGCTTGTGAAAGGAAAGAACTCCGCTGGGGATGATCTTTCAGTTGCAACTTGCTAGGGATAACCCTGTTAGACTCTTGTGGGGATAACCCTCAGAATTTGGCTGGGAGGTTTATTCTTGTACTCCGCTGGGGGTAAGCTTCTAAAGTCTACTGGGGATGATGCCTCAACTCCGTTGGGGAAGCTTTTTTAGACTGTGATGGGGAAATGGCTCCACTGGGGGTATCTTGTATTCTGCCGGGGAACATTCTTATATTCTGTTGAGGAATATTAAGACTGTCGGGGATACTCTTATGCTTGCTGGGGAATATCTTTATACTCCACTGAGGAATATTAAGACCATCTGGGGATACCAAACCTTTTTAGCGCTGATGGTGGATGAACTCTACTTGGGGAGAGTATGGCTGATTTGTTCATAGTTGCAAGTCCCAGCTGGGAGAGCTACTATTACTGTCTTATTCTGCGGGGAGTGAAGGTATTCTAGCCATATTCTTCAGCTAAATCTACCTTTACCTGGTGGACAGAGCAACCAGACAGTTCGAACAATTCTTATTGCCCCTGCTTTTGATATCACCCGTAAATCATCTTTTGTTTCTCATGTAAATATTTATGAGCAGCAATTAATTTCAAATGCATATATCAAAAATGAACTTTGGACGTTCTTTGCAAAACAAAACAGATAAAGGAAAAACAGTTTGAAATTTCTTTGAAAATGAATTTGTATTGATTTTGAAGTTTGGCCTGTAAATAGGCGTTTTTGTACAAGAGGATGACGTCCTAGTAAGAGAACGCCTCCGAACAATAGAATTTACACAATTTGTGAAAAACTAAACAAGACAGCTATGTGAATGATACCACTGGGTTCCAACTCTGCTATTGCCTTTATATCCTCGAGCATCTCATCGCTTTGCTGTTAGTTGAAGATGAATCAGATTGATTAGTGTCGTCCGAGCTTGGTAGTTGATACTGAAGTCCAGATGCAAGGTGATCCAATGAGACATAGTGTTACGCTTTGATCCCTAATTTTTGCCTGGACCGCCCTTTCGGGTTTTCAGTCCACCGGGATACCCTTTTTTGCCCAATCCGCCTTTTCAGGTTTTCGACTTGCCGGGTGTACAGATTTTTTTATATTTTCATCCCTTATTTTTGCCCGAACCCTTTTGGTTTGACGGGAAGCCCTTATTTTTGCCTAGGCCAGTCAACCTAGCGGGTCTTTGATTATGCGTAGTATCTTTTCACTATGTCTGCATTGACGGGGTGAGGAAGGTCGTCACCATCCATGGTGGTTAGAATCATAATTCCTCCTGAGAAAATGTTCTTAACCATAAATGGACCTTCGTAAGTAGGGGTCCATTTTCCCCTGGGATCACCTTGAGGTAGAATAATGCGCTTGATTACCAGGTCCCCAACTTGATACTCTTGTCGTCTAACTTTCTTGTTAAATGCCTTGATCATCCGTTTTTGGTACGTCTGACCATGACAAATAGCAGTAAGTCTCTTTTCGTCGATTAGGTTCAGCTGATCAAGCCGGGTCTGAATCCAATCGTCTTCGCTCAAGCCTGCATCCTTCATAATCCAAAGAGAGGGTATCTGAACTTCAATGGGCAAGACTGCCTCCATGCCATAAACCAAGGAATAGGGTGTTGCCCCTGTTGACGTCCGCGCTAAGGTGCGTTACCCATGAAGAGCAAACGGTAACATCTCGTGCCAGTCTTTGTATGTCACTGTCATCTTCTGCACAATCTTCTTAATGCTCTTATTAGCCGCTTCGACAGCTCCATTCATCTTCGGCCGGTAGGGAGAAGAGTTGTGATGCTGTATCTTGAATTGCTCGCAGAGCTCAGTGATCATCTTGTTGTTGAGATTGGTACCATTGTCCGTAATGATACTCTCTGGTACACTGTATCGACAGATCAGATTGTGTCGAATAAACCGTGCCACGACGTTCTTGGTTACGGTAGCAAAGGAAGCCGCTTCAACTCACTTCTTAAAGTAATCGATCGCTACCAGGATGAAACGATGTCCGCTGGATGCCGTAGGTCTGATGTCGCCGATCATATCAATGCCCCACATTGCAAAAGGCCAAGGTGCTGTCAAGACATTCATAGGAACTGGAGGTATGTGCACCTTATCAGCATAGACCTGGCACTTGTGACATGTCCGAGAATGCTGATAACAGTCGGCTTCCATTGTGGACCAATAATATCCTGTCCGAAGGATTTTCTTTGCCATGGTATGTCCACTGGAATGAGTCCCGAAAGTACCTTCATGCAGCTCTGCCATGATCCTTTCTGCTTCAATCTTATCCACACAACGCAGTAAGGTTGAATCATGATTACGCTTGTAAAGGATGCCATTGCTGATGAAGAACTTTGCTGCAAACCTCCTCAGGAACTTCTTGTCATTAACAGATGCACCCTCGAGGTACTCCTGAGCTTCAAGATACCTTTTCACCTCATGAAACCAGGGTTTATCTGCTACCTCTTCAGTCTCAATATCGCAACAATGTGCAGGTTCGTCCAATCTTTCAATGATAATCTGGGGAGCTTCGTTGTCCCAATTGACTTTGAACATAGAAGACATCGTAGCCAGCGCATCCGCCAACTGATTCTCCTCTCTAGGGAAGTGTTCAAAGGTTATCTCCTCAAAATGGGGAAGCAATGTTAATACAAATTCCTTGTAAGGAATAAGATTCGAGTGTTTCATATCCCACTCTCCTTTGATCTGACTGATCACGAGAGCGGAATCTCCAAAGACACTTAGAAACTTAATCCTTAGGTCAATTGCTGCTCGAAGACCCATGATGCATGCTTCATACTCCGCCATGTTGTTGGTGCAGTTGAAACATAGTCGGGCGGTAAATGGAGTATGAGAGCCTTTAGGAGATATGATCACAGCGCCAATGCCATTACCCAAAGCGTTTGAAGCTCCATCAAAGTACATAGACCATCAGGATCCTTCTTCAGGTCCTTCATCTGGTTCAGGTGTCTCACAATCAGTTACCAACATGATATTCTCGTCCGGAAATTCAAAGTTCATAGACTGGTAATCATCCACTGCTTGATGTGCCAAATGGTCTGCCAACACACTTCCCTTGATTGCCTTTTGAGTTGTGTATTGGATGTCATACTCAGTCAAGATCATATGCCACCTTGCTATTCTTCTGGATAAGGCAGGCTTTTCGAAGATATACTTGATGGGATCCATCTTTGATATCAACAGAGTAGTGTGAGTTAGCATATACTGTCTCATCCGGCGAGCAGCCCATGCCAAAGTGCAGCAAGTTTCTCGAGCAGTGAGTATCGGGTCTCATAGTCGGTAAACTTTTTGCTAAGGTAATAAATAGCATGCTCTTTTCGGCTAGAATCGTCATGTTGACCCAGCACACACCCCATTGAGTTGTCGAGCACTGTCAAGTATAAGATCAGAGGTCTCCCTTCAACTGGTGGCATCAGATAAGGTGGGTCTTGGAGATACTCTTTAATCCGTTCGAAAGCGGCCTGGCATTCATCGTTCCAACGTACCACTTGATCTTTCTTCAGTAGCTTGAAGATTGGCTCACAAGTAGCAGTTAGGTGCGAGATGAATCGGGCATTGTAGTTCAGTCGTCCCAGAAAGCCTCTGACTTCCTTCTCTGTTCGGGGAGCTGGCATCTCCTGTATAACTTTCACCTTTACAGGGTCTACTTGAATACCTTTGTTGCTTACGACGAAACCTAGTAGCTTACCAGATCTCACCCCGAAGGTGCACTTGTTCTGGTTCAACCTCAGCTTGTACAACTTCAGCCTGTCAAACAGCTTCTGCAGATGGTCAAGATGTTCTTCCTCAGTCTGGGACCTTGCAATCATATCATCGACATATACCTCAATCTCATGATGGATCATATCATGAAACAAAGCAACCATGGCCCGATGATACGTTGCCCCAGCATTCTTCAACCCAAAAGGCATGACCTTGTAGCAAAAGGTACCCCACTGAGTAACAAAGGTTGTCTTCTCCATGTCTTCGGGAGCCATTTTAATCTGGTTATAACCGGAGAAGCCATCCATGAAGGAGAAGACTTTGTGCTGAGCGGTGTTGTCAACCAGGACGTCAATATAGGGTAGAGGGAAATCATCCTTGGGGCTTGCCCTGTTCAAATCCCTGTAGTCAACATATATTCGGACCTTACCATCTTTCTTCGGCACTGGAACCACATTGGCCACCCACTGAGGGTAAGAAGTAACTGCTAGAAAATCGACGTCAAACTGTTTCATAACTTCAGCCTTGATTTTCTCAGACATCTTTGGGCGCATACGGCGAACCTTCTGTTTCACTGGAGGACAATCTTCCTTGGTAGGCAGGCGATGAACCACAATATCAGTATCCAACCCCGGCATATCTTCGTAAGACCAGGCAAAGATCTCAACGTAGTCACGCAACATCTGAATTAACTGTTGTTTCACACTAGCTTCCAGATTTGCACCGATCTTGACCTCTTTCTTATCTGTTTCAGTACCCAGATTCACTGATTCCACCGGCTCTTCATGTGGCTGAATGACCCTCTCTTCCTAGAGTAACAGTCTTGCAAGTTCACCAGGCACTTCGCAATCATCTTCACCTTCGTCTTCGGCTAAGTTGATCGAATTTTCAAAGTCATAACTGGCAGTAGCAGAGTCGTTACCAGTGAGATCCAGAGTGGATGTGGACCTGTATATGTGAGTGTGTGTAAAATAGTTGTTTTGCAATATATAATAAATAAAAACAAGGAGCGCAAGATTTGAAATGCAAAAAACGTCCAATGCTTTTATTAATGATATATGTAGATGACACACAAAATCCCTCACAAATGAAGCCACGGTGCCCCGGGTAGGACACCGGGCCATAAAGTTTAAAACATTATCTATTACAAATTCAAAACAAAAGTTTCATTACTGGGTAACAAAGGTAATAGGGATGAAGTCCTTTGCTGTCCAGTTGCTTGGTCCACCGTCGGTCGTAGGATAGATCCAACTGTCGAATTCAGACTCTTCCACATCATCTTCAATGGCATTCACTCCCGAGTTGCTGATGAACACGGGAGGTCTTCCGATTCGTGCATTCCGAATAGCCCTTTGAGCTTCTACAGTGAAACCCAGACCAAACTTGTTAGTCTTCTGTGTAAAATCAGGAAGTCGGCCCCAATTTGCACACCCACCTTTCTCAACAACAGCCCGGGCATCCTTTAAGGAAGCCATTTTCATAGGAGAATCTTCAACCACAGTCTCAGATGACGCCAGTGTCTGGGGAACCTCTTCAAAATTCTGGAACGGAGTCTCAATGAACTCCCCATCCATTTCTACATATCGGAACGAGTTGAGGTGGCTGACCATATACTCTTCCTCCCCTTGCACTGTCACAATCTTCCCTTTGACCGGGTACTTCAGCTTCTGGTGGAGCGTTGAGGTTACGGCCCCGACTTTGTGGATCCATGAACGACCCAGCAAACAAGAATAAGATGGCAGAATGTCCATCACATAGAATGTAGAATTGAAGACCTGAGAACCAACCTTAATTGGAATATCAGCTTCACCGTGCACCATCCTCTTAGACCCATCAAAGGCCCTGACAACAATGTTACTTGGTTTCAGCTCCAACCCTTCACAATCCAACCGGTCTAGAGCTTTTTTGGGAAAGACGTTCAATGAGGAACCAGTATCCACCAACACATGAGCAAGAGTAGTGCCCCTGCATTCAATGGAGACATGCAGGGCATCGTTGTGATTCTTCCCTTTAACAGTTAAGTCGGCGTCAGAGAAACCCAACCCATTATCAACAGTCAAATTAGCCACGCAATCTGTAAACTGATCAGCTGGCGTCTCTTGTGGTACATGGGCAGTCTTCAAGAAGGTAATCGGGGCCTTGGCATGGGATTCTGAGCATAACAACAGTGACAACATAGAAATATTGGATGGGGTTTGCCCCAGCTGTTCGACTACATTATAATCACTCTTCTTAATAATCTTCAGAATCTATTCCATCTCCTGTTTGGAAGCTTCAACAATAATTGTCTTCGGTGCCTCCGTCTGGGCAGGCACATCAGTGGTGATCCCTTTGCCCCGAGCGTCAGATGACTCGACGACAGGGGTAAGAATAGGAACTTGATCAGGAATAGTAGCAGGTACACTGGCAGGTGTAATAACATCAGGTCTTCGGGCTGTTGGTGGAGCAATATCAGGTGAGAAAAGTCTTCCGCTGCGGGTGACTTTAGCAGGTCCAACAATGTTACTGATGTCAGTATCATCATCCAACTCTTGCTTAATTCCATGAAAATAAACATCAGCCCCATAGTGCAAAGGGACATCTTTATCAGAGGTATAAGGGATGGGCCCCAGAATAGTGATGACCACAGGTGCGATTCTCGGAACAGATGTAATTCTTACAGGCTTCCTCGAGGGAGCCTTGGAAGAATTTTCGAAAATGGTAATGATGGCAACTTCTTCAGAATGAATTATGGGAACAACAGTCTTCTCGAACAGAATTTCTTTACTATCCATCAGGCGTTGGATACCTGATTTCAGAAGCGGACAACCGGTAGGTAGAACAGAACATGTATGGCAACCTTCGTCACAACCCGGAAATAAACCGGCTAACAAAAGGTTCTTCTTTACAATCAACAGAGGGGTAACAATATCATCCACAGAAACCATGAACAAATCTTCTTCTATAGCATTTACTCCATGCTTGGGCATAGGAGCAGTCACAACATTAGGCCTCTCGGGCGCCTCAAACTCAATCTCCTTCGCATCAATTAAGTCTTGTACCTTGTTCTTCAAAACCTAACAATCATCTGTATTATGCCCCGGGCTATCAGAGTGAAAAGCACAACGGGTATTAGGGTTATACCTCGGTGATGTGGTATTTGGATTCTTCGGGGCTTCCTTTAGAACCACCAGATTAGTCTTCAACAACTGTGGCAGAATCTGAGATAAGGTCATGCTGAGACGGGTGAATTGCCTTCAAGGTCTCTCATCCTTTTGTTGATTGTTGTGCTACGGAGCACCAACAGGTTTTGAAATAACAACCGCATTTACAGCTTGACGGCGTTCAGGTCTATTCTGGTTTCTTGAACTGTAGACATCACTAGACTCTTTCTTGAATGGCTTCTTCTCGGTGCTTGACGAGGCACCCTTCTGTATCTTACCAGCCTTAATACCAGCTTTTATCCTTTCACCGGTCAAAATAAGCTCTGTAAACCCAGACGAAGAGCTTCCAATTAGATGGTTGAAAAATGGACCAGACAGGGTCCCCAAAAACATGTCAACAAGTTCCCGATCAGCTAAGGGTGGTTGTACTCTTCCGGCGAGGTCTCTCCACTTTTGAGCATAATCTTTGAATCCTTCACCCGTCCCCATTGACATACCCTGGAGTTGGGTACGCGTAGGAGCGAGGTCGGAGTTGTACTGATATTTCCTGTAGAATGCAGTAGCCAAATCTTCCAAACTGCGGATACTGGCTCCATCCAACTGATAGAACCACTCAAGATGAGTCCCTGAGAGACTGTCTTGGAAGAAGTGGATCCATAGGTTCTTATCAGCTGTGTACGGATGAATCTTCCTTACATATGACCGGAGGTGCAGCTTTAGACAAGAAACTCCGTCATACTTAGCAAAGGTTGGTGCCTTGAATTTGTGGGGAATGACTACCCCAGATGATAGACCTAGATCACTGAAGTCCAGACCAGACACCTTTTGAACCTCCATAGCACTCAACCGGTCTTCCAGTTGCTTGTATCTATCCTCGGCAGGAGGATACTGTTCTTCATCATAGTCCGTTTCGTTGTCGGAGACCACAGGGCTAGGAGCCCTCCTTTCTTGTGGACTATCTTTCCCTCCAGATGAGGTGGTCAGATCAACTTCATTCTGTAGCCTGTTTCCAAACCTGTGCCCTGTGTTGAACAAGATGGTCCTCTTCTTCTTCTTCTTCTTCTCCTTCAGAATCAGGGTCTTCAGATCTTGCTGACCCTTAGCAAGATTCATGAACAGCTCTTGAAATTGGGCATTCTGGGCCTGGAGGGCCTTGATGGCTTGCTCAGTTGAAAGTTTAGCAGACATGATGAGTGCTGAAATAAACAGCGAAGAAGATAAGAGACCTGTAAAGGGTACCTGTTTATGAAGTGCATGGGATGAAATGCGTGTGACTATGATTTCAAAGACAATTAAGAGATTCAAATTTGTAAACAAGAATGGAAACACACTTTATTAGATAAACTTTAGAATTCAAATTGTTCAACTGATGCTATTAAGGTGTTACATGAAAAGAAATACTGAAAAGTAAAAATAAAACTGGAAAGGAAATTATCAAAGGCCCGTCAATGCTCCCATGGTCTCTTCTTCTCAGTGCGGACATAGTCGTTGAGAATCCGCTTGTTCTCTAGTTGCCTAGTCAACTTCTGGATCTTTTGTTCTTGCTCGTTGAACTTCTCTCGATAAGAATCCCGTTCATCCCTCAGTTGCATCCAAGATCTTTTCAGTGCCCCAATGTTAGTGGGCATATAAGGATGGAGAATGGTTGGAAGAACCCCTTCTTCATTAGCAACTTCAAGAGTGACAGGCCGGACAGCTTCATAAGGCATACCTAGCTTTTGGACACGGATACGAACCCATCTGAGATATGGCTCCATTGGAAGTGAAGTCTTTGGGCCCAACTCATGTGGATCAGATTGGTGAAATCTATCCCTAGCCCTTATGAATATGCGACGCTGCTCGTCGCTATCCCCTTGAAAGTCAAAGATGATATGAGGCATTAACATCTTATGAGGTCCTTCTCTTCTGGTTCTTCCAAACTGACGTAGAGCTAAGCATGGGTTGTAAGAAATTCCTCCATGGGGTTCCTATCAATGGAACATTAGGATACTCTCCACAGCGATCAATGATAGTCACCTCATCCATACCCTTGAGAGTCCATATAATGTCATTATGAGAGAGAGACATCACCCTATAAGCCCAGCCCATTCCTTCTTTGTTCTTCAACACTGACTTAGGGAGGTGAGAAATAAACCACCTCGACAATAAAGGAGCACAGCATATCAAGGTTCCCCGCTTTCAAGCAGTACGAGCATAAAGCTGATGAAGGATGTCACCCAAGAGAGTGGGTACAGGGTTCTGAGAGATGAAGATCTTTATGGCATTCACATCAACAAAAATGTCAAGATTCAGAAATAGTACCAAGCCATATATCAGAAGAGCCAGAATATCCTCGAACGCCTTAAAGTCTAGGCTATCCCAGAAGTAGTTAGCCTTGCCATCCAAGAACTTAGTCAGAAAGCCTTTTGCTCCACTTCTAGTCTCCCAATTAGCCATTACCTCCTCTTTGGTCAAATGAAGGGCTGCAGCAATCTCTTCGGGTCTAAGAGTTTTCTCTCAACCAGTAAATGAGGTCTGCTCCAGAACAGAGATACCGAGCAGCTCAGAGAACTCTTCTAGGGTGGGAACCAGCTGATAGTCTTGAAAAGTAAAACAATGGTACATCGGATTATAGAATTGGACTAGGACACTCATCATCTGCTCGTCCAATTTGGAGGTGACCAAACTGAGAAGAGAACCATGCCTCCTGATGAAGGAGGTAATGTTAGGCATCTTGGCAACCAACTCTTTAAGCAAGGTAGGGACTTGGACAAAGTTGATCCGGATGGTATTCTTACGCATGGGCATCATGATGACCTATAAAACAGAACAAAGATGAATCCCTCCTGTCTTTGAAATAGGTTAGTCCTTACGCAAGATGTATGCAATGTTATGATGTCATGATGTCATGATGGTAAGCACGCCACAAGTATCCACAAAAAGCAAACATGGTAAAGGCACACAAGTCACACAAAGAGCCCTTAGATTTCAGGCTGGCAAGGAGCTTAGACACTACCCTCTTTCAGTTCAGTTGGTTTAAACCTATCCTAAAAATAGTAACCGGGTTCTAGAGGATCTCAATATCACTGACTACCCTCAATCGGTCATAATTCCAGTTTAACAACCTTTTCTTGCGGCCATAATCATCGTGAGAGTTTAGTCTCAATGAGTGTAGCATACTGCTACTGTTCTATGGCCAAGTTGGTCAATTTAAGGTTCTAAGGTCAGTTGGTGCTTAATGACCCCTTAGAAGACCCATATTCTCCTCGTTCCAACACAAGGGATATCGGTACAGACTAAAGTGCCACACCAACATAGCTACTGCTTCAACCGTGTCGGTCTATGTCAGACAGTTCCCTCACAGTTTATTGCTACTTACCTAAAGGGTACCCCCAGACCCGAGTTAGGATCTATAGTAACTCTGATACAAGCCCACAAATATAAATCATACAAAGCATACAATTGAAAACACAATGATCTAATCCTAAGGTACACTCCACTTATTAATATTCCCCAGCAGAGTCGCCAGTTCTGTGATACAGTGAGAAAGAGAACTGACTGCTTTTTGGAATACTGGTTCGTGTTTTGCGTTTGTTTTTGCAAAATGTCGCGGTAAGCAAGAGTCACCACCGTCTTTTATTTTATCCAACAAGGAAAGGAAAAAAGCACAGAAAAATTCTTTTTTCGAGATGTTTCTCGGGTTCGGGAGGTAGATTATAGAAAGGGAAGGTGTTAGCACCCTTTCTATCCGTGGTTATCCACGGGCTCTTAGGTACTTGCTCATTGTGTTTTCAAAATTTGCTTTTCTTTGTGTTTGTGGGTTTGAAGAGAGTTTTTGTTTGAAAGGTGTAAGTGCGAAAAGTTTTATTTTGTTTTGAGAGAGCAAGTACTTAAGAACCATCTACCTACTCGAAAAAGGAATTAATCTGTGCAAATGTCCTTTAGACAATGCTATCCCACTATGAATGAGTAGGTAGCACCGTCGTTGGAGTTTAAGGGTCAATTCGATTAAGGGACGTGTGGTCACTAAAGAAATGTTAGGATGCCTTAGCGGTAACCCTAGTGTCTTAGATCATTTTTTCCGAGGCAACCGTTTCGAGGCAACTTATGATCTTTGGACAAGAGGGAGACTTCTAAAACTTCCTATACTCAATGACCACGTTCAAAGGAAACCAAGTGAGGTGTACCCTAAGAGTGTGCATGTGCGAGTGTTTTATTTCGGTTAATTTTATCTTTGTACATGTCATGGGTGAGCTATGTTGATTTTAAGTTCATACATTGGATCTTGTCATGCATTCCCTATTATAAAACATCTAACAGTGTATAGTTGCGGAATTTAAATTGCGGAAATTAAATCTAAACTATTACAAGGCGTCGGGTATTTACATCGCCAAAAACAACCCTTGAAATTTAAATCGCGGAAAATAAAATAAAGCGATAAAAATGTCCTAATTAAAAGTTATTACAAACCGGAGGCAAGTACGTTAATATGATAAAAATAAACAAACGCGTGCGGGAAATTAAATCGAGTGCAAAGTTCTAGGGTTTTGACCCTTTTTGAAAGAAAGCATGTTTTTTGTTATTTTTGAATTTAGAATGAAATTAGATTTAAGTTAATAATTAAATTAATTAATTAATGAAAATATTTTTGGATTTTTTATGTTTATGGAAATAAAATAAAATGGTTAAAAGTTAGTAAAACCTAATATTCTACATTGATTTTAAAAATGATGAATTTAATTTTAATAAATAAAAATAATATTTTTTTGTGTTTTCGGATTTTATGAGGAACAATTAATTGGTTAGTGTAAATAATAATAATAAATTAACAAAAAATAATTAAATAAAAGAAATATAAAGAGAAAGAAATAACCAAAAAAAGGGGTGATGGGCCTGATCAGGGTGTGAAGAGCAATTTCCAAGCCCAATTATGCTAGCCTGCTTTGACTTTCCAGATTGCCCACGCATGTGTTGACTGGAGAGCATGATGGGCATTCAATTTTGACCTTCAATTTTGGCCTGGAGGCCATCTGGCACGTTGAGATTTGAAGTGTATGGTGGACCACAACATTAGCTTTGCACTGGATCTCCTGTAAACAAAATTCAACAAATATTGGGGGACCTGAGATTCGAACCCAGGTCCTGAGGGATATTGGAACGCACCCTTTGCCACTAGGCTGAACTGATTTGTTCGTTGATATTTTTTTGATGCACCTTCTTTTGTTGTTTCCCTTTACAAGACATTGATTTTAACTTTTCAAATCTCTCACTCAGCCAATTAGATTATGAAAAGCGTCTAACTAATAATAATAAAGAAAAAAGCAACAAAATATAAAACAAACAACTGGATCACACTAATAAATTTGTTTCTTCTTCCTTTAATCATTTTCCCTTCAGACCCTAGTATGAAGCATTCGGAAACATGGATCGAAAGAGAAAAACGAAGAGCAAAGGCAAATTACAGTACCAAAATCCAGCGGCGATTGGGGGTATAGGCGGTGGTGTTTCCACTGAGGGACGCGGGTTGAGGGTGCGGTAACCATGGATGCCCACTGGCCGGCAGTGGATGTTCCAACAAGCTTATCGTGAAGGATGTGGACCGGTCGGTTGGAGGGCTGGACTCGTCGCAGTTCTGCCGGTGATTGGAGATCTGAAGCGGAGGGGTGAGATACCGACAATGGTCGGAAGGGTTGTTTCCAGCGCTTGGAATGGCGGGATGCAGTGAGGCTTGTCGCCGGCAGCCATAGTTATGTTGTTGTGCAGTTGAGCGGTGGAGAGATGATGGTGTGTTTCTGGAAGGATGTTGTTGTCGTTGATGTTGGTGATGCAGTCAGCGAGGGAGCATCGTGCGCAATGGTGGCGGCTGGATTCCGGCCTTCTCCTTCTTATTTAATTGTTGTGGTTACTGAGAAAAGAAAAAAAACAAAACATATTTGTTGCTAGAAGATAATGAGTTAGTTTAGGATTATGCAGATGAAGAACTAAAAATACTTTGTCAGTAGTAACAAGAAAAAAAAAAAGGTTTTCGATAATAATAACAGAGCAATAGTTTTTTTTTAGTGGCAAACGTAAGAGAAAGATTTTTGTGCCCTTTTCTGCTCTCACGTTTCCTCCTCCTTATTTCGTGTCCTTTGCCTCTTTATGTATTATGGAATGCATTAGGTTAAAAATTTGGGTTTGAACCTTTAGGCATTGATGATTTTGGATTTGATATGATCCTCCATTTACAAAGCTTCCAAATTTGTCAAAAACCTTTATTTTGTGCATGATATGGATTGATTTCGATTTGATTGTGTTCATGATGTCCATTAAGACCTGTAATGATCAAAAAGATACCAAGTGATTAAGATTTGGATTTTATTTGGATTTAAATTGATTTAAAATGAATTAAATCAATAAAAATCAAATAAAATAGAAAAATTAATAATTGGACATAAAACTGAAGATAGGACACGTGTGTGGTGTGACAAGATCAAATCAAGTTGAAAAAAGTGGTCCCTTTTGACAAAATTTGATGTTTTGGGGATAGTTGACTTTTGGCAATTTTGGAAAAATGCCCAACTTCAACAATGCATAACTTCTTCAATTTTGAACTTTTGGAGGTTTTCTTGGACGTTTTAGAAACTTTGAGATGTCCTATAACCAACCCTTTTGGTCTCGTCGCATTTTGATATTCCATGCTCAAGTTATAAGCTTTGGAAAAAAAGGTATTTTTGTTGACTTTCAAAAATGACCTATAATGTCCAAATTTGTAACTTTTTGTGAGAGCATTTATTGATCTTGGGGTGTGAATATGGATTATAGGAAATTTCGTCCTCTTAAAAATGAGCTTTGGATGGGTCATTTCTCATAAAGTATGAGAAAGTTATGCTTGGTCAAAGTTGAGTTGACTTTTCCTACAAAACCCTAATTTAGCAACTTTTGAATCTTGATGAATCTTGAGCAATCCTTGATGAATCATGATCAACCCTTGATAAAATGATGAATTATCCTTCAAAATGAGAATTTTGACAAAAAATCTTGAGGTTTGACTGTTTGTAGGTCACAATTGACTTTTGCCCTAGCATAGTCGATTTTTGGGCCTCTTGAGCAATTGACTGACCAAACTTCCTCTGCAAGGTTTGAAATTTGACATGGATGATCTTAAGGACATATTAGGACATTGGGGATCACTTGAGGTCATTTTGATGTAAGGACCTTGATGCAACACAAAACACTAATTTGAGATTGACTGCCTAGGGAGATGATTTGACTGTCCAACTCTTGAGCAATCTTGAGTCACTTGGAGATTATTCTTGAGAGGTTTTGAGAAATATGGGAGGGCAAATTTTGGGGTACAACAGTGGTCTATATAAAACATATGCATACATTACAATTATATTATTTATGAATGCGGCTCTAGAAGAAAATGTGGTTTTAGAATTGTATATTATGATGTTTAAACTAGGTTTTGGATCAGGATTGTGTTGGACATGTGACTCCACACGCAAAAGGGATGGTGAATTGTGTGTTTCATAAAAACTTAAATTTGTAAAAGTTTTTGGATCAAAATTAGAGTTTGAAAATATTTTATAAAAGTTTTAAAGTTAAGGAAGAGAAATATAATTGTAGAGGATAAAGTGTAAAAATAAAGAGTTAAGGGAAGAGAGAAGACACCAGGAGTTATAGATGTTTGGTCAAAATAAAATACATAATCCTCTCCCCAAGAATTTTTCTTGAAAGTATCCAATAAACTTAAGATATTTTAGTAAGTTGAAATCTCGAACTCCTTTTACAAGAAAAATGAAGTTTGAGACTAACTTCCATCCAAATAGAAAATATGGAGAGAAGTAGTGAGTCTCCCTTCCAAATGATGGATTAAAATGGTTAGTCTGCTTTGCACAAGAAACTTAGAGCGGTTAGTCTTCAAGCTTTAAACAAAGATTTTATCATGGGATGATCTTGAACTTTGAAAGCCTTTAACATCAGACTGAGCTCGCGAATTGAAACTTTGTTTAATACCAGGCTAACTAAAAACTTATGAGATTTTACCACCGAGAAGATCTCGAACCAAAATAAGCTTTTATTACAGTCTGGGCTTTAACCAAAACTTAGTTTTATACCGGGCTAATCAAGAACATGTGAGATTTTACCATTAAGCTGATCTCAAAATGAAACAAGATTTTATCACAAGATGAGATTTAAACCAAAAATTGTTTTTATACTTGGCTAACCAAGAACCTATGTTAGATTTTGAACGGGTTGAACTTTCAAACCTAAACGAAGACTTGATCTCGCGTTCCCTAAACCAAAGCTTTTTGTGGGTTTAGCTTTAAACTCAAATAATTTCTAAATGGACAAATTTTTCAACCAAGGTAAAAGCAAAAATTCTCTTGGTGTAATTTTACAATTCTAACCTTCCAGAATTATAACTTTCTCACTCGCAAAATGACTTTCTCAAAAAGCACTTTGGCTAAACTTTTACGTCAGAAAGTAAAATAAAATAATTTTTAGAGAGAGAGAGAGAGAGTGAGAAATAAAATCACATTTTATAGATGATAAAATATGTGGGAAGGGACTTGTATTTAGTCTATAGGTTGACATAAAAAAGGAAAAGTTAAGTGATGAGCCAATCAATTGGCATCATATATCAATCGATTGGTAGACCTAAATTAATCAATTAAAAGGCTCAAAAAGGAAGGAAAAGATATTTAATTTTTGTCCATCATTAAAATATTTTCCTAATCGCTCAGTGTTGTACCCCAAAATTTTCCCTCCCTTTTTCTTCAAGACATTCTCCTAGGGTTCTCAAATGCTCAAGGTTGCTCAAGAATTGATCAGACGAATTCTCCTCTTAAGCAATAGAATTAAAAGTAGGGTTTCACCTTTCTCAAGGAAATTTTTTGTTTCTAAGGCCTCAAGTGGCTTCATGGTTTCTTATAGGTCTCCAAGAAATTTCATACCAAGTTTCATGCCTTGCATCACAAGTTTGCTCAGTCAATTGCTCAGATGACTGAAAATCAACTATATTGAACAAAAAGTCAATTGTGGTCAACATACAATCAAACTTCAAGATTTTTGGTCAACATCAAGATTTTGAAGTCATATTCATCATTTTATCAAGGGTTGATCATGATTCATCAAGAAAACTCTCAAATCATCAAAAGTCAAAAGTTGCCAAATTAGGGTTTTCTTAAGAAGAAGTCAACTGAACTTTGACCAAGCATAACTTTCACATGCTTCATCAGATTCTCCTTAACCAAAGCTCATTTTGAATTAAATTTAATTCTTTACAACTTTGTCTTTCTAAGATCAAGTCCAAAAAATGCTTCATTTGAAAGATATGGACCAATACATTATAGGTCATTTCAAAAGCCAACAAAAAGACACTTTTTGTCAAGGAAACTTACATCAAGATTAATTCTTCAAATTCAAACATGGTCAAAATAGAGATTGTAAAGGACATCTTGAGCTTTCAAAAAAGTCAAAGATCACATTCAAAAGGTGAAAATTGAGAGAGTTTTGACCAGTGCAAGTTGGGAAATTTTAAACAAATGCATGAAGTTCAAGTTAAGCAAACATGATTTTTTGGGCTAACAGGCTATTATTTCAGAGTCCAAATGTGTTCTACACTCCATATACACCTCACATCTTACTCATACACCCCTTGATCTTTTTATTTTAATTATTTTGATTTTATTCATTATTAATTCAAAATAAATAAGAAAATAAGACAAGTCTTACTACACAAGTCCAAGCCCATGTTATTTGAACTAAAAGGCAAGTTATATATTCTCCATTATTCAAACAAATAATACACAAAAAAACATTGTCCAAGAAACCTCCAAAAAATCCCAAAATACTCAAATCTAGGGCAACTTGCAAAACCTATTTGCAGCCATTTTTAACACCCACCAACCGCTCCCATTGATTCCAGGAAGATCATAGGGTAAGGTTGGATTGCTTAAACCCATCCAAACTAGCAGAAACACTCGAGCATGCATCACGATTCCATCATTGCATGCTTTTTTTCATTCTTGATTTTTATTGCGTTTTAAGATTAATTAACCATGTTAATATGTTCGTGAGGTCTCCATATGCAGGAAAAGTTAATCGCATGACATTCTTGCTATCAGAGTCATGATTTGCCATATTTGCACTGATCCAGGTTTCCTTGGTCATACCTCACAAACCACTGTCTTTCAGTCCAAAAAAATGACTCCATTGAATCTGCAAGCTTTGATTTAGGGGGTAGGATATTCTTGGAATGTTAATATATATTGTTTTCAGGTTTGAAGAAAGGAGGAAATCAGAGAATACGACCGAAGCTAGGGCTCCGGCGCTTCTCCGGTCTATGCGTTTGTGTTTAATATTTATTTTATTCGTTTCATATAAATCATTGGATGTACAACCACCTCAGTTG
Source organism: Vicia faba (assembly GCA_948472305.1). Taxonomy (NCBI): domain Eukaryota; kingdom Viridiplantae; phylum Streptophyta; class Magnoliopsida; order Fabales; family Fabaceae; genus Vicia; species Vicia faba. The sequence goes on along the minus strand of OX451741.1, from coordinate 163,697,516 downwards.
CAAGCGAGCGCACGTTAAGGCATACTTGTCCCATGGTGTGGGTTCGATCCTGGCGTTTCACAATGTTTTTCATTATTTTTGGTGTTTATAGATCCAGTGCAACACGCTCCATGGAATCAACAGTGAGCCTTTACCTTACCATCATGTGATCGTCATCAATCAGATTTAACGAACCCATAGTGAGTTCTCATGATGCACCTCCTGCATTGCTTCTCACTGGAACCAACGAAGGACTTATTGGGCCCTGGACTTCAATGCTTTTCAGCACCCCCCCTCCCCATCTTTCTATTTCAGGCTCAATTTCCATATTTTTTTTCATTTACTATTTTTTTTATAACATAATTAGTTTTTTTAGTTTAATCAATTAAAATTAATTTAGACTCTTAGGTTTTTTAATCATTTTTATTAATTTAACTAATCAACCTTTTTTTAATACTTAAAGTAATTTCTTTTTTTAATCAAAATTAATTAAGGTTTTTTTTAGGTTTTAATTAATAAATTTCCTTTTTAATCAACATTAATCAGGGTTTTTTTGGTTAATCATCAAAAAACCTTTTTATCAAAAATTACCAAAAAACCCTTTCGCTTTCGCTTTCCTATCTTACATTTTCGCGTAGTTTATTATTCTCGCATTTTTTACGATTATTGGAATTGCTCACGGTTTGTAATAGTAATTAGATTTACTTTCCCGCGCTGTTATTATTTTTGTACTTCTCCCAAAGCCATGTAATAGTCTAGGTTTTTACTTCTCGCATTTACTTTCTGCATATTTATCGCTTTCCTATTTTTTTACTGTTACTATTAGTAATTAGGTCATGTATGCAAGACAAAATAAAACGGTAGCAAACCCTAAAACAAGATAAACAATAATTGAATCATAACACACTTTGCACACCCGCACCTCTAGGGTAACCTCCCTTGTTGCCTCGGAAAACAGTCATGTCCCTCGAACGTGGGGACGCTTTAGCATTGTCCCTCGAAATTAAAGATCGTAGTCCCTATATGACCCTTTAGATGTTTCCTTCGGTAAATGATCTAGTCCCTTAAGAAATTGCTAAAAAGCCCCTACGAGTTTCCTTCTATGACTGAACGATGACCCACTATGTCCCTTCACATCCAACGATAGGGCTTCCCACTAACTAATGGTGGGATAACACTATCTAAAGGAGGAGGAAATTACAAGAAATACTTTGAGTAGGTAGAACCCTCGTAATCGCTTGCTCATAAATATCTCAAAACAAAAACACTTTTCTCACAAACACTTTCTCAAATTATTTTCAAACAAACACTTTATACGCATTCTCGAGGACAGATGCGAGAATCATTACAAAGTTGCCTTACTATTGGCATTTTCAATTTTTTTTTTTTTTAAATATTTTTTTTCAAACACATAACATTTTCAAAAATAAAGTGAGCTAGCGAATAAGAGTCCGTAGATAACTACAAATTAAAAGGGTGCTAACACCTTCCCTTTTCATAACCTACCCCCCGAACTCAAGAAAATCACGAAGGTCTTTCCTGTTCTTTTCACCCTTTCCTTATTGGATAAAAGAAAAGTCGATGGTGACTCTTGCTATCTGGAACATTTGCGATAAAACATAAAAACAAATCAGTTCTCCCACCGTATAACAGAACTGATGACTCTGCTGGGGAGATAAAAAAGAGGGGTTACCTTATAGTCTTATCTCACTTTTATTTGCTTTAAATTATTTGCATTTCTTTCTTTATTTTAAGGTTTGCATGGGTTTACTTTCTTGCAAAGATCCTATACCTGGATCTAGATACCTTAGGTAAGTAGCAATAGATCGTGGAAACTTTACGGCGTAGACTATATGGTTGAAGTGATGGCTACGTTAGCGCGACACATTGATTTATAATGGTGTCCCTCGAGTCAGTCGAGGAGAATACTAGGTTGTTGTGTGGTGTCATAATCACTAACTGACCTTTAGAACCTTAATTGACCCAACTTAGCCATTAGAAGGTAGTGAGATAGTCGGATTTTGTTCGGTCTGAAGTTGGTTCATACTCGATGTTATGCTCATTGAGATTCAACTCTCGAGTTTTTTTTGGTTGCAAGTCAGTTGTTGTAATGAACAAAACCTGTGAGAAAAATTAGTGATATTGAGATCCCTATAACCCGATTACTTCTTTAGGACAGGTTGAGCCAACTAAACTTTAAAAGGGTACTTACTACAGACCCCATGCAAGCCTTAAACATAAGGCTCTTGTGTGCTATGTTTGTGTTTTTTATCTGTTCAAACATGACATCATAACATCATAACATCATATCATGACTAACCATTTCAATGATCTAGGGGATTTATCTTTGTTCTTTATTGCAGGGTCATGACTTTCGATCGCAAAAATACTATCCGAATTGAAATTCTGGCTGCAGATACTCAATATCACGTCCAATGTTATGACATCGTATCTGACTTACTATATGACAGTAAATACAAAAGCAGTAAAGAACACAGTCAATTGTTTACCCAGTTCAGTGTGCAACAACACCTTCTTTGGGGGCTACCAAGCCAGGGAGGAAATCCACTATAAGAGATGTTAATTCAGGAATAAACCAACCAGTTTATCTCCTTCACTTAAGACCTACCCAATGCAATTCCAATCTAAGTACAACTTAAACCTGAGTACCAACTCACTCCCCCTCAATCACAGCAGTGATACATAAACTAATTTGACTCAATAATTGATGAAGACACTCTTCAAAAACAAACACTTGATTAAGCTTCACAGCTTTTTAATCAAGCAACACAATCACTCTTGCTTCACAGCTTTGAGTGATGCACACAACTAACTTGACTCTGCTTCACAGCTTTAGTCAAGGAACATTCAAACACTCTTGCTTCAAAGCTTTGAGTGCTACACAACCCTTACAATCGGAAACCTATTCCAAGTCACTTATCACAATGATAATTGCTTGGAGTACAATAAACAAATCTATACAGATTACAAATGATCTTCTAATCAATAAAAGCCTCCATGAAAAACAGCAGCTTTGTTGAATATATAGCAGCTGCAACTTCAGTTAGGGTTTCCAAAAACCTAGGGTTAATTCCGTTTTTACCTAAAGATAAGGTCACAGGACTTTATTAACCAGGTTAGGGTTGAGCTAGGTTACCCCTCAGAAAACGCAGGATTCTGTTCAGAAAGGACTGAGTTATTTCCTGAAAAAACTCAGACTTATCCAATCCTGCAATCCTGTTAGTTCAGAACCGGATGTCATAACATCTGTTATGACATCTGAGAAAACCTGTCTACTGATTTAGCAAAGAGTGATCATTTTGCAAAATGCTCAGATACACACTTATAAACATCAGTATTTGAATTACAATATTTTTCTGCAAAGGTACCTAATGAGTTAGTACAAACTGAACTAGAATGTTATGACATCAGTCATGACATTCACACATACACTTGGGATTTACCAAAAATGCAAGCCAATACCTAAACACCTACAAACTCCCCCTTTGGCAGATTTTTGGCTAAAGACCCTAAACAATCAGAGATAGATAGCAGCAGAAATAAGTGACAGCAGAAAAATAGAATGTCAAGTACTAATTAAGTAAGTACCAAAATATTCTCCCCCTCTTTAGCCACAAATGGGCCAAAGATACATGTTCAGAAAATTATACAGTTATTCAAAACAAAATAATAAGATCAGCAGCAGAAAACAACAGAATACACTTCCAAACTCCACCAGATATCAGCAACCAACCTTCAAGCACTGTCATCAGATCCAGAGTATTCAGGCTTCTTTCTTTTCTTGTGAGCAATGTCAGCATTCTTCTCTTTGTTTGATGTCTCAACATTCTTAGAGACATCTGGATTTGTTTCAGCATTCCTCTGGATTTGGTTCAGAGGAACAGAAATGCCAAGAACTGAGTGGTTCTCGTTCAGAATTCTTGAAACAATTTTTGCTATTGCTTGATTAACATAGGCTGTCCCTTCCTTATTTGCAATTTCAGGGGGAACTGAAGAAGAAGGATGAGATGGATTACCAGAGGCAGAAGCTTGGGGTTTTCCTGCATGTCTTGGTCTCAACTCTTTGACCTTGGTGGGGTTAGTTCCCACTTTTCTATGAGAGGAGATCTCCAGAACGTCAGAGTCCAGACAAGAAGAGATTGTCCCAGAATCTTGATCAGAGGAAGAGGTTGAAATGGTCGTATTGGATGATGATAGTGTTTGAGACATGTTGACAGTTTTAGAGGACCAACAGCAACTGAGGAGAAATTTCTGATTGAGAGACTGGGTTTTGATGAGGAGACGAGAGAGGAAGGAAGCAAGGGAGTGTCTATTCAACTTCTTAAAAGAATTGTAGGAAATGAGAAAATATAATTTTAAACCAATCAGAACAGGCATAAGTCCTTTGATCCTTGTTTTAAGCAAAATTAATTGCTACAATTCCTCATGTTGGCAAATACCCAGCTTACCCCTTAAGTTTTCAAATTGGTTTGCATCCAAAGCCTTGGTAAAAATGTCAGCCAGCTGTAGCTCAGTGGCAACATGTTCCAATTTGATTGTCTTCTCTTCTACAAGGTCTCTGATAAAGTGATGTCGTATGTCAATATGTTTGGTCCTGCTATGCTGAATGGGATTCTTGGATATGTTGATTGTACTCAGATTGTCACAGTACAATGTCATAACATCTTGTGTGACATTATACTCAGTGAGCATCTGTTTCATCCATATCATTTGAGAGCAGCTACTACCAGTTGCAATGTATTCAGCTTCAGCAGTTGAAAGAGACACACAATTCTGTTTCTTGCTGAACCAGGAAACCAGATTACTTCCCAAAAAGAAACATCCTCCAGAGGTGCTTTTTCTATCATCAGCACTACCAGCCCAATCAGCATCACAATAGCCAGTCAGAGCTGGTTCACAGCCATGAGTATACATCAATCCATAGTTGTAAGTACCACTTACATACTTCAAAATTCTCTTCACTTGATTGATATGACTGACTTTGGGATCAGCTTGGTATCTAGCACAAACTCCAACTGCAAAGGCAATATCAGGTCTGCTGGCAGTTAAGTACAACAAGCTTCCTATCATGCTTCTGTATAGACTTTGATCCACCTTAACCCCACTTGAATCTTTGGAAAGCTTTAGATGAGTAGGAGCAGGAGTCCTTTTGTGACTTGCATTCTCCATATCAAACTTCTTTACAATATTCTTAGCATACTTGCTTTGAGATAAGAAGATTGAGTCCTCCATCTGTGAGACTTGTAGTCCAAGAAAATAAGTTAGTTCTCCCATGAGACTCATTTCAAATTCAGCCTGCATCTGGTCAGCAAAGTGTTTAACCATATGTTCTGACATTCCTCCAAACACTATGTCATCAACATATATTTGGGCAACCATCAACTTCCCTCCTTCAGTTTTGACAAAGAGAGTTTTGTCCAAGCCTCCTTTTATGTAGCCTTTGTCTGAGAGAAACTTTGTTAACCTGTCATACCATGCTCTAGGAGCTTGTTTCAGGCCATATAGAGCTTTTCTCAGTTTGTAGACATGATCAGGATGGGTTGGATCCATAAAACCTTTAGGTTGTTCCACATAAGCTTCCTCATTTAAGTACCCATTTAGAAAGGCACTTTTCACATCCATCTGAAATAACTTGAACTTCAGAAGACAAGCAATTGACAACAAGAGTCTGATTGATTCCAACCTGGCTACAGGTGCAAAGGTTTCATCAAAATCAACCCCTTCAACCTGGGTGTATCCTTGAGCAACAAGTCTTGCCTTATTTCTGGTGACAACTCCTTCAGCATCTGATTTGTTCTTGAATATCCATTTTGTCCCAATGATGTTAGTTCCTTCAGGTCTAGGAACCAGTTCCCAAACTTCATGTTGCTTGAATTGGTTCAGTTCATCTTGCATTGCACCAATCCAATATTCATCAGTTAAGGCTTCCTTGACATTTCTTGGTTCCATTTTGGACACAAAACAAGAGTTTGAGATGATTTCTCTAGATCTTGTGATGACTCCACTATTGGGATCTCCTATGATGAGCTCTTTTGGATGATTCTTCTGAATTCTGATGGAAGGAATCTTGCTAGCTTCCTTTGATTCAGATTCTATTATGGTGGAGTTGGGTGGGTCATCCTGTTGGGTTGAAGTCTCAAAGAATGTCTCAACAGTACAAGGAACATCTATTTCTTCATGATAGTCATCAATTACAACATTTATTGATTCCATCATGGTTTTGGTTCTGGAGTTGAATACTCTATAAGCTCTGCTGTTTGAGGAGTATCCTAGAAATATGCCTTCATCACTTTTGGGGTCCAGTTTTCTTCTTTGTTCACGATCAGACAGAATATAGCATTTGCTACCAAACACATGGAAGTACTTCACAGTTGGTTTTCTTCCTTTCCAGAGTTCATATATGGTGGATGAGGTTCCCTTTCTCAAGGTGACCCTGTTATGAACATAGCAAGTTGTATTCATAGCTTCAGCCCAAAAATACATAGGAAGTCTTTTGGCATGTAACATTGCTCTGGCAGATTCTTGTATGGTCCTGTTTTTTCTTTCCATAACTCCATTTTGCTGAGGTGTTATGGGAGAAGAAAACTCATGACTGATTCCTTCTGAAGCACAGAAGTCATCAAACTTGTTGTTTTCAAATTCCTTGCCATGATCACTTCTGATTCTGACAATACATCCTTCCTTCTCTCTTTGAATTCTCTTGCACAGTTCTCTAAAAACTTCAAATGCATCTGATTTTTCCCTAATGAAATTAATCCAGGTGAATCTGGAAAAATCATCCACAACCACATAGGCATATCTTTTACCACCAAGACTCTCTACTTGCATTGGTCCCATCAGATCCATATGGAGGAGTTCTAGAACCTTAGAGGTGGTCAGATGTCTTGACTTTGGGTGTGACATCCTCGTCTGCTTACCAACTTGACATTCACCACAAACTCTTCCTGCATCAATTTGCAGTTTTGGAATCCCTCTGACTGCCTCCAAGGAGATAATCCTCTTCATACCCCTTAGATGAAGATGGCTAAGTTTTTGGTGCCACAGTTTCACCTCTTTTTCTTCCTTTGCAATGGAACACACAGATGAGAAATTAGTGTTCTCAGCCTCCCACAAGTAACAGTTGTCTTTGGATCTGACTCCTTTCATTACTATCTCTTGTTTGTCATTGATTACAAGGCATTCAGATTTTGAGAAATTGACCTTGAATCCTAGATCACACAGTTGACTGATACTAATGAGATTAGCAGTCAGCCCTTTTACCAGCAGTACTTCATTCAGACTTGGAACTCCAGGGCAGTCCAAATTACCAACTCCTTTGATTTCACCTTTAGCACCATCTCCAAAGGTCACAAAGCTGGTGGTGTGAGGCTTAACATTATTGAGGAGGTTCTTGATTCCAGTCACGTGTCTGGAACATCCACTGTCAAAATACCAATCCTCCTTTGCAGAGACCCTCAGGGAAGTGTGAGCTATTAGTGCAGTAGCCTTTTTCTTCCATTTAGGAGCATGTGGTACCTTTTTCAACTTAGATTTGACACCTGAGTTCTGATTAGGATATCCATGTAGTCTGAAGCAGAAGGGCTTTATGTGACCATATCTCCCACAATGATGACATCTCCATCTTTGGTACTTTTTCTTCATATGTGTCTGTTCCCGATGTTGATAGTGGTGTTGAGACATCTGCTTTGACATTTGCTTAACAGGCCTGATCTTCTCGTTTGTACCAGATTTCTTTGCTCCTACAAATCCTAGTCCAGATTTGTTTCCTCCATTAGTCAGCATCTTGACAGATTTGGTCATTTGGTTCAGTTGTGAGTTCAGCAGTTGAACTTCTCCTTCTAGATGACTTATGGTTTCAAGATCTGCCCTTTTTTCAGCCTCCAGCTTTATAATGAGCTTTGATTGTTTCTCATTCTGCACACAGACTTCAGCACTTCTGATACACAATTTCTTGTAAGTATCAGCCAGTTCTTCAAATGTCACTTCTTCATTACTAGTGTCACTTTCAGAGGGACAGACTCCAGTTAGAGCAGTGACAAGTTTGGCACATTCTTCTTCAGAATTACTTTCTGAATCATAGTCAGACCAAGTAACCGTCATTCCTTTCTTTTGTTTCTTAAGAAAGGTAGGACATTCAGCTCGAATATGTCCATATCCTTCACAGCCATGGCATTGAATACCTCTGCCTTGGTTTCCCTTATCTTCTGACCTTGGTCTTCTGCTGGAACCGTCAATGTCAGAGGGAATGTTATGAACATTAGACCTTGACTTTGGGTCCATTCTTTTGATGAGCCTGTTGAATTTTCTTCCAAGCATGGCAATAGCTTCAGATATGTTTTCTTCTTCATCCTCCTTGTATTCAACATCAGTGTTGGATACAAGTGCTATGCTTTTGTTCTTCTTGTCACCATTATCAGTGATCCCCATCTCAAAAGTCTGAAGAGACCCAATAAGTTCATCCACTTTCAACTTGCTGATGTCCTGGGCTTCCTCTATGGCAGTTACCTTCATTGCAAATCTTTTAGGCAAGGATCTGAGAATCTTCCTCACCAGTTTTTCTTCTGACATTTTTTCTCCCAGTGCTCCTGAGGTGTTGGCAATCTCCAAGATATTCATGTGAAACTCATGAATGGTTTCATCTCCATCATTTTTAGATTCTCAAACTTGGTAGTCAACATCTGAAGCCTTGACATTTTTACTTTGGAAGTTCCCTCATGAGTAGTTTTGAGAGTGTCCCAAACTTCCTTGGCCAGTTCATATTGATGAACTAATCTGAAAATGTTTCTATCAATTCCATTGAACAAGGCATTTAGAGCTTTGGAATTTCCCAGGGCTAACTCATCTTCTTCTTTACTCCAATCTTCCTCAGGCTTCAGACTGATTGTCCCATCTTCCTCAGTTATGGTGGGATGGATCCATCCTTTGTCAGCAGCTCTCCATGCCTTTTTGTCCAGAGATTTTAGGAAGGCAATCATACGAGGTTTCCAGTAGTCATAATTAGTTCCATCCAGAATGGGTGGTCTATTTCCAAAAACTCCTTCTCTGTCCATAGTGCCAGAAAGTGATATCCCTAGATCTCACCCAGTAATACAGGCAGGGTGCCTGCTCTGATGCCAATTGAAATTCTGGCTGCAGATACTCAATGTCACGTCCAATGTTATGACACCGTATCTGACTTACTATATGACAGTAAATACAAAAGCAGTAAAGAACACAGTCAATTGTTTACCCAGTTCAGTGTGCAACAACACCTACTCTGGGGGCTACCAAGCCAGGGAGGAAATCCACTATAAGAGATGTTAATTCAGGAATAAACCAACCAGTTTATCTCCTTCACTTAAGACCTACCCAATGCAATTCCAATCTAAGTACAACTTAAACCTGAGTACCAACTCACTCCCCCTCAATCACAGCAGTGATACATAAACTAATTTGACTCAATAATTGATGAAGACACTCTTCAAAAACAAACACTTGATTAAGCTTCACAGCTTTTTAATCAAGCAACACAATCACTCTTGCTTCACAGCTTTGAGTGATGCACACAACTAACTTGACTCTGCTTCACAGCTTTAGTCAAGGAACATTCAAACACTCTTGCTTCAAAGCTTTGAGTGCTACACAGCCCTTACAATCGGAAACCTATTCCAAGTCACTTATCACAATGATAATTGCTTGGAGTACAATAAACAAATCTATACAGATTACAAATGATCTTCTAATCAATAAAAGCCTCCATGAAAAACAGCAGCTCTGTTGAATATATAGCAGCTGCAACTTCAGTTAGGGTTTCCAAAAACCTAGGGTTAATTCCGTTTTTACCTAAAGATCAGGTCACAGGACTTTATTAACCAGGTTAGGGTTGAGCTAGGTTACCCCTCAGAAAACGCAGGATTCTGTTCAGAAAGGACTGAGTTATTTCCTGAAAAAACTCAGACTTATCCAATCCTGCAATCCTGTTAGTTCAGAACCGGATGTCATAACATCTGTTATGACATCTGAGAAAACCTGTCTACTGATTTAGCAAAGAGTGATCATTTTGCAAAATGCTCAGATACACACTTATAAACATCAGTATTTGAATTACAATATTTTTCTACAAAGGTACCTAATGAGTTAGTACAAACTGAACTAGAATGTTATGACACCAGTCATGACATTCACACATACACTTGGGATTTACCAAAAATGCAAGCCAATACCTAAACACCTACACGAATTAACTTCGTAAGAATACCTACCAAGCTTGAGAGTTAGTCTCAAAGGTTCCTCACAATTCTCAAGTCACCAGGAGACATGGTCATCTAATCAATTTGGTTACTACCGGTTTCAAAGAAGATATGATGAGTGTTCTATTCTAGTTCTTTGATCCTAAACATCACTGTTTTACCTTCCTGGATTATCAGTTGGTGCCCACAATGGAATAATTCTCTAAATTACTCGGAGTGCCTATTCTTGATCAGATACCTTTCACCGGTCTAGAGCAAATTCCAAAACCTGAAGACATTGCAGTAGCCTTTCATCTGAAACAATCGGACATCGTATCTAACTGGGAAACAAGAAATGGAGTCAAGGGTTTTTCTCCTAAATTTCTGGTAGAGAAAGCTCAATGGTTTCTAGATGCCATGAGTTTTTGTGCTTTTGAGGATATTTTGGCTTTGCTGATCTATGGTTTGGTATTATTCCCTAATTCGGACTAATTCGTAGATGTGAATGGCATTAAAATATTTCTCACTCATAATTTGGTGCCTATGTTGCTTAGAGATGTCCTTCACACTCGTACTATAAAGAAGCGAGGAACTCTTATATGTTGCATACCTCTACTGTCCAAGTGGTTTATTTCGCACCTACCCCGATCAGTGATGAAGAATGAACAAGGTTTGAGGTGGTCTCAAAGGTTAATGTCACTCGCTCATTTGGATATCCATTGGTGTTCTCGATCTCAGGCAGATATCACTATTATTGACCGCTGTGGGGAATTCTTTAATGTACCACTCCTTGGTATACGTGGGGGAATCAGTTACAACCCTTCTCTAGCTCTACGCTATTTTGGTTATGCTCGAAGGGACGGTCTTCATGATATGCTCATCCAGTATATTGTGTTCGACTATGAGAATGATCCTCAAAATTATCATTAAAGGTTTATATGTGCTTGGGGAATGGTCAACAAGATTGATAGCGAGACTTTGGGGCATAGAAATTCCATTCCTCTAGAGCCTTACCTCAGATGGGTGAGACTTCATGCTCAAAATCTTATGATGCCATATCCTGCCATGCTACCAGTAATCATAGAGCCTGTTGTCGAAGGAGATATTCCTCATACCATTCCTCATCCTGATATGCCTATTGACTTTGAAGAACTACAGAAGTCCTAGATTCAACTCAAGGAAGAAAGGGATACATTTGAAACTCAGTTCTATGCTAGTGAGAAGAAAGTACTGGAGCTGACAAAATGACTCCACGAAGAGAATAGCCTTAACGCATATGTTGACACAAAGAGGAAACGCCCATGGGAGGCTTGAGTTCATATTTTACTTCTTTGTAACTCTATTGTTGTCATTATAATCCTATAAGGCAATTATAATTTGAGCTTGTTACTAAAATTTCTTTTATTTCCTTTTTCTTAAACAAATTTAAATCCCACAAAGATCCTTGAAAACATTGCACTTGCATTTACATATCATGCATATCATCACATAACATGTACTTTCCCAGTACAATTTTTCTCATCTTCTTACTGTTTATTTCAGTAAAAGACGGCTCTCGAACAAACTGTGAAAGAACTTCAAGCTCAGAACGCTCAGTTTCAGCAAATGTTCTTGGACTTAGCTAAGGGACAATACGAGTTAAAGACTCTCATCACAAAAGGGAATAAGAAGAATACTAAAAATCCATTAGTCTTTCTTAATATGGGAAGAAGATTCAAAGGTCTGGTCAGATGGGCTCTAGATTTTGAGGTCCCCCTAAACGAAGACGATAACCAAGAAGAAGATGACAAGAGTTTGAAAGCTGAAGAGAATAACAACCTTGGTTTTGGACAAGATTCAGATAAAGACTATTTTGCTGGACAATATCCTCCTGCTGATAATAGATACAAGCAGCTGGAAGACCGACTTAATGCTATGGAGATAAAGAAAGTGCATGGGCTGGATTTTGAAGAGTTAGGTCTTATTTTGGGGGTTGTTATCCCTCACAAGTTCAAGGTCCCTTCTTTTTCCAAATATGATGGTGTGTCCTGTCCAAATCTTCATATGCGGTCTAATGTTTGGAAGATCCAACCCCATACTACTGACAAAAAGTTATGGGTTCATTTCTTTCAAGAGAGCTTATCTGGGACACAACTAAAATGGTTCTATCAGCTGGAAGGAACCAACATACGTACTTGGGCTACTACTTTTTACAAGCAGTATCAATACAATGCTAATCTTGCACCGACTCGTGCTGATCTTACACCGACTCGTGTGCAGTTACAAAGCATGACCATGGGCTCTCATGAAGGGTTTAAAGAGTATGCCCAAAAGTGGAGAGATATGGCTAGAAGAGTGCAACCTCCTTTGTATGATAGGGAGTTGGTTGATATGTTCATGGGCACTTTGACATGGCCTTTCTTTAATCATCTGATCGAAAGTTCTTCAGTTGGTTTTATTGAGATGATTCTAATCGGGAACATGTAGAAGGTGGTATCAAGAGTGGAAAGATTCAAGTGGCTGCGTCTTCGAGTACTATGAAGAAGACGTTCAATGGTAAGAAGGAAAAAATGATGTTTATGGCTAGAAGGGTCATATTAGAGGTAATCACAATCCATCTGTAGGAGTTGTGTTAATTTCTAATCCTTCACCTGTTCAACAACATCACCAAAATAATTAGCGTAGGTCATATGCACCTAGAAGGCAGTTTACTAAGATCAGTATGCCACTGTCTCAGGCATTACAATATTTATTGAAAGCAGAGCTGATTACACTGAGGGATCCTCCTCAAAATCCCAACACCTTCTCTCCTTGTTACAATCCAAATATGAAGTGTGCTTACTATTCCAATAGCCCTGGGCAAGACACTAATAACTGTTAGGCCTTGAAAAACAAAATTCAAGACATGATCGACAACAAAGAGATTGAGTTCGATCCACCCGAGACTCTCAATGTGATTACCGCACCAATGTCGAAGCACGATAAAGGTGTAAGTGTTATTGATGATGTTCTTTATGTTTCTACTATAAGTGAATTGGTTACTCCCCTCCTAATTATCAAGAAGAATGTGTTGCAGGCCAGTTTACTTCCAGGCTGTATTGAAAGATGTTACTGTTGCGCAGCCCAACCCAGTGGTTTCAAGTTGCTGGAAAAAGCTATTCAACGCCTAATGGACAGTCACATAATTCTGGTTGAGAAGATTATGTCTGCTGAGAATATGTTTCAAGACTTATCCGTAATATTCGACACTCCTATCAGGATCACTTCCAAGGGTCCTATAAAGATCACTGCCAATCCCAAAGCTTCTCCTTTAATAATCACCACACCTGGATCGATTCCATATTCTTTAGATAAAGCTATCCCTTGGAACTATGGATCTGGCGGGTACTACCATGGCATCAAACAAGAACTATCGATTACTGTAAATTAAAGTACTGAAGTTGTTGATTCCTACATTTACAATATTGCTGGGACCAACAAGGTTACTAGAAGCAGAAGGGTTTTCTCTCTGAAAATCTCTCCAAAGACTGTCACCACACGTGTTCGTGTTACCGCTACTGAGTCAGTTACTGAGGCTCGAGGCAAAGAGCAAATGACGGAGCCTGTCTAGACGGAGGCACCTAAGGAAGTTACCACTGATGATACTCCCAGACAAGAGTTGGAGGAAGTGTTAAAGATTATCTGCAAGAGTGATTACAAGATTGTCGAACATCTGGGGCAACCCCCATCTAAAATCTCAATGTTATCCCTGCTAATGTGTTCTGAAGAGTCGATCGAGGTTGTAAACTTGGGTACTAAAGCAGACAGAAAAGAAGTAAAGATAGGTTTCAACCTAGAAGATAATATCAAGAAAATGTTAATCCAGATGTTGCATGAATATCTTGAAATCTTTGCTTGGTCGTACGAAGACATTCCAAGGCTTGATACTGATATTGTGGTTCACCATCTACCGATGAAAGAGGGTTGCTCTCTAATAAAGAAAAACATTTGTCGCATGCGTCCTGAGATATCAGAAAAGATCAAGGTCGAGGTTATGAAGAAATTCAACACAGGTTTCTTAGCAGTTACATCATATCCTCAGTGGGTGGAAAATGTGGTGTCGGCACCTAAGAAGGATGGAAAAGTGTGTATGTGTGTAGACTATAGGGATCTGAACAGGGCAAGCCCCAAAGATGACTTCCCACTTTCACAAATTGATGTTCTGGTTGACGACACCGCTCAACACAAACTATTCTCCTTCATGGACAATTTCTCAGGTTATAACTAGATCAAGATGGCACTTGAAGACATGGAGAAAACTACATTTGTCACACAGTGGGGTACTTTTTGCTATAAAGTTATTCCTTTTGGTTTGAAGAACACCGGTGCAACATACCAGTGTGCCATGGTAGCTCTGTTCCATGACATGATCCATCACGAGATAGAGGTCTACATCGACGCCATGATAGCTAGATCCCAGAGTGAAGAGGAACATCTTGACCATCTACACAAGTTATTTGAGAGGTTGAAGAAGTACAAGCTGAGGTTGAATCCGAACAAGTGCACCTTTGGGGTGAGATCCGGTAAGCTCCTGGGTTTCGTTGTCAGTGGTAAAGGTATTGAAGTTGATCATGCCAAGGTCAAATCCATTCAAGAAATGCCATCTCCCCATACTGAGAAGGAATTCAGGGGTTTATTGGGACGATTGAATTACATTGCCCGATTTATTTCTCATTTGACTGCTACTTGTGAGCCAATCTTCAAGTTTCTAAAGAAAGATCAGGTACTACAGTGGAACGATAATTTCCAGATAGCTTTTGACAAGAGTAAGGAGTATCTCCAAGAACCTCTAGTTCTGATGCCACCAGTTAAAGAAAGACCTTTGATTATATACTTAACAGTGTTAGAGAACTCAATGGGGTATGTACTGGGCCAACATGACGAGTCTGGTCGAAAAGGGCATGAAATATACTACCTTAGCAAAAAGTTTACTGACTATGAAACAAGATACTCACTGCTTGAGAAAACTTGATGCGCTTTGGCACAGGATGCTCGCCGACTAAGACAGTATATGTTGATTCATACTACCTTTTTGATTTCTAAGATGGATCCAATCAAATATATATTCAAGAAGCCCACCCAATCCGGAAGAATATCTAGATGGAAAATGGTCTTGACAGAATACGAAATTCAGTACACCACTCAAAAGGCAATCAAAGGAAGTGTAGTGGAGGATCATTTGGCTCATCAAGTTGTAGACGACTATCAGCCTATGAATTTCAAGTTCCCGGATGAGAATATCATGCTAGTTATAGATTGTTAAGAACCTGGACCATATGAAGGACCTGAGCCAGGATCCCAATGGACTATGGTTTTAGACGGATCTTCCAACGCGCTTGGTAATGGAATTGGTGTTATGATCATCTCCCCCAAGGGTTCCCATACGCCTTTAACCGCTAGACTTTGCTTTGACTACACCAACAACATGGTCGAATACGAAGCGTGCATCATGGGTATCAAAACTGCTATTGATATAAGAATCAAGTTCTTGAACGTATATGGGGATTCAACCCTAGTAATCAGTTAAGTTAAGGGATAATAGGACACGAACAATATGAATCATATTCTTTATCGAAAGCATGTGTTGGCTTTAATTCCATACTTCGAGGAAATCACTTTTGAGCATATTCCACGAGAAGAGAATCAGCTGGAAGACACATTAGCTACCATGTCATCTATGTTCAAATTCATATGGGACAACAAAGCTCCCCGAATTACTATCGAAAGACTTGACGAAGCAGCACATTGCTACAAAGTTGATACTGATGGAGTAGAAGAGAAGCCTTGGTTTCATGAAGTGAAAAGATAACTCGAGGCTCAAGAATATCCCGAGGGGGCATCTATCAATGACAAGAAATTCCTACAGAGGTTCTCTGTTAAGTTCTTCCTGAGCAACGGAATTTTGTACAAGCGCAACCATGATTCGACTTTGCTTCATTGTGTGGACAAGAAGGAAGCTGCGAAAATTATGGAAGACATGCACGAAGGTGTCTTCGGTACTCACTCCAGCGGACATACGATGACTAAGAAGATTCTGAGAGCGGGTTACTATTGGTCGACTATGGAAACTGATTACCATCATCACTCCAGAACTTGTCACAAATGCCAAATCTATGCTGACAAAGTACACGTACCTTCGGTTCCTCTGAATGTCTTGACTGCTCCTTGGCCATTTACAATGTGGGGCATTAATATGAATGTAGAAATTACACCTATTGCCTATAACGGACATCGTTTCATCCTCGTCGCCATCGATTATTTCATAAAGTGGGTTGAAGCGGCCTCATTTGCCTCCATTACAAAGAATGTTGTGGCCCGATTTATTAAGCATAACCTCCTCTATCGGTATGGAATCCCCGAAAGGATTATCATAGACAATGGTACTATTATAAATAATACTATGATTACGGAACTCTGCACGCAGTTCAAGATCAAGCACCACAACTCTTCTCTGTATCGGCTGAAGATGAATGCTGCAGTGGAAGCCACCAATAAGAACATTAAGAATATTATACAGAAGATGATGGTGATATATAAAGATTGGCATGACATGTTACCATTTTCTCTCTATGGCTATCGTACCTCAGTCCGTACATCAACTGGGGCAACTGCATTCTCTCTAGTCTACAGTATGGAAGTTGTCCTACCTGTCGAAGTCCAGATTCCTTCTCTAAGGATTATGAAAGACGCGGATTTAGATGAAGATGAATGGGTTCAGACTAGGCTAGACCAGATAAGTTTGATTGACGAGAAAAAGGCTTGAGGTTGTTTGCCATGGTCAGATGTACAAAAAGCGCATGATCAAAGCCTTCAACAAAAAGGTCAAGCATCGAGTATATCAGGCTGGTGACTTGGTAATAAAGCGCATCATCCTAACGCAAGGTGATCTCAGGGGAAAATGGATTCCCACCTACGAAGGGCTATTTGTAGTCAAGGAGATATTTTTCGGCGGTGCTACGATACTTACCACCATGGACAGTGAAGACTTTCTGCACCCTGTGAACGCGGACATAGTCAAAAGATACTACACATGAAAGAGACCCGCTAGGTTGACTGGACTAGGAAAAAATAAGGGCATCCTGGAGAACCCAAAGGGTTTGGGAAAAAAATTATATATATATATATATATATATATATATATATATATATATATATATATATATATATATATATATATATATATATATATATATATATATATATATATATATATATATATATATATATATATATATATATATATATATATAAAGTCGAAAACCTGAAAAGGCAGCATGGGCAAAAAAGGGTTTCCCGATGGATCATCTATATACAGCAAGCTTTATTACCAACGTCAAGTTCAAATGGTATTGATCAATTCAATCAACTTCTTCCAATAATAAGGGATGAGATGCTCGAAGACATATGGGCAATAGTAGAGTTGAAACTCGATGGGGTTGTTTACACATAGCTATGTGTTTTGTTTTTACTCTTTTCATTTCATGATGATTTCCTCTTACTGGGATTTCTGTCTCTATGTACAAAAACGTATGTTTATAGGAAAATTACCAATTAAGTCAAATTCAAATCCAACTTTATTTTATTTTCTTTGTTTTGTCTGCAAAAACGTCCAATGACTAAATTGAATGAACATATGCATGTGAATATGATTATTGTTAACAAATATCTGCATAAAAATATAATAAGCATTTACTCAAGACTCTGGGAATTGGGATAACATTCAAGTCATCCATAAATCTCCACAGGAAAGTCCCCATAGAGAAACCTCCATGGGATTATCCCCACAAAGTTACCTTCACAAGCTCATCCCTGACGGAGATACATTCCCCCACAAGTCTAATATGCCTTCAGATAGGAATTGGGACATCTTCCAGCTATTAATATAACCATACTCCCCAGTAAAACCCTCTAGGGATAAATGAGTTTGATCATTTCTCCAGCATATAGTGGGAACTTCCTCATCACAGTTCATAAGAATTTAATTCCCCAACTGAGTTTATTTTTATAACATTGCAAAATCCCATGCAAAATTCTCTTCTCCAGCAAGGTTTACTTCTCCAGCAGGGTTTATTTCCCCAGTAGGGTTTATTTCCCCAACGGAATTTAACTTCCCAAGCAGAGTTCATTCCTCTGATTACTACAAATCACCGGTAAGATTCTCTTCTCCAGCAAAGTGTAGTCCAGGTTTCTATCCTTAGAAAGTTGTTACGGAATCTGAAACTGAGCCAAACATCATTTAGCTTTGTCCTCCCATAGAAGAGTTGATGTCCATATCAAAAACTCTGTCATACGATACCTCTGAAGGTTATTCATCTCTTTTATACCCAGTCAGGGTATAAGATAACTAAATTCCCTAGTAGTGTGATGAACGACCAATGTTCCTGAACTCTTCTATCCCCAAGCAAAAAACCCAACATTCCCAGTGGAGTATCCTCAAACAAGAAAGCAAGAATCCCCAACGGAGACATTCTAAACAAGATTGAAGATTCACATTCTTCATCCCTAGCGGCAGTCAGGGATTTATTTTCCCCAGCCAAGATGTTACATGAAGCTACCAATACGCCTCAATGACATCTCATATCCATACATCATTTACAAGTATCATAGGATATGCATACGAAACACATATAGCACACTCTTATTTACTTTGAGAACATAAATATGCAATGCATTACATACATCATGACATTGCATAAAGACTAATTTTATCTTTTCAGGTAAAGTCTACAAACAGAAGAATATCATTAACAATTCTTAAACAGGTCCCATATTAATTCCTGAAACAAGACGGGGAAACTATCCATACAACCAGGCGGTATGAATTCTCGAAACAGGACGGGTTTACCAACAAAAAGAAGGTCAAAGATTAAATTCCCGAAATAGGACAGGGAAACTATCTATATGACCAGGTCCAAGATTAATTCCCTAAACAATATGGGACAACTATCTGTACGACCAGGCGGTATGAATCCCCGAAATAGGATGGGTTCTCCAATAGAAGGCAAGTCAAAGATTAACTCCCGAAACAAGACGGGGAAACCATCTTTATAACTAGGAAAAGATTAACTCCCAAAACAGAACGGGGAAACTATCAACATGACCAGGTAGTATGAATTCCTGAAACAGGATGGGTTTACCAACAAAAATAGACTGTAGATCAATTCCCAGAACAAGATGGGGCGACTATCTACATGACAAGCATTCTCCTCTGAGACTGAAATATGACAAGCATTTCCCTTAGAGACTTAATCTGACAAGCAGTTACTTAAGAACCTTCCCCAGAGGTTCATTCTGAAAAGCATTCTTCAGATATAGTCAAGTGTAGACTCCTTTTAATACTCCTATCAACAATTATTTGGATGGAATATGTGAGCCCATCTCCGAAGAACTCTATCATCTCTCTGAATGGCATCTTTAAGCACATTCAAGCAATACAATCAACCAACAGTGTTATTTCATGCACATGTGAGTGCAAATTTCTGGGCACTTAAGGGTTAAATCCTCTTCTACCATCAGATCACGAATGGTGGACATGCCAATCTAAATCCTCATATTTAAAAATATTGAATAGCTGAAGCTGTTGTACCCCAAAGTTTTTCCTCCCTTTTTCTTCAATACATTCTCCTAGGATTCTCAAATGCTTAAGGTTGCTCAAGAATTATTCAGACAAATTCTCCTCCTAAGCAATGGACTTACAACTAGGGTTTCACTTTTCTCAAGGAAGATTGGGTTTATAAGGCCTCAAGTGGATTTCATGGTTTCTTATAGGTCTCCAAGAAAGCTCATATCAATTTTCATGCCTTGCATCACAAGTTTACTCAGTCAATTGCTCAGATGACTGAAAATCAACTGTATTGAATAAAAAGTCAATTATGGTCAACATACAGTCAAACTTCAATATTTTTGGTCAACATCAATATTTTAAAGTCATATTCATCATTTGATCAAGGGTTGATCATGATTCATCAAGAAAACTCTCAAATCATCAAAAGTCAAAAGTTGTCAAATTAGAGTTTTCTTAAGGAGAAGTCAACTGAAATTTGACCAAGCATAATTTTCACATGCTTCATCAGATTTTCCACAAACAAAGATCATTTTGAAGGAAATTTAATTCTATACAACTTTGTCTCTCTAAGATCAAGTCCAAAAAATGCTTCATTTGAGAGATATGGACCAATACATTAAGGTCATTTCAAAAGTCAACAAAAAGACACTGTTTGTCAAGGCAACTTACATCAAGATAAAGTCTTCAAATGCAAAAATGAATAACATAGATATTGTAGAGACCATCTTGAGATTTCCCAAAAGTCCAAGATCACCTTCAAAAGATGAAAATTGAGAGAGTTATGGCCAGTGCAAGTTGTGAAAATTTGAGCAAATACACGAAGTTCAAATTGAGCAAACTTGATTTTTTAGGCTAATAGGCTATTGTTTCAGAGTCCAAATATGTTCTACACTCCATATACACCTCACATCTTACTCATGCACCACTTTATCTTTTTATTTTAATTATTTTGATTTTATTCATTATTAATTCAAAATAAATAAGAAAATAAGACAAGCCTTACTACACAAGTCCAAGCCCATATTATTTGACCTAAAAGGAAAGCTATATATTCTCCATTATTCAGACAAATAAGACACGAAAAAACCTTGTCCAAGAAACCTCCAAAAAATCACAAAATACTCAAATGTATGGCGACTTTAAAAACCTATTTGCAACCATTTTTAACACCCACCAGCCGCTCCCATTGATTCCAGGAAGATCATAGGGTAAGGTTGGGTCGTTTACAACGATCCAAACGACCAGAAACACTCAAGCATGCATCACGATTCCATCATTGCATGATTTTTTTCATTCTTAATTTTTATTGCGTTTTAAGATAAACTAACCATGCTAATGTGTTCATGAGGTCTCCATATCAAGGAAAAATTAATCGCATGACATTCATGCTATCATAATCGTGATTTGCCATATTTACACCGATCCGGGTTGCCTTGATCATACCTCACAAACCACTGTGTTTCAATCGAAAATAATGACTCCATTGAATCCACAAGATTTAATTTAGGGGGGTAGGATATTCTTGGAATGTTAATATTTATTGTTTTGCAGGTTTGAAGAAAGGAGGGAAGCGAAGAAGACGGCCCGAGCCAGGGCTCCGACGCTTCTCCAGTTTATGCGTTTGTGTTTAATATTTGTTTTATTCGTTTCATATAAATCATCGGATGTACAGCCACCCTAGTGGAAAGCGAGCGCGCGTTAAGACATACATGTCCTAGGGTGTGGGTTCGATCCAGGCGCTTCACAATGTTTTTCATTATTTTCTGTCTTTTACAGATTCAGTGCAACACGCTCCATGGCATCAACCGTGCACCTTTACCTTACCATCATATGATTGACATCAATCAGATCTAACGAATCCAGAGTGAGTCCTCATGATGCACCTCCTGGAACGCTTCTCATTGGAACCAGCGAAGGACTTATTAGGCCCTGGACTTCAATGCTTTTCAGCACCCCCCATCTTACTATTTCAGGCCCAATTTCCATCTTTTTTTTTCCTTTACTATTTTTTTATAACATAATTAGTTTTTTAGTTTAAATAATTAAAATTAATTTAGACTCTTAGATTTTTTAATTATTTTTTATTAATTTAACTAATCAATCTTTTTTTAATAATTAAATTAATTTTTTAATCAAAATTAATTAAGGTTTTTTTTAGGTTTTAATTAATAAATTTCCTTTTTAATCAACATTAAATAGGATTTTTTTTTAGGTTAATAATCAAAAAAACCTTTTTTATCAAAAGTCACCAAAAAACCCTTTCGCTTTCGCTTTCATATCTTACATTTTTGCGTAGTTTATTATTCTCGTGTTTTTTATGATTATTGTAATTACTCACGATTTGTAATAGTAATTAGGTTTACTTTTCCGCGTTGTTATTATTTTTGTACTTCTCTTAAATCCATGTAATAGTCTAAGTTTTTACTTTCCACATTTACTTACCGCACATTTATCGCTTTCCTATTTTTTACTGCTACTGTTAGTAATTAGGTCATGTATGGCAAGATAAAATAAAACAGTAGCAAACCCTAATGCAAGATAAACAATAATTGAATTACAACACACTTTGCACACCCGCACCTCTGGGTAACCTCCCATGTTTCCTCGGAAAACAATCATGTCCCTCGAACGTGGGGACGCTTTAGCACTGTCCCTCGAAATCAAAGATTGTAGTTCCTCGATGACCTTTTCGATGTTTCCTTCGGTAAATGGTCTAGTCTCTTACGAAATTGCTAAAGCGCCCCTACGAGTTGTCTTCTATGACTGAACAATGACCCACGTCTGTCCCTTCACATCCAACGTTAGGGCTTACTACTAACTAATAGTGGGATAGCACTATCTAAAGGAGGAGGAAATTACAAGAAAGACTTTGAGTAGGTAGAACGCTCGTAATTGCTTGCTCACAAACATCTCAAAACAAAAACACTTTTCTCACAAACATTTTCTCAAAATATTTTTAAACAAACACTTTGTACGCATTCTCGAGGACAGATACGAGAATCATTACAAAGTTGTCTTACTATTGACATTTTCAAAATATTTTTTCCAAACACACAATATTTTCAAAAATAAAGTGAGCTAGCGATTAAGAGCCCGTAGATAACTACGGATGAAAGGGTGCTAACACCTTCCATTTTCATAACCTACCCCCCGAACTCAAGAAAATCTCGAAGGTCTTTCCGGTTCTTTTCACCCTTTTCTTATTGGATAAAAGAAAAGTCGATGACGACTCTTGCTATCCGCAATATTTGCGATAAAACGCAAAAACAAGCCAGTTCTCCCACCGTATTACACTTATAGCACATTTTTAACTGACCAAATCGATTGAGTTAAGGTGCCAATAGATTAACAAACACAAGAATTCCCCCAGATCTTTTCTGACAGCTTCTAACTCATCTGGCCCGACTTCAAGGTAGTTTTTAAAGTATTTCACTAATAAAAATAAGTTTAAAAACTTATTTATTTGTGTGTATGTGTGATTAGCCTTATACATTGTAATAAATCCCTAATGCTTTTACAATATATTCACTTAGACATTCGTGTCGTTCTTTCACATACTTCAAGTCTTGTCAGATTTTCTATCTTGTAGACACTTCCTTGAGTTCACTTGAGATGAGGCTTGAGTTATGTTCTATTTGATTGTCATCTTCAATGAGTCAAACCCATCAAATCTTAATACTCTAGTTTGCATCTTTAACCGTTTTATACTTAACTTTAATTGTTGTTGTTAAAGACCAGTTATTGTCATCAAAGACCGATTTCATCATCAAAAACATTCATCATCAAAAACATATTTGTCTTTAATGAAATTTATTTGATCAGTAACATGTAAAACAAGTTTCCACATATTATATCGTTGTGATGTATGATAAGGGTATTTGAATTTACTAAAGGGTTTCGATTAAATAAATAGATTAAGAAAAATGGTCCAAATTAGTATATCTACAAACACGGTAGCTTTTAACCATTTTTTTAATCTATGGTAGATCTTGTTGATCTCCTTCTTTTGGACAGGGATTTCACATGGCTACATTCCAACGGTTTAACTATTAGTATGTTAGATATAGTTATTTTATCTGAGGATTATCTAAACTTTTTGAAAAACTCGATTTTGTTGGTTTTATAACAAGAGACAGGAATTTTTCTGAATGCAAAATTTTTCAAGAAACTACAACCAAATATACAAATAATTTATAGGGTGCTCTCAAATATGACTCAATAAAGGATGTAAACAATTATAATCACAAATACAAGTGTTTGGATATTTCAATATAAAGTGTATATGATGAAATCACTTGCTTGATTATTTCTTTATTTTAGGGTAGTTTCTTTTCTATATGTTCTTACTTTAATAGTTATTTTATTTTCTTCTAAATTTGATTCTCAAGAGTTTATTAACCACATTGTTTCAATATTGTGCAGGATGACGAAAAAAATATTAAAAAGTTGACTCTTTATATAGTTTCCTTTATGTAAGATTGAGATGTTTGATTTCTTTAAGATTTATCTTCATTTTCCAAAACATCAATTTCCTGTTCCAAATTTTTTTGATGTTCTAATGACATGTCCTATATCTTTTTTAGATATTGATTGGCATTCATTTTTTGAATTATACCAAGTAATTCATTAAAGGTAAAAAGAAGTTCATGATATAAGTAAGAGAGTAACTCATTTCATCATTTATTCTATCATCAAGTTTCTTTCCATAAGATGTTGAGGTTATTAAAAAAACATTTGCATGTTTTTTTTTTGAAATCTTGTTTTATAGGTGATATGTTTTTAATTAGGACAACAATTTTTTATGATGATAACTGATGTCTTCTGAAAAGTCAAGTATAAACGGTTAAGTGGATAAATATGCAAACTAAAATATTAGGGTTTGAAGAACTTACAATTCGATGATGGAAATCAAATAGAATATAAACTCAATTCTTATCTCAAGTGAACTTAAACATGTGTATCCGACAAAGTCTTGAAGCACATGAAAGCCCTACATTGATTAGTCTGAGTGAATACTTTGTAAAACATAAGGGTGTTCTCGTAAAAGTGCATGGCTAAATCACACACACACAAAAACATTTTGTAGACTGATTATTCTCAAGAAAATATTTTCAAAAATGATTTGTAGTAATGCCAAATGAGTTAGGAACTATCATGATAGTTATAGGCAATGTTTTGTCTTTGCTAATCGATTGGAAATTTAACTTAATTGATTGGCTCAGTTTAAAATTGATCCCTGAGAGATTAGGACAACATCTTAATGGTAGATGTCTTCTCTTTCCTTTTTGAACTTAATAATCGATTATTTTAGGGTATCTAGTATATTGGCAATATGTGATAATCAATTAGAAAGTATTAAAATGCATTAAAAACAATTTCCTTTTTGAGTCAACCTCTAACATATAAATAGAGGTCCATTTCTTCATTTCAAATCATCCAGAATGGAGTTTCATTTCATACTTCTCCTTCTCTCAAATTTTTTACTTTCTCTCATTAAGATTTTACTTGAAGTGCTTTTAGAGAAAGTTCATTTTGAAAGTGAGAAATTGCAATTCTGGAAGGGGAGCTTTGTAAGTTCACCAAGGAACTTATGTTTATACCTTGTTTGAAGATATTACTCTATTAAGGATTGCTTGTTTGAGTTTGAAGCTAAACCCGTAAAAATCTTTGGTTTGGGGATTGTGTGATTCAGTCTTCTTTTAGGTTCGAGATTAACCTGTGGTAAAATCTCTTAGGTTCTTGGTTAGCCCGTGATAAAACCAAGATTAGGTTCAAGCTTATTATTGTATCCCAAAATTTTTCCTCCCATTTTTTCTTAAAAACATTCTCAAAAGGTCCTCAAACGCTCAAGGTTGTTCAAGAATTGATCGGACAAATTCTCCTCCTAAGCAATGGATCCACAATTAAGGTTTCATATTTATAAAGAAAGATTGGGTTTTCAAGGTCTCAAGTGGTTTTCATGGTTCTCCACAAGTCTTCAAGAATGCTCATGTCAAGTTTCAAGTCTTGCATCTCAAGTTTGCTCAGTCAATGGCTCAAATGACTAAAAATCAACTATATTGGGTAAAAAGTCAATTGTGGTAAACACACAATCAAGCTTCAATATTTTTAATCAAAATCAACATTTTTAAGTCATATTCATCATTTGATCAAGGGTTGATTATGATTCCTCAAGAAAAGCCCTCAAATCATTAAAACTCAAAAGTTGCTAAATTACGATTTTTTTAGGAGAAGTCAACTAAACTTTGACCAAGCATAACTTTCATATGCTTCACCATATTTTCCCCAACCAAATCTCATTTTAAAGGATATTAAATTCTCTACAACTTTGTATATCTATGCTCAAGTCCAAAAAATTCATCATTTGAGAGATATAAGCCAATACATTATAGTCATTTCAAAAGTCAACAAAAAAAACACTTTTTGTCAAGGCAACTTACATCAAGATAAATTCTATAAAAGCAAAATTGATCGACATAGAGGTTGTGTAGGACATCTTGAGCTTTCCAAAAAGTCCAAGATCATTTTCAGAAGATGAAAGTTGAGTGAGTTATGACCATTGCAAGTTGGGAAATTTTGAGCAAATGCATAAAGACCAAATTGAGCAAGCTTGATATTTTGGACTATTGGGCCATGGTTTATGGGTCCAAACTTGTGTTATACTCTTCGTACACTTCATAATTCATTCATACACCCTTTGAACTTGTTTTATTTTAATTATTTTTATTATTTTTGATTTAATTCATTAATAATATAAAAGAAAATAAGATAAAATTATATCTTACTACAAGAGTCCAAGCCCATCGTTTGGTTGCCCTAAATTTCTCTATATATTCAGATATTGAGAGAGAAAAACACACACACATGAAACCCTTTCCTCAAATACTTGTCCAAATTTCCAAATATTTTCAACAACACTAAAATTTTCAAACCCTTATTACACTACCTTTCACCATAAGTTTGCGATTCCAATCAATTCCATTCCCTCCCAGGGTAAGATTGGATAATTTACAATGATCCAAATGGCCAGAAAACACTCATGCAAACATCACGATTTCATCCATATTTGAAAATCTATATTTTTTGTTTTACTACATTCTAACGTTTGTTAATGTTTGTTATGTGTTCCCGAGGTCTAATAATGGAGAATAGAACAATCGCAGAGGTCCCATACATGCTAGTTTGCAAAATACCATGTTTTGCTCTGATCGGTATCATTTGCATTGTAGCGGCCAACCCATGGAATTTTTAGATCAAAATAACATTGCCATTGGATTCACAACCCTCGATTTAGGGGGGGTAGGATGTTTTGGATTGCTAATCGTGCCTGTTTTATAGATTAAATAAAAATAGGTCGCCGGAGAAGACGTCTGGAGCTAGGGCTCCTGCGCCTCTCTGGTCAATACTTTCAGATTCATATTATATATTTATTATTTTATTTATGTTAACGGATGAAACAGCCACCCTAGTGGCAGAAGCGCGCGCGATAAAGCATTAGTCTCAAAGGGCTTGGGTTCGATCTAGCCTTTTGACGTTCTGTTTCTTTAATTTCTCATACTTTTGCATGTTGATTACAAAACATGTTGGAGGCGTTACCTTGACACCAAGGCGCGCTTGGCCTGGTGGTATGCATGCTGCATGAAGGTCTTGGGGGGCATGAGTTCAACACTCATCTCCTACATTCTTTTTCTCTATTTTTTTTACTAACATCATTTTCTCTTTTTACCCTAATCCTAATTTTCTAATAAACTCTAATTATCTTTTTAATCAACATTAAAACAAATTAGGTTTAGTTTCTTTCTCATAAATTAATTTTGATTTTTTATTTATTAAATTAATTAGGATAATTAGTTTCGATTGATTTAATTACCTAACTTTTTTTATTAATTCAAATAAACCTAGACTTTAGGGTTTGCTCAATTTAACCACTTACCCTTTTTTAATCAATAAGGTTTTAGGTTAAATCATCAATTATTTTTCATCCAGCAATTTCTCTGTTTCTTTTCCTTTTTACCGCTTTGAGTGCTTTATTATTTTCGCATTAGTTTTCCCATTATGTAATCGCTACAGGATGTAATAATTTAACTAGGGTTTTATTTGCTTTCTATTTCCTCCAGTTTTATGGTTTGTACCCCCTTTCCCGAAGCCTTGTAATAGTTTAGGTTTAGTTTCCGCACTTTTAATAAATGCTTTTACTATTTTCATCATTATTGTGTAGTAACTAGGAAGGTATGGCAAGATCTAAAATCAACTGTTAGATAACCCTAAATACCAGATTAAATAACTGAATTCAATACACTTTTCACACACTCACCTCTAGGGTAACCTCACTCGTTTCCTCATAAAACAGTCATGTCCCTCGAATGTGGGGACACTTTAGCAAAGTCCCTCTGATACAAAAATATCATAGTCCCTCGATGACCCTTCAAACATTGCCTTCGGTAAATGATCTTAGTCCCTTACGATAAAATTGCTAAAGCGCCCTACAAGTTTCCTTTATGATTGTACGATGACCCTCGCCTGTCCCTCACACATCTAACGATAGGGCTTCCTACTAACTAATGGTAGGATAGCAATATCCAAGGAGGACGAAAATAACACGAAAGACTTTTAAGTGGGTATATAGCTCGTAATCACTTGCTCACCAAAAAAAACATCTTTTCACATAAACACTTTTCTCTAAAATATTTTCAAAACAAACACTTTATATGTGTTCTCAACTGATACGAGAATCATTACAAAGTTTGTCGTACTTAGGAATTTTCAAAATATTTTCAAAGATACACAACACATAGCATTTTCAAAGTGAGTTAGCGGTTAAGAGCCCATAGATAACTACAAATGAAAAGGGTTCTAATAACTTCCCTTTTCATAACCTACCCCCCGAACTCAAAATATCTCGAAGGTCTTTCTTGTTCTTTTTACCCTTTCCTTATTGGATAAAAGAAAAGTCGGTGGTGAATCTTGTTATCTGCAACATTTACGATAAAACGCAAAACCAAGTCAGTTCTCCCACCGCATTACAGAACTGGCGACTTTGCTGGGGATAATTAAAGGTGGGGTTGCCTTAGAGTTAGATCACTTTTAATGCTTTACTTGTTTGCTTTGATTCATTTATATTTGAGGGTTTCTCGGGTTTATTTCTTGCAAAGGCCCTACACCCGGATCCGGGGGAATTTTAGGTAAGTAACAATAGATCATGGAAATTATACGGTGTATACCGATATGGTTGAGATGATGGCTACGTTAGTGCAACATATTAGTCTGTACTGGTATCCCTCGAGTCAGTCGGAGAGCATACTAGGTTTTCGCGTGGTGTCATAAGCACTAACTGACCTTAGAACCTTAATTGACCTAACTTAGGCATTAGAAGGTAGTGAGATAGCTGGATTTGGTGCAGTCCGAAGCTGGTTGATACTCGATACTACACTCATTGAGATTTGACTCTCGAGTTTTGTTTGGTGGCAAGTTAGTTATCATGCTAGATGAAGCTTGTGAGAAATATCAGTGATATTGAGGTCCCTAGAACCCAGTTACTTCTTTAGGACAATTTGATCCAACTAAACTTCAAGAGGGTACTTACCTATAAACTCCATGCAAGCCTAAACCTAAGGCCTTGTGTGCTGTAATTTGGTTTGATTATTTGCTCGAACATTACATCATGACATCATAACATCATAACATTATATCATGAATAACCATTTCAAGGATCTCAAAGGCCTGTGATGTAGATTATCATGAACCAGACATCTAGCAAGGGGAAAGAGGATTTATTTTCCTCTAACCAGATGCCGTCAAAATATGATGAACCAGGCGTCTAGTAAGGGGAAAGGGGATTTATTTTCCTCTAACTAATATTGTCAAAGACAAAAGCATGTTATCTTTAGTCAAATGCTAGGACCCACTCGACACTATGATCTTGATTCTTATAGAAGGACATTCAACGATCCGAAGTTCTTCAGTCAAAGCTGCAGTCAAACTCAATTTCTAACATTTTCTTTTGTTTATCCCGTGAGATCCTTGAAAACATTGCATTTTCATATCATGCATCATTACATAAGAGGTTTTCCCATACAGGTTTTCTCATCTTCTTGCTGTTTATTTCACTAAAAGATGGCTTTTGAACAAATTGTTAAGGAACTCCAAGCTCATAATGCCCAATTCCAGGAGACCCTCTTGAATCTTGCTCAAGGACAGAAACATATGATGGCGCTCATCGCCAAAAAGAAGAAGAAGCCAATTGTTATTCTCAACATGGGAAGAAGATTCAAAGGTCCTGCTAAACAAGTTCAAATTGCTGATATCACCTATGATGAAGATGAAAACCAAGAGGAGGATGGTAGAAGTGTCAGGGTTGAAGGTGGAAGCAACCTTAGTTATGGTAAATTTTTTGAGGACAAAGACTATTCTGATGAACAGTATCCTTCTGCCGATGACAGATACAAGCAGTTAGAAGACCATCTTAAGGTTATGGAAATCCAGAAATTTCCTGGATTGTATTTCGGAGAACTGGGTCTTATTCTGGGGGTGGTTATCCCTCACAAGTTCAAAGTCCCTACTTTCGCTAAATATGATGGTGTGTCTTGTCCGAAAATTCATCTGAGATCTTATGTTCGGAAGATCCAACCCTATACTGCTGACAGGAAGTTATGGGTTCACTTTTTTCAGGAAAGCTTGTCGAGTACACAACTCTAGTGGTTCTATCAGCTGGAGGGACCAACATTCATACTTGGGAAAACTTGGCTACTACTTTTTATACGCAGTATCAATACAATGTTGACCTTGCACTGACCCGTGTGCAATTATGAAATATGTATATGGGCTCGAACGAAGGATTCAAAGAGTATGCCCAGAAATGGAGAGACTCAGCTGGAAATGTTCAACCTCCCTTGTATAACCGGGAGCTAGTTGATATGTTCATAAGTACTCTAACAGGTCCATTCTCCAATCATCTGATTGGGAGTTCATACACCCTTTGGACTTGTTTTATTTTAATTATTTTAATTATTTTTGATTTAATTCATTAATAATATAAAAGAAAATAAGATAAAAGTATATCTTACTACAAGAGTCCAAGCCCATCATTTGGTTGCCCTAAATTTCTCTATATATTCAGATATTGAGAGAGAACAACACATACACATGAAACCCTTTCCTCAAATACATGTCCAAATTTCCAAAATTTTTCAAGAACCCTAAAATTTCCAAACCCTTATTACACTACCTTTCACCACAAGTTTGCGATTCCAATCAATTCCATTCCCTCCCAGGGTAATATTAGATAATTTACAATGATCCACATGGCCAAAAAACACTCATGCAAACATCACGATTTCATCCATATTTGAAAATCTATATTTTTTTTGTTTTTACTGCATTCTAACGTTTATTAATATTTGTTATGTGTTCCCGAGGTCTAATAATGCATAATAGAACAATCGCAGAGGTCCCATACATGCTAGTTTACAAAATATCATGTTTTGCTCCGATCGGTATCATTTTCGTTGTAGCGGCCAAGCCGTGGATTTTTTAGATAAAAATAACATTGTCATTGGATTCGCAGCCCTCGATCCAGGGGGGTAGGATGTTTTGGATTTTTAATCATGCATGTTTTGTAGATTAAATAAAAACAGGTCGCCGAAGAAGACGTCCGGAGCTAGGGCTCCGGCGCCTCTCCGATCAATACTTTCAGATTCATATTATATATTTATTGTTTTATTTATGTTAACGGATGAAACAATCACCCTAGTGGCACAAGCCCACGCGATAAAGCATTAGTCTCAAAGGGCCTGGGTTCGATCCAGCCTTTTGACGTTTTGTTTCTTTAATTTCTCATATTTTTGCATGTTGATTACAAAACATGTTGGAGGCGTTACCTTGACACCAAGGCACGCTTGGCCTGGTGATATACATGCAGCATGAAGGTCTTGGGGGGCATGAGTTCAACACTCATCTCCAACATTCTTTTTCTCTATTTTTTTACTAACATCATTTTCTCTTTTTACCCTAATCTTAATTTTCTAATAAACCATAATTATATTTTTAATCAACATTAAAACAAATTAGGTTTAGTTTCTTTATCATAAATTAATTTTGATTTTTTATTTATTAAATTAATTAGGATAATTAGTTTCGATTGATTTAATTACCTAACTTTTTCGATTAATTCAAATAAACCTAGACTTTAGGGTTTGCTCAATTTAACCACTTACCCTTTTTTAATCAATAAGGTTTTAGGTTAAATCATCAATCATTTTTCATCAAACAATTTCTCCGTTTCTTTTCCTTTTTACCGCTTCGAGCGCTTTATTATTTTTGCATTAGTTTTTCCCATTATGTAATCGCTACAGGATGTAATAATTTAATTAGGGTTTTATTTGCTTTCTATTTCCCCCAATTTTATGGTTTTTACCCCCTTTCCCGAAGCCTTGTAATAGTTTAGGTTTAGTTTCCACACTTTTAATTTATGCTTTTACTATTTTCCTTATTACTGTATAGTAACTAGGAAGGTATGGCAAGATCTAAAATCAACCGTTAGGTAACTCTAAATACCAGATTAAATAACTGAATTCAATACACTTTTCACACACTCACCTCTAGGGTAACCTCACTCGTTTCCTCAAAAAACAGTGATGTCCCTCGAATGTGGGGACGCTTTAGCAAAGTCCATTTGATACAAAAAAAATCATAGTCCCCCGATGACCCTTCGAATGTTGCCTTCGGTAAACGATCTTAGTCCCTTACGATAAAATTTCTAAAGCGCCCTACAAGTTTCCTTTATGACTATACGATGACCCTCGCCTATCCCTCACACATCTAACGATAGGGCTTCCTACTAACTAATGGTAGGATAACACTATCTAAGGAGGAGGAAAATAACGTGAAAGACTTTTGAGTAGGTAGATAGCTCGTAATCTCTTGCTCACCAAAAAAACATCTTTTCACATAAACACTTTTCTCTAAAATATTTTCAAAATAAACACTTTGTATGCGTTCTCAAATGATACGAGAATCATTACAAAGTTTGTCATATTTAGGAATTTTCAAAATATTTTCAAACATACACAACACAAACCATTTTCAAAGTGAGCTAGCTATTAAGAGCCCGTAGATAACTACAGATGAAAAGGGTTCTAATAACTTCCCTTTTTATAACCTACCCCCCGAACTCAAAATATCTTGAAGGTCTTTCATGTTCTTTTCACCCTTTCCTTATTGGATAAAAGAAAATTCGGTGGAGACTCTTGTTATCCGCAACATTTGTGATAAAACGCAAAACCAAGTCAGTTATCCCACCGTATTATAGAACTGGCGACTCTGTTGGGGATAAGTAAAGGTGGGGTTACCTAGAGTTAGATCACTTTTAATGCTTTACTTGTTTGATTTGATTCATTTATATTTGATGGTTGCTCGGGTTTATTTCTTTCAAAGATCCTACTCCCAGATCCAGGGGAATTTTAGTTAAGTAACAATAGATCATAGAAACTATACAGCGTATACCGATATGGTTGAGATGATGGCTATGTTAGTGCGACATATTAGTCTGTACTGGTATCCCTCGAGTCAGTCGGGGAGCATACTAGGTTGTTGCATGGTGTCATAAGCATTAACTGACCTTAGAACCTTAATTGATCCAACTTAGCCATTAGAAGGTAGTGAGATAGCCAACTTTGGTGCAGTCCAAAGTTGGTTAATACTCGATACTACACTCATTTAGATTTGACTCCCGAGTTTTGTTTGGTGGCAAGTTAGTTGTCGTGCTAGATGAAGCTTGTGAGAAAGATTAGTGATATTGAGATCCCTAGAACCCGGTTACTTCTTTAGGACAAGTTGAGCCAACTAAACTTCAAGAGGGTACTTACCTACAAACTCCATGCAAGCCTAAACCTAAGGCCTTGTATGCTTTGATTGTGTTTGATTATTTGCTCAAACATTACATCATGACATCATAACATCATAACATCATATCATGAATAACCATTTCAAGGATCTCAAGGGCCTGTGATACAGATTATCATGAACCAGACATCTAGCAAGGGGAAAAAGGATTTATTTTCCTCTAACCAGATGCCGTCAAATATGATGAACCAGACGTCTAGCAAGGGGAAAGGGAATTTATTTTCCTCTAACTAATGTCGTCAAATACAAAAGCATGTTATCTTGAGTCAAATGCTAGGACCCACTCGACACGGTGAGCTTGATTCTTATAGAAGTACATTCAACGATCTGAAGTTCTTCAGTCAAAGCTGCAGTCAAACTCAATTTATAACATTTTATTTTGTTTATCCCGTGAGATCCTTGAAAACATTGCATTTGCATATCATGCATCATTACATAACAGGTTTTCCCATACAGGTTTTCTCATCTTCTTGCTGTTTATTTCACTAAAAGATGGCTTTTAAACAAACTGTTAAGGAACTCCAAGCTCATAATGCCCAATTCCATGAGACCCTCCTGAATCTTGCTCAAGGACATAAACATATGATGGCGCTCATCGCCAAAAAGAAGAAGACTCGGAAGCCAATTGTTATTATCAACATGGGAAGAAGATTCAAAGGTCTTTCTAAACAAGTTCAAACTGCTGATATCACCTATGATGAAGATGACAACCAAGAGGAGGATGGTAGAAGTGTCAGGGCTGAAGGTGAAAACAACCTTGGTTCTGGTAAAATTTCTGGGGACGAAGACTATTCTGATGAACAGTATCCTCCTGCCGATGACAAATACAAGCAGTTAGAAGACCATCTTAAGGTTATGGAAATCCAGAAATTTCCTGGATTGGATTCCGAAGAGTTGGGTATTATTCTGGGGGTGGTTATCCCTCACAAGTTCAAAGTCCTTGCTTTCATAAATATGATGGTGTGTCTTGTCCGAAACTTCATCTGAGATCTTATGTTTGGAAGATTCAACCCTATACTGCTGACAGGAAGTTAAGGGTTCACTTTTTTCAGGAAAGCTTGTCGAGTACACAACTCTAGTGGTTCTATCAGCTGGAGGGAACCAACATTTGTACTTGGGAAAACTTGGCTGCTGCTTTGTATAAGCAGTACCAATACAATGTTGACCTTGCACCGACCCGTGTGCAATTACAAAATATGTCTATGGGCTCGAACGAAGGGTTCAAAGAGTATGCCCATAAATGGAGAGACTTAGATGAAAGAGTTCAACCTCCCTTGTCTGACCGAGAGCTAGTTGATATGTTCATGAGTACTCTAACAGGTCCATTCTTCAATCATCTGATTGGGAGTTCTTCATCTGGTTTTACTGAGTTGATTCTAACTGGAGAACGAGTTGATAATGGTATCAAGAGTGGCAAAATTCAAGTGGTTGCATCTTCAAGTGTTGTAAAGAAGACAATCAGTGGTAAGAAGGAGACCAATGTTGTTTATAGCTAGAAGGGTCGTGGTAAAAATGAATGCAACCAGTCTGTGGGAGCGGTATTGATTTCCAATCCTGCGCATGTTCAACAACAACAGGGCAATAGGTGTAGGTCAGACGCTCCAGGAAGACAGTTTACCAAGATTAATATGCCATTGTCTCAGGCGTTACAACATTTACTAAAAGCGGAGATGACTATGCTAACGTATCCTCCTCAGAACCCCCAACAACTCTTCTCCTAAGTATAATCTGAATGTGAAGTGCGCCTATCATTCCAACAGTCTTGGGCACGACACCAAGAACTGCTGGAGCCTGAAAAACAAAATTCAGGATATGATTGACAACAAGGAGATTGAGTTTGATCCTCCGAAGACCCCGAATGTGATTATTGCGCTTATGTCGAAGCATGACAAAAGCATAAGTGCAATTGACGATGTTCTTTATGTTTCTACGGTAAGTCAATTAGTGACTCCTCTACAAGTTATCAAGAATAATCTGCTACAGGACAATTTATTTACAGGTTGTATTGAAATTTTTTACTGCTACGCAGCCCAACCCAAAGGCTATAAATTATTGAAGGAAGGAATTCAACACCTAATGGAAAATCATATAATTTTGATCAAGAAGGTTCCGTATGCTGAGAATCTGTGTCAAGACTTGTCTGTAATTTTTGGCCCTTCTGTCAGGATCACCTCCAAAGGTCCTGTAAGGATTACTTCCAATTCGAAAGCTTCTCCTCTAATCATCAATAAACCTGGACCTATCCCATATTCTTTGGATAAAGCTATTCCTTGGAACTATGGATCTAACGTCTGCTACCATGGCGTCAAACAAGAACTACTGATTGTTGAAGATGAGGTTACTGAAGTTATTTATCTTGGCATTGACAATATCGTTGGAACCAATAAGGTTACTAGAAGCGGAAGGTTTTCCTCTCCAGAAATCTATCCGAAGACTATTTCCACACCTGTTAGAGTTACAGCCACCGAGTCAACTGTTGAGGCTCGAGGAAAAGAGCCAATAACAGAGCCTGCCCAGGCGGAGGTGCTTACGAAAGCCACAGTTGAAGACACCTCTAGACAAGAGTTGGAAGAGGTATTAAAGATTACCCTCAGGAGTGACTACAGGATTGTTGAACAGCTGGGGCAGACCCCATCCAAGATCTTTATGTTATCTTTGTTACTGTGTTATGAAGCTCATGCACATGATTTAGTAAAGTTCTTGAAGACTTCTCACGTGTGACAAGAGATCCTTGTCAATCAATTTGGAAGTTATGTTACTAGCTTAACGACCGACAATGGATTAGGTTTCTCTGATGCTGATCTAACTCCTGAGGGAAGAAACCTCAATAAGGCCCTGTATGTCTCCATTAAATGCAGGGGCACTACTTTGGCTCATGTATTGGTTGATACTGGTTCTTTGTCGAATTTTCTGCCAAAAGGCGCTCTTGAAAGACTTGATTGCGAAGGGTTCATACTGAAACCCAGTGATATTGTAGTTCAAGCCTTTGACTGGTCGAAGAGGATGGTACACGGGGAAATGGATATTCCAATAAAAGTGGGTTCACATATCTTTGAATCCACCTTATATGTAATGGATATTCGGCCAACTTACTCTTGCTTACTGGGACGTCCTGGATCTATGGGGCAGGTGATAAGTGCAAATTATAACTATTTTTGTATATAATTTTTTTTTCACTTATCGACTTTTTGTTTATTAATATTGTTGAATAATACCTACTTTTGTGTAAATACATTTAGTTTGTGTATAATGTGTTTTCTTGTATAAAGTGTATCGTTTGATAGTTTTGTATTTATTTTGTAGGTGTTTGAGCATTGTTGGAGTAAAAGGAAAAAAGCCCCAAGATGAATTTTTGGATCAATAAAGGATTAAGGCCAAGATTTGAGCCATAATAAGTTATGCAGAAAAAGCAACAAAAGTTTCTTTCCTATCATGGATCGCCGGGCGAAAGGGAGCATCACCAGGCAAAATTTTGAAGACCAATTTTGATGAATTCCCTGCCTTGCTTCGATGCTGCATCGCTGGGCGAGGAGAAGATGCATCACCGGGCGATGTGAGTCTGTCGCCGGGAGAAAGAGGATATTTGTTTCAGTTGAGGACGTGGCTTTTCCTGGGCCTTGTATATAAGACCTATCGTCGGGCGATGCTTTTATTTTGTCGGGCGATGGTTGCGGATCAGATTTTCCTTATATATTTCATTTTGTTTCATTTGTTAGGTGTTGGTTTTGGGAGAGATTTTTGTTCTCTCAACTCCATCCACCTAATTTTTGTAGTGGATTAGCTTAGATAACAACACTAGGGCTTTGCTTATAGATGATTGGAGGTGGATTTCTCATTTACCGGCACTGACAAATCAGAAGATTTATGGTTTATCTCTTCTCCTCTCTATGTATTTCTCTTTTGTTGGGTTTTGTATGTATATTTACTTTGAACTTATGTATATTTGTCGCTCATGGAGTTATATTAAACTTGCTTTACAAATCTTTGTCGATTATTATCTTAGATTTTTGCTTTGTGCTAGGGATTTAAGTTTTTATAGACATATACTGCTTAAATTCTTATCTAGGATGATTATCTATTAGTTTCTGAACTCTAGAGATATATTTAGAGTTGACATCTTCTTGAGTATCAAAGCTTAATGCCTCTGTGTGGTTGTGCTATGCTGAGAGATCGGCAGTGTGATTACATAGTTGTCTTCTGTGTTGTTGAGAAGGTAGAGATATTATTTCCTTGGTGATACAGTCGGTCTCTCAATTTGGGTTAGAAATGACTTAGGTTGAGAGTGATACGTGGTGACATTGTTGAGTATTGTTAGGTTGAATATAATTGGTCGATAGATTTAAGTCTGTGATGAGTAGATTATATGCAGGCTTGATAAGTTCTTCCTTAGTTTTTACTTTTGTTTACATTTATTTTCTGTTGATAACATTTTCTTTACAAACCCATTTATCCCCAAACTCATTAACGAGAGATTTTTCGAATGACAATTCAATAACCAATCTCTGTGGACACGATAAATTCTCGAATAAATATTTCCAAAACTTTTGTTGCTTGAAGCTACACCGCTCTAACAAAATGGCGTCGTTGCCGGGGAATGATTATATTGTTTTTACATTGCAATAATTCTTTTGTTTTTGAGTTTTGTAATTAATGTATATGTTGTATATAAATTATACATTAACTTGTATATGATATTTGTGCATATATGTGTTTTCACGTATTGTTGTGAATTGTCTCGTTTTTGTAACGTTTGTTGTGTAATTGTTATGGATCTGACGTCTACTACCATGGCGTCAAACAAGAACTACCGATTATTGAAGATGAGATTACTGAAGTTGCTTATCCTGGCATTGACAATATTGTTGGAACCATTAAGGTTACTAGAAGCGGAAAGGTTTTCTCTCCAGAAATCTCTCCGAAGACTGTTTACACACCTGTTAGAGTTACAGCCACTGATTCAATTGTTGAGGCTCGAGGAAAAGAGCCAATAACAGAGCCTGCCCAGGCGGAGGTGCCTAAGGAAGCCACAATTGAAGACACCTCTAGACAAGATTTAGAAGAGGTATTAAAGATTACCCGCAAGAGTGACTACAAGATTGTTGAACAGATGGGGCAAACCCCATCCAAGATCTTTATGTTATCTTTGTTACTGTCTTCTGAAGCTCATGCACATGCTTTAGTAAAGTTCTTGAAGACTTCTCACGTGTGACAAGAGATCTTTGTCGATCAATTTGGAAGCTATGTTACTAGCTTAACGACCGACAATGGATTAGGTTTCTCTAATGCTGATCTGACTCCTGAGGGAAGAAACCACAATAAGGCCCTGTATGTCTCCATTAAATGCAGGGGCACTACTTTGGCTCCTGTATTGGTTGATACTGGTTCTTTGTCGAATTTTCTGCCAAAAGGCGCTCTTGACAGACTTGATTGCGGAGGGTTCATACTGAAACCCAGTGATATTATAGTTCGAGCCTTTGACTGGTCGAAGAGGATGGTACACGGGGAAATGGATATTCCAATCAAAGTGGGTTCACAGATCTTTGAATCTACCTTATATGTAATGGATATTCGGCCAACTTACTCTTGCTTACTGGGACGTCCTGGATCTATGGGGCAGGTGATAAGTGCAAATTATAGCTATTTTTGTATATAATTATTTTCACTTATCGACTTTTTGTTTGTTAATATTATTGAATAATCCCTACTTTTGTGTAAATACATTTAGTTTATGTATAATGTATTTTCTTGTATAAAGTGTATCGTTTGATAGTTTTGTTTTTATTTTGTAGGTGTTTGAGCATTGTTGGAGTAAAAGGAAAAAAGCTCCAAGATGAATTTTTGGATCAATAAAGGATTAAGGCCAAGATTTGAGCCATAATAAGTTATGCAGAAAAAGCAACAAAAGTTGCTTTCCTGTCATGGATCGCTGGGCGAAAGGTAGTGTCGCCAGGCGAAATTTTGAAGACCAATTTTGATGAATTCCATGCCTTGCTTCGATGCTGCATCGTTGGGCGAGGAGAAGATGCATCGCCGGGCGACGTGAGTCTGTCGCCGAGAGAAAGAGGATATTTGTTTCAGTTGAGGACATGGCTTTTCCTGGGCCTTGTATATAAGACCTATCGCTGGGCGATGCTTTTATTTCGTCGGGCGATGGTTGCGGATCAGATTTTCCTTATATATTTCATTTTGTTTCATTTGTTAGGTGTTGGTTTTGGGAGAGATTTTTGTTCTCTCAACTCCATCCACCTAATTTTTGTAGTGGATTAGCTTAGATAACAACACCAGGGCTTTGTTTATAGATGATTGGAGGTGGATTTCTCATTGACCGACACTGACAAATCAGAAGATTTATGGTTTATCTCTTCTTCTCGCTATGTATTTCTCTTTTGTTGGGTTTTGTATGTATATTTACTTTGAACTTATGTATATTTGTCGCTCATGGAGTTATATTAAACTTGCTTTACAAATCTTTGTCGATTATTATCTTAGATTTTTGCTTTGTGCTAGGGATTTATGTTTTTATAGACATATACTGCTTAGATTCTTATCTAGGATGATTATCTGTTAGTTTCTGAACTCTAGAGATAGATTTAGAGTTGACATCTTCTTGAGTATCAGAGCTTAATGCCTCTGTGTGGTTGTGCTATGCTGAGAGATCGGTAGTGTGATTATATAGTTGTCTTCTGTGTTGTTGAGAAGGTAGAGAGATTATTTCCTTGGTGATACAGTCGGTCTCTCAATTTGGGTTAGAAATGACTTAGGTTGAGAGTGATACATGGTGACATTGTTGAGTATTGTTAGGTTGAATATAACTGGTCGATAGATTTAGGTCTGTGATGAGTAGATTATATGCAGGCTTGGTAAGTTCTTCCTTAGGTTTTACTTTTGTTTACATTTATTTTCTGTTGATAACATTTTCTTTACAAACCCATTTATCCCCAAACTCATTAATGAGAGATTTTTCGAACGACAATTCAATAACCAATCTCTGTGGACACGATAAATTCTCGAATAAATATTTCCAAAACTTTTGTTGCTTGAAGCTACACCGCTCTAACAAAATGGCGTCGTTGCCGGGGATTGATTCTATTGTTTTTGCATTGCAATAATTCTTTTGTTTTTGAGTTTTGTAATTAATGTATATGTTGTATATAAATTATACATTAACTTGTATATGATATTTGTGCATATATGTGTTTTCACGTATTGTTGTGAATTGTCTCGTTTTTGTAACGTTTGTTGTGTGATTGTTATGGATTTGACGTCTACTACCATGGCGTCAAACAAGAACTACCGATTATTGAAGATGAGATTACTGAAGTTGCTTATCCAGGCATTGGCAATATTGTTGGAACCATTAAGGTTACTAGAAGTGGAAAGGTTTTCTCTCCAGAAATCTCTCCGAAGACTATTTCCACACCTGTTAGAGTTACAGCCACTGAGTCAATTGTTAAGGCTCGAGGAAAAGAGCCAATAACAGAGCCTTCCCAGGCAGAGGTGCCTAAGGAAGCCACAGTTGAAGACACCTCTAGACAAGATTTGGAAGAGGTATTAAAGATTACCCGCAAGAGTGACTACAGGATTGTTGAACAGCTGGGGCAGACCCTATCCAAGATCTTTATGTTATCTTTGTTACTGTGTTCTGAAGCTCATGCACATGCTTTAGTAAAGTTCTTGAAGACTTCTCACGTGTGAAAAGAGATCTCTGTCGATCAATTTGGAAGCTATGTTACTAGCTTAACGACCGACAATAGATTAGGTTTCTTTGATGCTGATCTGACTCCTGAGGGAAGAAACCACAATAAGGCCTTGTATGTCTCCATTGAATGCAGGGGCACTACTTTGGCTCATGTATTTGTTAATACTGGTTCTTTGTCAAATTTACTGCCAAAAGGCGCTCTTGACAGACTTGATTGCGAAGGGTTCATACTGAAACACAGTGATATTGTAGTTCGAGTCTTTGACTGGTCGAAGAGGATGGTACACAGGGAAGTGGATCTTCTGATCAAAGTGGGTTCACAGATCTTCGAATCTACCTTCTATGTAATGGATATTCAGACAGCTTACTCTTGCTTACTGGGACGCCCCTGGATCTATGGGGAAGGCGTTGTCACCTCGACCCTACATCAGAAGTTAAAGTATCCCGTACACAAAAATATTGTTACCGTCTTCAGTGAAGAAGAGTATATGGTTAGCCACTTGAATTTGTTTCCGGTATGTAGAGATGGATGGTGAATTCATCGAGACTCCCTGTCATACTTTCAAAGCCATCCCTCCTACCTCAACTGAATATGTCTCCGCCATTCCCAAAGTTACTAGAGTTCTGCCCAGGATGGCTTTGTTAAAAGTAGCTAAAGCTACTGTAGAAGAAGGTGGTGGTACTATTTGGGGTCAGCTTCCTGACATCCCTTATAAATCTAGCAAGTTTGTTTTGGGTTTCAATGCAGAGGGTCAAAGGGTTGTTCGTCGCGCTCGAGCTGGAAGGCCACCATTCCGCATCAGCAACAACAGAGTCAACGTAATAGAAGACGCTGACAT
Organism: Vicia faba; assembly: GCA_948472305.1. NCBI lineage: Eukaryota > Viridiplantae > Streptophyta > Magnoliopsida > Fabales > Fabaceae > Vicia > Vicia faba. Next base: position 163,655,288 of record OX451741.1, on the reverse strand, counting down.
TGATTATGACCTTGACAGCTGGATCTTTCCTAGCATTGGCAATGGGCTCAACAAATGGAAGGCCGAGGACATTATCTCTATCCCCTTTAGTCACGATTAACAGCTACATTTTTGTTTTTTATTGCTTTCAAGTTTTGACTATGCAATATTTGAACAATGACTTTAAGCCTTGTGCCTTACTCGGGGCACAACGGTGCATTTGTTAAGGGTTGTCATTTCATAAACATATTTTCATTTAATAAAAGCATTGGACGTTTTACATTCAAATTTTGTGCTCTCTTTCTTTCTTTTCACTTTTATCACTTTCAAATATCTATGTTTCCTCACACACACCCACACAATATATTGCAGATCCACATCCACTCTGGATCCCGTTGGTAACGACTCTACTATTGCCACTTAGGACATTGAAAATACGATCTACCAAGCCAAGGACGAAGGTGAGGAAGATTGTGAGATACCAGGAGAACTTTCCAGACTGTTAGTGCAAGAAGAAACGGTTATACAACCACATGAAGAGCCAGATGAAGTGGTAAACTTGGGTTCCAAGTCAGACAGAAAAGAGGTCAAGATAGGTGCCAACTTAGAGGATAGTATCAAGAACAGGTTAATACATATGTTGCATGAATATGTTGAGATATTTGCTTGGTCATACGAAGACATGCCAGGACTTGATACCGATATTGTGGTTCACTATCTGTCGATGAAAGAGGGTTGTGCTCCGATAAAATAGAAGGTTCGTCATATGCGTCCCGAGATGTCAGAGAAGATTAAGGTTGAGGTTATGAAACAATTTAACGTACGGTTCTTAGCAGTGACATCCTATCCTCAATGGGTTGCGAATGTGGTTCTAGTACCTAAGAAAGACGACAAGGTACATATGTGTGTAGACTATAGGGATCTAAATAAGGCGAGCCTCAAAGATGACTTCCCACTTCCATATATTGATGTTTTGGTCGACAACACCGCTCAACACAAGGTATTCTCCTTCATGGATGGTTTCTCGGGATATAATCAGATCAAGATGGCACCTGAAGACATGGAAAAGACTACTTTTGTTACACAGTGGGGAAGTTTCTGTTACAAGGTTACGCCTTTTGGGTTAAAGAATGTTGGCACAATATATCAGCGTGCTATGGTAGCTTTGTTCCATGATATGATCCATCACAAAATAGAGGTCTACGTTGACGACATGATAGCCAGATCTCAGAATGAAGAAGAACATCTTGACAAATTACACAAGCTATTTGAAAGGTTGAATAAGTACAAGATGAGGTTGAATCCGAACAAGTGCACATTTGGGGTGAGATCCAGTAAACTCCTGGGTTTTGTTATCAGCGGAAAAGGTATTGAGGTTGATCCTACCAAGGTTAAAGCTATCTAAGAAATTCCCGCTCCCCGCACCGAGAAAGAAGTCATAGGTTTCTTGAGACGGTTGGACTATATTGCCAGATTTATTTCTCATTTGACCGCTACTCGTGAGACGATCTTTAAGTTACCGAAGAAAGATCAGGTAGTGAAATGGAACGAAGATTATCAGATAGCCTTTGAAAAAATCAAGGAGTACCTATAAGAACCTCCAATTCTGATTCCACCAGTTGAAGGAAGACCTCTGATCATGTATCTAATAGTGTTAGAGAACTCAATGGGGTGTGTATTGGGCCAGCATGACGAGTCTGGTCAAAAAAAGCATGCAATATACTACCTTAGCAAAAAGTTTACCGACTGTGAAACAAGATAATCACTGCTCAAGAAAACTTCATGTGCTTTTACATGGTCTGCTCGTCGACTAAGACACTATATGTTGACTCATACTACTTTATTGATCTCTAAAATGGATCCCATCAAATATATATTCGAGAAACCCGCTCTCTCCGGAAGAATAGCCAGATGGAAAATGGTCTTGACAGAATACACATTTAGTACACCACTCAAAAAGCAACCAAAGGAAGTGTACTGGCATATCATTTGTCTCATCAAGCCGTAGATGACTACCAATCTATGAACTTCGAATTCCCAGATAAGAACATTATGCTAGTTACAGATTATGAAGAACTTGGACCGTATGAAGGACTTCAGCCAGGATTTCGATGGACTATGGTTTTCGACGGAGCCTCTAATGCACTTGGAAACAAAATTAGGACTGTAATTATCTCTCCTCAGGGTTGGCATACGCCCTTCACCACCAGATTATGCTTTGACTATTTAAAGCTGCTATTGACCTAAGAATCAAGTTCTTGAGTGTTTACGAAGACTCAACCTTGGTAATCAGTCAAATTAAAGGAGAACAAGATACGAAGCATCTGAATCTCATTCCTTACAGAGAGCATGTGCTTACCTTAATCCTGTACTTTGAGGAGATCACTTTTGAGCACATCCCACGAGAAGAAAATTAGTTGGAAGATGCATTAGCAACCATGTCATCTATGTTTAAAGTCAGATGGGATAACGAGGCTCTTAGAATCACCATTGAAAGGCTAGGCGAACCTGCACACTGTTACGAAGTTGACACTGATATAGTAGAAGAGAAGCCTTGGTTTCATGAAGTGAAAATATATCTTGAGGCTCAATAGTATCCTGAAGGGGCATCTATCAATGACAAGAAATTCCTACATAGGTTCTCAACTAAGTTCTTCTTGAGCAACGTAATTTTGTATAGGCGCAACCATGATTCGACTCTGCTTCGGTGTGTGGACAAGAAAGAAGCGGATAAGATTATGGAAGATATGCACAAAGGTATCTTTGGTACTCATTCCAGTGGACATATTATGGCTAAGAAAATTCTGAGAGCGGGTTACTATTGTTCGATTATGGAAACTGACTTCCATCTCCACTCAAGGACTTGTCACAAATGCAAGATTTACGCCGAAAAAGTACATGTGCCTATAGTACCTCTGAATGTCTTGACTAATCCTTGGCCGTTTGAAATATGGGGGATTGATATGATTGGAGAGATCAAACCCACTGCTTCTAACGGACATCGCTTTATCCTCGTCGCTATCGACTACTTCACAAAGTGGGTCGAAGCAACCTCGTTTTCCTCTGTTACTAAGAATGTGGTCGCCCAGTTCATTAAGCATAACCTTATCTGTCGTTATGGAATCCCTTAAAGGATCATCACATACAATGGTACCAATATCAACAACAATATGATCAGGGAACTATACACGCAGTTCAAGATCAAGCACCACAATTCTTCTCTGTATCGACCAAAGATGAATGGCACAGTGGAAGCCGCCAATAAGAACATTAAGAAGATTGTGCAGAAAATGGTTGTGACCTATAAAGACTGGCTTGAGATGTTACCATTTTCTCTCCATGGTTATCGCACTTTATCTCGGACATCAACTGGGGCAACCCCGTTCTCTCTAGTTTACGGTATGGAGGTTGTCATACATGTCGAAGTTCAGATTCCTTCCTTGAGAATTATGAAAGATGTAGACTTGGACGAAGACGAGTAGATTCAGACTAGGCTAGATTAGTTGAATTTTATTGACGAGAAAAGGCTTGCGGCAGTGTGTCATGGTCAAATGTACTAGAAACATATGATCAAAGCTTTCAACATAAAGGTCAAGCATCAGGCATATCAGGATGGTGACTTGGTAATAAAGCGCACCATCCTACCGCAAGGCGATCTCATGGGAAAATGGACCCCCACCTACAAAGGGCCATTTGTAGTCAAGATATTTTCTGGCGGTGCTATGATACTTACCACCATGGACGATGAAGATTTCCTGCACCTTGTGAACGCGGACATAGTTAAAAGATACTACACATAAAAAAATGACCCGCTAGGTTGACTATCCTAGGAAAAAATAAGGGCATCCTGGTGAACCAAAAGGGTTCAGGCAAAAATCATGGATATATATAAAAGACTGTACACCCGACAAGTCGAAAACCTGAAAAGGCGGCTTGGGCAAAAAGGGCATCCCAGTGGACTGAAAACGCGAAAGGGCGGTCCAAGAAAAAATTTAGGATTAAAGTGTACAACTATGTCCTATTAGATCACTTACAACCAGCTTTATTACCAACGTCAAAATCGAATGGTACAAATCGATTCAGTCAACTTCTTCCGACAACGAGGGATGAGATGCTCGAAGACATAGGGGAAATAGCAGAGTTGAAACCTGACGAGATCATTTACACATAGCTATATATTCTGTTTTCACCTTGTAGTCTCTTAATTTTTCACGACAATTTCCTCTTACTAGGATTTGTCTCTTTGTAAAACCGTCGCCTGTTTATAGGCAAACTATCAATATAAACACAGTCTCAAAGTTCAAATTTTACTTTACTTTTTCTGTTTTGTTTGCAAAAACGTCCAATGATTAAATTGAATGAACATATGCATATGAATATGATTACTGTTAACAAATACATGCATAAAAACATGAATAAGTATTTACTCAAGACTGTAGGAGGCGAGATAATGTTCAAGTCGCCCATAAATCCCTGCAAATCAGTTTCCATAAGATAATCCCCCGCGAAGTCATCTTCACGAACTCGACACATTCTCCGCAAGTCTGAAATACTCTAATTATACTCACTAGTAGATCCCCTAGCAGATAAACGAGTATAATTTTTCCCCCGATAATGTCACCAACCTACGGAGCCCCAACCCTCGTGAGAATATCTCACCAACCCAGTTCACAGGAATTCTCTTCCCCAACTGAGTTTATTTCTCCAGCATTGTAAATCCCTTGCAGAATTCTCTTCTCCAGCCAGATTCAAATTCCTCAGTAGAGTATACTCCTCAATAGAGTGTTCCTCCAGCAGGTTTATTTCCACAGCAGAGTGTTTCCCCAACAGGGTTTATTCCCCTAACATGTTTATTTCCCCAACAGGATGCAGTATCCCCAGCTTGAGTCTATCCCTCTGACTACTATAAATCACCAGTAAAACTTCTCTCTCCAGTAAAGGGTAGTCCAGACCACTATCCCCGGAGAGTTTCTACGAAATCGAAAATCGGACCAGGTATCACTTAATGCCATCCTCCCCAAACGAGTCAGCATCCATGTCAAAAAACTCGGTCAGAGAACACCTCAGAAGGTTATATATCTCTTTTATCCCCAATCAAGGTATATAATAATTAAACTCCCCAATAGAGCGATGTACGACCAATGTTCTTGAGTTCTTCTCCCCAAGCAGAAATCAAATTCTCCAAAAGATTTTCCTCAAACAGCGAGCCAGAATCCCCAACAAAGGCATTCTATGACAAGATTGAAGATCACACATATTCTTCATCTCCAGCAGTAGTCCGGGATTTATTTTCCTGATCAAGAATGTTATACGGAGCAATTGATACACTTCAACGACATCTCACATTCATACATCATTTATCATAGCATATGCATACGAAATGCATTAGCACATTCACATTTATTTCGAGAGAATCATTATGCAATGAGCTACATACATCATGACATTGCATAGATACTAACTCTATCTTTTCTGGTAACGTTCACAAATGACGAACATCATCAACAATTTTCTAACAGGTCGTAGAGTAATTCTTGAAACACGACGGGGCGACTATGTACATGATCATATAATTCCCTGTAGAGACTAAATTTGACTGGTAGCTACTTAAATATTTTTCTCAGAGAGTCATTCTGAAAGATATCTCTTCTAGATGAAGTCGGGAGTAGACATCTTCTAGTGCATCATTCAGATGAAGTCAAGCATAGATTTCATTCTGATACTCATTTTGGAAAAAGTCAGGCGTAGACTCTTTCCGGTACCTCTTCTAGTTGAATTCGAGCGTAGACATCTTCTAGTTCAGATGAAGTCAAGCGTAGATTTCATTTTCATATTCTTTTTGGAAAAAGTCAGGCGTAGACTCTTTCCGATACCTCTTCTAGTTGAAGTCAGGCGTAGGCATCTTCTAGTTCAAGAAATCAAGCTTAGATTTCTTTCTGATACTCTTTTTGGAAAAGGCAGGCGTAGACTCCTTCCAATACCTCTTCTAGCTGAAGTCGGGCGTAGACATCTTCTAGTTCAGATGAAATCAAGTATAGATTTCCTTCTGATACTCTCTTTGGAAAATTCAGGCATAGACTCATTCCAATACCTCTTATAGTTGAAGTCGAGCATAGACATCTTCTAGCTTAGATGAAATCAAGCATAGATTTATTCTGAAACTTTATTGGACAAAGTCGGGTGTAGACTCATTTCAAAAACATCTTCTAAGACAAAGTCAGGTGTAGACTTATTCTGATATTCCTATCAACAGTTACTCTGGATGGCATCTATAATCCCATATCCGACGACTCTCTGTCACCTCTCCAAATGGGATCTTTAAGCCCATTTCCAATATAATCAACCAACAATGTTACTTCATGCACATGCGAGTGCAAATTTCTGGGCACTTAAGTGTTCAATTATCTTTTACCTTCAAGTCACGAATGGAGGATAAGCCAATATGACTCTTCAGGTTTAAAAAGATTGAACAGGGGCAGCTGTTGTACCCCAAAATTTTACCTCTCATTTTTTCTTCAAGACATTCTCAAAAGGTCCTCAAGTGCTCAAGGTTGTTCAAGAATTGATCAGACAAATTCTCCTCTTAAGCAATGGGTCCACAATCAGGGTTTGATATTTATCAAAGAAGATTAGGTTTTCAAGGTCTAAAGTAGTTTCATTTTTCTCCATAGGTCTTCAAGAATGCTCATGTCAATTTTCAAGTCTTGCATCACAAGTTTGCTCAATCAATGGCTCAGATGATTGAAAATCAACTGTATTAGGTAAAAAGTCAATTATGGTCAACACATAGTCAAACTTCAAGATTTTTGGTCAACATAAAATTTTTGAAGTCATATCCATCATTTTATCAAGGGTTGATCATGATTCCTCAAGAAAATCCCTCAAATCATCAAAAGTCAAAAGTTTCTAAATTAGAGTTTTCTTAGGAGAAGTCAACTGAACTTTGACCAAGCATAACTTTCACATGTTTCACCAGCTTTTCCCTAACCAAAGCTCACTTTAAAGGAAATTCAACACTCTACAACTTTGTATCTATATTCTAAAGTCCAAAAAATGCATCATTTGAGAGATATAAGCCAATACATTATAGGTCATTTCAAAAGTCAACAAAAAGACATTTTTTGTCAAGGAAACTTACATAAAGATAATTCTTTAAAAGCAAAAATGATCGACATAGAGGTTGTAGAGGACATCTTGAGCTTTCCAAAAAGTCCAAGATAATTTTTAAAAGATGAAAATTGAATGAGTTATGACCATTGCAAGTTGGGAAATTTTGAGCAAATGCATGAAGACCAAATTGAGCAAGCTTGATATTTTGGACTATTGGACCATGGTTTAAGGGTCCAAATGTGTGCTATACTTTTCATACACCCTTTGGAATTGTTTTATTTTAATTATTTTTATTATTTTTGATTTAATTCATTAATAATATAAAATAAAATTGGCAAAATACCCTTTTTGGTCCCCCTATGTTACCGTCAAGGTTCATTTTGGTCCCTTAACTTAAAAAAGGTTCAGATTGGTCCCTTAAATCTTCAAAATGCTTCATTTGAGTCTTTTTTGTCTAATTAGCGGCAAATTTAGTGATAAATTTATGATTTTTTTCGTCCCTAATTAAACAAAAAGGACTAAAATGAAGCGCTTTGAAGATTTAAGGGACCAATATGAACCTTTTTAAAGTTAAGGGACCAAAATGAACCTTGAAGTTAACATACAGGACCAAAAATGATATTTTGCCAATAAAATAAGATAAAATTATATCTTACTACAAGAGTCCAAGCCCATCATTTGGTTGCCCAAAATTTCTCTATATATTCAGACATTGAGAGAGAACAACACACACACAAAACCCTTGCCTCAAAGACTTGTCCAAATTTCCAAATATTTTCAAGAACCCTAAAACTTTAAAACCTTTATTACACTACCTTTCACCATAAGTTTGCGATTCCAATCAGTTCCATTCCATTTCAGGGTAAGATTGGATCATTTACCATGATCCAAATGGCCAGAAAACACTCATGCAAACATCATGATTTCATCCATATTTGAAATTCTATATTTTTTGTTTTACTGCATTCTAACATTTATTAATGTTTGATATGTGTTCCTTAGGTCTAATAATGCAGAATAAAATAATCACATAGGTCCCATGCATGCTTGTTTGCAAAATACCATGTTTTGCTCTGATCGGTATCATTTGCATTGTAGAGGCTAACCCATGGATTTTTAGATCAAAATAACATTTCCGGATTTGCAGCCCTCGATTTAGGGGGGTAGGATGTTTTGGATTGCTAACCGTGCTTGTTTTGCAGATTGAATAAAAACAGGTCGCTGGAGAAGATGACTGGAGCTAGGGCTCTGGCGCCTCTCCGGTCAATACTTTCAGATTCATATTATATATTTATTTTTTTTATTTATGTTAACAGATGAAATAGTCACCCCAGTGCAAGAAGCACATGCAATAAAGCATTAGTCTCAAAGGGCCTGGGTTCGATCCAGCCTTTTGATGTTTTCTTTCTTTAATTTCTCATATTTTTACAGGTTAATTACAAAACATGTTAGAGGTGTTACCTTGACACCAAGGCGTGCTTGGCCCAGTGGTATGCATGCTGCATAAAGGTCTTGGGGGGCATGAGTTCAACACTCATCTCCATCATTCTTTTTCTCTTTTTTTTACTAACATCATTTTCTCTTTTCACCCTAACCCTAATTTTTAATAAACCCTAATTATCTTTTTAATCAACATTAAAACAAATTAAGTTTAGTTTCTTTCTCATAAATTAATTTTTATTTTTTATTTATTAAATTAATTAGGATAATTAGTTCAATTGATTTAATTACCTAACTTTTTCGATTAGTTCAAATCAACCTAGACTTTAAGGTTTGCTCAATTTAACCACTTACCCTTTTTTAATCAATTAGGTTTTAGGTTAAATCATCAATTATTTTTCATCAAACAATTTCTCTGTTTATTTTCCTTTTTACTGCTTCGCGCGCTTTATTATTTTTGCATTAGTTTTTCCCATTTTGTAATTGCTAAAAAATGTAATAATTTAACTAGGGTTTTATTTGCTTTCTATTTCCCCGGGTTTTTTGATTTTTACCCCCTTTCTCGAAGCCTTGTAATAGTTTAGGTTTACTTTCCACAATTTTAATTTTTTCCTTTATTGTTTTCCTTATTACTGTATAGTAACTAGGTAGGTCTGGCAAAATCTAAAATTAACCGTTAGATAACCCTAAATACCAGATTAAATAATTGAATTCAATACACTTTTCACATACTTATCTCTAGGGTAACCTCACTTGTTGCCTCGGAAAACAGTCATATCCCTCGAACATGGGGATGCTTTAGCAAAGTCCCTCTGATACAAAAAGATCATAGTCCCTCGATGACCCTTCGAATGTTGCCTTTGGTAAACGATCTTAGTCCCTTACGATAAAATTACTAAAGCACCCTATAAGTTGCCTTTATGACTGTACGATGACCCTCACATGTCCCTCACACATCCAATGATAGGACTTCTTACTAACTAATGGTAGGATAGTACTATCCAAGGAGGAGGAAAATAACACAAAATAATTTTGAGTAGGTAGATAGCTCGTAATCGCTTTCTCACCAAAAAAACATCTTTTCACACAAACACTTTTCTCTGAAATATTTTCAAAACAAACACTTTGTATGTGTTCTCAACTAATACGAGAATCATTACAAAGTTTGTCGTACTTAGGCATTTTCAAAATATTTTCAAACATACACAACATAAATCATTTTCAAAGCGAGCTAACGATTAAGAGCCCGTAGATAACTACGGATGAAAAGGGTGTTAATACCTTCCCTTTTCATAACCTATCCCCCGAACTCAAAATATCTCAAAGGTCTTTATTGTTCTTTTCACCCTTTCCTTATTGGATAAAAGAAAAGTCTGTGGCGACTCTTGCTATCCGCAACATTTGAGATAAAATGCAAAACCAAGTCAATTCTCCCACCGTAAGCCTGAAAGGTTTGAGATTAGCTCGTGGTCAAATCTATTATATTTTTGGTTAGCCCGTGATAAAACTAGGACTAACCTATGGTAAAATATTTTTTGAAGAAGTTTGAAAACTAATAACTCCAAGATTCTTCGTTTGTGGAAAGAGGACTAACAACTTCAATCCACCATTTGAAAGGAAGATTCAACACTTCACTCCTAAGTTTGTTGTTTGGTTGAAAGTCAGTCGTAAACTTCATTTTTCCTTGTATAAGGGGGTTTGTGAGTATATCCTATTAAAATATCTCAAGTTTATTTAATACTCTTGTTATACGGTGGCAGAACCGACTGTTATATACTGGTTTTGCATTTTTTGTTTGCAAATGTGCGGTAATCAAGAGTCGCCACCGTATTTTCTTTTATCCAACAAAGGAAAGGGTGAAAATAACAGAAAAAGACCTTTTCGAGATGTTTTCTGAGTAAGGGGGGTAGATTATGGAAAGTGAAGGTGTTAACACCCTTTCTACCCGTGGTTTTCCACGGGCTCTTAGAGGTTTGCTCATTTTTAAAATGCTTCTGTGCTTTGTGTTAGAAATAGTTTTGAAAAGCCTTAGTGCGGCGATTTGCTTTGTGTTTAACTCTTGTATCGGTTCTCAAGAGTCTTAGAAAAGCAAATTTTTGAAATTGTTTTTGGAAAGTAGTATTTGTGTGTAAGTGCAAAAAGTATTTTTGAGCGAACTTCTAACAGCTATCTACTTTTTGTACTCGAAAAGGGTCGTTCTTTTCCTCCTATCCTTTAGACGGTGCTATCCTACTATTAGTGAGTAGGTAGCCCTATCGTTGGATGTTGAGGGACATTCGAAGGGACGTTACAATCACGAAGGCAATTATGGAGATGCTTTAGAAATTCTATTTTAGGGACTAGATCATTTACGGAGAAGGAAATTGTAGGGTCATCGAGGGACTATGATCTTTTGATTTTACGGGTCTTTGCTAAAGCATTCCTGCCCTATAACCGTTTTATTGAAGGCAAACAAAGTGGGCGTACCTTAGAGGTGCTTGTGTGCAATTGTGTTGTGTTTCAGTTATTTTATCTTTAAACATTTAGGTGTTCTACCATTTGTTTTCAGATCTTGTAATGCAATCCTAGTTAGCATACATCTAAGCAGTTAATGTATGTACAGGAATTTAAAGTGCGGGAATTGTAAATCTAAAACTATTACAACTGTGAGCAGTTACAATAAAATGAACGTGCGCTAATTTGAAAATAAGGTTTAATAATCCTAAGAATACTTTTTTTTGTTTTTAGTATAAAAGAAAATAAGCCTAAGTCTATTTTGTTTTAATTTTTGAAAGATGTTAAAATAATTAAATTAATTAGTTTAACAAAAATAATTTTAATTAAAAACAAACTAGACTTAAGTTTTTGTGATTTTTGTTTCAATGTTAATAAGAAGGCAAGAAAATAAAAGAAACAAGCAAAAAACCAAAAATAAGGAAATGAATAGAAGCTTTTTCGATCCAGGGGAGGAATGGTCTTTCGATCCTGGGCAAGATATGGCTCTTTCGATCCTGGGAAAGATATGGATCTTTCGATCCTGGGAAAGATATGGATCTTTCGATCCTGGGCAAGATATGGCTCTTTCGATCCTGGGAAAGATATGGCTCTTTCGACCCAGAGATAGAGAAAGTCTTCTTCGATCCAAGGAAGGGAGTTATTCCTTTCGATCTGGGGGAGGGATGGTCTTTCATTCTAAGCCTGCAAGATAAATATTAGCAAAAAAATATGACTTGGGTGTCAAACCCAAGACCTTCGATCCTGCATACATTGGTTTATTTCGAGGGTATAATAACACGTGGACTCAATAGGATGCATGCTAAGAACATGGAAGTGACCTTTTAATAGAATGCCCCTGTCTCGATACTTTTTATAGAAAATATTAACTTGGTATTTTGTAGATGGTGATCAAGATGATAAGTCTTCTACTGGTGAACAAATGGCAAGATGACGGGATGTAGTCGTTTGCTTTAATCCCTAACTTTTGCCTGGACTGTCTTTTCATATTTTTAGTCCACCGGGATACCCTTTTTTTGCCCAAGCCGCCTTTTCAGGTTTTCGACTTACCGGGTGTACATATTTTTTTTTTGTTTTTATCCCTAATTTTTTCCCGAACCTTTTTGGTTCGTCGGGATGCCCTTATTTTTGCCTAGGCCTATCAACCTAGCAGGTCCTTTTCATGCGTAGTTTTTTTTTACTATGTCCATGTTCGTCGGGTATGGAGAATTGTCAATTTTCATAGTAGTAAGTGTTTCCACACTTCCAGAAGATGTTTGTTTGATCGTACAAGATTCGTTGTTGGAATTCATGTCTGATGCCCCAAGTGATTCAGATGGAGATCTGCCCCTGGCTATTCGGAATTTTTGAGAGATTCCTCGAATCTTGACTTGACTGCCCCAGATCAGCTGGACACCATGCCATGCCCCTTGGTTGGAAGTTTTTTTTCCACTTGAGGTGATTCTGTCCGTTGAGAGGATTTCAGTTCATTGAATATTCGTCTGCGAATTTCTCTGCTATTTGAACAATTAACCATCTGCAAACAATGGTATTTTAAGAATGCAAATCTTATGTCTGTCTTGAAGTTTGAAAATTCATTTTTTAGTAAAACAAATTGTGCAAGAGAGTGATATCAACTCAGGATTTATAGCAAGTCCTACAGGAGTCAGGATGCCTTTTGTAACAATATGCTTTTGAACTAACCTATGCTTTAGTTAGGACTTTGAAGGGTTGTAGCGTGGCCTGGTTCACGGTTCAAGAAACAAAGAATAAATGCTCAAAGTTTATTTGTACCCACCCGTTCTTCGTGATGTTCTTCAATCCTATGCTCGATTAAGTATGCGTTTAAGTCCATATTGAGTTTGGCATCTTGTCCTTGATGTTCCAGTGATGGTTCAAATACTGAAAGTTTATTTGAAAGAGGCAGTCATTTTGTAATCTCTTTTTTTTGTCAAGGATTTGTAGGACCTATTTTTTTGGTTTTTCGTTATCCCTTCTTTTTCCTAAACTGTTTCTTTTTGTGGTTACAGTCAGTGGGATGCCTCTATTTTTTTTCTTCTTAAGTCTCCTTCATAGGATTTGACTTAGCGGGCTTTTCTTTTGAAAAATAATGACTGTCTGCTTTGATGATTATGTGGAACCATCACCATCTTTTGATTTGGAAGGAAGTCTTCGATGCCATTCATTGTGTACGAAGCGGAAGATTGCGACTGAATACGCGTCTGAATTAACTAAGAAACTACCCTGCCCCAGGTTATGATTAAGGGTTTTACTTTGTGTGAAAAGAAAAACTCCTACTTCTTTTGCTCAAAGGGGGTGACTAGGGATTATCTTCCTTATAACTCCACTGTTTTTGGATTTGAAACAATGCCTATACATCATCAACAAGGTCTGTTCAAAAGCACACTATATGGATTGTGGTATCGTTTTTGTCATCCTCCCTCCAAAGGCTCAGAGCTTTTGATCGAGAGTTGAATATCACGTAAAGGAAGCAAGAAAATAGTTTAAATAAGATGACAATGAAATTATTCAAGACAAACATATTCGATGCATTAATGGGAAAACCAAAGTTCGGCATAACAGTAATTGTTTGAATAATAAATGAAATTATAAATGAACAATAAAAAATTAACTGGGCGTTCTCAATGATTTTCCCTAGGAGAAGTGATCACTTTGTGAGTCTCTGGAGGGTCGAATTCAACCTCTTTGGCATCAATCATATCCTGAATTTTGTTCTTCAGAGCCCAGCAACCATTTGTATCATGTCCCAGACTGTCAGAATGGTATGCACACCTTTCGTCGGGGTGGTAACTGGGAGCAAAAGTATTGGGATTTCCAGAGGAGCCTTTAATGTAATCAAACATGCTTCCAACATGTGTTTTAGCGCTTGGGCTAGTGAAATGTTGATTCTGGTGAACTGTCTCTTAGGCATGACCTCTTTATGCTGGTTCCCCTATTGGTGTCATTGCATTGGTGTAGAGTTAGAGACCAGTATTTCCCCCACAGCTTAATTGTGGTCGTCAGTCTTACTGCAACCCTTCTGGACGTATGCAACATTGGCTTCCCTCTTACTAGCAAATGGCTTATTCTCAGTATTAGAAGATGTAGCCATCGGGATCTTCCCACTCTTGATATTGTTTTCGATCCTTTCTCTAGTCAGAACCATTTATGTGAACCCGGATGAGGAACTCCCAATTAGCAGATTAAAGAACGGGCCTGTCAGAGTGCCCATGAACATGTCGACCATTTCACAATCATTCATAGGAGGTTGTACCCTGCCAGCTAGATCCCTCCATTTTTTCGCATATTCCTTGAACCCTTCTCTTGAACTCATGGACATATTCTGCAGTTGCACTCGAGTTGGTTCCAGGTCAAAATTGTATTGGTACTGCTTGTAGAAAGCAGCAGTCAAGTCTTCCCAGGTGTGGATGTCAGTTCCTTCTAGCTGATAGAACCAATCCAGTTGAGTGCCATCCAAACTTTCTTGGAAGAAATGGACCCATAACTTCCGGTCAGCAGTATGAGGCTGGATCTTTCTGACATATGACCTCAAGTGAAGCTTGGGACAGGAAACACCGTCATATTTTGAAAAGATGGGGACCTTGAACTTAGGTGGGATGGCCACTCCAGGAACCAGCCCTAATTCTTCAAAATCCAAACTAGGAACCCTTTGGATCTCCATGGTATTGAGCTGATCCTCCAATTGTTTGTATTTTTCATCAGCAGGAGGATACTGCTCCTCATCATAGTCATATTCATATTATTCAAACGTTAGATTTTTGTCTCCTTCATCTGATTCCTTGTATTCTTCCTCTTGATTATCTGCTCCCTTTGATGAGGTTACAAAATCTAGAGCGCGGTTAGCTGGTCTTCTCCTTCCCACACAAACTGGTTTCTTTGCCTTCTTAGCCTTCTTTTTGACGAGCAGAGCTCTCAGGCCTTCTTGCCCCTGGGTCAGAGTCAGGAACATTTTTTGGAACTGAGTGTTTTGAGCCTGAAGGTCTTTGACTATTTAATCGAGAGCCATTTCTTTACTTGCTGAAATAAACAACGAAGGAGATGAGAACCCCACTTTGAAACCTATTTATGCAATAACATGTATGATATGTGTATGAAATGTTTTCAAGGACTCGCGGGGTAAATAAGAAGATGTCAGCATTTGAAGCTAGTAGCTTTGATTGAAGAACTTTCATGTCGTTGAACGTCCTTCTATGAGAGTCAAGCTCATCATATCAAGTGGGTCATAGCCCTTGACTCAAGTTGTTGAGTATTGATATTTTAATGGTGTTGGCTAGAGGAAAATAAATCCCCTTTCTCTTTGCTAGACGTCTGATTTGTCATAACCGACATTACAAACCCTTGAGATCCTTGAAATCGTTAAGGAAATGTTGTGGTATGATGTTATGATGTGTATGTTATGCGTTAAGCAAAAGTGTAAGGTGATGAAGACAAGTAAACGCTGCAAAGAATTCAAGTTGTTAGACAATGAAGGCAAATAAGTCACACAAGAAGCCTTAGGTTTAGGCTTGCATGGGGTTTGTAGGTAAGTACCCTCTTGAAGTTTAGTTGGCTCAACCTGTCTTAGAAATGATAATCGGCTTCTAAGGAGTATCAATATCACTGATCTTCCTTTATCGAGTTATTTCAGCTTAGAAATCTTTTCTTGCGACCGAAACATCTCGAAAGTCTGATCTCAATGAGTGTAGCATCGAGTATCAACCAATTCCAAGCTTTACACCGAGATCAGCTATGTCACTACTTTCTAATGGCCAAGTTTGTTCAACTAAGGTTCTAAGGTTCGTTAGTGCTTCACGACACCATGTGGCGGCCCCGTATTCTCCTCGATTCAACACAAGGGATACCGATACCAACCAAAGTGTCACATCAACACAGCCATCGCTTCAACCATATCAGTCTACCCCGTACAGTCTCCACAATCTATTGCTGTTTACCTAAAAAGATGCCCCAGATCCGGGTGTAGGATCTATAGTAACAACCTAAACAACCCTCCAAGGGTAAATCAAACAAAGCATAACAAAGATGTTTAAATAATGAACTAACTCTAAGGTAACCTCACTTTTTAATTGTTCTGCAGCAGAGTCGCTAGTTCTATTATACGGAGGCAGAACCGACTGTTATATACTAGTTTTGTGTTTTTTGTTCGCAAATATGCGGTAAGCAAGAGTCTCCACCGTCTTTTCTTTTATCCAACAAAGAAAAGGGTGAAAAGAATATAAAAATACCTTTTCTAGATGTTTTCTGAGTAAGGGGGTAGATTACTGAAAGGGAAGGTGTTAGCACCCTTTCCATCAGTGGTTTTCCACGGGATCTTAGAGGTTTGCTCATTTTTAAAATGCTTATGTGCTTTGTGTTTGAAAATATTTTGAAAAGCCTTAGTGCGACGATTTGCTTTGTGTTTAACTCTTGTATCGGTCCTCAAGAATGTTAACAAAGCAAATGTTTTGAAATTGTCTTTGGAAAGTAGTATTTGTGTGTAAGTGCAAAAAGTATTTTTGAGCGAACTTCTAACAACTATCTACTTTTTGAACTCGAAAAGGGTCGTTATTTTCCTCCTGTCCTTTAGACAGTGCTATCCTACTATTAGTGAGTAGGTAGCCCTATCGTTGGATGTTGAGGGACATTCAAAGGGACGTTACAGTCACAAAGGCAATTATGGAGATGCTTTAGCAATTCTGTTTTAGGGACTACATCATTTACTGAGAAGGAAATTGTAGGGTCATCGAGGGACTATGATCTTTTGATTTTACGGGTCTTGGCTAAAGCATTCCTGCCCCATAACCATTTTATTGAAGGCAACCAAAGTGGGCGTACCTTAGAGGTGCTTGTGTGCAATTGTGTTATGTTTCAGTTATTTTATCTTTAAACATTTAGGTGTTCTACCATTTATTTTCAGATCTTGTCATCCAATCCTAGTTAGCATACATCTAAGCAGTTAATATATGTACATGAATTTAAAGTGAGGGAAATGTAAATCTAAACTATTACAACTGTGAGTATTTACAATAAAATAAACGCGCGCTAATTTGAAAATAACGTTTAATAATCATAAGAATAATTTTTTTTTTGTTTTTAGTATAAAAGAAAATAAGCCTAAGTCTATTTAGTTTTAATTTTTGAAAGATGTTAAAATAATTAAATTAATTAGTTTAACAAAAATAATTTTAATTAAAAACAAACTAGACCTAAGTTTTTGTGATTCTTGTTTCAATGTTAATAAGAAGGCAAGAAAATAAAAGAAACAAGCAGAAAACCAAAAATAAGAAAATGAATAGAAGCTTTTTTGATCTAGGGGAGGAACGGCCTTTCGATCTTGGGCAAGATATGGCTCTTTCGATCTTGGGCAAGATATGGCTCTTTCAATCCTGGGCAAGATATGGCTCTTTCGATCCTGGGAAAGATATGGCTCTTTCGATCCTGGGAAAGATATGGCTCTTTTGACCCAGAGAAAGAGAAAGTCTTCTTCGATCCAGGGAATGGAGTTATTCCTTTCGATCTGTGGGAGGGATGGTCTTTCGTTCTAAACCTGCAAGATAAATATTAGTAAAAAAATATGACCTGGGTGTCAAACCCAAGACCTTCGATCCAGCATACATTGGTTTATTTGGGCCAGATCTGCAGTGTGGATGTTAGAGACAAAAGAAAACAATAGTGGACCTGGTGTCGAAACCATGCCCTTAGCTTTGAAACTAAATCAAACAGAGTCACATGATATCCTATGCGTGAATCAAGCACTGAACTAATACATTACGAAATTATAAACATGGATTTAAAAGTTTACCAACAATAGGATGCTTCGATTTGGCACCTTTGGGCGTTGATTGAGTTTGTTAGGTGCTTCGATTTGACACTCCTGGGTGTGGAGACACTTGCTTAGGAGATGGTGTGGACTTCTGGATGTCTCGGGAATAAGGATCTGGTCTTCGTTTGGGCTGAAGGTGCCTGCAAAAAAGGGTGTTTCAATTTGACCCTCCTGGGGTTTCTATGGGAAATATGGCAGCATGATCTGTTCGTGTGCAAGAGTATATGTGTTTATTCTCTCTTTCGTCCCCCCTGGAACTGTATGCTTGCCCTTGTATTTATAGGAGTATGATGGTCCAGTAACGGTAAGAGACAACCAATTAAACAGGCCTTTAAATCCATGAGACAAGAATCAGACAAATTAAAAGCATTCCTTTATTGAAACATTCATGTCTCTTTGGAAATCTTGGATGAACCTGGACACTTGACCCCTTCGAATACCCTTCAGTATTTATCTTCGATTGGCCTATGAGTTTCTATCTTTGAATGGGCTCCTTATGCATGCTTCGAATGGACTTCTTATGCATGCTTCAGATGGGCTTCTTATGCATGCTTCGAATGGACTTCTTATGCATGCTTCGAATGGACTTCTTATGCATGCTTCGAATGGACTTCTCATGCATGCTTCAAACGGACTTCTTATGCATGCTTCGAATGGGCCTTCTAAAGGCTTCTTCGAATGGACCTTTTGGAATGCCAATCGAATGGCCTTTGTCCATACAAATCAAAGGGTACTTGGTTAACATGCCTATCAAAGCTGCCTGGTTTGAGATGCTAAATCGAAGTATTCTTTGCCATGCCAATCGAAAGGCTTGTCATGAGGCCAATCGAAAGGCCTTGTATCCATTCCAATCGAAGGGCCTGGGCATGAGGCCAATCGAAAGGCCTTGTATCCATGCCAATTGAAGGATCTTGTGATAAGGCCAATCGAAAGGCTTTGTTGAAATGCCAATCGAAGGATCTTGTGACAAGGCCAATCGAAAGGCTTTGTTGAAATGCCAATCGAAGGACCATGTGACAAGGAAAATTGAAAGGCTTTGTTGAAATGCCAATCGAAAGGCATTTTTGACCGCTCAAAAACTTTGTTCTGCCCTCTTCGATTTCCTTCAGTTGGGACCAATCGAAGTGACGTCAAAATTCTAATCGAATACGCTTTTGTCCAGAGGCCAGTTGAAAGACATTGTCAAGATGCCAATCAAAAGACACCTCATCGAAGGACACTTTGACCAACTTCAAAAATTGTTATTTTTTCTTCAAGCAAGTGTTTGTAACCACCCATGTAAGAGAAGATCTTGTAAAAAATGAAAGGGAAATTTTGGGGTACAACAACTCTCTAGATCAATTTTTGGAGATTGGAGTTGGTCTTTTTCTTTGTTTGACTGAACCTTTATTGAAGGTATGAGAAACACAAGAAATGGGGGTTTGAATTGGTTTGAATTGGGTATTTTTCTTTGCACAAAAATTACAGTTGAATAAAAATAGATGAACACACTTATTTTTAAACTTATTCACTGTTAACTAAGTTACTCTAGTCCACCCCGTAAGGTGATTTTCCTTGTACACAAGGACTTGATCCACTATAATCAACCAGATTAATACCAACATAATAAGTCTGATCAACCTTTTTTTCACCCTCAATAATTCCACCGGTCGTTATTGCAAATCCACTATGACCACATCCAAAGTCTTCTTAAGAATTAAGACTACACAGAGTCTCTCAAGGAACCTATCAACAACAGTTGATTACAAAGATGCTTATACACAAGCATATTACACAATGTTTAAGTACATAAACACAAAAGTGTTGATAGCAAGATACGAACAAAATCTCCTTGCTTATTTATAAAACTATTCAAAAAATTACTCTACAGAGTTTGTCTAGCAGTTTGGTGGAGTTTTGTAGTACTGATTCGTTGATTTAAAATTCTTCCAAGTACTCCATTTATAGATGAAAGAAGAGATCCATTAGTGGGTAGAATAGGAAACACAAATACAATTGTTTTGTTCCCAACAGTCATGGTGAAAATGGTAGACAATAGTACAAAATTTTTTTTCCTTATGCCACTTTAGAGAGTAGGGTCACAAAGTACTTTTGTACTTTTATACTCATCATCATACGCAACCCCTTAGTCATGATCTTCGTCTTCTATATGTTCAGAGGCTTCTGATTTGTTTGTTGATGAAGCATGTTGTAGAAGGATCAGAACCATGTATCTCCAGAACCTAAGTCTTTAGAGCCTTTCAAGGCTTCTTCAAAGAACCATTGCCTTCAGATTCTTCAGCACTTCATCTTCATATCTTTAGAGCTCGTTTAATAGAACCTTGTCTTCAACATCTTCAGAACTTGGAACATCAGAATTAAAGCTTTAGAAGGCCTCCAAAGCTTCCTTGCATAAGTCACAATCAAAATTTCTTTTACTAACGTTACTTAGAACCGTAGCATAAGAAGAATTCCAGAACCTTGACTTCACTTGTAACACACCATATGTATTCTTCCAGAGTGTTGAGTTTAGAGCCTGATGACGTTACTCACATTCTTACCAAAGTTAGAACCTGTTTAGCAAAAGCTAGACACTAGACATAAATCATTAGCATACATAATTGCTCTCTATGATAACATGTAAAGTTGTCATCAAAACATAAGGCCAAATGTAAAATCAATCTTGTTCTCATAATCTCCCTCTTTTTGATGATGACAAAACCAAATATTTTGATAGAACAATTCATACAGGAAAATCATCACGGAATGCAAATTCACTAAAGCTAACCAGCTCCCCCTGAATATGCTAATACGCAGAATCTCATTTATGCTTGTTCAGAGTATCCCCGTTAGCCCAAGACTCACAAAATGAATTTTGCAGTACATAAGGTAACATAGAGAAGAAATATTTCTCCATTGACGTCTCATCAGAGTCTGACTAGAAATGCCTGATCTTCATCTCAGAACCTGACTTACTATCAGAACACTATGAAGTAACAAAACATGTTTAGTTATTATATTGATAACTTGCATCAAACATCATAACTAATCCATTGGTTCTTCCAAAAACTAGAATCGCGCCACTGGGAGTTGCACAACAACATGTCATCAGAAGGTTCAGCACCTGAACCATTACCAGACTGACCATGCTTTTCGAACATGTTGTCATAACCCAAATTTTCCTACATGGGTGTAGACAGTCTATTTTATCTTTGCTATAATTTTTTTGTTTATTTTATTGTCTTTATACTAATTGTAACTATTACATTGACATCTAAATTACTTGTTTTTGTGTTGAAATTACTTTAAGGTTTTATCTTGGGGAAGGGTGTTTACTTGTCATTTTGTTAGAGATGGTGTTTTTCTATCTTTTTTAAAAAGAGGTAAAGGTATTATTATTCCAATTCAAGGTTTAGTGACCCATTTAATGTTTTTAAGGAAGCCCATTAGGCTAATCAGTTAGGTTGGCCAAAGTCAACAAAGCTCTAATCATTTATATATATTATTATGATTATTGGGTTTTTGAAATATTTATTTATCCTGGTTGACTGAAGTCAACATACATGAGGTATTATTTTTGTTATTTTTATTATTTTTATTTGTTTATTATTCAATTTTTGTTGACTAAGTTAACAAATGGTTTGAAACCTTAGCTGAGTGGCTGCGCCTTTTCCCTTTTGGACTCTTCTTCATAAAGTTAAACATCAAGCCCAAAATTCCTGAAATATTTTTTAATCAAATCTGAAACAGAATCAAAGATTGAAAATCATTTTATTGATATTTAACGAATACACTACATAAGATCGTCCAAGTACATTACAATTACAGAAACCCTTAAACTAGTTTACAAATCAAATCAAATTCTAAATCAATCTAAGATTACAATCTTCAATTTATTTCTAATCTAAGTAGTAACTGAAAATCAACAAATTATTTCCTAATTGAGCTAATACCTAAACCTATAAATTGAGACCTAAACTAATTGAAGAGGGACAAAAAAAAGTTGAGCAGAAAACCCTTGCATCAATTATTGCGCATCCCACCCTCACCAAAGCTCTTTTATTCTAAATGCTTAGGGTTTCACACTGAAACCCTAAGCCTTTGAGATTGACCTTCGATCAGTACCTGCAATCAAATAAGAGAGAGGGATTATAAGAGAAGCAAACCAGAAGTCAGAAGAGGAAATTTATACGACCAGAATCACTGCACATACAGTAACTCGAAAAACACTTAACTTAGGGTTTTCTGAATATTGTTTTTATTATTGGATATTGATTGATTGGGGTTTTAATTTGTGATTTACTGGAAAAAATAGTTTTAGGGTTCTTAATTAGGGTTAAGGTTCTTAGGTTTAGGTTTATGGTTCATCCATATGGGGTTAGGGTTCCTCAGGTTGTTGTTTCTGGGTTGGGATCGTTGATAGGTTCATACCAGAACCACATGGTTAGGTCAGAAACACATAGGGTTCTAAGGGTTATGTGTGAATTTGTTAGGGTTCTTGGCTATTTCCAGAAATAGATGAGGTTCCCGACGAACCTTCATTTGAGATAGCGGCCTCAACGGCTGCCCATAATGGATCTGGGTTGAAGTTATGAAGTTCTGAGTTGAGGGTGGTGGCTTGGATGAATGTATGAAGATACCGGTTGAAGATCAACCAAAGATTTAGGGACTAAGGTGGTTGGGATGGTGGCTCAGGGCGGCACAAGGCATCGCTGTCGGCTGAGGCGATTTCTGGTGACTGGAAATCTAGAGAGAGGTCAGAGCCCGTCTCTCTAAGTTTTGTTTAGTAAGAGAAAGCGGTGGCTTAGAGAGAGAGAGAGAGAGAGAGAGAGAGAGAGAGAGACGGGGGAAATGACAAATTATGAGGGAAATCGAATATATAATGCTCCCTGAACTCCATGCGCGTATCTTATCATGCCCCTTCAGCCAACACTTAATCTTAATTGTCCATTTTTCATACTTCAGGTCAATGCCTCAGAGTTAATCTCTAGTGGCCCTTTGATCTGAATCAAGCGTTTCTGATCATCTCAGCACACCATAATTCCCTACGCTCGCTTACACTTTGTCCATTGGATCTCAAATGTTATCTGGGCCAAGCCATTTCTATTCACACCTTCCTTTTACTGCTCCAACATAAAATTACACACCCTTGGGATATTAGGCCTCTATGAGTTTATGAGATCAAGCCCTTACTGTTTAAACCCCCCTCTTTTACTACTGAATTAAATCCGTACCCCCCTCTGCGTTTGGGCTTCAACTATTATTGGTTTTGGCTTCTGCTATCTAAAACCCATGTTTTACTACCTTAACTAAGAATACACCTCCTGTTTTTATTTCAATAATTTATTATATATATATATATATATATATATATATATATATATATATATATATATATATATATATATATATATTTATATATAATTACCAATTTTTCCTCTCATATCATTTTTCATCATTTGCATTAAAACTATATTTTTATTTATCATAAAAATCATATTGATAAATAAATATTTGACTATTATTAAAAATATTTAATATATCTTAAATAATAAGAAAATAATTATTTATTAACTAGTTTTAAAATACTAACCTTTTTTCTATCAATTCATCAAAAAAAATTTCATCATTCAAACTTATTATTTTCAAACTTCATCATGCATTTAAGACATCTAACTAATCAAACCTAACATTTTTATACTAACTTAATTCAAAATTCAACATTATTTTCAAAAAAAGGATTGTGAACTTGCTTTCAAATTAAACTTCGAACTACGCCCACGACTATGCAATTTTCAACCTCTGATGAGTTTTAAAGAATCATTCAAAAGCATTTACACATTCCATAAAAAAACTAACCAAACACATACAAACTATGAATTTGGACTCTGATTCTTCACAAGGAGATACGTAGGCACGCGGTTAAAACCAAGGTGAGTTCATAACTAAAAAACTAAATTCTTTTCTTAAACATATGGAAATAATAAACTTGATGTGATCGGTGGATCTGGAACTGACTGTTTAACGCTGGTTCGCGAAATGTCGCGGAAGCAAGAGTCGCCACCGTCTTTTATTTTCTCCAACATGGAAAGGACAAAAGCACAGAAAAATTCCTTATTGAGATTAGCTCTCGGTTCGGGAGGTAGATTTATAGAAAGGGAAGGTGTTAGCACCCTTTCTATCCATGGTTATCCATGGGCTCTTAGATACTTGCTCATTGTGTTTTCAAAAAGTTTATTTGCTTTTCAAGTGTGAGTGGGTTTGAAAAAGTTTCGTTTAAAATTTCAGTTCGACTCTTGTATCAGTCCTCAAGAGTGTTTGAAAAGTTGTTTTTGAAAGCTTTTTGAAAAGTGTCGGTGTGAAAAGAAGTTTTTGATTTGTTTTGAATTAGAGCAAGTATCTACGAGTCATCTACCTACCCTAAGGAATTAGTCTGTGTAAATGTCCTTAAGGTAGTGCCATCCCACCATTGAGAGGTAAGTAGCACCACAGTTGGAGGTGTTCGGGTCAATTCGAGGGTTAGGGACAGTGTGGTCACCGAGCAATAGTAAGATACCTTAGAAGCTACCCTTATGCCATTGATCTTTTTATTCCGAGGCAACTTGTTTCGAGGCAACCGTTTTGAGGCAACTAGATCAATGGAACATAAGGACTCACTAAGACGTCCTATACTCGACGACCACATTTCAAGGGGAAAGGCAACAGTGTGATCACCAGAGCAACAGTAGGACACCTTAGAAGCTACCCTTATGCCATGTTCATGGACATAAGGACTTACTAAGACGTCCTGTACTCGATGACCACGTTTCGAGGGGCAAGGCAACAGTGAGGCGTACCCTAAGAGTGGTGTGTGAATTGTGTGTCATTTTCAGTTATTATTTGTCTTGTCATGCATTGGGTGAGCTACGCTTTGATTTTATTTGGGCATACATTCTTTCATGTGATTAACAGTTTAAAGGGTGCGGAAATTAAAATGCGGAAAAATAAAGGTCCTACGCTATTACAAGGCGCGGGTCTACATCGCCAAATTAAACAAAGACCCGATTTTAAATAAAAGTGCGGAAAGTAAATGTCCTAATTATTATTACAAGGCGTTGGGGCAAGTACATAAATTTCACAAAGAAAAATAAAATAAACGCGCGAAGAGAAATTATATTCGAAGGTGCGAGGGCGTTGGACCCTTTAAAGGAATTAAATATTTGAAATTGAAAATTAATTAATGATTAAATAAAGAAAAGAAATTATTTTTATGTTTTTTTTGGTATTTTATGAAATAAAGAAAGTTAATTGAAATTAGAAATTAAAATAAAAGCCTAGTTCTAAATTTGTTTTTAATTAAAAAAAATGTTTAAGTTTTAACCTAATTTACCCTAATTAATTAAATGCCATATTTATTTACAAAATTAATTAATAATAATAATAAGGAGAAAAAGTTATTTATTGAGAAAAGAATAAAGATACTAATAACCTAATTTTTATGTTTTTTTTAATTATTTTAGAAAAAGACGTTAAAGTTAAAAACCTAAATTTAAACTAATTGTTTTATTGGAATTTATTTAGACAAACTATTTAAAGAATTAAAAAAATTAAATAAAACATATTTTTATTTTTTAATGATTTCTGATTTTTTGGTTTTGTGTTATTATTAAGATTAATTTTGGTGAATTAAATAAAACAAAAGAAAAACAATTAAAATAAAAAGAAGAAAAGAAAAATGGAAAAATGAAAGGTGATGCAAACCATGGGGGTGTTGACCCAATTTAGGAGGGAGCACGAAGTTGCGGCATAAGCGGATCTGGAAGCGGCGGTTGAGTCCGCGGTTGCGCGGCGGAACTGCGATTTGGACGCTTCTCGTTCTTCTGTTTCTGATTCAGAGAGCCAAATTCCAGTCCTGATCTTCACAAAGAATTTTATGGATAAAGTTCAAACAATCAAAAAGAAAATTAAATAGAATAAATGAAATTGAAAATGTTAGAATTTTGTGTTGCTTTATCATGACTCAATGATGTTGTTGTGGTGCTGTCAAGAGGATGATGATTTGTGGTTGCATCAGTTTTGAGCTTGTGTCAACGGTATGAACATGAGCTTGTGTAAGGTTTCTGTTTTGGTTGATGAGATTTTTGTTAAAGTTGGTTCATGGGAAATTGCACGTGAAAAGTGAATTTACAGTGCAACAAGAAGAAAAGTGAGGGTTTCCATCGAGTGGCCTCCGTACAGGATTTTGTATAAGAGAATATGAGGTTTTTTTTGTGGAATTTTTTGTTTTTTCGTTTTAGAGAGTTCTCTAGGTTATGTTCTCTTTTTTTTTTATCACTTGCATATGCATTATGTAATGTATTTCAATTGGAAATAAGGGCCTTGAAGCCTTGCATTCATACATAAGATTTTGCCATAAACCTCCATTAACAAACTTTCCATCTTTGTACCAATTTTGAATTCTTGCTTGATTAGGCCTTGAAACAAATTTGGGATGTTGTATAATGATGATTCAAAGCTAATCAAGACCAAATATGCCCCTTAATTAACCTTCTTGATTTTTATTTGATTTTAAAGGATTTAAAATGAATTAAATCCAATAAAATCAAATAAAAATGAAAAAATTAATTTTAAAATTTGAAATAAAATGTGGGACACGTGGGAAGCATGGCCAAGCTGATTCAAATGGAAAAAGTGGGCCCCTTTTGTCAAAAATGAAATTTCAAGGATAAATGATTTTGGCCATTTCACAAAAATTTCCCAACTTCTCCAATGCATATCTTGCTCAATTTTGAAGTTATGAACATGTTCTTGGACATTTTGGAAAGGTCTTGAAGTCCTCTAACCAATGTCTTTGGTCCCATGTCATTTTGATTTACCAATCTCAAGTTATGGTCTTTGACTTAAAGTGCCTTTTTGTTGACTTTTGAAAATGACCTATAATGTTGAAATTGATAACTTTTTGTGAGAGCATTTCTTGGACTTGGAATGTGAAGATGAATTGTAGGAAATGTCTTCCCCTTCAAGATGAGCATTGGATGGAATTTTTCTGATGAACCATGAAAAAGTTATGCCTTGGTCAAGTTACAGTTGACTTTTCAGCTGTCCAAAAATAGAAACTTTTGCATCTTGAGACTTTTTGAGCCATACTTTGAGAATCATGATCAAGCATTGATCAAATGATGTTTGTGGCTTCAAAATAAGATGTTGACCAAGTTTTTTTGACTTTTGACTGCCAAATGACCATTTTGCCCCTACAGTTGACTGTTGAGCAATTAGGTTTTTTGACTGTGCAACTTGACCTTGTGAGCCTTGAAACTTGACATGTAGGTGCTTGACAATGTGTATGAGAATGGGACTTGATTGAGCCCTTGAAAACCTCAACTTCCTTGCAGGAACCAAAAACCCTAGTTTGACTGGCTTAGGAGGATGGTTGACTGGGTAGCTCTTGAGTAGACTTTGAACCATTTGAGGTGATGCTTGTCAAAACTTTGAAGATTATGGGAGGGAAAATTTTGGGGTACAACAGTTGCCCATGTTCAATCTTCTTAGACCTGAGGATGTAGATTGGCGGGTGTGCCTTTCGTGATCCGAGGGTGGAAGATGATTGAACACTAGAGTGCCCAGAAATTTGCACTCACATAGTAGAGTATCAGCAGTGTGATAGCGGGAATGGGCTTAAAGATGCCATTTGGAGAGATGATGGATAGGAGGATGGGCTTATAGATGCCATCTGGAAGTGTGACAGAACCTTGTCGGGAATGGGCTTATAGATGCCATTTGGAGACTGTCGGATAACTGAATTTGAATAAGAAATAGAATAGCTTCCGTGCCTGGAGCATATCTAGCCTATATCTAGTTGTGGACGTCTGAATAAACAGTAGAATGACCACCGTGTCTGGGGTATATCCATACTGTATCTGTATGAGCGATAGAATGTCATCCGAATCTGGATCGTATCTGGACTGAACAATAGAAGAGCATCCGGGATGGAGCATCTCTAAGTTGTTTTTTAGAAGTTTGAATCTGAATAAGCAATAGAACGGCATCCGGATCTGGAGCATCTCTAGGCTATATCGGAAAGGAAATCTGGAATGAGTGTCAGAACGTCGCCATGCCTGGGTCACATCTGAACCATATCTAGAAGGAATCTTGAATAAGCAAAAGAACAACATCTATATCTGGAGCATTTACAAGCTATCTCTAAGAGGAAATATGGAATAAGTATCAAAACGTCGCCATGCCTGGGTCACATCTGAACCATATCTAGAAGGAGTCTTGAATAAGCAAAAGAACAGCATCCATATCTGGAGCATTTCCAAGCTATCTCTGAGAGGAAATCTGGAATAAGTATCAGAACGTCGCCATGCCTGGGTCACATCTGAACCATCTCTAGAAGGAGTCTTGAATAAGCAAAAGAACAGCATCCATATCTGGAGCATTTCCAAGCTATCTCTGAGAGGAAATCTGGAATAAGTATCAGAACGTCGCCATGCCTGGGTCACATCTGAACCATATCTAGAAGGAGTCTTGAATAAGCAAAAGAACAGCATCCATATCTGGAGCATTTCCAAGCTATCTCTGAGAGGAAATCTGGAATAAGTATCAGAACGTTGCCATGCCTGGGTCACATCTGAACCATATCTAGAAAGGTGATCTCTGAATAAACAACAGAATAGCCTCCGTGCCCGGAGCATCTCTAAGTTATATCTGAGAAGAAATCTGGAATAAGTATCAGAACGTTGCCATGCCTGGGTCACATCTGAACCATATCTAGAAAGGTGATCTCTGAATAAACAACAGAACAGCCTCCGTGCCCGGAGCATCTCTAAGTTATATCTGAGAAGAAATCTGGAATAAGTATCAGAACGTCGCCATGCCTGGGTCACATCTGAACCATATCTAGAAAGGTGATCTCTGAATAAACAACAGAACAGCCTCTGTGCCCGGAGCATCTCTAAGTTATATCTGAGAAGAAATCTGGAATAAGTATCAGGACGTCGCCATGCCTGGGTCACATATGAACCATATCTAGAAAGGTGATCTCTGAATAAACAACAGAACAGCCTCCGTGCCCGGAGCATCTCTAAGTTATATCTGAGAAGAAATCTGGAATAAGTATCAGAACGTCGCCATGCCTGGGTCACATCTGAACCATATCCAGAAAGGTGATCTCTGAATAAACAACAGAACAGCCTCCGTGCCCGGAGCATCTCTAAGTTATATCTAAGAAGAAATCTAGAATAAGTATCAGAACGTCGCCATGCCTGGGTCACATCTGAACCATATCTAGAAAGGTGATCTCTGAATAAACAACAGAACAACCTCCGTGCCCAGAGCATCTCTAAGTTATATCTGAGAAGAAATATGGAATAAGTATCAGAACGTCGCCATGCCTGGGTCACATCTGAACCATATCTAGAAAGGAATTTTGAATAAGCAAAAGAACAGCATCCATATCTGGAGCATTTCCAAGCTATCTCTTTAATCTTTTTAACGTAGACATGCCCTGGCCGGATACAGGTATCGAATCCACAATCAATCGCTCACAAACATGCCCTGGCTAGATACAAGAATCGAATCTGGGATTGCGATAGTTGATAGTAATCATCTTTGTATCGACCTTTCCTGAAAAAAAGGCAAAACATTAGTTATATGCAATGTCATGGTGCATGGAATGCGCGGTGTCATGACGTTTATAACCAATGGGATTGTAGAATGTGATGTTTATATCATGTATGAAAATGTGATGTTTGCGAATGTATTTTTGTCTAGGAAAATAAATCCTTGATGAATGCCGGGAGCTAATCCTGGGCTGATGTTTGAAGAGTAGAGAATTCTTCGTTTCTGCTGGGGAAAATGATTGCAAGGATAAACTGGTAGGAGGAGATGACCTCGTTGGGGAATAAGCTTGGAGAGATTACTCTGCGGGGAAAATTACTCTAGCGATCTTGCTGGGGAAAATACTCTGTGGGAAGAGAGGTACTTCGCTGAGATGTTGTATGAGAACTCCGCCGGGGATACCATTGTTGAGTTACGCTTTGGAGATTTGAGGAACTCCGCTGGGGATAGGAAGACTTCGCCGAGGACGACCTTTCCGTGGCAATTAGCTGAGGATAACCCAGTTATAAGTTCTGGAAAAGAATAACCTTCTGAATAAAGACGGGGAGAGATATGCTCTGCAAAGGATAAGCTTCCAGAATCTACTAGGGATAAGCTTCCTACTAGGGAGATGATTTAACTCTCCTGGGGAGACTTTGGACTGTACTGGGAAGGGCTCCGCTGAAGTGTCTGTATTCCGCCGGGGAACAGTCTTAGACCAAGACTGTCGGGGATGCTTGTTAAGAATATTCATATATTGCCGAGGAATGTTGAGATCTGCTGGGAGATACCCAACTTCCTTAAGGCTGATAGTATAGCTTTTGCTTGGGGAGAGTGCATTGACTTGCTGGCTCACTCTCTGGGGAATTAAGGTATATTGGTTATGTTCTTCGGCTGAACTTACCTTGGTACCTTGATGGACAGAACCATTAGACCGTTTAGACAACTCATTATTGCCCCTGTTTCAGTGGGAGAAGGCACTTGTGGGGGCCTTGATTGACAAATCTTCTTCTGGTAGGCGAGTGACGAAATGACGGGACATAGTCGTACGCTTTGATCCCTAACTTTTGCCTGGACCGCCCTTCCGGGTTTTCAGTCCACCGGGATACCCATTTTTGCCCAAGCCACCTTTTCAGGTTTTCGACTTGCCGGGTGTACAGGTTTTTTCATTTCATCCCTTATTTTTTCCCGAACCCTTTTGGTCTGCCGGGAAGCCCTTATTTTTGCCTAGGTATGTCAACCTAGCGGGTCTTTTATCGTGCGTAGTATTTTTTCGACTATGTCCACGCTCTTAGAATGCAGGGAGGTGCCCCTGGCTGCTTGTGTTGCCATGTTACCAGAAGATGTCTGATCGTGCAAGATTCATTGTTGGAATGCCCCAAGTGACTCAGGCAGAGATTTTCCCCAGGCTATTTGGCCTTTGAGAGATTCTCCGAATCTTGATTGGACTGCCCCAGATAATAGACCATGATCATGTCTGCCCCTTGATTGGAAGTGCTTCTGTTCATTAGGCATTCGTTGTGCGAATTTCTATGTTGTTCAAACGAAAAGTCATATGCAAACAGAGTTATGTCAAAAATGCAAAGCTTATGTCTGTCTCGAAGTTTTTGGAAATGCAAGTTTTTTAATAAAACAAGTGATTTTTGTAAAATGTGATGTCAACTCAATATTTTATAGCAAGCCTTAAGGAGTCAGGATACCTTTGTAACAGTATGCTTTCGAACTAACCCATGCTTCAGCTAGGACTTTTAAGGGTTGTAGCGTGGCCTGGTTTACGGTTTAAGAAACAAAGGATAAAGGCTCAAATTATTTGTACCCACCCACTCTTCGTGATGTTCTTCAAACCTAAGCTCAGTTGATTGTGCGTTAGACCTTGTTTGAGTCTTTGTCCTGATATTCTGGTGATGGTTCGAATGTTGACAATTTATTTTGAATGGGTAGTCATTTTTGTTTTTGTTGAGGGTTTGTATGACCTCTTTTTTGATTTCGCTATCCCTAAATTTTGCCTGAACCGTTTCTTTTGTGATTACAGTCAGCGGGATGCCCCAGGTTTGTAAGTCTCCTTCGTAGGTTTTGACTTATTGGGTTTTTACTTTTGAGGTATAATGACTGCCTATCCTTATGATTATTCGGAATCATCACTGTCTTCCTTTTTTTTTGTAAGGACCTCTTTGGTGCCATTTGTTATGCACTTGGATCAACTGAGAGAACTACCCAGCCCCAGGTTATGATAAAGGGTTTTAATTTTCGAAAAGAAAAACTCCTACTTCTTTGGCTCGAAGGGGTTAACGAGGGATTATCTTCCTTATAACTCCACTGTTTAGGATTTGAAGCAATGCATGTACCTCATAAGCAGGGTCTGTTCAAAAGCATATTGTAGATTGTGGTATCGTTTTCGTCATCCTCCCTCAAGAGGCTTAGCATTATTAATTAAGAGTTGACATCAAAAAAAAAATGAAAGCAGTTTGAGTATAGCGAATGCGAATATATTGATTCAAAACAGACATATGCGATGCGTTAATGAAATAACAACGTTTAACATGAATAATTGTTTAAGTAGCCAAAGAAAAATACAACTTGAACATTCGAATGAACAAAAGTTTTCCTATCTCAAGGCTTGTTACTTCAACTAGTGCATCTTGTAGGGATGGCAGAAGAACTCAGCTTGACCCACTTGGGTGAAATCCACTACTCCTTCATTAATCAGATCCTGGACCTTGTTCTTCAGAGCCCAGCAGTCGGCAGTGTCATGTCCAGGACTATCAGAGTGGTATGTACACCTTTTATTGGGATGATAGTTAGGAGCAGAGATGTTGGGGTTCCGGGGAGGAGCCCTTAGGGTAATCAGATTCAACCTCAACAGGTGTTGCAAGGCTTGAAACAACGGCATGTTGAGCTGGGTGAACTGCCTCTTGGACCTGCTTGGCTGAAGCTGGTGAGGTTGATGCTGAATTTGTGACACTGAAGCCACTTGAGGAGCTCTCCCCTTATCTTCTTGTCTCAAAGGTGGTTGAATGATGACTGGCTCTCCACCCTTAGATGTTTGCCCCAGTTGGTTACCCCGAAGCAGTTGGTTGACGAGGAACCCGAGCTCTTCTTGTCTTTGAGCTAGGCCTTGAATAATAGTCACCTGCCCCAGCATCTGGGCTTTCGTTGCATCCACCTCAGCTTGCAGATGTTTCAGCCGTTCATCCTCAGCACTGTTCCTGACCAAAGTCCCCATGAGAAGTGTTCTCAGCTCTTCCTGCCCATTGGATAGGTTCAGGAGGATTTCCCCGAACCGAGTCTCTTGAGCATGAAGGTCCTGGTTGTATTGTTGGGAAGCCATTGCTGAAATAAACAACGTAGATGGTAAGTGACCTGTAACAAGGGTACCTGTAATGCAATGATATGTATGATATGCATGTAATGTTTTCAAGGACCTCGCGAGGTAAACAAGAAAATTGTTAGAGTTGGAAACTGGTAACTTGATTGAAGGAACTTCATGTTGTTGAGAGTCCTTCTTCAAGGGTCAAGGCTCACCATATCTAGTGGGTCATAGCCCCTGACAACCTTGGCTAGAGGAAAATAAATCCTCTTTGCCCCTTGCTGGATAGTTGATTCATCATGACCTGCATCACAAGCCCTTGAGATCCTTGAAACATATTAGTCCTTATGCGGGATGCATGCAATGGTATGATGTTATGCTATGCATGGGGTAATGTAGGTAAACCCTGTTATGAGTCCCAACTAAGGACTATAAACAAAACCTGCAAGAAACTTAGTAAACCCTGTTATGAGTCCCAATTAAGGACTATAAACAAAACCTGCAAGGAACTCAAGTGTCAGATAACAAGCATGCAAATAGTCAAGTTGGAAGGCACACAAGTCACACAAGAGAAACCCTTAGAGTTTAGGCCAGCATGGGGTCTAGGTATTACCCTCTTGAAGTTGGTGGGCTCAACCTGTCCTATTAGATGTAACCGGGTTCTAAGGGTCCCAATATCACTGGATTGCTTTCATTGTTCATCGTTTCGATTTAGCCACTGAACTGGCGATCGAAATATTCCAGGAAAGCAACCCTCAATTGAGTGTAGTATCGAGTATCAACCAACCTCGGACTGCACCAAAGTCAGTTATCTCACTACCCTAAAGAGGCCAAGATGGTTCAATTAAGGTTCCTAAGGTCAGTTGATGCTTCACGACACCACATGGAGGCCCCGTACTCTCCTTGACTGAACTCAAGGGTTACCGGTACACACCAAAGTGCCACATCAACGTAGCAGACTGTTTCAACCATGTCGGTATACCCCGCACAGTTCCCTCACAGCCTTGTTGCTACTTTCTAAGAAGGTATCCCCAGATCCGGGTTAGGATCTATAGAACTCCCAAGACAGTCCCACAATTTAAAGCAAACAAGTCAAAGAAATTGAAAACACAGTGATCTTAGTCCTAAGGTACACCTCACTTTAAAAGTTTATTCCCCAACAGAGTCGCCAGTTCTGTGATCGGTGGATCTGGAACTGACTGTTTAACGCTGGTTCGCGAAATGTCGCGGAAGCAAGAGTCGCCACCGTCTTTTATTTTCTCCAACATGGAAAGGACAAAAGCACAGAAAAATTCCTTATTGAGATTAGCTCTCGGTTCGGGAGGTAGATTTATAGAAAGGGAAGGTGTTAGCACCCTTTCTATCCATGGTTATCCATGGGCTCTTAGATACTTGCTCATTGTGTTTTCAAAATGTTTGTTTGCTTTTCAAGTGTGAGTGGGTTTGAAAAAGTTTCGTTTAAAATTTCAGTTCGACTCTTGTATCAGTCCTCAAGAGTGTTTGAAAAGTTGTTTTTGAAAGCTTTTTGAAAAGTGTCGGTGTGAAAAGAAGTTTTTGATTTGTTTTGAATCAGAGCAAGTATCTACGAGTCATCTACCTACCCTAAGGAATTAGTCTGTGTAAATGTCCTTAAGGTAGTGCCATCCCACCATTGAGATGTAAGTAGCACCACCGTTGGAGGTGTTCGGGTCAATTCGAGGGTTAGGGACAGTGTGGTCACCGAGCAATAGTAAGATACCTTAGAAGCTACCCTTATGCCATTGATCTTTTTATTCCGAGGCAACTTGTTTCGAGGCAACCGTTTTGAGGCAACTAGATCAATGGAACATAAGGACTCACTAAGACGTCCTATACTCGACGACCACGTTTTGAGGGGCAAGGCAACAGTGTGATCACCAGAGCAACAATATGACACCTTAGAAGCTACCCTTATGCCATGTTCATGGACATAAGGACTTACTAAGACGTCCTGTACTCGACGACCACGTTTCGAGGGGCAAGGCAACAGTGAGGCGTACCCTAAGAGTGGTGTGTGAATTGTGTGTCATTTTCAGTTATTATTTGTCTTGTCATGCATTGGGTGAGCTACGCTTTGATTTTATTTGGGCATACATTCTTTCATGTGATTAACAGTTTAAAGGGTGCGGAAATTAAAATGCGGAAAAATAAAGGTCCTACGCTATTACAAGGCGCGGGTCTACATCGCCAAATTAAACAAAGACCCGATTTTAAATAAAAGTGCGGAAAGTAAATGTCCTAATTATTATTACAAGGCGTTGGGGCAAGTACATAAATTTCACAAAGAAAAATAAAATAAACGCGCGAAGAGAAATTATATTCGAAGGTGCGAGGGCGTTGGACCCTTTAAAGGAATTAAATATTTGAAATTGAAAATTAATTAATGATTAAATAAAGAAAAGAAATTATTTTTATGTTTTTTTGGTATTTTATGAAATAAAGAAAGTTAATTGAAATTAGAAATTAAAATAAAAGCCTAGTTCTAAATTTGTTTTTAATTAAAAAAAATGTTTAAGTTTTAACCTAATTTACCCTAATTAATTAAATGCCATATTTATTTACAAAATTAATTAATAATAATAATAAGGAGAAAAAGTTATTTATTGAGAAAAGAATAAAGATACTAATAACCTAATTTTTATGTTTTTTTTAGTTATTTTAGAAAAAGACATTAAAGTTAAAAACCTAAATTTAAACTAATTGTTTTATTGGAATTTATTTACAAAAACTATTTAAAGAATTAAAAAAATTAAATAAAACATATTTTTATTTTTTAATGATTTCTGATTTTTTGGTTTTGTGTTATTATTAAGATTAATTTTGGTGAATTAAATAAAACAAAAGAAAAACAATTAAAATAAAAAGAAGAAAAGAAAAATGGAAAAATGAAAGGTGATGCAAACCATGGGGGTGTTGACCCAATTTAGGAGGGAGCACGAAGTCGCGGCATAAGCGGATCTGGAAGCGGCGGTTGAGTCCGCGGTTGCGCGGCGGAACTGCGATTTGGACGCTTCTCGTTCTTCTGTTTCTGATTCAGAGAGCCAAATTCCAGTCCTGATCTTCACAAATAATTTTATGGATAAAGTTCAAACAATCAAAAAGAAAATTAAATAGAATAAATGAAATTGAAAATGTTAGAATTTTGTGTTGCTTTATCATGACTCAATGATGTTGTTGTGGTGCTGTCAAGAGGATGATGATTTGTGGTTGCATCAGTTTTGAGCTTGTGTCAACGGTATGAACATGAGCTTGTGTAAGGTTTCTGTTTTGGTTGATGAGATTTTTGTTAAAGTTGGTTCATGGGAAATTGCACGTGAAAAGTGAATTTACAGTGCAACAAGAAGAAAAGTGAGGGTTTCCATCGAGTGGCCTCCGTACAGGATTTTGTATAAGAGAATATGAGGTTTTTTTTGTGGAATTTTTTGTTTTTTCGTTTTAGAGAGTTCTCTAGGTTATGTTCTCTTTTTTTTGATCACTTGCATATGCATTATGTAATGTATTTCAATTGGAATTAAGGGCCTTGAAGCCTTGCATTCATACATAAGATTTTGCCATAAACCTCCATTAACAAACTTTCCATCTTTGTACCAATTTTGAATTCTTGCTTGATTAGGCCTTGAAACAAATTTGGGATGTTGTATAATGATGATTCAAAGCTAATCAAGACCAAATATGCCCCTTAATTAACCTTCTTGATTTTTATTTGATTTTAAAGGATTTAAAATGAATTAAATCCAATAAAATCAAATAAAAATGAAAAAATTAATTTTAAAATTTGAAATAAAATGTGGGACACGTGGGAATCATGGCCAAGCTGATTCAAATGGAAAAAGTGGGCCCCTTTTGTCAAAAATGAAATTTCAAGGATAAATGATTTTGGCCATTTCACAAAAATTTCCCTACTTCTCCAATGCATATCTTGCTCAATTTTGAAGTTATGAACATGTTCTTGGACATTTTGGAAAGGTCTTGAAGTCCTCTAACCAATTTCTTTGGTCCCATGTCATTTTGATTTACCAATCTCAAGTTATGGTCTTTGACTTAAAGTGCCTTTTTGTTGACTTTTGAAAATGACCTATAATGTTGAAATTGATAACTTTTTGTGAGAGCATTTCTTGGACTTGGAATGTGAAGATGAATTGTAGGAAATGTCTTCCCCTTCAAGATGAGCATTGGATGGAATTTTTCTGATGAACCATGAAAAAGTTATGCCTTGGTCAAGTTACAGTTGACTTTTCAGCTGTCCAAAAATAGAAACTTTTGCATCTTGAGACTTTTTGAGCCATACTTTGAGAATCATGATCAAGCATTGATCAAATGATGTTTGTGGCTTCAAAATAAGATGTTGACCAAATTTTTTGACTTTTGACTGCCAAATGACCATTTTGCCCCTACAGTTGACTGTTGAGCAATTAGGTTTTTTGACTGTGCAACTTGACCTTGTGAGCCTTGAAACTTGACATGTAGGTGCTTG
Source organism: Vicia faba (assembly GCA_948472305.1). Classification (NCBI taxonomy): domain Eukaryota; kingdom Viridiplantae; phylum Streptophyta; class Magnoliopsida; order Fabales; family Fabaceae; genus Vicia; species Vicia faba. The sequence goes on along the minus strand of OX451741.1, from coordinate 163,618,112 downwards.
ACAATGTGTATGAGCATGGGACTTGATTGAGCCCTTGAAAACCTCAACTTCCTTGCTGGAACCAAAAACCCTAGTTTGACTGGCTTAGGAGGATGGTTGACTGGGTAGCCCTTGAGTAGACTTTGAACCATTTGAGGTGATGCTTGTCAAAACTTTGAAGATTATGGGAGGGAAAATTTTGGGGTACAACACTTGACTAAGTAGAAATTCCTTATTTACCCTTAAACCTAGAAAAGGAGCCCCTTGAGAACAAGGGAGATAAAGGGTGCCTAACACCTTCCCTTCATCTAACAAACTCACAGGTTTAGAATCTCTGTACAAACTAGGGATACCCGTTATTTTTCCGTCCTTAGGGAAAAAATTAATGCTGGCAACTCATATATTTTTTTCCGGTTGCGACAGCTGGCGACTCTGATGGGGACACAACCCAAGGGTTTAGAGTTTACTTATCTTTTAGGTCTAGGATTTTTGGGGTTTTATCTACATTTTTTTATTTCCATATTTGTTTTTTATTGCTTCTCATTTATTGCTATTTATCATATTATTTTTATATATATGTTGGTGGGTTTTAAATTTCAAAAAAATATCAAACCTTAGAAGAAGGATTGTCAATTGGCCGATGGGGTTTAATATCCCTATGAGTTTTTGCAATGACTTCGCCTAGAGTCAATCGAGTTCCAAGGAATATATTTTAGAGGGATAGACTCTCTTGGAGGTAGGACTTCAGGATTTGGCCAATGACTCTTTGTATAACCCTAAAATAAAATCTCATGGTGAGACATTAAACGACCCAAGAGACGAAAGTCTCGGTCTACAAAAATGATCTACCTAAGAGAGGCCCTTGTGCCTTTTCCCTTTGTTGGTATCCATGATACCCTTAAGGAAGCCACCCTTATGGGAAGGGTAGAATATCCGTAGGAAAAAACTAGGAACCTACCTACTAAGGATATCCTTCATAATTCTATCACTATGTTACATCACATGCATACATACATCTTGCATTTAAAAATGTTGATTATTTTTGCATTTGTGTTGTCTTATTCATATGATTTCTAAGAAAAAATAATCAAAGGTTTTTGGTGAGTATCCTAAAGATGAATACCAATAAGAAACAAACAATTTGAGTTAGTGTCGGGGTTCTTAATATGAAGAAGATCAAACTGATTAGGGGAAAACTAAAAGAGAAAGCGAAGAATATGTTTGCTCGACGCTACGGGGTTATCCTTGAGATGTCCAAGATATATATATATATATATATATATATATATATATATATATATATATATATATATATATATATATATATATATATATATATATATATATATATATATATATATATATATATATATATATATATATATGCAAGTGGATTCGGTCACTGCCTTGCTCAATTATATGACCCTCCACTAAGATGTTTCAATTTCCAGGACTTCCAACTAGCGCCTACCTTGGAAGAATTTGATAGGATTTTGGATTTCTATAAAATCAAAGATAAGGATTACATAGGGATTGGACAAACTATCAATATCAGAAATTTGGCTAAGGAGATAGGGATACCTTTCACTGACTTGTTACTTAATTACAAGAAAAATGGGGAAGTTCAAAGCATTAAGAGGAAATACTTAGAATCCAAGGCTCTTTATTTCACTAATAAGAAAGAATGGGAAACATGTATGGACTGTTTGGCACTACTAATTTTTGGTTTTTTTTTATTTCCAAATATTATCGACTATAATTATTATGCGGTCATTAATGTATTTTGAACCATAAAAGTGTTAAATGTTGATCCTACGTCTGCTCTACATGGGGATGTTTACTACGCCCTTCATACACACTATGAAAGGGGGATATGCATGCTAAATTATTGTATTCCTCTCTTATACTCTTGGCTTATTTCTCACCTCTACAAGGAGGACTACATGGTTAAGGACTTATTAAAGAATGAATGGTCCCAAAAGTTGAGGGCTCTTAGTGTTGATTTTGTTTTATGGTATGGTAGGAAGTTGAACATAGGTGATATTGTCTATAGTTATGGATAATTTCCAAATGTTCCTCTGATTGGGACAAGAGGATGTATCAACTATAACCCCACTTTGGATTTACGCCAACTTGGGTACCATTTTGAAGATAAACCTTCCAACGAGCAACTTCAACAATTGGTCCTTTATGACATGGGTAAGAGCAACACCGAGCTGCTCAAGACAGTCATACAAGCTTGGGGTAAGTTTCATAAGAAAGGTGCTGAATTTGGTAGGAAGAATGCAGTGGCAAGGGAACCCTATACTCAATGGGTTTTGGAGAGGGTTCGAATCATCAAACTACCATTTGATATTGATCCTACATATATACATTTCTATTGAGAAGAATAAGTTGCAACAAGAACTTGTGCTGGAGGACCAACAGATTCAAACCGACTGTGAATTGGTTGAAAAAGAAAGGTCTAAAAGAAATAATTCAACCGAGGGGTTGCTAAGTTCTACTTTCAATCTTGATTACAACAATCAACGGTTGGATGATGTTGTTAGGGAAATTACAAGGCTAAAAAAATGGTATGATAAAGCGTTACAAGGCAAAAGAGAATTGGAAGAGGTTATGAGAATCCAAATTCAAGGGCTGCAAGAAGGTGCTCAAGATCATGCAGATCAGATTCAAATCCTTCTCACAAGTCTCCAAGAAATCAAAGAAGCATAGATAAGAGAATAACTTAGAAAAATAAGAGAAGAAGAATCTATCTCTCAAAAGGTGAAGGAATATGAACAAGTCTTCCAAGAGTTGGAAGGCCTCCTAAATGATTTCCTTATACAAAAGGAAATCTATAAGGAGATGAGATCTGAAAAGATATATTGGGAAGAGAAATATACAAAGATATCTCAAGTGGGAGAGGAAAACAAGGTCATAATCCCTACACTTTACAAGGAGTATCTGAGGTACAAAGACAAACACGTAAAGCTTGCCTTCTTAGAAAATAATCTCATTGGTGACATTCCTAGAAGCTTGAGAGATGCAAAAGCCGTGATGGTCCCTCTTCCGAAGGACGTTAAAGACTTCCTCAAACTTTGTAGGGAGATGGTGGATGGTTTTAGGGTGGTGCTCCGCAAACGTGCTTAGGAGATTTTAGTTTCCCTTTGGTTATTTCATTCAGTATTTGACACTTGTTTTTATTCTGTATTTCCATTCAGTATTTGTTTCAGTATTTGGATTGTATTTCCCTTTCAAGGATGATGGTTTCTATTCAATAAAAATTACTTTGTTTTCGTATTTTATCTGTGTATATTCTTTGGGATACTCACCAATAAAAAATTAAAACCTAAAAAATAATAATAATAAAAAGGAATCCAATGTGAATAAGGCATTTAAAAATTCTTAGCATAATTATACGCATTCATCCAACCACAAGCATCGCATTTCATAGGTCATATAAAAAACTCATAGTTTTCATATCATCTCCAGTTAAATCATTGGGAAAACCACACTAATGTCCCGACCTCCATATCAAACAAGAGCTCATCAAAAGAAAGTAATGGATAAAATCGAGGAAAACCAAGCTGCCTTTCAAGAAGATTTGGAACAAGTGAAGGGAATTATTGACTCGATGAAAGGAGACATAAGTCAAATTCTGCTCGCCTTGAAGAATATCATAGCAATACAAGATGAGATTCCCAAGGTGGATATTGAAGAAGTAGACCAAACCATTGGTGCATCAAGGGGTCACAAATCGTGACATGAGCCATAATCTAGTCCCGTAAAGTCAACTCTTGCCCAACAAGAGACCATCATAACTGAAGTTTTCGTTCCACCTCCTCTGAAGGCGGGGGAATCCCATACTTTGCAAATTCCAGTCAACAATGTGGATAACTACATATACCTATAATATGGAGATCACGGTGTGGAAGGCATTGCTTAAGTGCCCCAACCAAAGATTGTTGAAGATTCTAGGGCGGTAAACATATATAAAGCCCTTGAAGAAAGAATGAAGGCTATGGAGGGTTATGACGCCTTTGACGTTGATGCTCTTGAAACGGGTCTAGTTCCAGATGTGGTGATTTCTCCCAAATTCAAAGTACTTGACTTTGGAAAATATAAGGGACTCACGTGCTCAAGGAATCATCTACGCATGTACTATAGGAAGATGCATGTTTATACCCATGATCAGAAACTAATGATCCACTGCTTTCAAGATAGCCTGAGTGGGGTATCCCTGAATTGGTATATTCAGTTGGAGCGAGCACATGTCCGATCATAGGCAGACCTTACAAACGCTTTCTTGAAATAATACAAGTATAAATCGGACATGGCTCCGAATCGCATGCAACTTCAGAATTTGTCCCAAAAGAGGGATGGATCTTTCAAAGAATATGCTCAACAATGGAGAGAAATGGAAGCACGAGTACAACCACCACTCCTTGAAAAGGAGTTGGTAGACATGTTCATGGGTACTCTACAAGGTCTGTATTATGAGAAAATAGTAAGCAGCTTCTCCTCTATATTTTCTGATTTGGTGACAATTGGAAAACGAATCGAGGCTGGTGTGAAAGTGGCAAGATACAAGGAATGTCATCCAGTACTCCTTATAATCCAAAGAAGCAGACTCTGAACTTCTCAAAAAAGAAAGAAGGAGAAGCGAATGCTTTCGCAACACACTAAAAAGCACAGCAACCATTAGTTATCCCACGAGAACAAAATAGGTTCGAAGGGCCTTCGAGAAGATTTGATCCTCTCCCTATGCTACACAGACAATTACTACAACACTTACTCAAGGCATCCTTGGTAGAGCTGAAGACACTTGCTCCTCCAATTGGGTCACTCCCACCAAAATATGATGCAAATGCAAGGTGTGAATATCATGCCAATTCTCCAAGGCATACCATTGAGAAATGTTGGGCCTTCAGACACAAGGTTCAAGATTTATTAGACTCCCAAGATATCACCTTTGATAAGCTCAATATCAAGACAAACTCTATGCCTCTGCATGATGTTCCAATTGTGAATTCAATTGAGGTAGTCACTAATATTGGAGAAACTAAACGAGTAAAAGCTCTGATAGATATGTTGAAGGAGAATTTATTAGAACATGGATTTCTCTTGGAACACAATGATGCTTTCGAAAAAACTTTCCAGAAATTGGTGGATCAAGGGGTAGTCCAGTTCGGGCATTACCCTGAAGAAGGGTATGTAGCTGCAATCAATGAGAATACAAGAAGACCATTGGTGATTCCTTGCCAAGGTCTAAGTTTTGCAAAGAAACCACTTGTCATGCCATATGGAGAGCCAATCGTAACAAAAGTACCAGTAACAATACCAATACTTCTGAAGAGTATAATGGTGATCAGGGGGCCGTCTCCGAGTCCATACAAAAGTGATAAAGCCATGACATAGAGTTAAGCGACTACTATCTATATTAATAGGTAAAAGCAAGAATGTGAACCATCAATAAGCCAAAGGCCCGCAGTTACAAATATAGAAGGAACATGGGACGTGACTCATAGTGGTCGTGTATTTGCTCCAAATCAACACAAGAAGGATGATATAATGACTAAGGATAAAGGAAAGGTTGTGGCTGAAACTAATCAGGGGCAAGAGCCTCCGAGTAAAACTTTCAGTGATCAAGAGGCTGATGAATTCTTGAAAATGATCAAGAAGAGTGACTATAGGGTGGTGGATCAACTACACCAAACCTTGACCAATATTTCAATAATATCATTACTAATTAATTCAGAGGCACCTCGAGAATCTCGGATGGAAATTCTAAGTTTTTTGCATGTTACAAAGGAGATCACAGTAAACCAATTTGATGGAGTCGTGGCTAATCTGACGCCAGGAACACACCTAGGCTTCAATGACAGTGAGTTACCTCCACAAGGTAGAGCTCACAATAAGGCTTTGGACATTTCAATCTAGATAGGAACAACTAGCCTATCCAGAATACTCCTTGATACTAGTTCCTTCCAAAATCTGCTACCAAAGGCTAGCTTGATGAAACTAACAATGAATGCCATCATTATAAGACCAAGTTCCATGGTATTCAAAGCTTTCGATGGTTCCCAAAGCACTATGTTTGGGGAGGTATATCTCCCGGTAAATATTGGTCCGCATATGTTCTATATCACCTTCCAGGTAATGGATGTACAACATGTATATACTTGCCTGCTCGGGCGACCTTGGATTCATGCCGCATGAGTTGTTACCTCAACCCTGCATCAAAAACTGAAGTTCCTCGTCGAAGTAAAATTGGTGATAATTGATGAAGAAGAAGACATCTTTGTAAGTAATTTGGATTCCTACAGATATATCGATGTAGAAGAAGATTGTTTGGAGACGCCATTCCAAGTCTTGGAAGTGGCTACTGTGGTTACGCTCTCGATGGAGAAAGTCTCAAAACCTAGAACCCCTATGGCATCATGGAGAGATTTACAAATAAATGTGGAGGATCGAACATCTAAAGGTTGGGGAAAGCTTGTGGAGACACCTGAGAAGAAATACCAGTTTGATTTGGGCTACCAACCGTCAAAGGCTACTAAGAACGACAAAGGGCAGTTTCCTCCCATCCTGGAAACCTTCATCAACAAAGGAGTAGAGCATGGTGGACAAGTGTCAATGTTATCCAACAAATGCAACAACAAAAGAGCATCTTACCTCATCCGAGAATGTGCTCAAGGCGAAGAGCTCAAGAATTGGACATCTATGGAGATTCTAGAGAAACTTTTCTTTCCAAAGTATTTTTTCTATTTTTTAAAGAACCTATGTCCTGCCCGAGGCATAGGGGTTGCTTGTAAGGGCCCCCATTTATTTCAAACAAAGTTTTCAATTAATAAAACATGTGTTTTGCATTCAATTAAGATCCATGTCTTTCGCTTTCATTTCCCTTTTATTTTTCAAAATGGAAATACTTTTTCTTCATATGCACTTTCCAAATTCGCATTCTAGAAAGTACCAAAACATGATAAAATGTACAGATCCACATCTAAACTCACCGATAATGATACTTCTACGATATGATATAATTTCGATGCACCAATTAACCAAGCTGAAGAGGAAGATGAGGAAGATCTTGAACTCTCTGAAGAACTGGTGGGGTTACTAGAATAAAAAGCAGATAACATATAACCGTACCAGAAATCTATTGAGACCCTCAATCTTGAGACTGAAAAGGACCCAAAAGAGATCAGGCTAGGGGCAACCTTGGAGGAATGTGTTAAAGAAAGGTTGACCAAGCTCCTACATAAATACGTGGATATATTCTCCTGGTCTTACCGAGATATGCCAGTTTTGGATACATATATAGTGGTGCATAAACTACCTCTCAAAGAAGGATGTTCTCATGTAAAATATAAGCTCAAAAGAACTCGTCCAGACATGTTTGACAAAACTCGAGAAGAAGTCCTTAAGAAATTTGACGTAGGGTTCCTATGTCTTGTAGATTATCCACCTTGGATAACTAACATCGTACCAGTACCCAAGAAAGAAGGAAAAGTGTGCATGTGTGTATACTATCAGGATCTAAATAAAGCAAGTCCTAAAGACAATTTCCCGTTACCTCACATAGATGTTTTGATGGAAAATACAACTCAAGTTTCGGTATTTCCTTTCATGGATAGTTTCTCAGGATATAATCAGATCAATACGGCGCCTGAGGATATAGAAAAGACAACTTTCATAACTCCTTGGGGAACTTTTTGTTACAAAGTAATTCCCTTCGGTCTAAAGAATGCTTGGGCAACTTATCAACAAGCAATGATCACGTTATTTCATGACATGATCCATAAAGAAGTTGAGGTATATGTGGATGATATGATTTTCAAATCTCACACAGAGGAGGACCATATAATTCATTTACAAAAGTTATTCGAACGTCTATGAAAATTCAAACTAAGATTGAATCCAATTAAATGTATTTGGTGTAAGGTCGGGAAAACTATTGAGTTTTATTGTAAGCCAATGAGGTATTGAGGTGGATACCGACATGGTGAAGGCCATATAAGAAATGCTAGCTCCGAGAATAGAAAAAGAGGTTTGTGGTTTCTTAGGACGATTGAACTACATATCAAGGTTCATATCCTACCTAATTGCTACATGCGAGCCTATATTCAAACTACTCAGAAAAGATCAATCAGCGGAGTAGAATGAACATTGTAAAACAACCTTTGAAACAATAAAACGTTATTTAAAAGAGCCACCAATTCTGATGCCACTTGTTCCTGGGAGACCACTTATCATGTACTTGACAGTTCTTGAAGGATATATGGGATGTGTATTGGGGCAACACAACGAACCAGGTAGAAAAGAGCACACCATCTACTACCTAAGCAAGAAATTTACTGTCTGTGAAACCGGGTACTCACTCCTTGAGAAAACTTGTTGCGCTCTAGCCTGGGCTACTAAACGACTGAGTCAATATATGTTAACTCATACCACGTGGTTAATAGCAAGAATGGATCCTTTGAAGTATGTGTTTGAAAAGCCAGATCTTACAGAAAGAATTGCTCGATGGCATATGTTGTTATCCGAATACGACAACCAATATGCTACTCAAAAATCCATCAAAGGCATTGTGCTGGCTGATCACCTGGCTCATCAACCATTGGCAGAATATCAACCAATGAAGTTTGATTTTCTAAACAAAGATATAACTCCCCATTTTCGATTTAAATTATTTTAATTAAAATAATTATACATTATGGTGTTTTGGTGTATTTTGTTGAACGTAAGAATGTGTCGTTGTCTCTTACTGAGAGGTGAGTAACTTAGATTCATAAAATAATTAAGGTAGGGGTGTATAACTAATTTCAATGTAGCAGAGGTGCATTGAGAATGTGATATATTATATTATTATTATAAATAATTATGGTTATGATGATAATTATAATTTCATAATTAAATAATTATTTAATTGGGGAAGGGCAAGGTTGAAATTATGAATTAGGGGTCTTAATGTCAGTGTTGGAATAAAATAGAATTGAGAAGGGAGAAGAGAAAACACAACGTAGAAAATAGAGAAGAATCATAGAAGAGAGAAAAAAAAAGAAAGAGGTTGGGGCAGGAAGTTTCACTGTAAGAGTAAAGAACCGGCAAATCCAAGGTAAGGGTGGGATTATAACACTATAAATGGTTACGTAATGATGGGACATGGTAGTGATTAATGTAGCGGTAGAAATTTTGAGACTAAGCCATTGGATTGACTTGACTCACACAGATCAAACATAAAAATTGCCACCGCGATTTATTATTTCCAAAGGAATGGGAAAAGAGCGAATAACCCAAAAGAGGGGGAGATAATCTAGGTAAGGGGGTTGGTTATGCAAAGGGGAGGTATTAGCACCCTAAACATATACGGTACTCCACCTGAACCTCTTTTGAAATCTGTGTATTTTAGCTATAAATGTTATATACAAATATAGATGGTGGGGATTAGAAAAGAAGTATTTTAAACAATTTTTGCACCTGGCGCGGTTGCGAACCTTTAGTGCCTACGTACCACCTTCCGTGTAATAAGGGATCCGGGTACATGTAGTTCACCTTTAAAAATTTAAAACACAAGTGTGCTGGTTAATTTTAAGAGACGAGACATCATCGTCTTATCCGAGTGGAAGAACATACTTACTACCCACAATTATGAGAAAGGAATATTTGCATCGTCTCAAGGTGGAGGATATAGCTTGGATTTTAAAATCAGCAAAGCCTCGCTCAACACCCAAGTGGAAAATATTTCACTTCACTACATATCATAGATGTATAGTAGCTCACATCACTTACAAGGACTGACAAGAGTCTAATCTTTTGAGAAAAAGTTTTAAATATAAAAAGACAAAATGGCAAAATGCTTTCAATGAGATTGATTGACTTTTAGTCTTCTCACAAAAATGTCAAGGTATTATTAAGTTGGTTAAAGTTTGATTAAGAAAATATTTTGAAAATGCATGGACCTAAGTCCAAGTTTATTGTGAAAGCGGTTCAAGTTTAAAAACAAGAATAGTTTTGAAAAGGAGGGAGAAGATTTTTGAAATTAAATATGATGGGAGGAGATGGAGGGACTATCCTAAAGAATAAGGTAAAAGCTAGGGAAAAGAATCGTCTAACCAACAAGAAACCAACACTTGACATAATGAGTCAATGTAGAATTCTCATCCTTTAGATTGAAACCAATCAAGCAAAGATAACCTCTTAAGAAAAACAAGCTTCAAAGGTAATAAGTCTTCACAAAAATTGGGCAAAGTAACGGCTATATACAGATGAATTCCTGATCACAGACAAAGCATGTAATCAAAACAACTTGCACACAAAGGAAACAAACAACCCAATGTCTTGGGGGTAAACCCCAAGAACTCTAGACAATATTTCAATAAAAGTTACAAGGTATCAAGGTAGGTCAAAGTCTCTAATCCTAAGTCCAAGAAGTCCATCACTCCATAATTCCAAGTATAGTAACCAAATAATCCAAGTAAAAATTAAAGTTTTTTATGGTTCAAGTTGATTATTAGGTGTCTTCAAAAAGAAATGAGAAGCTCAAGTGAGCAAAATAAAAATGACATAAAAGTAAATGCTCAAGTGAGCAAAGATGAAAATAGCATGAAATATAAATGCTAGAATAAAATAGTGCATAAAGCAAAGGCATAAAATAAAAGTACAAAATAAAGGGGAATAAAGTAAAAGTCAAATGTTAATGAATTAGTAATTAGAGGTTAGTTAAATGACCATCTTGAAACTTGCATTTAAAACTCATTAGAGTATTGATAAAATTAAAGCCTCTCAGTAACAAGTTTCATTTCCTTTTTGTCAAGTATATTATTCATTTTCAAAATCTCAAGGCAACAATAAATGATCAATGATGTTTAAGTGATTCACTTTGACCAAAGCTTATAAAGATTCATTAGAGGATTGATAAGACCAAAGCCTCCTAACAATAAATCTCAAGATTATTGGATCAAAGGTTTCAAATTAACATACTTGGGCTTGCAAACATAGTTTTGGGCCACGAATGATCATTTCTTAAATCAGGTCAGAATTTAGCGCTATGTTAAGCAATCGTAAGTGGACATATATAGAAGTCGCACCTATTTTGAGGCCGGTCAATAGCAATTTATGTGCCATATGTTTGGAGAGATGATATGTATATCACCCTCTAACAACATGTAACACAATGAAAAGAGGATGAGATGAAGAGGGAAGGGATATGTTTGAAATAAAAATTTAACCAAACTATTATTAAAAGCATTCATCCATTTTGATGGAGTTAAACTCAACACCCAAGATCCAATGATGTTAATAAATTACATGATCAAAACTCAAAAGGTCAGAATATATACAAAAAATAAAATTGTATTTAATTAATAAAATAAAAAAATAAAATGATTTTTAAAATGTTTTTAAAACGGAAATAAAAGGGAAAATAGAAAACTATACTCAAAATATCAAAGAAAAATTAAAAAAAGAGACCATAGAAAAATCAGAAATAATCTCAAATATTTTTATAAATTCTTTGGTGATTTTTTAAATCAGAAAAGTATTTTTAAACTAATTAAAATTACTCAAATAAGTGAAAAAAAGATTAAAAAAATAGTAAGAATCAAAATAAAATTCTAAAAAAAATTCAGAAGGTCAGAAATGAGTAGAATGATGTTTATAAAAATTTTCAGAATTTAAAAACATGAAAAATTATTTTTTAAATAAATGGAAACAAATCAAAATAAAGGGAAAATCATAAAAAAATATCAAATTTGAAAATAAAAATATGAAAAAAATAAAAATTAGAAAGAGGATGTTTGGAAATATTTTTGTGAATGTTTTCATAATTTTTGAATCAAAAATGAATTTTCCATGATTTTTTTGAAGTTTAAATCAATTAAAATAAAAATCAGAAAATAAAAATGTTAAACCAAAAAATATGGGTCATCTGATCATTGTCAAAACGCGTTAGTAAACAGATCCAGTGGATCTGGCGCGCTGTGCATGTCATGGACTTTATTGGTTTTCACACTGAATCAATTTTTATTAAATAAAAACAACTTAAAATATGGAACGTTAGATGAAGTCTGACTCACTAAAGTAATCAGATCCAAGGGCTCTTGAGACGCGCGCATGATAAAGCAAATGTACCAGATTTAATTTAAAAAATCACATGTCACGATTTCATTGGTTGAAGCACGACATGTAGGTCGTCTTCAACCTCCAGACGCCCTAGATTGGGATTCTTCAAACAGTAAAATTAGATGACCAGACCGGTACCATTAGTTTCGTCTCTTCAAGACGATTCTAATGGTACCCTCGCACCAAATTTATATAAACTGTGCAAGGCTGAATTTGAAGAAAACTAGAAAAAATAGCGAGCACGAAAATCCCAAGTATCTCCCTCAATTCTCAATGAAAATGCAAACCGTAAGAAGTGTGAGAATCAAAAGGATGAATAGAGTGGAATAGGACTTTATTTGGTTCAAATTGATGGAGAATTCTACATGAACGAAGTAGCTGAAAATTATTCTGAAACTGGACTTGGTTAGCACGATTTAGGACACCTTAAGACTTGATTATTCTTCTGTTAGCTTCAAGGAAGTTTAAGGATGAAAGATAAGTGAAGAAATTGGATTGAAAAGAGGGGAAAATAGGAATTCGAAAAATTAGAAAAGTGAACTATGCAGGAAGTTTGGCAGGGTAATTTTGCCTCTTCAAGCTTGGGAAAATGAATGAGGTATGACCCTCTATTTATAGGGAAACTAATGGAATGCTTAAGCATGTGAAATGATGAAGTTTGGAGGGAAATCGTGTGAAGTTGCAAACATGAAAGCGTGACTTCTATTTTGCTCAAAACTCAACCAAAACTTGCATTTCAAGGTGCTAATCACTTCTGGAAGATTGCTAAATCTGATTAGAAGTAAAAACGCATAGAAATTTTGTGTTCAGAGGCCAAATCATGAATTTCAAATTCTGACTTTGGAGGAAACTTCAGTCTCAAGGTACCATCTTTGAATCAATGGTGTGCACGACTTAGGGAACCTTATGACTTGATTATTGATGCTTTAGAAAGATGTGATCACAAACTTTACAATGTTCAAATAATGGAATCAAATGGATGCTTGAGCTAAAACTTGTGATGAGTCAAAGTTGGAAAAAAATGCTGACTTTTTGTACTTAGAAAAATTCTAAGTTTTTCTTCAAAAATGACCTATAATGTCTTTTATCCAAACATGGCCTTCAATTTAAAATTTTTTATTGACCTAAAAATATGGCATGAAGTAGATCTCTTGAATTACATTTTGAGACTTGAACCATTTAAAAACTCCAAAAACTGAGAAAGTTATGACTTTGTGAAGTTGGTGAAAATTCATGAGATGACCTATAATCTTTTGCATCCTTAGGGCATCTTCCATCCATTTTCAAGCTTTGCACGTACAAGAAGAGTTGAAGTTCACACCTTTAAGATCATTGTGGAAAAATAATGGGCTCAAGGAGATAAAAATTGACCAAGTTATGATCTTTTGAAACCACACAAGGGAATTTGATGGCCTATCTAGAAGACTTGTAATCTTTCGCAATCATTAGGCATCTTCCACATAAAATTTTGTTGAAACTTTTGAAGTGATTTGTCGATAATCATTTAAAGAGAAGCATGTCTTTGGAATCACTCAAAAATACTAAAACATGAGCAAGATATAGCCCTTAGAAGTTCAAAACTCTAGCTCCTAGAGCAACAAAATGCTTTGGAAACCCTTTTCAATTTTGACAAACTTTCTTGCACAAATACTTTTGTCATGTAAATATTATGGTAAATCATAGCAACCATAACCACTTCCAAATATCAAGAATTGAGGGGAAAATGCACTTGTGACCAAGAAATCAAGAATTTGTCCAATTAGATCAAATTTCTTCAATCAACCCTTATATCCTTAAACTATCTTTGACAACTTGAAGCATGATAAATCATAATAGACTTTGTTATGATATTACTTCAAAATATATTCAATTATGAGGCTTGAATCTCAGTGAAGCTTTGTTGAAGAAGGCATGGAAATAAACTCATGAACCTATAGATCGACTTGATGAAATGTGTTGTTCTTTCACCTATAATATCATCAATTAGGGAAAACATTCATTTTATTTATTAGTTAAAATTTAATCAATACAAAATATAGATGATCACAATATACAAGGCAAGGTGCTTAGTGATTCCCCATGAGCAAAGCTAAAGATAAGGAGAAAGACCAAACCCTAATGTGATCTTATTGCGATTGAATTGACATGAGATGATAGAGGGATCTTAGGGCCAAAAATTGGGGTACAACATCTTCCCTTATTTAAGTGTCTTCTATCTGGAGATATGAAGGTTAAAATATTCGTGTCGACGCGATTGAAGATACTTAAATATAAAACAAACCCTATTTTTGGCCCTAAGATGCCATGCAATGTTTATGATTATGCATGGAAACAAACAGATCCAATGCTTACACAAGACATTACTGGGGAAACAGAAAATAAAAGATCAAAGGAAAACTAGACCAGGAAAATAAATTACTGGTGAATAGAGGACTCAACTCTATTGGTGTAAAGCTCAAGAAGGAGATAAACCAACATCAACTCAAATATTGAGAGAAAGTAAGGGATAACAGTGATAAAAAATAACCACAAGTTGTCCACTCTCAGAGAAGATAGCAAAAAAGGTGATGTCGACCTACTGGGGGAAAAGAGGTGGTAGGATAATACCAGCAAATATCAATATTAGGGGTGGTATCAATTGTTAGGCATCAGTACTCATAACTGGAAACAAACAAACTTCTTCAGAGCAAATTGAATCTCGACGATGAACTATCTCCCATAATGAAGAGACTACCATCCATCAGAAAAAGATCTCAACAACGAACTATCTCCCATAATGACGATACTACCATTCATTGGAGTAACAAATCTCAACAACGAACCATCTCCCATAATGACGAGACTACCATCCATTGGAGTAACAAATCTCAACAATAAACTATCTCCCATAATGATGAGACTACCATTCATTGGAGCAATAAATATCAACAACGAACTATCTCCCATAATGATGAGACTACCATTCATTGGAGTAACATCTCAGCAACGAACTATCTTCCATAATAAAGAGACTACCATTCATTGGACTAACATCTCAGCAACGAACTATCTCCCATAATGATGAGATTACCATTCATTGGAGTAACATCTCAGCAACGAACTATATCCCATAATGACGAGACTACCATTCATTGGAGTAACATCTCAGCAACGAACTATCTCCCATAATGATGAGACTACAATTCATTGGAGTAAACAAACGAATCTTCTTAGAATACTAACTAACTTATTGGGAAAGTACAAGTTGCTCAAATAAAGAAAACCGCCACTTGCTGTTATGAGAAGGAACTGTAATAATGACTTCCTGGGGAAAGAAATATGGCTTCCTAGGGAAACAAACCGGTGTGAAATAGTCAAATGAGATAGCACCTGATGATAAATAAACTCAAAAGGGGATCACATTCCACTCAGATAAAGAACTGAATAGGAAGACTAAAGCAAAAAATCTTCCACGAGGGATAACTCAGTGGGGAAATTGAAAGAATATACACTTTCTGCTTAAAGTTGACAAACTATTGGAGAGAGGGTGACACAACTCTACAAATAGGGTAATATGCCAATAAAAATTAATAAATGCAAACAATCAATGAATTAATTTAACTATGCATGATGCATGTATGAATGTTATCATATATATGCTGACGAAACTATCACACCATACTGGGGATAAATAGACAAAACCAAATTGGGTAAAGTTAATACTCGGCTAAATCACATCCAGAATGAAAATTCCAAAAAGACAGTAAGTATCAATTGAGGAAACCAATTCTTACCCCATTGCTTAACTTCATTGGGAAGAAACACATCCCGAAAGTAATCAAATCATACAATAGAATCAGTGCATATATAGGGATCTAACATCCTCCTTTGGGCTTCATTGGGGAACATCACACAGACTTCAATGGGGAAAAAATGTTTCAACATCTATATTTTCACTGGAGATTATAATATTGACTTCATTAGGGAAAATTAAAACCACATCGTTGAAATATTGATTGGGGATTCTGTGCTAACTTCATTAGGGAGTACAACACCACATCATTGGGCCCAAAAATAAATTATTCGATACCAAGAGTGATGATTACACAATCCTCCATGGGAATAAATTATAAAAACACATGGGGATAATAACTTCCAGCCAGAAACAAAGTCTCAGCTTCTCTTAGGGATCTCAGAAATCAAACAATACAACAATAAATGAAAATTATGGGGATTTTAAATCAAACCCAACACTCAACGGCAGAAAACCCAAAAAAGTTGACAACTGCTTCAACACTTCTTAGAAAAGATATGCCCTTGCCTAGTTGCCTGGGAAAACAATAACAATGCCATTACTGCTAAGAAGAAAGGACTTTCATCATATGAGAGAAAACCTTACTAGCGAATCTGAGATAGAGCCCTCAAACCATGCAAACCTGAAATCAAAATGGACCAAGAGTTGAATGGGGAAAACGGGATCACAAGCCCGATACCACACCTTACATCAATTGGTTTCATCTCCAACTATCTGAGAGAGCCTTCCTGGGAAAACAAACTTCCAAAATTTCTGAGTTCGCCCATCCTTGGAATTCACCATTTTTGTTTTTCTTGTGTCACAAAATCTAAAGTAAAAAGTAATTTGTAAATTCCTTTCAAAAAAACAATTTTGTTATTTAATCTTTTGCTTTGAAAATTACTATCAATAATAAATGGAGTCTTTGTAAGCAAAATAAAATTAGAATTGCAAATAATTGGATAAAAGCTCAAACTTTATTAATAGAATTGTAGTCTGCGAATGGCGAGACTCCATAGATGATTACAAAGTTTGGAAAATGGTAATATATATTGGAAAAGATACATTGAAATAAAATGACCACTATTCTCCCTAACAACTTTGAATTCCTGAGCAGTGACTTCTGTTGTAGTATGGTGAGGATTCAAGAAGATTGTCGCTTCCATGACCAAGTCTTGTCTGATGCAGTTACTTGCCAAGAAATCCCTAACTTTTTCCTAAGTTTCCCTTGCGGGTTTTCAACCTAGCGGGAAAGTTTATTCTATTTATGTCTCTATTTTTTTCCTGGACCGCTCTTTCGGGTTTTCAGCCTACCGAGACGCTCTTTTTTGCCTAAGTCTCCCTTTCGGGTTTTCGACTTAGCAAGTTGTTCTCTTATTTCTTTAGGCAAAGTATTTCTTGACTGCATCAGCATTCACGGAACGCGGGAACTCCTTGCGATCCATAGTTTCAAGAATTAATGCATCACCAAAGAAGGCTTTCTTGACAACATACGGGTCTTCAAAATTGGGAGTCCACTTGCCCCTAGAATCAGCGTTAAAAGACATGATCTTCCTGAGCATGAGGTCGCCTTCTCTGAATTCACGAGGCTTGTCCTTTTTTCAAACGCTTTCTTCATTCTCTTTTGGTATAACTGGCCATGGCACAAGGCCGTCACTTTCCTTTCTTCGATCAAATTCAATTGGTCAAACCTACTATAGATCCATTCAACCTCTGACAACTTGGTTTCCATTACCATGCATAACGAGGGAATATCAACCTCGATCGGGATTACTGCTTCCATACCACACACAAGGGAGAACGGGGTTGCCCCTGTTGAAGTGCGGACGAATGTACGATACCCGTGCAATGCAAAAGGGAGCATTTAATGCCAATCTTTATAAGTAACAACCATTTTCTGGATGATCTTCTTGGTATTTTTATTAGCAACTTCAACAACCCCATTCATCTTTGGCCTGTAAGTAGATGAATTGTGATGGACAATCTTGAATTCTTTTCAAAGTTCTGTCATCATCTTATTATTCAGATTCGAGCCATTGTCGGTGATAATCCTACTTGGCACACCATACTGACATACTAGATTGTTCTTGATGAAACACACTACCACTTGCTTAGTAACATTAGCATATGAAGCTGCTTCTACCCATTTGGTGAAGTAATCAATTGCTACCAAAATGAAATGGTGCCCATTCGATTCCTTAGGTCAATCATGTCAATACCCCATATAGAGAAAGGCTACGGGGAAGAAATAACATTGAGAAGTGTCAGAGGAACGTGAATTTTGTAGGTGTAAATCTGACACTTATGGCACTTCTTTGCAAATTTATAATAGTCAGATTTCATTGTCAGCCAATAGTAACCTACCCTAAGCATCTTCTTTGCCATCGAATGTCGATTGGC